>CM068369.1:243772670-244387983 GCA_034769895.1 Magicicada septendecula
CAATTACTTGTATCCTATTATTAGCATACAGGGCACTATAAAAAGTCCTTCTTTTTGTGTACTTTAAGTGACAGAAATTGTGTTTGAGACAGAAATTTCTATAACTCTAAAACCAATGTTTTTACATGTTTTTTCAAATTGTGCATGCAGGATCAAGTGAGGAAAGCAGGATACACCAACAAAATAAGCAGATGATTTGGTCACTATAAGCCCCTCATACTCTTCAGATGCACACACACACACACACACACACACACACACACACACACACACACACACACACACACACACACACACACACACACACACACACACACACACACACACACACACACACACACACAAGCGCACCTTGCTTAGAATGATTCCAGTTTTCTATAATATTTTAAAATCTATCTGATGCTTATTTTCTGAATCAGTCTGCACCTGTTCAATATAATTCTAAAATCATAACCACACAGTACTACCCAAGCTAATCTTTAAACGGATTTGTATTTACCATACTAACCATATTGTGTACAGTAATTGAGTTCATAGCAGCAGAGACTGCTTTGAGTAGGAAGTGAGATCGGCCTTCAGTCAGCTTTATATCCAAACAGTGTCCTGGTAGTTGCACTCTTCCATGGACATCCGCGAATAATGCACTTTGACCCTACAAATTTTTGTTAATTAGTTGGCTAGTAGCATATAAACAATAGTGTCATAGTATTATTATGCAAACAAACATTAATGTAAAATATTAAACATCTTATACAGTTCAATGAAGCAGTGGTGTCCTGCTTTCAAAGCTTGCATGCTCATGGGCTTGAACACACACACACACACACACACACACACACACACACACACACACACACACACACACACACACACACACACACACACACACACACACACACACACACACACACACACACACACACGTGCGCACACGTACATAGTAACTTAAATCGAAGACATTTCAGTACATAATTTTTAGTATTTAGACTTCTTATAAATCTGCTGACACAAGTCAAATTACAAATTAGATAAAACCACAATGGAAGAAAATATAAACTATTTACTAAAAGCAAGCACAGAAAAAAATTTCTAGTCTGGAATACCCACTGAGGAAATATGATTGAACAGATATCCATAATGCTGTTTTTTCTATTTTTATGTTATTTCATTAAAATACTGGTTTCAAATGATTATAAATGTTAACTAACAATAACTTGAAATTCAAATTCATATAGGTTTAGTAGATTGTAATACTTTTTATTGTACAATTAATCTGATGTACAATTTATTTATTATTTCATATATGACACACATATACAATTTATTTTATGTAGCTGTATATAATTTCAGATTTAAACACTTGCATATAATGATAATGTTCTTTTACAAACCAACACAAAAACAAAAGATTTTAAAATCTGGACAGGCTGAAATTATATTGACCTGTCGATTGTTATCCCATCTGTCAAAATGAGTATCAACTCAGTACTTGATCACAAATAAAAATAAAAATGATTAAACATAACATTTTGGGTTTGAATTCCATAACAACAAATAATAATCTTAATATAAATAAAAGTCATTGTATGTATGTATGTATGTATGTTCCACATCTCCTCCTAAACCACTGGACCGATTTCAACCAAACTTGCCACAAATATTTTACGCAATGGGAGAACCAACATAGGGCAGGTGTTTTTTCGATACGATCTTTCGGGGGTCCTTTGGTGTCTTCCACATCTCATCCTAAACCACTGGACCGATTTCAACCAAACTTGACACAAATATTTTATGCAACGGGAGAACCAACATAGGACAGGTGTTTTTTTTCGATACGATCCTTTGGGGTCTTAAAAAAAAAACTATTAGATCTGGTTACCATGGGAACCCAATAGAATACATTCTGGCTGCCATAGCATCGGTGGAAGCCTCCCACGTAGGGAATAGCACGGGAGTCGTCCGACGGGACTTCCCCGGAGTCCGTCCACGGAACCCAGGGAGTCTTAGGTCGGATCCCGCGAAAGACGGCCGGGCCAGAGTCCACGGTTCTTATAAATAAAGGTATAGGTTATGATATCGAAGGTGGTGTATGCATCTTAAGAAACTTTTTAATAGTGCATGAGTTCAGAGTTGTTTCAGTTTGAATTTAAAAGTTGATAAGTTAAGATTGAAGTAAGTTATAAGCGAGTATAAAAACAACGTTTTGATAGCGAATGTATTCAGATCGTAGTGTTCAGACAATATAAATGCGGTTGCTTCAGTTTGAATTTAAAAATTGATAAGCTGAAATCTATAGAGGTACTGTATTGTTAAAATAAGTTTAGGAGACACTAATTTAACAAATACCTTATTTAAACATTAACACAATGAATTATAAAATGACAGTTAAATACACAGCGCGTGCACGTACTGTAGACATTTTATTGAAAACTAATTTATGTCTTCGCCCTCTCCCAGAGTTAGAAATCGAGCAGGAGCATCACGCGCAACAGAATTCTTCTCCAGATATAAGAATAAAGTTTATGACATGTTCTTAAACAGGTGCGCTACAGAGTATTCCTCCAGTGAGAATGCAAACATAACAATATAAGGAAGATTATACAATATAGAAGTAATATAACGTTAGAACAAGAATAGGTGCCTATGAGCCTATGAATAAATTATGAACCCGAGCAACGCTGGGTAAATCGGCTAGTGTATTATAAAAATACAGTACCATAAAGATGAAACTGGGTTTCTCTTATGAAAAACCAGGACTGCCCTAACTAAACAGGTATGCCTGAGATCTCTAAGTCAATGTTTTTATTGTAATATACAATTGTATAGTACTATTTAGTTTAAAACAACTTTATCTGTCTGTATGACCACATGCTGAAGAGTGATGGACAAAAGAAAAGAACTAAAAGAAGATGCTGAGACACAAAAAGAACAAAAAATGAAGAAATGTTCATAAGTAACATTAGAGACAAAACACCACGTGGCTGGACATTCCATATGAAGAAATAAAAAACTATAGCCACCATCACAGATGTATTTACCTCTGTTTAGGATCACACAATACCACCAGGGACATTTATGGTAAAACATTTAATCCCTGTTTCCAAGAGAGCATAAATTCACCTACCCTCTTGAAAATGTTGAAATATTAAAAGTAAAAATAATTTAAATAAAAGGTTATATGAAGAGTTAGAAATTTTAAAAGTAAAAAAGAAGAACAGTAACATACTAATGAATATACAAACAGAATTTAGTAATGATGAAATATTTTTTAATGTTTTGCAAGAGTGAGATATGTGTATTCCGTCAGGGGTTAGGTAAGTAGACAAAGCTGGGCATGGGTCAATAAGGTAATAGAGGGAGGGACAACACACTTCGTTGCATGCAGCAGGGCTTGGCTTTACGGAGCTGAGCCTATAGGATAGTGACTAGTAGAATTGTTTACAAATTGACTTGCCATGATGGCAGATTCAAGGGTGTATATATGTAGGTTCCAGAGGGATATTTTTTTTTGTCATGATTTAGGACTTAAAAATGGTGGAAACACTGAAAGGCCTCGTCCAGAACATGACATTTAACAGTTTAGCAAATAAGCACGACGAAGTTGCAGTTACAGAGACTGCTAATTCAAATAACAAGATTAATGATTAAAATACAGTTCAGTTTACTAGAAATAAGTTGAGGTTATTTTTATTTCTGTAGATTTAATACTTTGAGAGATGTGATTGTTTAAAGATAGTGCTTCGATTTTTTTTCTGTCAAAAACGATTTTTGACTCTCGATAACTTAAAAAAACTGGTTCTGTAGAAAAGTGTCTATATACAGTAATCTAAAATGAAAGTCATAAAATTACCTTTAAAATCATTTTGCTGTATCATAATATCAATATTTCTGCTGTACTTTTGCATATCATTAACCTACATTATTCTCAGTGTGCTCAAACTTTTTATGATTTTTTCAAGCTTATTGTATTGATATTGAATTTTAAATCAATTTAGAGATTTCACCAAACAGAAAGATCATCATCATCATCTTCAAGTAGTAAACCAAGGATGGTTTGTTCCAGTCTCAAAACAGTCAAAGAGTCTTGCGCTCAGACATCCCACACCTCACCATCCCTTCGGCTTATAGTTCCCTAGTTGTTTAGGGATGTAGCAATCATCCATTCGGCATAGATGTTCCCCCCAATTCAGCCGATATTGGGCAATCCTACTGAGTATATTCATAATATTTAGTTCCTGCTATATATATGTTTCTTCTATGGTCATGGAGAGTATACTCTGGCACGTGCCTGAGAAATCTCCTTTCAGCTGCTTGGATACGACTGGCCTGACCTTTAGTTAAAGTCCAATTCTTAAACTCATAAAGAAGTGTGTAAGGGCCACTATTTTGTAGAATTTTAGGTGTATAAATAGAAAGACATTTTACTAAATAACCCCCAAAAATAGCTATATAAAATACAGTTTATTTTATGGCAAATAATCTTCTTACAGTTTTATTACAATAGGCTTAACATTTCAAGAGACATGACTGTTTAAAGTTGGCCCTTGAATTTTTTGCCCCCCAAAAAGAACATATTACGCTGAATAACTTGAAAACCACATGTCTAATGAAAACAGTACTCATAAGTTACATTAAATGTTGCTCATAAGTTAGATACTCACATATTATCGTTCCAATGAAGTCTGTTTTATTAAAAATAACAAAGTTATGGTAAAAAAAAACACGTGCGTTATTCACACCGTTTTCAGAAAATTGGCACTTTCCCTGGTATAATTTGTTATTAAATTAAAATTAAGAAAAATACCTACTAACTATCATTAACTTATATAATTTTCACCAACCTTATATTTTTTCAGCTACCACTTTTTAATACATTATACTTTGAATGTTAGATTAATTTAGTGATGTGATTGAAACATTTTCTATTTTCACTAAATCATGGAAAAATATTGAATTTAACAAAGAATGGTAGACATGCTAAACAAGGCTTATTAACAAATACATTTTTTTACTTTTTTCAGACAAATATTTTGCACGATATGTTTGTTTAAATCTAATGGTAAACGTAACTGAATTGTTCAGTGGAAACTATACAGGTCATCACTGAAATGATCTAAGAAAAGGCGTTGCACCTTCAACCACTTATAAAATAATAAAATACAGTAGACTCTCGACTATCCGGCCTCCGTACTATCCGGCCTATTTTTGAACCTAAGTGCCTGTGCAAAACATAAGTTGTGACATAAAAAGCGTGGATCCCCCCCGTCCTGCTACCTGCTCTTTGTTTCGTCAGTTGTGTACCGGATGTCAACAAGTGCAGAATACATTTGCCACTGTTCCTGGTAATGTGCGTAAATTGTTTTTTGGTGTGCTTCGTCATTTTTTAATTGTAGATTACGAAATGGGTGATAAACGAAAAAAGGTTGTAGTGACTATGGAGGAGAAACTACGTACTATAAAACGACCAGATCTGGGGTAACAGCAAAAAATATTACTTCGGAGTTAGGAGTTGGGAAATGTACAGTTGGTGACTCGAAGAAAAATCGAGCAGAAATTGAAAAGTGGTGTTCTGCTCAAGCTAGTGGAAGTGGAATGAAAGTAAGAAAAAAATGCTGAAAGGTAAGCATGAAGAAGTTGAGGAAGCTTTATTTTTGTGGCATGAACACTTAAGAGGAAAAGGCTTGCCTGTTACTGGGCCGATATTGCAGGAAAAAGCATTGCAACTTAAGCGACAAATAGAGGGAGAAGATTCAGAATTTACTGCCCGTGATGGATGGTTAGATTGGTAGAAAAAACGATTTGGTATTTGCCAGATTACCATAAGTTGGGAGGCTTTATCTGCTGATAAAGAGGCTGTACCTTTGTTCAAAGACTACCTTTTTAAGCTTATTGAAAAAGAGGGAGTTTCTGCGATGAGACCGGTTTAAATTATAAGATGCTCCCTAGAAAACAATTGCATCAAAAAAAGAAGCCCCTGCACCAGGATACCAGAAAAGCAAGGAATGAGTCACCATCTTGGTTTGCAGTAATGCAACCGGCAACTACAAGTTTAGGTTGACTTTATTAGCAAAATCAAAGAAATCTAGAGCTTTTAAAAAGAAAGCATGAATGAATTCAGAAATCTTTAAAACCTGGTTCCAAAATGAATTTGTACCAACTGTAGTAAAACATTTGAAAGAAAACAATTTGCTGAGAAAATCTGTGCTAATTCTTGACAACGCACCTTCGCATCCGGCCACTGACGAACTCACAGATGGAGACATCAAAGCTTTATTTTTACCAGGCAATGTGAGGGCTGTTTGTCAGCCGATGGACCAGGGCATCGTTGAAATGCTAAAGAAAAAGTATCGCCGGCGTCTTCTCAGTTTGTTGATATCAGCGATTGATAATAATGAAGACTACTTAACCACTCTGCAAAAGATTGACATGCTAGATGTCATAAGGTGGTTGGCCGAAGCATGGGAAGAGATTCCAAACATATCACTTGTAAAGTCTTGGAAAATTCTTTTGGGCCATGAAGGTGGACATTTCAACATTGAACCCGTGTGTGAAACTGAAGTGGAAGGTGAAAACGATAAACTTGTTTCGTTGCTGGAAAAAGTACCAGGCTGTGATGATGTCACTGCAGAGGACATTAGAGAATGGATGGCAAACGACGAAGTTGATGAAATAACTGACGATATTGTGGAAATGGTGACACAGGGAGAAGAAATAGAAGAAGAGGAGGAGGAGGAAGCATATTTAGATGACAGGAAAAATGTCATCCCACATTCGGAAGGGTTCAAGACGATTGAGGCAGCGCTGCAATACATCAGTCAGCAGGAGGAAGCGGCGTCAGCTGATATTATCTGGTTTCGTAAGAGGAGGGACATTGCGTTGAGGAAGATGGCTAAAAGGGAGAAGCCGTCCTCTATCAAGGACTTTTCATAAACTAAAAACTGTAAGTTTTAACTCTTTTATCTTACGCCTACCTTTTCACGTTTGTGTAATCATTTATTAATGAACAGTAAAATAAGTTTAAATCATTTTTTTAAGAATTAGGCCTATGTTTTACATTGTTTTGTTCATTTTAAAATTGTATGTATTCATACTGTACAGTGTACATCATTTTATGTTTTCTGAAATTAAGTTAGACCTTATACAATTTATCTTAAAATGTGTATACATATTTTTATTCTTGGACTTCCTTTTTCTGTAATACATTTTTAAAACATACAGTACAGTACATAAACACTTATAAAGTACTGGCCTGTACTTAGAGGCCAAAAAATATGAATAAGAGCAGGTTTTGGTATAAAAAGTGTGTTTTTAAAGGTATGGTGGGTGGGGCAGGAAGTGAGTAATTATCGAACTCCGGCCTATCCGGCCTGCCCTTCCACCAAATTAGGCCGGATAATCGGGAGTCTACTGTATTATATTAATAAAGACATTTAACTATTTTCTTAACTGATTCCATTTCTCTTTTATCTTGCTCTTTGTACTTGACTATCATAAGAAAAGTGAATTCAAAGATTTCACCTTCTCCCTTTAAATTGGCCATTTTGAATTTCCCGTGTTTTAGTATATTTTTGACTTGACTTTCTTAATCACCACCCTCAAAAACCTAAGTAACAATTTTCAACGATTTATTCCAAACAGTTTACTATAAAAAAATTTCCAGCATTTATGGGTGTTTTCAATCCTGTACTAATGGCCATCCTAGATTTAATTTGCAGCACTGGTTATATGGGCTACACTGTTGCCAGGTTTCATGTGTGGCAATGCGCATTCGGCGCATTGAATGCGTTTGAATTGTATTTCTCCCAAACAAGATGTCGCTTTACTGCTACACGTTCACGTGGAGTGAACGTTTTCCGTGAAGGACTACAAATTATTGTACATTTTTATTAGAGTTTTACTTAAGATGTAAATACTTGTATGTTAATAGTTATATGAAGCAGTTTCACTCAGTTCTACATATGAAAATAACATGACGTTTATTACCAAAAAGAGCTTTACTTTACCTATAATTGGAAGTGTGTTTATATTAAATCATTAAATTTTTAGTGACCGTCAATCAGTGAATGT
This sequence comes from Magicicada septendecula, assembly GCA_034769895.1. Taxonomy (NCBI): domain Eukaryota; kingdom Metazoa; phylum Arthropoda; class Insecta; order Hemiptera; family Cicadidae; genus Magicicada; species Magicicada septendecula. Next base: position 243,780,738 of record CM068369.1, read on the forward strand.
TTTAGTGGATGGTTAGTGAGGATCGGTTAGTGTGTTTATATTATTTAATGAGTAAGTGGTATAGATAATCAATATTAAATATCAGGTTACTTACAGGAAGAGCAAGGACACAACATTTATATAATAGGTAAAGCAACTATGTGAAGTAATAATACTGAAGTGTAAAGTGCAAAACATTGTACTCTTAAAAAAAGTATGTGATGTTAAAAGTTATATAATATATATACTACAGGATTACACGCACACCAGGGTGTAACGTAAAAGGTGTCCTCACTATACAGATTCGAATTTTTTGGATCAGTGGAAGAAAAAAAATCGTATATACACCAGAAACATTTTATTTTCCGTCTGGCCGCCATTTTGCACTTTTTAAAGATAACTTTGTATCTCAAGGGGCAACAGAGATACATTAATGAAATTTGGCACATATGTTAACATTCATGGAATTTAATGACTTAAAAAAATATTCCTAATTTTATAATTAGGACTACGGTTCCTTCAGTATAATAAAAATGTATTTAAAGTTATTACTACTTTTTAAAATTACCTCATTAATAGTAGTTTATAACAAAGTAAGTGGTTGGTTTTTAATGAAATTAGGATTAATAACTTCTAACAAATTTAAAAACACATGTGTGATGGGGTTTTTTCTGCCCAGTAATGATTATTATGGACATTAATAATTCCATTTCATGTAAGACTTGCTTCATCACTGAATATATCAGGGACTAAATAAGAGCAAATCAATTGCAACTTTGTGTAGAAAAGAAAACAAATGTCCGTTTCTGTTCATAGTCGACATTTTCAAGGGCTTTAATCTTTGACTCTGTAAAATCGTGAATACAGTTGTGTTTTACACACATTCAAACATAGCAATTATACTTCTTCTACTCACTTCAGGATTTTCCCAATTTTTATTCAGTATTCTATCCTTCTTTAAAAGTCTATGTCGATCAACTATGTGTTCTTCCAATTGTGGTTTGAAAGTTTATCCGTTAGACGACTCTCTGACATTTCAGCCATAATAATTAGATATTCTCGACAATTACATGATAAACAATGAGTAAAGTAACATGAATAAATGAATTTATGAATTTGTCTTAAAGAAAATTAATTGAGAGTATTATTTAGTTCAACTACGTGTTATCATTAAACTCACTAGAGCAAACAAATGATGTACAAATAGAACATGATATTATTATTTTCTAGTAATTCCACATAATTTTAATTGTGATTCAAATTAAGATGCGTAAATACTTGTAATTCAATTTGTTAAAAGTTTTTAATTTCATTATTGTAAATATATTTTTTACTTTGTTATAAATTATGAGTACAGAGTTATTTTGAAATAAAATAATAACTTGAAATACGTCTTTCCTATATTGGAGGAATTGAAGTCCAGCACTAAAAAAAATCAAGTACTCAGAATTTATGGGAAAATTGTTTTCTACCATGACTCGATTATTTGTTATAATAGGATTTGGACAAACAAGATGTCGCTGTATTCACAATAAAATGCTTACCATTTTTGTTAATAAACGATAGTTTGACAAAATTAAAATTTGCGGAGCTATTAGTGATTAAAAAATTAAAGTAACCACCATTTTGAAATTTGAGATCATAAAATAACCGTTATTTCTTAGTTTATTAAAAGAACATTAATGTAAACATGAGTACCAAATTTCATTAAGATATCTCTATCGCCCTTGTAGCTATAAAGTTTTCTTTAAAAACACAAAATGGGGGAGAGACGAAGGACATTTTCGGGCTAGATTTAATAGAAACTTTGTTTTATTAACTGGCGCATATAACTCGAGTATGTATGGTGAGGACACCTTTTATGTTGCGTTCTGCACACACACACACACACACACACACACACACACACACACACACACACACACACACACACACACACACACACACACACACACACACACACACACACACACACACACACACACACACACACACACACACACACACGCGCGCGCGCGCGCACGCACGCACGCACGCACGCACGCACGCACGCACACAATGCTTTAGTAATAAGTAATATAATGTAAAATATGAAATATAAAAGTAATGTTAGGAATCGCCATTTAAAACCAAATTAAAATCTTTCGTACACATAATAGTCCAGTCGCCAGAGTAAAAATAATGGTAAAATTTCGTAAAAAATTGAGGCAAAGTGATATTTGGTATAGTTATTGAAAAAGGTCTAAATATCGGTTTAAAATCATCTTTGCATGTTTATAAGGTCAGGCTTTAAAAAAAAACCTTATTTAAGGGCAGCGCGCGGTAAAATCGATAAAAACGTTTACATTCCGTGAATTTCTTTTCTTACTACTAAATAAACCATTGGATCATGATAAAGTCTTCATTCTTTTTGTTTAAAATAGTTCAAATATTAATAGTAATAAAATCAAAATAACGATTTTGTTATTATTTCATCGTTAGGAGTATTAAATCGATAGACGGAATGGTCAATTTTAACAAATCTTCCTCTGTTGAATAATATTATTAAATATGTGTATCTTAATATACATAAAAGTCATTGTGTGTATTTATATTTCACACCTCCTACTAAACCACTGGACCGATTTCAACAAAACTTAGCACAAATATTTTATGCAACGGGAGAACCAACATAAGATAGGTGTTTTGGGCCCTGGGGGATGTCAAAAATGGAAAATATGAAAATACCGCATGTAGGGTATCAAATTAAAGGGGATTTCAATGCAAGTAACAATTTTTCATGCATATAAGCACTATTGAAAATTCTTGGGCCCTGGGGCTCAATAAATGGGTGGTTTTGGGGGAGGTCAAAAATGGAAAATATGAAACTGGACCGATTTCCACCAAACTTGGCACAAATTTTTTACGCAATGGGAGAACCAACATAAGATAGGTGTTTTGGGCCCGGGGGGATGTCAAAAATGAAAAATATGAAATATGAAAATACTGTGGGGTATCAAATTAAAGGGAATTTCAATGCAAGTAACAATTTTACATGCATATACGTACTATTGAATACATTTGGGCCCTGGGGCTCAATAAATGGGTTGTAATGGAGGGGTGTAAAAAATGGAAAATATGAAATATCATATGTGACATGCATATACGCACTATTAAAAATTTTGGTTTTTAAAAATTTTGGGCTCAATAAATTAGTGGAATTGGCGGATGTCAAAAATGGAAAATATGAAAATACCGCACGTGGGGTATCAAATTAAAGGGAATTTCAATGTAAGTAACAGTTTGACGTGCATATAATTTATCATATAATTCTAAGGCTGTTTTCACAATTAATAAGTCTGCATCATCGTCAGCTTGTTTAACGTTAGCTTTCTTCTTCCAAATATCTCGTTAGAATTTCAATAAATCGAGTTTTATTAGTTTTATTCGAAAGAAATTGTTCTTGGGTCACTGTGACACACATATCTTCATAGAATAAAATATCTAAAGAGGAATTTTGATTGGTACGGCGATAACGCTCCATAGCTTTGATGCTGTTAGAATTGTTTGTATAGCCATCAAAAACTACAGTAACTTTTGATCCAAAGTGTCTCTTGACATAATTTACGTATCTTTGAAAAATACATTTGAACTTGTCATTTTTTGACCATACTACTCTATGCAGTAACATACCACCATCAATGACGTAAATGCAATCTTCAAGGTTAATCTCAGTGCGGTCCACTTCAAACATATCATATAGTTTAGACTTATCTGTTTTCCGAAATACACCTTCGTAAAACATAGATGTTGGGTACGGTGCAAGTTCATAACGCATGTAATCTTTTAATTCGTCGTCACTTTTTCTTGCTACACAAATGCGTTGAAATATAAACATTGGATCTATAGGGACAATTTCCTCTTGAATTTTCAGACTACTATTAACACTTTTTAATGACAGTACTCTATTTTTTCATTTAAACGAAACTTTATGGAAGTTTGTACCAGCAATTTCTTCTAACCCTGCTTTTCCAACCTCAAAAGCATTATGACAGTTAATATTATTACCGCCAGTAACGCCAGTAGATATAGACATTATTGAATCTTGATAAGGAAATGTCTCGTGACAATCAAACCAGGATTTTATTTTGAGAATATCTTCAGTATCTCGTTTTATTCGAGATCTCTAGCATCTACATGCTGATCGGAAGTAGAAAATTGTATACCACAAAAATTTTCTACTTCTTCGCAGATATCATGTGTATATGGCATCGCTAAAATCCATTTATTTGCAGTACTGGTAGTTACTCCCCGTCCAATCATACCACCATCAACTTTCATGACTCTCATTAAGTCCTGTTCGATTGTCATATCAGTATGAGTTCCTGACCAGAATTTCTCAGTTCGTCTTACAGTACAAAATCTGTTATTTATAAAATTTTGAAGTTCTTTAATTTTTAAAGCGGTAGTTTCTGGAATTACATTTTGGTTTTGCATTGAGGTGAAAAGTTTTTCAGATTCTTTTATAAATTGATTCATATATTGTACATATAATAAGGCTGATTTCGTATAATTAAAATGTCCAGTCGCATAAAACTATGGCAACATTTGCTGAATAACTTGTAATTGAATTTTTATATTACCCATTTTTTCAGAGCGCGCAAATGCTTTTGCAATAGAGATCATTCGTATGTATTGTATCCATAATTTTGCAGTTTTACCGCATTCCTCAATTTCAATAATTTTTTCTAGAAATTTACCATTTAAGATGTTAAAAAAATTATGATCTTGTACTTCTTTGTAAGTAAGATTGTCATCTAAAAATTCTTGTAGTAAAAATTTCATATTTGAATATTCAACTTCTGAAAGATTCATTTCCTCAATAATCTTTTTACACAAAACTATCCAAATTAATGTGTGGCCTCGTACTGCTCTAGCATAAGCATGGCCATCTAACATCTTATATACAGTTCCTGGCGCATAGTAACAGCTTAATGCTTCTTTTAAACCGCTTCCTGCCATCACATAACCGATTGAACCAAGAAAAGACATAAGCAGATGAAATCCTCCAAGTCGAACAATTACATTATGTATATCATCATCAGGTGAGGATTGGACCATTTTAAACGCTTTCTGATACAAAGGTTGATCGAAAGTAACAAAACAATTAAATAGATTTAAGTTTTCACTAGTTTTACAGCGTATTTTAAAACGGTGTATATTGTATTTTTGTCAGTTGGAGGAGAGTGTACAAAAGGCAAGCAAACAATTCTAGATAATGTATACGTCATATTTTCCAAAAGCTTGGACATAAAGGCATTCCAGCCAGTAATGCCTGGTTTGGTCACTCCATAAATCCAAAGCAAGTCAGCATTAGAAAAATCTATATTATTAAAACTCGGGTTATCTACTTTTTCAAAAACAATGTTTTGGAGTGCATGTGTATTAATATTTTCAAAAATTTGGAATGGTATTTTGTCAATTTTGCTAATTTCTTTTGCAGTAGGCTTAACTGTCAATCGTTTTAAGGGAACTTTGTTATAATAAAAATCTCTGGGACTTACAATCATAATACCTCCCATACTATGAAAAGTATTTTTCCCGTCTATAGTATTGATGTTAATATCTGAATTGTCAAATGCCAATTGTGCAAAACAACCAGATCTAAATGGAGAACGTGGACTAAGCAATACATTATCCTCATAAAGTGTATGATGAACACACTCCCAGATGCGACAATATATCTATAATTCGTTTTGAAGCAAATTTCCTGTGCAACATTACAGACAGACCAACTTGCAATGGTGATAGAAAGGTTCTAGGTCTTATGCAACTCATAATTGAATGAGTAATTGCTGTGCATTTTGTTTCATATGAACTAATATCACCTTTTTTATTTTTTAAAATTATTTCTTCTATCAGAAACTGAAGGGATTCTGGGATATTCTCATTAATATTTTGGAATATATTATCACTTGGAGGATAAAATTCTGTATTACTTTTCTTCAGATTAACATCGTTTCGAATAATTGCTGCTGCAGATTTTAAGATTTTTCTTTTTTCTTCATTTTCATCTTTTTTTGAGGCTATCCATGTCTATGTTTAATTTTTTTAATGGTCAAAAAATGGTGTCAGAAAGGCCAAAAAATTTTGTTAATTAACCACCCGAAAGTATTTTTAATAAGCTTTAATTTAAGCCGTCGTACACCTTTGTGCCACAATCTTGCCGTACTTTATGAACACTCAAAGTTTTTTTGTGAATTGCGATTTTTTTGAGGTAATATTCGACATTTCAATATGAAATTTTTGGGGTTTATAGTACTCCACAAAGGTTACCTTTCCCTCAAGTTTTATCAACTTTCATTAATTTGCGTTAAAACAACAGCAATTTGTTTATAAACGTCATCGCCACTTTATTTATTTATTAACAATAATAATAACATCGACTTCCGTATTAAGGCTAGAAATGTTCTTAATTTATTATAGAATACTGAAAAAAAATCACATTAAAATCGGCTTGTTAGGTCCAAAGATATTTATAATAACGCTATTTTGCAACTTAAATTGTTAATAAAAAAATAAACGGGTTGTTTTTACACAAAACTTAACTATTAGCTCAACTTGATCCCATTAACCAATTTAGCACACAAAAAGTCGACTCCCAAAACAATTCATATTTGATTTTTATTTTGACTCCACTACACGTGCTCACAAATAAATAAATATTAGCATGTATAAAAAGTGTAAATAAAAACTTTAAACTGCAATTTTTTTACCTGTTTTATATGATAAAAACAAAAATATTTGTAATGTTTTGATTATAACCTTTGAAGAAATATCAACTGCGTTACTGCTCCGTTCTTGTATAGCAGATGTTTGTATGGCACACCACAACAATGGGTGTTGCGCGCGCAGCTACATTTACAGTTCACACTCGAGGGGAATAGAACGCCGCGCCGTTTAAAAATTTTACCTGTTTTCTAGGGTCTTGTTTTTAGAGTATAGGTATAATCAGGTAAGAGAAATAACATGAATAGATAGATTTAGTATTGTAGTAGCTGTAACGTTAATTTCAAGTACTCAAATAAACCCACTTAAAAGATACATGTATGTAACGCAAAGGAGGCACCTTTTTTTAGTATACACAATTTTTATTTATTTTTTTTTAATTTCGAAAATGATTTTAATTTTCATGAGTATAGTTTTTGATGCAGAACACTTGCAGCTTTCAAATACAATTTTTTGTATTTCGATATCTCTATTTTTAAGATTAATAAAGGCAGATAAACTCTGAATTTTCGAGTAAATTTAAAATACGTCGAAATACTCACTTTTGAAAAGGTGTTTTTTTTTAAATAACAACTTCAAAAGTATTTTTCATTATTATAAAATAAAAAGTTTATCTCTTTTAAAGGTAAATTAGTAAAGAACTACTATTTTTTTAAATTTTATTGTATAGTACTTGTAATTTTGTGGTTTCACTTCTTTTTGTATCTACAGTAAATATTTATACACTATAGTCTTTATGTTCAAATAAAATATTTATGTAAAAATCAACAAATTTTGAAAGCTATACTGTTCCCCTTCAAAACTAGCCTTTATTTAACTGGCTATGCTTAGATTAAAGAAAGTTATGATATTTTTGAATAGACGCGCCTGGCTAATTTAGCGAATTACGCAAGATCGGGGGCAAACGCTCTTTTTAAAACGCAGCGCTCATCATTACCAATTTTCAGGAAAACAGTTCCATTAACGTAAAAATATGTAAGGAGACTTTCTGAAGGAAATTGTTTGCTCTTCAATATACACCTTTTTATTTCTTCCAACTGAACATATTTACGGAGTGCTTTAAGAAAATCTGTCTTTACGATTTTTCCAGACCATTTTCAGAAAACCCTAGAAAGGTATACATGCAAAGATTTTTTTATATTAATTATTAACGTTTATTTAACACGTGCACCAAATATTGCTTTGCCCCAATTTTTTATCAAGTCAAAATCTCTGGCGACTGGACTATAATATCACAACATCCACATATTATCGTACTACTAATACGATTTGTAAGGCACAATATTTTGTTATAATATATTTATATATTCTATAAAAAGGTTTTAGTGATAAAAGAGGAATGTAAACATTTGCATTAGGTATTGTTTGTTTGTGATTAAGCTCGTTTAAATGTATGTTCCACCATACAGAATGAATTATTGTTTCGTGAATTGTGAAATTTACGTTTTTAGTCAGCATTCTGAGAAATAGTTGAGAAATAGCTGTATCCCATGGACACGAAATTTGTATATGAAAGCTGGATATGAAATTTGTATAAATGTTTTTATTACTAACACAAACAGCCCATAAGCAACATGAGTTAATATGAAATAACGCGGTGACAAGACTTGGCGTGCGTCTCCCAAAGTGTTCGCTGTAATGATTATATATAATTGTATATATGGTCCAAACCACCTTAAGTTGAATATTAAAATTTGAATTAAAATTAACTTTAGACTACTTACTACAACTTTCATGCTTATCTTCAAGATAAGAGCGAACCTTAAAATTACGTTTCGTTGTTTTCCGTGAAGTAGTTGTTCGTGAAACATAAATAAAATATACATGCGTATATTTGTTTGATTTCTATAATACGAAAATTTGTTTTATCTGTTGTCTATTCTTTCATTTACAATTTACTTTATTTTCAATTGTTGCATATACATATATAAGCTGTTATGACAAACAAAAATGGAGCAGTGAGAAAATTGTTACACTTAAGCAATATTGGTATTAAAAAATTATCCACAAACATAGATAGAAAACAAAGGTTTGTAACGGTACAAACCAATGGGGATTTGTAAATTAAATCTTTTCAATTTTATTCAACCAAGTACATGTTGTGAACCAACTATAGCGTACAGACTGTCGCGGCATGGCAATGGAATTTGAAGTTAGCAACTAGGGTGCGACTTCACAAACAAGAGCGCACACCCCGGCCAACGTTCTCACAAAAAACGGCACGTACATACATTCCAGCGCCCGAACCTGTGATGGGAACAAAGCAATACAGAATACACGTTGACGGCGACACGTAACACCTGGGCGGTTAGGCAACCAACGCACACAGTCAGACGCCGCATAGCAGGGCATTTCTCTACAAACCATCAAACGGTGCAGACGTAATTTCACAGTAGCCTCGGAAAAACTTTGGTAGACCGAAAAAGTTAAAAGTAGGTCTACCAAAGAGTGTATCATAATAAAACGACAGTAAACAGTGGTTCAACCGGAGGAACAGTGTATAAAAAGAGTTGAGTAAATGAAAACTGGGAGTTAAGTGAAGAAGATGGAGTAGACAGTGCGAAATACCGGGAACTTCATACAGTTAAGTAAAAGTGAAATTTATAATAATTGGCCAAAAGTTTATAATAAACAGTAAATTCATAATAAGCTCAATAACGGTGGTTTATTCGAATACGTAAAGAGAGTGAGAGCGTGTGTGTGTGAGGGAGAAAGGGAATAAAGGGGGAGAAAGAAAACGTTACTGGTTTGTATATTCTATAGAATTTATAATTTTGTAACCCTATTAACCGAATTATTGGAAGAGTAAAGAAGTTAATTATTATAGTAAATAAAAAAATGTTTGAATTGTCATAAATATGTGTTAGTTGTAAGTTATTATGTCATTACCATTTCCTAGTGTTCTGTGCTGAAAAATTCGTCTAACGTTTCCGGGAATCTTCTGAATTGGGGGGAAGTCAGATTGCAAAATTATCCAGTTTTAATTACGGTAGAGTATAAAGGTTTCCATATCTGTCCTGTAAAGATATTGGTGGCGACTCTGAACTTCTGACTGGAATTTATAAAAAGGTAAGTCAGCGAGAAAAGATCGCAGGTAAGGTTCTGGCCGAATACTTTTATGTTTATTAATTTATTTCAATCACTTTCTGCTACAGTCCGTTTCTTGATGTATATAATACATTTAATATTTATATATAAATTTACCTCAAGATGTTATTTTTCTATTTGTGGAACATGTTTCGAGAGTTCCTGTTCTCTCATCTTCAGCCTTCGCCATCTTGTTTCTGATTAATTTATTTATAATTTGGGTATTTCTTAACAAATGGCGACTCGCTGGCAGGATCCTGGTATAACTTTATACGAGGTAGACCTATTTTAAGCACAGAAAATAGGATTTGGGTAACGGCGTAAGTTGTGAAATTATCGTATATAATTACGTTCAGTAGACTAGGTTATGTTTGGGTAGTGTAACGCATGTGCTTATTATGGTTACGTTTATATGTTGATAAGGACTGTAATTATGATGTAGTAGGAGGGTGGTAATTTTTAAGGGTGTCATATAAATAACTGTTGGTTAAAATATAAATAAATTTTGTTTAACATGGCACAAGTTAACGAAATAGATTTTGTATGGGACGAATGGGAAGGCGAATTCAGAGGGATTGTGGATAGAATGACGGACGATAAGTGGGGTAATTTGGACGATAATTTGAGACGATGGAAGAACATGAAGAGGGAATATTCCCCAAAATTAAAAAACATGTGAGGATAAAGGTAAGATAGTTGAAGTGATAGGAGTAGAGAATAAGACAGTGAATAGGCCTAATGACAGTGTAGTGGTGGTAGAAAAAGAGTATACATAAAATGACTTACTTAACCTTATTAATAAACGGTTTTACGAAAGTGACAAAAAGTGGGATAAATTGTTGTGGAAACTAGAGACAGATCAATTAAAGGAGAATACAGAAGGTGAATCAAAACAGGTCAGTGGTAGTAATGGGGTTAATTATAATGATGAGAGTGTAGGGGTAATAGAAAACGGTAATGATGGTGGTAAGTTATACGCCGATGATAATATAAACAAGGAAACAACAGTTAACAAGGTAAGTGAAAACAATGGAAAAATAAATGAGAATGAGGTTAGTTTAGATGCAAAACAGGTGACGATAGACAAGGTAAGTAATAATGATGATTCTAATAACGAGTTAACAATAGCGGTAAGATAATTGAAAATGTGGTGTTACAGAGTAAGGTTTTGTTGAGGTAGAATTTAATAACGAGGTGTTAGCGAGTATGGAGGAAAGAGAGAGGTTGGGTTTACAAAGGGCAAATGTTCCCCGTGATTTAATTGGAGTAAAGACTCCAATAGTGAGTTATGAGGACAGAGTTTCCTCCCGTGGTTATAGAGACAAGGTGTCTCTAAGTAGGTCCCCTTATGTGTATCATGAGTTCCTTGGAAAAGCCAAGATGGGTCATGATAACGTTGTGTTACTCTTTGCATGGAATGATAGAGACAAAGATTATTTATGTTATGATGAGAAGTATTTTGAGAGAGAGAGAGAGAGAGAATAAACGAGACTTTTACGTTAAGTAGAAGCTATAAGGAGTTAAAAGAGAAGTTAAAAATTGAAAAAATAGATGATATGAAAGACTTTTACCTTGTTATGAAGATAGTGCAGAAATAAGTAATGATAACGTTGATAATTATATTGAATGCTTAACTGTGCATAGACGTGGAGTATTAATAATAGATGATTCTGAAATTGAGAGGTTAAAATGCTTAAGGGTGATACAGATGGTGACAAGACCAAAACTAATGATGTAGACAGGTTATATGATTTAATAATAATGTGGGATAGTCCAGTAGATTATTATGTGGGTTTTGCGGAACAAGTTGAAATATTAAAGAATTATTATATAAATAATAATAATGAAATGAGTGTGAGTAAAGATGATAATTGTTATGTAAAAGTAATACTAATATATGATGATGGGGGTTAAATAAAAAATCAGTGAATGGACATTTTAATTATTTTAGTTTATGGTGATGACCTTGCTAACTTATGAAATGAAGTGTGGTAAACAGAAAAATAATGACAAAAAATTGTAAATAAATTTATAGTGAAATTAATTGTTTGTGTTGTAAAATGTATTTTATGTAATAATGTGTGTATGTAGTAGAGATTGATTTAATAATAATAATAATATTTTATCAGATTTTATCAGATTAAATAAATAATGAGAGTTTGTAATAAATGAATTGTAATTATTTGGAAGAAGGTAATTAAAGTAATGTTGTGTTTAAATAACTGATTGAATGGAAATAAACTGTAGATGAAGTAATTGATTAATTTGTAATGTTGTATCAATATATTTTGATAATGAATTTAAATATTTTTATGTGATTTAAACTTGGTAATAAATAGTAAGTAAATAAATGTAAAATGCATTTAGTTGTGGAGTCATATGATTGTTATGTTTCAGAAGGTACATATGGTTGTACGTGATATTTGTGGTAATGAATGTTTATAATTTTGTGTCTATGACAGGAATCATGTGTTTACTCAATTGAGTGATGTAATGTAAGTATGAAGTTTATAAAGCAATTTAAATAAAGTAAAATATTTAATGTTCAAATAATAAATTTTAAATGAGTTTGAAAGGTTTTAAATAAGGTAATTAAATTAATTTGAGGTAGTTACGGATTTTTAATGGGTAATTTAACGTAAAATGTAAAAGTTGGAGTTTGGGTGATAAATATTTCAATAAGGCATTAAGTCAGTCTGAGTTAATTTAAATGGGTATTAGACAAAACAAGAATTTTGGAATACAAGTATAACAGAAACAGGGTAGTAATAGGGACACAGTAGCGATAGTGCATGTATGTAGAGTAGTGAGAGTGAGGTAATTGGGGAATAAATAGATGGTGGTGAAATTTTGTAAAGAGGGTGGTGTGGTAAGGAGTCCTCAACGAAAGGCGTTGTGGCGGGAGGTGAACCGTAAATGAGCGTTGGCGGAATTACCTGGGAGAGGGCAGGAACTAATAAGGGAATGAGTATAAGGGAGGGAACACACATCCTAGGTACAAAGAGGGTATCAGATATTTTGTTATAAGAGTAGAATGATGCAAGGTGAGTTAGCGTATTAAGTTAATGGAAGTAAATTTTATTGAGAGACTGGTGTCACCCTATGTAAATCTGTTAGTGGTTGTTAGAAGGAAGAAGTTGTGAGCTTACGTTTATTTTGATTTTATGTGTACGATATTTTGTATATTACACTTATGGTTATGTTTACTAAACTCGGGCGCCATCTTTGTATACATATATTATAGGCCAGGAATCTGTTACGCGAAGTCATGAAGAACGGAAATTGCTTGAAATAATAAAACATCTGTTATACTTTTTACCAATGAAATACCCTTTTTATTTGATCTACTTCTTACAGAACAGTTTTGAAACCAACTCTAACCCCTCCAAAAGCATAATGCAAATAAATGTACTTACGTGACTATATCCTTATTAATTATAATATAGTACTATATGTATTGTTGCTCAACCCAGCACTTAGGAATTACACACCACACACGCAATCTCTCTCTCTTTCACTCTTATGGTACAAAATTTTTATTAATGTTGGAGCTCCTTTTAGGTAATTGAAATTTTAAATATATGATTTCTAAAATAAAAATTTATACTTGGAAATACAATAAGGATTTAAGGTTTAAAAGGAACGTTCTCACCCATTTCGTGTCGGCCTCCTCGCACTTCTAGCATCATCCCGATCGGCACAATCGGTACAATTTTACGGCGTTTGATGGTGCACCGTCGTGTCGACCTACGTAACCCACCGTCGTGGGACCGATTCTATACACCGATCTTCCGGGACGATTCATCGGCCGATGACGCCTACACAAAGCCGAACTGTTTAACGTTCCTTAGCACATTTTGACGATATTTATACTGTTTATTAACCACCTACGGTGGTCTAAAAAGTTACAATTCACTAGTGAGTGAACGGGTTGCCGGCCGGCGTTGATCACTGCTGCAGACGAAATGACCAAGAGTCTTTGTTAGATTTTGCTGAGGTGGGGTGAACCTACGTCACATTTCCTTTGTTACAACTGTTGACAGCATCGTTGTTGATGTAAACACATTCTCAGCCTCTGACGTAATTAAGGTTCGGCTCTCTTATCGCCACAAACTGCATACTGTTTTTTGTGATGTTTCACAGTTTTTGCTATGAATTGGTTCAAATCCTGACAAATATTATTATACACTCCACTCACTGTATATTCGTATCGGGTGTTTAAGGTTGGGTTGAGTATGACCAAAATAGAAAAATATAATTGTTATGTTTTATTTACCATATTTAAAGTAATCACAAAATGTACCATGATTGTACCATCACAAAGTGGGGTAAGGTTATATTTAAATGCCCATTCGATAAATTAGATCATTGTGGATAACTGAGAATCATCCAAACTAATTAGGTATGAAAATGTTAAACAGAAATTCATAGTGTAAATGTAATAATAAATGAAATGTGATGTAGAATGAATGTTAATAATAAATTTGAATTTTGGAGAATTTAATGGTACAATAAATGATAAATAATTAAAGATTGATATAAAAAGAGTTAATAGAAAGTTCAAGTTGTAATGTTTATAATTTTCTATACAAATTATTTAAAGGTGAATTGTTTAGTTTAATGTAGCAATGTTAATGTTCAGAGGTTAATGTCTATTATGTTGATTATGTATGTGTGTAGGAATCTAAACATGTAATTGCATTGTGTGTAATATAAACTAAAGTGATTCCCCATTTTCGGGCGGTCACGGCCTCACCGAACCCTGACCGTGGAATTGGCTCAGCTTTGACTAGCTATGGTCAGGGCTCATTGCGTTTTGTTCTACCTAAACTGACCATAGCTTGTTATCGTTGTAAGAGGTGAATTTAGAAATTAACCGGGGGGGTAAATCAGGGGAATCACCAGAACTATGGAACAGCGGCTATCCATCGAATGGGATGGTAGACCGTTTAAGGGCATATACCTAAGTTTAGTAGGATTACTGGTGTCATCGGACATCAGTATTACCGAATGTTTTGTAAGGCCAAAGCAAGAACGGGGTAGACATCGTCTACACCCTAAAAAACCTCAGTTCTTGTGGAGGCAACTGGGCGCTACAGTCCAGGGGGAGCAATAGAGTGTGTGGAAGGGTGCTGGCCACGTTACAGACCAGGTCATTAATGTAGTATTTTGCAAGTAATGTTGCAAACGTTGAATTTTGATAATGAATTTAGATTTTTTTTTAAGTTTGAATGGAATAACCAATGGTAGATGATACAAAATATTGAACGTAAATGCAGAGATGACATGATGATATAACAATTGGAAGAATTAAATTGAAAATTGGAATTAAAAGTTGTGTAATGTTGGTAATTTCATGCAAATTGAGATGTTTATATTAGGTTGAATTGTGTTTGCCATATATGTGAAACTTTAAATGTTTAACTGAATGTAAGTATATGTAGTGTATATTGTAAATAGAATACATTGAGATACAACCAGTACTTTGCTAAAAGGCGAACCAGTATGACTAAGGGGAAACGAGTCAGTTAAGGATGTGGTATGTTGAAAAGCCAGTAACTGTTATTTTTATTGAATGTTACAGAGTTTGGTGATACTGTGGCGGGTGCCTGTCTGATTTTTATGGTGTTGGGATCTCAAACAGAGAAGTCCAGTAGAATCATGCAGGTGCCGCCGCAGTCACCTGACTAGGGGGGTAAGTTACCCATGATTTTAGTAAGGATTAAAGGGGGGTTGTTGGCGCCATATCCTAGCTGGTCCTCTTAGGTTCTTTTAGGCAATGAGAGTTTTTCTGTTTCAACAGAAAACCTCTCATTGGGGGGGTATTGTAATGGTACAAACCAATGGGGATTTGTAAATTAAATCTTTTCAATTTTATTCAACCAAGTACATGTTGTGAACCAACTATAGCGTACAGACTGTCGCGGCACGGCAATGGAATTTGAAGTTAGCAACTAGGGTGCGACTTCACAAACAAGAGCGCGCACCCCGGCCAACGTTCTCATAAAAAACGGCACATACATACATTCCAGCGCCGAACCTGTGATGGGAACAAAGCAATACAGAATACACGTTGACGGCGACGCCTAACACCTGGGCGGTTAGACAACCAACGCACACAGTCAGACGCCGCATAGCAGGGCAGTTCTCTACAACAAACGGTGCAGACGTAATTTCACAGTAGCCTCGGAAAAACTTTGGTAGAATGAAAAAGTTAAAAGTAGGTCTACCAAAGAGTGTATCGTAATAAAACGACAGTAAACAGTGGTTCAACCGGAGGAACAGTGTATAAAAAGAGTGGAGTAAATGAAAACTGGGAGTTAAGTGAAGAAGATGGAGTAGACATAGTGCACAATACCGGGGACTTCATACAGTTAAGTAAAAGTGAAATTTATAATAATTGGCCAAAAGTTTATAATAAACAGTAAATTCATAATAAGCTCAATAATGGGGGTTTATTCGAATACGTAAAGAGAGTGAGAGCGTGTGTGTGTGAGGAAGAAAGGTGTAACGGGACAGATTTGAGGGTTTTTTTCATTATTCCAATTGTAAGTGAGACGTAGTGTAGTTACCTACACAAGGCCTAAATTGTAACCATAGAAATTCCTTGTAGGGGCACCAAGTCGCATATTTGTCAGTATGCCCTGCAATAAGCTCTGGTTCCTGAGTCGTTGGAATGCAAACCTGTGTGCGGATAATTGCGCCTCCGTTGGTAAAAAGCACGAATTTTTTAGCGAGCCTTTGGACTATTATACATTGGCCAGACTCGCTTCCAGAAAGGAAACTGAAGTTTAACTAATAACCTGTCACATGATTGTATTGACGAATCACAGCGCAAGCTGCTGAACCTGTAGCGGAAGTGGCCGTGACAGACGCTGTGGGTAGCGTTAGTTTGTCGTCTAACCGCTATGGCGGTTGCCGGCTGAACAATAGGCTCATGAGCCGAAAGAAATATTTTTAGTGTAGAAATGTAAATATAAAAACCGTAAACAGTGCAAAATTTAAACAGTGAAAAGTTAATCAAGATAAACGTTAAAGGTTGAACAGTGAAAACAATTCGGACAAAAAAAGTGATCAAAAATGGACTAAATTCAACACGTGGTCGTCATGGATACAACTCCAGGAAAGTAACATTTCAAAATCAACTAACAAAAAATATAATCAATTAAAAGCGCTAAATCTAAATAACAGGGGTAAAAAGCGTGAAAGAGTGTGTGAGAGCAAATTCTGGGTTGTTTTTATAGAATTTAAGTAACTATTTAATTTAAATGATAAGAAAAGGAATATCAACTTTTGAGTGTCTTTGTTAAATGGGGTATATTCCTCAATGTTAAAATCTGTCGGATTCCAATTCCGAAATTAATTCAAAAAAGAAGTAATATTTTTATGTTATGCAATAAAGAAGAATAATTAATGGGATAATAAATAAGGTTTGTTTTCAATATAACCATATGTTAGTTGTAGTTATTTCGCCGTCAACCATTTCCTATTGTGCTGAAAAATTCGTCTAACGTTTCCGAGAATCTTCTGAATTGGGGGGAAGTCAGATTGCAAAATTATCCCGTTTTAATTAAGGAAGAGTGTAAAGGTTTCGATGTATAACCTAAAACATTGTGGCGACCCTGAACTTCTGTTGGAATTTACAGAAAGGTAAGTCAGCGAGAAAAGATCGCAGGTAAGGTTCTGGCAGTTTTTATTTTTATTTATTTATTTATAATTTGATTGTTTATTAACAATTGGTGACTCGCTGCCAGGATCAGAGTATAACTTTATACGAGGTAGACCTATTTTAAGCACAGAAAATAGGATTTGGGTAACGGCATAAGTTGTGAAATTACCGTATATTTACGTTGAATAAGGTTATGTTTTGGTAGTGTTATTGTGTTTACTTTTACTTTTGATAACAATTGTGTTAAGGATAATAGTGGGTTTTTTATAGATAATCGTTTTGTTTATAATATAAATAAAAATAAATAAATTTTGTTTAACATGACACAAGTAAGCGATATAGATTTCGCGTGGGATGAATGGGAAGGCGAATTCAGAGGGATTGTGGATAAAATGACGGACGAGGAGTGGGGTAGTTTGGATGATAATTTGACACAGATGGAGAACAAGAAGAGGGAATATTCGCAGAAATTAAAAAACATAGTGAGGATAAAGGTAAGACAGTTGAAGTGATAGGAGTAGAGAATAAGACAGCGAATAGGCCTAATGATAATTATGAGATTATAATGGGGGTAGAAAGTGGTGAAGAGATAGACCAATCTGACAAGAAGAAAGTCGATCAGGTGGCAGATAATGAGGTAAGTAATTATATGAGTGAATCTGACTATAAGACGAATATGATGAAATATTTATGTAGCACGCTGTGCATTTTAAATAATAAAGTTGATACACTTGAGAAAATGGGAGAGTGGAAAACAGACATAGGTAAGTGCGAAATAAACAAAAATAACGGAAAAATAAGTTTTAATAGTAATGGTGTCAGTTTAAATGCAGAACAGATGACGGTAGACAAGGTGAGTAATAATGATGATCATAATAATGAGTTAACAAGTGATAACAATGATATAATTAAAAATGGTGATATAATGAAAATAGATAGTGATGATGTAGAGATAGTTAGTGAGAGTGAGAGAGTAATGGGAGTAGGGGGTTGTAAAGGGGTAGAAACAAGTGTTTATCAGTTAGAGAGAGAGTATGAAGAGAAGTTAGGTGAGTATGGAGGGCAGAGGGCAAATTTTTCCTGTGTTATAAGTGGAGTAAAGACTCCACATGTGTTTTATGAGGACGAAGGTTCCTCCAGAGGTTATATGGGAGACATGGTGTCTCCAAATGGTCCTTTAAGTTTTTGTGGTGATGTATCTGGTAAAGCCAGGAAGTATTTTAGTGATTTTATGTTGCCATTTGCATGGAATGAGATAGTTAAAGGGGGTTGTGAGAGGTATTGTGATGAGAGAGAGAGAAAGAGAGAGATAGAGATTTTTGAGATTAATAGAGGTTATGAAATGTTAGTGCAGAGTTTAGATCTTGAGAGAGGGGAGAAAATTGACTTACCTTGTGAAATAAAGATTGATGATTATTTTGATGATACCGTTTTAGATGATAAACACTTACCTAATGATGTAATTGATATAGTGGAGGAGTATAATGATAATATATCTTACCTTATGTTAACCAAAAATACTGACGGAGACTGGACAAAAAATACCAAAGTAGACGGGCTTTATGAAATAATGGGAGACAAATATGTAGTTAATTACTGTGTTAATATAATTAACAAAAGTAGTCATTACAATAATAATTATAATGTAATGTATGTAGATAAAAATAGAGTTATGTTATAAATACATTAGGTTAATATATGATGATGGGGGTTAAATAAAAATCAGTGAATGGACATTTTAAATATTTGATGTATGGTTATGACCTTGCTAATTTATGAAATGAGATATGGTAAACAGAAAAATAATGTCAAAGAATTGTAAATAAATTTATAGTGAAACTAGATGACCCGGCAGACTTTGTCCTGCTGCTATTAATGCCCATCGTACTTGAATTCGTTGTCGTTCTGCTAATAGATGAAGGCCTCTGTTTTCATAAGTTAAACGTTGACGTGCCTGTCTGTGTCGTAATCTGTCTGCTTCTAAACGTTGACTGCGCTGCTCTCCACTTTCTTGCGCGCATGAACGTACATTTAAATTCCTAATATTTTCATCTCCTGCGAGTGTTGTTCCTGCGTTCTTCTTTGTCGTCGCGCCTGCTCGTTTTGAGCATGTTGTGATTTTCGACCAATGTTTGCCCGCCCTCTTCTTGGCATTTTTCTATCACAAATTTCACAAATGTATATATGAAAATAAAACGTTTTAATTGTAACAATTTTATAAATACATCACGTAGCATTGCGATTATATTGAATTTCCTTTAATTGATTTGTTGTTTGCAGCACATTCCTAAACAAAATGTAAATAGAACCTACCATTGAGTTTATATTGAATTGGCGGTAATTGATTTGTTGTTTGCAGCACATTCCTAAACAAAATGTAAATAGAGTATTACATTCACCACTAAACAAAATGTAAATACAGTATTATATTTACCACTGTGTTTTCTAATCACTGTGTTTTTCACCCTACCTCCCAACGTGGACCAAAACACCTATCCTATGTTGCTTCTCCCGTTGCATAAAATATTTCTGGCAAGTTGGCTGAAATCGGTCCTGCGTTTTTCATATTTTCAATTTTTGACAACCCCCCTCAAACCACCCATTTATTAAGCCCAAGGGTGCAAAAATTTTCAATAGTGCATACATGCATGTAAAATTGTTACTTCCATCGAATTTCCCTTTAATTCGATACCCCATATGCTGTATTTTCATTTTTCCCAATTTTTACCCCCCCTTGGCCAAACTGACAACCCAAATGCCCAAAAATTTTCAATAGTGCATACATGCATGTGAAATTGTTACTTGCATGGAAATTCCCTTTAATTCGATACCCCATATGCGGTATTTTCATTTTTTCCAATTTTTACAGCCCCCCCCTTTGGGCCAACCTCACACTCGGCACATGTAAACCTTACTCTGAACCTAACGAACATATGGTGTGAATATGAGCTCTATCGGATAAGTGGTTCAAAAGTTTTAAGAACATGTGCAGACGTACACTGATTTTTATATATAAAGATTAATTGTGTTTGTGTTGTAAAATGTATTTTATGTAAACAATGTGTGCATATAGCAGAAATTGATTTAATAATAATAATATTTTATTAGTCTAAATAAATAATGAGAGTTGGTAATAAATGAATTGTAACTGTTTTGGAAGAAGATAATTAAAGTAATGTTGTGTTTTCAATAATTGATCGAATTAAATAATTTGAGATGAATTAATTGATTAATTTAAAATGTTATATAAAGAGATTTTGATGATGAATTTAAATTATTTTTATGAGATTTGAACTTTAAGATAAATAGTAAATGAATAAATGTAAAATGTGTTTAGTTGTGGAGTCATATGATTGTTATGTTTCAGAAGATACATGGAGTTGTGTACATGATTTGATGGTGATAAATGTTTATATATTTTTTGTGTCTATGACAGTAATCATGTTGTATTCTAGTATATGAGTGATGTAATGTAAGTATGAAGTTTATAGGGTGATTTAAATAAAATAAAATGTTTAATGTTTGAATGGTAAATTGTATACGAGTCTCAGAGGTGTTAAATTAAATGATAATACAGTAGAGCGTCAATAATTCGGACATCAAAAATCCGGACCGTCGATAATCCGGATTCGATTCTGGTGAAAAAAAAAATCGCATGAAGTGAATATTTGTTTAAAAGCGTCGACACAACTGTAAAACTCGCCATGCCCTATAGAGTGGAGCACGAATTGCGTGTTGTGTGGAGGAGGGAGGGGCAGTGAAAGCGGGAGAGTCAAGGTCGCACAGTCACATGTAGACCTGCTACCCTGCCCCTGTCAGTCGCGTCAGGCCACTGACCTCGAGTATTGTTCTCTGTGCGTGCACTAAGTTTTTGTTTACCAAATCGATCGTTTGTGTACAGTAGAGTGTTTGTGTGTGTGTCAGTTTGTCTGTGTTTTGTTTTTTGTAACACATTACAGTACTGTTCTGTACCCGTGATGGCGTCAAGTTCGAAGAAAAAGTACACTTTTTTAACTGTTGAAACCAAGTTAAAATTTGTAGAAAAGTTAGGAAAAGGTGAAAGTGGGGTATCACTTGCAAAGATTTATGGGGTAGGAACTTCCACAATAAGTGATATTATGGCAAAAAGAGCCCAGGTGGAACAATTTGCGTCAAAACTGAACTCTGAAGAAGGGACGCTGAAAAGAAAAACTGCACGTTCAGCAAACAACAAAGCCTTAGAAGACGCAATGTACGTGTGGTTCACTCAAAGGAGAAGCTTAGGAGAGCCAATTTCAGGCCCACTGATTTGTGAAAAAGCCTTACAATTTAATGAACAGCTTAATGGACCGAAAGATTTCAAAGCCAGTTCTGGCTGGGTTAAGAACTTCAAATTTAGGCACGGGATTAGAGAGTTAGACATCGAAGGAGAAAAACTTTCCTCAGATTTAGCGGCTGGAAGAGTTTTTAAAGAGAAGTTTATTAAGGAAGCACTTGAAAAAGGTTATTCTAGGGATGACGTATACAACGCCGATGAGACCAGGATAAACTGGCGAGCCCTTCCACGCAAGTCACTGGCGTCAAGACGCGAACAATCCGCTCCTGGGTTTAAAGTAAGCAAAGAGAGAATAATGGCTATGGTATGTGCTAATGCCAGTGGGGAGCACAAGTTAGTTAGTGATTGGGAAGAGCAAAAAACCACGTTGCTTTAAAAATGTGCACACCCTTCCTGTTTCGTACACGTCTCAGAAAAGTGCTTGGATGACTTCAGTCATTTTTCTTGATTGGTTTAAAAATGATTTTATCCCTAGTGTTACAAAATTCCGTGAGGAGAAAAAGAAAGTGGTAAAGTTCTTATCATTGATAATGCACCCACACATCCCTCTCTCGAAGTATTAAATGAAATCAATCAGAATTTTGAAGTGCAATTTCTCCCACCTAACGTTACTGCAACTCTGCAGCTAATGGACCAGGGACTGATCGAGAAAATTAAGAGGATCTATAGAAAGCAGCTCCTGCATCGCCTTTTATTGGCAGAAAAGGACGAAGAGAGTGGTAGTTCAGTTTATAACAAAGTTGAACGTTAAAGATAGCATTTACATGCTTGCCAATGCTTGGGAAACTCTCACCAAAAGTAATTTGCAAAGAGCCTGGAGAAAATTATCCCTGATGAAGAAAATGCAAATGAAAATGAAGATTCCGTTGTAAACGAGGTGACAGAAATCTGCAGCACGATCCCGGGATTTGAACAGTGTGACGAAAATGATGCCAGTGAGTGGTTGGCTGTTGATGACAACGATCCTGGGTACCAGATTTTGAGCGACCAAGAAATAGCTGACATGGTGTCTGAAGGTATGTAGCACTGCTTAAACATACAGTAGGCCTACTGTAACTTTTTTTTATTTTAGCCAAACAAGCAGTAGGCTATGGATTATCTGACGCTGTACTGTTAGTCGTTTTAAATTCAGTTCTATTTTTAAAATATTTCGCCAACTTTGCGCTTGTTCATTTTTTCTATAAAATTAGAAAAAGAAAACATTTGTTTCGTTTGTTTATTTAGGCGTACTTTTTCATTTTAAGGGGACGCAGAAGCAGTAGAATCTGATGGGGACAAGAATGAAAATGACATTGAAGAAGCAGGGCCGACACATTCCGAAGCATTTATGGCAGCAGAGACACTGATATCATGGCTTGAAAAACAGACTGAGAGCACACCAACCCAGCTCATTCTCCTAAAACGAATCAAGGACTTAGCTGCAAAAAAACAAACCACTACCGCTGTTCAAAAGTCCATAAAAGATTTTTTTAAAAGCTCAAATACTGGACAGTAGTGTGGTAATTTTCGCATTAATAGGTTGGCTAATCTGTGCTTTCTGATATTGCGCTATCATGTTCTTATCTCGTTTTTATAACGTCACAGTTAACCGAGCTACGGCAGGCGGCAGACGTTATTACGTTTGCTCACTTGTTCTGTCATCATCATTTTTCTTGTCGTCAGGCAATCATTGTAGGCCTTAGGCCACAACATATATTGCACTTGCAATACATTAGCAATACCTTGCTAATTCTTTTTCATGTAGCTTGAGTGCCGCCTACTCGCGCCTCAAGTCTTACGACATTTCATACGACATTCGTCTAGGCCTTAGGCTTTAACGTTTTAATCTGAGTGCCGCACATTTGCGCCTCATCTAACAGGTAGCGTTCTTAACGACTCTGTTTATTCAAAATCAAATTGTGCAGACTTAGCCAATCTCAACACCATGATATAAGTGTACAGAACTTAATAAATGTATTATACAGTCCACTATCGTCATTATTCTGCATCCTGGCAATAGCACCACAGGCATCATTCTTCCTAACATTAACATTTTTTTTTTGTCCTATCGGGCCGCATCTTATACATTTTTTTGGTCCTCACGTGACGGATCACTCTTCTCATTACCATTTTTTTGGTCGCTCCGTGCCTGGATTCGTCATTCACCTCTTGCAACATATTCTAGCGGTTTCATCATTTTTCTGCCCCAATTTCTGGCCATCACGGGCGATTCAGCACATTCGCTGATCCGACCGTCTTGGGACTTACTTCAGCATTTCTTTCACCGCCATTGAGCCTCGTGACGACATCATTGCAAGAACATCCATGTGCTAGCGTCTACACTCCAGTTTGAGCAGTCATCTCTACGGTCTGTGTGTCTGCCATCTTCTCCATGACTTCGACGCTCCAGGACATCGCATAGCAGGTACCACATCATTAACAGGTGCGTACAATGGCTGAAGAAGGCCTCAAAGTGTTCGTCAGAAAGAGAGGCGGCATAAAGTCTGCCATAGTGCGTATTAATTCGGCTATCATTAGCTTTGATAAAAACACTAGCACAAAACATTTTTTAATAGACTTGAAAGTCTAAAAAGCTTGGCAACAAAATACGATGAGGTACAGTCCGAAATTGAACTCATTGCTAAAGACATAAACGCTGCTCAAGAAGACCGAATTGAGGTTGAAGAGCTGTTATATTCAACAGAAGCCAATATCTTGTAGTTGATAGAAAGCTTCAACGTTCAGACTGTATCTCCCGTATTAACAAGCAACATACAATTAAAACCGATAAGTTTGCCCTGCTTCACAGGTAATATCTTAGAATGGCAGCACTTCTATTCAATATTTCTGGACTTGGTGCACGCCAGATCTTTTTTAACCTCAGTGCAGAAATTACACAATTTGTATTCGTCTCTGAAAAATGAGCCGCTAGATTTAATTAAGTCATTACCTATCTGTAACGAAAACTATTCGATAGCGTTGAGTTTGCTGTCCGCTAGATATGACAACAAATTCATACTAGCTAAGTATTATATTCAGAATTTATTTGAAGTAAAGTCAACAGTTAAGGACTCTGTCCAAAGTTTGCCAGAGTTCATAAATACGATAACGTCTTCCGTTAATTCACTGGCGGCCATGCAACTGTCAGTGGATTCATTCGAGCTTATCATTGTACAATTCTTGTCAGCGAAACTCGACCATACTACTTTTAAATTATGGAAGGAGTCTATAGACCCTGATAATCTTCCTAACTTTCAAGGTATTACTCAGTTTTTAAGCGCACGTAGACAGCTGTTAGAAAATACACTGCCTATCGATGCCGGACAGAAGCTCAACAAGTCAACTTTAAAATTCAATAAATCTGACAAACATAAATCACGAAACTCTGCTGGCAGCACTGCATTTAAAAGTTATCACTCAGCATCAAATAATTATTCATGTTTATGCTGTAAATCTAGTCATCCAATTTACATGTGTGACAAATTTCGTGCATTAAGCACATCAGAATGAGGGCAATTTATATTAAATCATAAACTCTGTACAAATTGTCTAAGACCAGATCATTTCTCATCTAATTGTAAGATTAAACAATCATGTAAGATCTGCTCAAAACGACACCATACATTGTTGCATATAAACAATGTGTCGAAGCCAGTCTCTGCCAGCAGCAGTAACTACTGTTCACTCAAATTACAATCCACAAATAATATTCTTTTATCAACAGCAATTGTGTTTGTCATTGACCAGGCTGGCAACAGACAACCCGCAAGAGTTCTTTTAGATGCGGGTTCACAAATAAATTTTTGTACAGAATCATTTGCCAAGAAATTACGGCTTAACTTGACTAAATCTAACATACCGATAACAGGTATAAATAAAACCGCGTGTTGTGCCACTAATCTTGCGTCTATACGCATTATCTCACGCTATCAAAGGTTTAGTTTCCAAGCAACATGCGCGGTCTTATCTGCATTAACTCATAAATTGCCATCACAATCTTTTGACATAAATCAGTTTGATGTCCCAGATAACGTTTATTTCACGGATCCACACTTCAACTTTTCAGCTGACATTGATATACTGTTAGGGGCGCAATTTTATTTAGATTTAATTTTACCTAACAAATATGTAAGGGGTTCTCATTTCCCTACTATACAAGAAACAAAGTTAGGCTACATTCTAGCCGGCAATCTGCCCAAACACTGCCATTATAAGGGTCCTGCTGTTTCGTTCCTGGCTAGGAACAACGACAGTCAAATCCTAGCGTCTCTCGAGAAATTTTGGGAGACCGAAACTATCCCTGATAATACACCCATTAATAACGAGTCAGCTTGTGAGGAGCATTTTGTTAAGTCTACTCATCGCAATCAAGAGGGTAGGTTCGTTGTTGCGCTACCATTTAAGTCTGACAATCCCCAGTTGGGTGAGTCCTATGCTACCGCTGAAGCAAGATTCTTGAGTTTAGAACGCCGGTTCATGCGTGATTCTAAGCTTGCGCGCGAATATGCAAACTTTATACAGGAGTATAAGGATCTTGGCCACATGACGCTTGTCGACGATTGCTCCATAAATTCAGGTGTTTCAAATACTTATTATCTGCCTCACCATGCCGTCTTTAAACATTCTAGTTCTACCACAAAACTTCACGTCGTTTTTGACGGCTCGTCCAAAACTACCAATGGCCTTTCTCTCAATGACATTTTGTTGGTAGGCCCAAACGTCCAACAAGACCTTTTTTCTATTCTTTTGCTATTTCGTATGCATAACTATGTTCTCATCGTGTAACGGTACGGATTTGTGAGCCACCCCAGTTTAATTTCATATTAATTCAAATCATCATTTTAAGCACTTTCCAAATTGCCAGACTTTCACCTGTAAGGAGCCTCCAGTACAGCAATGCAACACACATACAGTCAGACAAAACAACTGCCAGACGCATTGCACAATCACATAGCAGCAGGCTTGGGTGTGAAACCCAGTATGCAGTGTGTCATTAGAGAGTGCACAACAGACAGCCAGCATCAGACAGTAAAGTGTGTAAGTTAAAACAGTGGCCTCGGGAGTACAAGATAGGCCGTAGAATAAATTCGGCCTATCTAGTTAAGTGTTAAAACATTTATAAAAAGTGCCAGTTGTGACATAGGGCCGCGCGGCCAGCCTAAAAACTTCAAGTGACTCTCTAAGTGCGAAAAGTTACGTCGGCCGACTAAATAAATAATATACGTATAATTCGAACAGTGGTGACTGATGGTCATAACATTGACGTGAATTAACCAGTGTACCAGAGAAAAAAAAAACAACTAAACGCGGAGTGAACCGTAATGTTGAACAAACAGCGATTGTACGACTCACCGAGAGACACCTGGAACGGTTAAGTACCATCAGTAACTAATTGGCCAAAACTTTTAAATTTCACAGATATAATGGGTAGAATACTAACCAAATTAACTAAATGAAATAGAAGGGTGAGAGAGAGAGAGTGAGTGAGAGCGTAAGTTTGGGGTACGTACCTACAAAGTAAAATACTGGTTCATAGATTGAGTAAATTAATTAATTGTAAAATTTTTTGCATTATCTTGCTGTTGTAAGGGGATGATGCAAAGACCATTGTAGTAACTTTTTTATATCACTTTCATGTAATAAGTAATTAAGCGATTTTTGTGTGTAAACTGTTGTTCTACAGAGAGTAAAGAGGGAAATTAATTAAAGAAAAATAAATAAGCGCCATTCATTACATAACATGTGTTAGCGTAATTATTCGTAACTCAAACAAATAATCCTGTCTGCAGCTGTTTTCGTCTGAAAGACTTTGGAATAAAAACCCGAAGGTAAGAGAATTATAATTTAATTAATTCGTAGAGTTACATTTGGCCCCCGTACAGCGACGCGAGTATAGGTTACAACCTATATTCGCCAGACCTAATTAAGCTGCAGAAAGGGTTATTTGAGAGGGAGGACGCTTTGGTAAATTAAATATTAAAAGGGTTAAGTCAATAGTGGATAAGATTAATATTCTTGTGTAACATTATATAAACTTGTATAAAATGGCAGCGAATAATGACGATGTCAATGAAGTAACTAATGTTGACAATTTTGATGAATCGGCCATTATGCATAATATTGAGGTCCACTCGACTCCAGATGGGAGTCAGGACAATAAAATAAAACCAGATATTACAAATGAAATAAATAATACAGATGATTCGGGGATCCAAATAACCCCAAAATTGAATAGGGAAAATAAAATTAATAATGAAGTCAGCTTCACTGACAAAAATGTAGTAGCACAATCTACCCCAACGACAACACGAATTAAACAGTTGTCAATGGAAGATATGTGTAATTTCATGAAAACAATATCTGATAACTTGAGTAGTTTTAACGCGAAATTTGATGAACAGAAGAGTGACTCGGACGCTAAATTCAATATACAGAATAGTAAGTTCCATGAGTTAAAGGGCGATATAAATAATATTGACCAAAAATTTGATAAGCGTTTATGTGAAATGAATACAAAATTTGATGAGCGTTTATATGATATGAAACAACAGAGTGTTAAGTTAGAAGACAATATTAATAAACGTTTAAATGAGACGAATGAATGTTTCAATACATTTAAAGAACAAATAATAGAGTCAATAGGAGAACAGATTAAAAGTAATAGTAATAATGACAATAAAAAAGTAACAAGTGAGAGAAATAATGATGATATAATTAAGAATGTGGTATCAGAGAGTGATATGCTGAAAATAGATAGTGAAACAGTAAGTGAGAGTGAGAAAATGATAAGTTGTAATGAAGTAATAATTAGTGTTGTTGAATTGGAAAAAGAATGGAAAGAAAGAGTAGATGAATGTGTAGGGCAGAGAGTAAATTTTCCCCTTATTTGTGATGAACCAGAGTGTTCAAAAGTGTTATTTTTGGGCAAGAGACCCTTATTAGTGAAAGATTTGAGTTGTTTATTTTTGTTGAATAATTTTGTACCCTCTGCATGGAATGAGAGAGAAAGCGTGGTATGGCATTATGATGAGAGAGATTTAAATGGAGAATTATGTATTGACAAAGAGATAGAATTATATAAACTAATGAGAAATTATAATGAGTTGAAAGAGATGTTAGAGATGAAATACTTACCTGTTAAAATAGAGAATGAAGATTATTTTGATGATACATGTTTAAACGATAATAATTTACCTTATGATGAAAAAATAACTGACTTGATAATGAATATTACTGATGGAGACTTAACCGATGTACTCAATGTTGACTTAGTATATGATTATTATGGTAAAATGAATAAACAGAAATTGTATGGTTACAAAACACAAGATAACCGTATACAGAATGTAAATAAAATTGAAAATTGTTATTTGAAACCCCGATTAATTTTTGACGATGGAGGTTGAAATTCATAAGTGAACAATTTTAAATATGTTAATATAGGGTAATGACCTAGCTGATTTTTGATATTGAAGTGTGACACAAATGAATAATTATTGTTGAAGAGTTGTAAATACATGTGTAGTGAAATTAATTGTATGTATTATAAAATGTTGAATGGTTTGTATGAAATAACATTGTTGTTAAATGTTTCAGAGGTTACACGGAGATATTGGTGTGTGTGTGGTGTGTATTTTGTATTCATGTCAATAAGTGGATTGTAAGTATAAAGTCCATAATACTAAGCAGATAGAATAAAATGCTTACAGGTGTGAAAAAATGTTGATTCAATAATATGAATTGAGATAATAGCATTAAATAGAAATTGTAATTAAAAGAGAAATAATAATTGAAAGGTGAATTAAAATTATATTTGGTTCGAATTGCAACAAATAGATTTTGATAGATATGTTAATAAAAAGATTTATAGAAGGAAAATTTTTGCAGGAAGCATATATGCCAGTACATGATGTAACCAGAATGTTTAGACTATGTGAGTCTTGCAGGCTAGTGTTTATATAAACAGGTGTGGTATGTTGAGACTAAGGTCTGTAGTCATGCTTGGTGACAATAACAAAAAATGTAGTCTGCTGAATCAGTATCTTATTGTGATAGAAGAGAATTGAAATTAAATTTTTTTTACAGACCAAATAATAATGAGGCAATTACTGTAACTTTTGAGATTAATTGAATTAATTAAAGTAAATTAAATACAATTAAACTAATTTAGTAATAAAATTAATAGAAACGATTTTTAACAATGAACTTAACTTTATTTTCATTTAAATTCAAATTGGAATTATAAATTAAATGCTAATTGATGCCAATAATGATTAAAACATTTATTTAATACTGACAATTGATGGAAAATGTTCAGGATGAGATAGGGTTTGGAAAATAAGATGTATATACTGCTGTCCAAGTAACTTGTACCAAGGCTAATCTATATTTTATGTTTAACTGTAGATTCCCCACCTAAGTGCGGTCATGGCCTCACCGGACCATGACCGTGAAAGTAGTTAATTGTGGCAAATCATAAATTTTACTTGATATAACCGGCTTGTGGTTTGTTTTATTTTGTCAACCCGGTGGTTTGTTAGATCTAGTAGGGGGGTTATTTTTTGGGGAATCTACCAAATTTTGGAACAGGTATATTTTCACCCAGATAGGGGTGGTAGTCCATTAGGGGTGTACAAATAAAAAATAGTAGGTTATATGTATACCGAATTTTATTGTAACGCCGAAGCAAGGATGGGGGTGGAATAAAAGAAAAAAATGTCCACCCCTTCCGCATCAGTCCTTGTGAAAGCAACTAGACGGCACAGTCTAGGGGGGGTAATAGTGAGTGTGGATGGGTGGTGACCCAGTTACAGGTTACGAGGGAGATGTGGGTTACGGCGAGGATGAGGCTGAAAAAGGCTAAGAAGCCTCGTGCAGACCACATTCAAATGTAACGGGTATCAGGGGTTAAGGGATTGAAAGGGGGGTATAAAAAAAAAAAAAAAAAAAAAAATTAAGGTGTTATTTTGGATGGGCAACATTGTATGGGGAATATTATTCAATTTAACTGGAATTTATGTGTATCATTGTAAACCAATATTGTTTTATTAATATTATTCTTTAGGGTCTATAATATAAAATGAGCCAGTACGTTGTCAATGAACCAGTACGGTTAAGAGGAAACAAATCAGATGTGGGATATGGAGTGATGGAAGGCCGTTTGTTGATTTTTTTATTGAATGTTTTAAAAGTCAGGCGATACTGGGATGGGTGCTGTCGCAGTCGCCAGACTAGGGGGGTAAGAACCCATGATTTAGTAGTGTTCAGGGGGTTGCGGCGCCATATCCGCACTGATCCTCTTAGGTTTAGGCAATAAGAGTTTGAACGCTCCGGCCTTCAACCTCTTATTGGGGGGTATTGTAACGGTACGGATTTGTGAGCCACCCCAGTTTAATTTCATATTAATTCAAATCATCATTTTAAGCACTTTCCAAATTGCCAGACTTTCACCTGTAAGGAGCCTCCAGTACAGCAATGCAACACACATACAGTCAGACAAAACAACTGCCAGACGCATTGCACAATCACATAGCAGCAGGCTTGGGTGTGAAACCCAGTATGCAGTGTGTCATTAGAGAGTGCACAACAGACAGCCAGCATCAGACAGTAAAGTGTGTAAGTTAAAACAGTGGCCTCGGGAGTACAAGATAGGCCGTAGAATAAATTCGGCCTATCTAGTTAAGTGTTAAAACATTTATAAAAAGTGCCAGTTGTGACATAGGGCCGCGCGGCCAGCCTAAAAACTTCAAGTGACTCTCTAAGTGCGAAAAGTTACGTCGGCCGACTAAATAAATAATATACGTATAATTCGAACAGTGGTGACTGATGGTCATAACATTGACGTGAATTAACCAGTGTACCAGAGAAAAAAAAACAACTAAACGCGGAGTGAACCGTAATGTTGAACAAACAGCGATTGTACGACTCACCGAGAGACACCTGGAACGGTTAAGTACCATCAGTAACTAATTGGCCAAAACTTTTAAATTTCACAGATATAATGGGTAGAATACTAACCAAATTAACTAAATGAAATAGAAGGGTGAGAGAGAGAGAGTGAGTGAGAGCGTAAGTTTGGGGTACGTACCTACAAAGTAAAATACTGGTTCATAGATTGAGTAAATTAATTAATTGTAAAATTTTTTGCATTATCTTGCTGTTGTAAGGGGATGATGCAAAGACCATTGTAGTAACTTTTTATATCACTTTCATGTAATAAGTAATTAAGCGATTTTTGTGTGTAAACTGTTGTTCTACAGAGAGTAAAGAGGGAAATTAATTAAAGAAAAATAAATAAGCGCCATTCATTACATAACATGTGTTAGCGTAATTATTCGTAACTCAAACAAATAATCCTGTCTGCAGCTGTTTTCGTCTGAAAGACTTTGGAATAAAAACCCGAAGGTAAGAGATAAATATAATTATAATTTTGTAATTAATTCGTAGAGTTACAATCGCCGACATCGAGAAGATGTATCGACAAATTCTGGTAGCTGAGAAGGATTGTCATTATCAACGTATTCTGTGGCGTAACTCTCCACTCGAACAGTTTAAACATTTTGTACTGCGAACTGTAACATATGGCACTGCTCGTGCTTCGTTTTTGGCTACCCGCTGTCTTAATCAGATTGGTAAGGATCATCAAACTTCTTTTCCTGACGCGGCGTCAGCTATAACCAATGATTTCTATGTCGACGATTTGTTAACCGGTGCAGACACGATTTCTGATCTGACCAAGTTGAAATCTGACTTAGGTACGTTGTTGAGTCAATATGGTCTCACTCTACATAAATGGGCATCAAATGAACCCGATGTGGTCGCAGATCATGACAATTTATCACTCCCTTTAAACAAACAGGGTAATGTGCGTACCTTGGGCATTCTCTGGAATAACACTACCGATTCATTTTTGTTTGACATCAGATCATTCCCCGTTGAATCAAGCATCTCTAAGAGGAAAATCCTATCGATTATTGCAGGTATATACGACCCACTCGGACTCGTCGGTCCCGTTGTTTTCCTGTACAAACAGTTTATGCAGCAACTTTGGCTGTGCAATCTTGGTTGGGATAAGCCAATCTCCGGGCAATTACACTTGCATTGGCATTCATTATGCGATAAATTATGTCTGATCAGTAAAATCATTGTCCCACGTTCTATTCGCTGCAAGTCTAAAGCAAGGATAGTTGAATTACATGGGTTTTCGGATGCTTCTGAAAGGGGATATGGGTGTTGCGTTTACATTAGAGTCATTTATCAAGATTCATCGACCTCTTGTCACCTTCTGTGTTCTAAATCTCGCGTAGCCCCCCTACGACAGGTGTCATTACCTCGCATTGAACTCTGCGCTTGCTTGTTGTTATCGTGACTCTTATTCAAGGTCGCCCCTGCTCTTCATTCCTTTATCAATAGTGTTCACCTCTATTCTGACTCTATGGTGTCCCTTTACTGGATTCATGCAAAGTCTTCTAGGTGGAAAACTTACGTCGCTAATCGTGTTGCCGAGATTCAGCGTCTTACGGAAGCCTACACATGGCATCACATCAATTCTCGACATAATCCTGCTGATATTATTTCTAGGGGATGTCACCCCGACGTTTTGCGCGATTGTTCGCTTTGGTGGCATGGTCCCGCTGGTTTGTTTCAATCTTCTGAGTCCAATCTTTTTCCACCCTTTTTACCTTCTAATCTGTTGTCTTCTGAATTCACTGCGGAGGAAAAACAAACCCCCAAACTTTCTCTAATGTCTACCCTGGCTATTGATCTTTCAAGGGACTTCTCTTCGTCACACCGTCTGACACGCGTGTACGCTTACTGCTTTCGATTCATCAAAAACATTAGACTCTCCAGGGCTGAGAAAATATCGGGCGCTCTTACCCCCGTTGAAATTAATTCCACCCTCAATTTTTTCATAAAACAATCTCAGTCCATCCACTTCGCTGCCGAGATTAATTGTCTGCGTAATGGGTCTTCTGTCTCTATCAGGAGCAAGTTGTCTTCTCTGGACCCGTTTCTTGATGAGTCTGGCATAATATGCATCGGCGGACGATTATAGCAGTCGCAACTACCTTATGACAATAAGCATCCTATTGTCTTGCATCATGATCCGGTGCCACTTACACCTGGCCATTTTTTGATTTGCGCACCATTAACGGCGATACCTGATCCAGACTTATCTCACATTCCCATCTCTCGTCTTGGACGTTGGCAACTTCTCCAGAAGTTTGTCCAAGTCATTTGGAAGGCTTGGTCTCGTGACTACTTACATCAACTACAACAACGTCACAAATGGAAATTCGCCAAGGATAACATTTCCATTGGTGACCTGGTTTTACTGATTGAGGATAACTTACCTCCATTAGCGTGGAAATTTGGTGTAATTACCGCCACATTTCCTGGCCCAGACAACTTAATTAGAGTAGTTGACGTTCGCACGCCTACTGGCACCTATCGCCGACCAATTCATAAATTATGTTTGGTCCCTACTAGAGACGAACAGTAAAAAAAGGAGAGTTTATTTTCCTTTGTATATATTTGTAATCTGTAATACATAAATCAGATGTTCAAAGAAGACTTTGTTAGTTATAAGCGCCTTTGTTTTTAGCATAAGCTTTAATTTGTATATTTTTGATTCAGAAACTGTTTGTTTTATTCAAGCAAGTGTCAGTTTATTTAATATGCAAAGCTTTAATTATTATTTTGTATTTTCGTATATGCAACCTTTGATTTATGCCTCATGTCTTTGCTTACTATTGTTTTTGTGTAAAAATTTTGGTTGTAATATTCGCATGGTCTGCAGCTGTACAAACCATGTATGCATTTTCTCGCACATTTTGTCAATATGTGTGATATTTTGTTACTCTGTGAATTTATTTTTCACAATTGTTCAACACATGTATTACATTTTGTAATTATCTAAACCAATTTCTATTGCATTTATTATGTATAACTTGTATCTATGTAAAACACATTGTTTTATCCGCATCTACTGTCTATAACCATACGCCACACCTATATTTTTATATTGTATTTTGTATTTGTATTTTGTGTTCATGTATTGCACAATTATTATTCATGCTGTAATTATGACATACATGTCATTACACTTTGTGCTTACAATCATTCAACTATATATAGCTTGTCTTTACATTATAATTTTATAACAATTTTGTTTGTTCATTGTATTCATACTATCTATAGGTCTACTGGCCTTATCTGGTTCAAGATAACCATTATGACTTGCTCAATGTTACAGTTTATCGGGCCCATCACGTGATGAGTCACCGATTACATACAATATATACTGGCAATACATTGCTAATCTTGCATTTATACACATGTATAATCAGGTTGCAAGCCGATTTTGGCCTGTTCAACTCTTATCATCATTCAAGCTTATCTCTAAACAGTTAATGTCATAACTGTTATCTAAGATTCAAACTCAAGGTTCAATGTAGCGTACTGAGATCAACCTTTATTATTAAGATCTCTGTATTTTTCTACAATAAGTTATTAAAATGTATTAAAAAATCTTTTGATTTTTAGCGGGCAGTTATGGACAGTAGTGTGGTAATTTTCGCATTAATAGGTTGGCTAATCTGTGCTTTCTGATATTGCGCTATCATGTTCTTATCTCGTTTTTATAACATCACAGTTAACCGAGCTACGGCAGGCGGCAGACGTTATTACGTTTGCTCGCTTGTTCTGTCATCACCATTTTTCTTGTCATCAGACAATCATTGTAGGCCTTAGGCCACAACATATATTGCACTTGCAATACATTAGCAATACCTTGCTAATTCTTTTTCATGTAGCTTGAGTGCCGCCTACTCGCGCCTCAAGTTACGACATTTCATACGACATTCGTCTAGGCCTTAGGCCTTAACGTTTTATTTTTTTTTCTTCGTATTGTTTAAGACCTGAAGATGTCTTACCATTTCCTAGTGTTCTGTGCTGAAAAATTCGTCTAACGTTTCCGGGAATCTTCTGAATTGGAGGGAAGTCAGATTGCAAAATTATCCCGTTTTAATTAGGGTAGAGTATAAAGGTTTCCATATCTGTCCTGTAAAGATATTGGTGGCGACTCTGAACTTCTGATTGGAATTTATAAAAAGGTAAGTCAGCGAGAAAAGATCGCAGGTAAGGTTCTGGCAGAATATGTTTATGTTTATTAATTTATTTATAATTTGATTGTTTCTTAACAGGCTACAGTTATAGCATAGGCATACCGGTTTTGATCGTTTGAGTGAGTCAAAATTTATAGAACACTAATTGCTTTCAAATAAATTACTCTCAAAATT
Source organism: Magicicada septendecula (assembly GCA_034769895.1). Lineage (NCBI taxonomy): Eukaryota > Metazoa > Arthropoda > Insecta > Hemiptera > Cicadidae > Magicicada > Magicicada septendecula. The sequence goes on from CM068369.1 coordinate 243,816,835, forward strand.
TCTTGAATTGAGGTTACACAGGAATATATCTTCAGTAACAGGAATAAAACAAAATGTACAATGAAATACAAAATATACAAATAATCTTGACAAATAGAAAGTGATGAAACAGGAACATCACCCTACAGATTGTTTACAGATTTTTCAGCCTATTTGACTCAAAATCAACACTTACCATGGTAGCATAGTTGTATTAATGAGTTTTACTAATTGGGTCCTAACGGGTGTTGGTGAATTGGCTATTAAGAAAATGGCCATTAAAATTTATTTCGCCAGTTAACAAATGGTCCATTAGGAAGAACATTAACACACGTTCGTGAAATGGGAACGAATCAACTGTTTCTTTAGTAGAAAGCATTAATCAAATGTGGAGTTAATTATGAATTTATATTTATGAATACAAGTCAACTGACTGATAAATATAGTATCATTTTCCCGAAAGAATCAGGGTTAAAATAGCCTACCTGAATTAGATATGCTGATGAAACGAATGCCTTAATGAAACCATACAAAATTGCATATTTTATAATATGTAATAAATATGTATTTGTATTATGAAATACACAATCATATACAACTGACACGTCTATAGTACTAATTACAATAAAAATGCAACACTGAATTTATAAAATATAGGTAAAAATTATTTTTAGGCCACAACTGAGCACTGTTTAGGGGTATTTTTAATAGGTAATTGATAACCACTAAGGGTGACAGCCTTTTTGTAATAAGTGCCTATGGAATTAGTTACACGATTCAATATTTATGCAGTGTCAACAACATAAAATAACAGATTCGCAGTTTTTAGCATCCACCTTTAATTTTATACATTGTAAATAATAACTGTCACTATTACTTATTAAATAATATTGTAAACATAATTTATGAAATCTTACCTTCATAAATCAACAAACGTAAACTTTTGTTTGTAAACTCAAGAATTATTCTGCTAAGCCAAAATATCATATTGTTTTTACCACAACCACTTTCAATCACTGTTTGAAACAGTTTGAATGAGGTACCATATGTTGTTAGGGGTGATGTATGGAAAGTCAATGATCGTTAGCACTACCTAGAATTTTACCACAGATTCAATAAGAACGAGTTCTGAGTTTACTTTTACCTAAGGGTGAGCTTTCTCTACCTGAGTAATGGCACCCAACTAGAGTACTGCACACTCCTGACGGTACAAAGATAAGTAATGAATAGAACTTGCATGCTGACAAATTTCAATGCGTTGGTATTCAAACTTGAAACAAATGGTCTCAAAAATCATGCTAAATGCAGGATAACATTATCTGTGTTATATGCGGGTTAGGGTTTCACTGTAATTAACAGCAGTTCCTGTTGTAGTGTGTGCTTCTGAATGTTTGACAATTAAAAAACAAATGAAAAGAAATATCTATGGGTTGCTGGGAGGAACACTATACTAGATAAAAAAACAAGAACAAGTATATTGGGTGGAATTAACTATACGGCATGTTTTAATTCTGTTTGGCCATTCCTTTTCTGACTTATGAGTTTCACAAATTTTATATTGAGAGGTTCTAAAGGTTCTAATCTAGGAACTCATACTCTTCATAAGATATAAGTGAATGCATCTGACAAAATAAAAAGACCTTTAATGTTACTACTGTTACAAATTATGAACAAAAAAGGAACTCTGCAACACATTACAAACTGTACATAAACATACCACCACATAGAGTGAAAGGATGTTCATAAAAGGACAGACGTGTCATAAGGGTTCACATATGGAAAAAATATCCTCAATGAGTTCCATGACTGTTCAATAAGTATTTGAACAGAAAGGCTGTGTTATATAGAAGGAATGTTGGCTGACAGATTACTAGTCAAGTCACCTTTTAAAAGCTTAAAAGGAAGACCAAGGATGAAATAATTTAACCCATTCACTGACTATTTTTTATTGCAGATTAATACTTACAAATATGTTATAATGTACAAAAAATTATTTTAAAAATTTTACTTACAATTTATGTTTTTTCAAATTTTGTAATTTTCATTCGTTCGTACCGAAGCACTGTTATAGAAGCGTTCAAGAGACCCTTTTGAATATAAACTTTACAAACCATATATTGGAATACACAATTACTTACAATTAAGAAAATTTTATTTTGCTAAACATTATGCCACTGATTTGTTATAATATTATTATATACATACCACCAAAATCAGTAAAGTTTCAATTTTTTTAAATTATTGAATAAGGCCTTTTTGAAACTATTATAATTTCATCATCAGTTCACACTAAAATGTTCTTGTTGTGATGTCTTCTTTTATATGTATAAATGTTGTTATCTGTGTCCATTATATCTCACTGCACTTCGTATTGAATCTTCCACTGCCATCATTATTTGGTGAAAACATATTTATTTAAAAAATATAATAATTTAAAAAAATTGAAACTAAACTGATTTTGGTGGTATGTATATAATAAAATTAAGAAAATATTTAAATAATAAGCAGTTCCACTACAGGCTTACTAGTCCAAAAAATTTAATTTTGAATGATAATCGCGAAAGCATTTTGGTACATGTAGTGGGATCTCGCACTTTTCACACTGCCACACTGTTTCACACTTCTATTTTTTTTTTTTGGAAACACAAATACCATCTCTTAGTAGGATTTGCTTTTGAAGAGGTTGGTGGTATCTTTACTACAAAATGTCCCCACTGTTTGCCCTGAAGTCACAGAGGAGTAGGTCCAACTCATGGTCTTCCACGGGTTGGATACTGAGGTAATGTAACATTTTCTAAGACGTGGTCTACAAAATTCAATCGGAAATCTGTGAATGACTCTTTCTTTCCCGTCATAATTTTCCATATCACAAAGGTAATATATAGAGCCATGTCAAACATAAAAAAAAACAGTTTTTATAACTTTTAGAATACCTTCTCATAACTGGAAAACATGAAAGGACCTGATCTTGGCGGTCTACGCCACCCATAGCAGTTATAGTCTATAACAACATTAGGTTTTGTTACAGTTATTTCTTGTATAGGTGTGTGGCCCCTAATCTTTTGCTTCACCTTTCTAGTTTTTCCAGTGTCAGTCATGACGGGTGATTCATGAAGTGATGATAACATCAAAACGTCTTTCTTGTCTTGCCATTTGAGACATAGGATGTTATTGGAACTTTGGTATGTTACTTCTCCTTTAGACAATTTTTTGGTAACAACTGGAGGCATGTTTTTCCTATGTCCATGAACAGTTCCTATGGCATATGTTTTATTTTGCAACAGTGACCTGAATAATGAAGGACAACTGTACCAGGTTCAAAAGTGGCTCACTCATGTTCATAACAACAGCTTCACTGACCAACATATTATTGTGAATATCCTGGCCACAATAAACTGAAAACTTCCAACAATATCCTGACTTGGACTCATTCAATTTGTAAAACTTTACTGTAAACCGAGAACGCTTTGATGGATTGAACTGAATGTAAGATAGTCGACCTCTACACTTTACCAAACTCTCAACAACTACATTTCTGTCAGGAGTATATGCATATTGAAATTTTATATTCATATATTCAATCACAGGCCTAATTTTTTTCAGCCTATCATCATCATCTTCAAAGTCATTTGCAAAATGCAGATATTTACATAAAAGCAAAAAACGTTTATAAGGCACTACCTCAGAAAAAATAGGTGTACGAAGAATTTTTCTCTTTGTCCAGTACATTTCCAGCCGTTGTTTGGGGTTCTGTGACATCAGTACTATAATTGCAAAACGCGTTTTTAGTTCGTCAGCTGTAGTCAGAAACCATTTCTGCCAATTCTGAACATTAACAGTGTCCAACTTTGCTTGATCATATTGATTGGTTTCAAGAACAATCATTTGGTAAAAATCGTCACTCAATGTTTCACTGAAAATATCGATTTCTTTCGTCACAGAATTCTAAGATTTTGTATTATATCACTGTTTACCCCAGAATCACCAGTAAAAGTAATTGGAATAACAATATTATTTATATTTTGCCAGTCCCAGTCATAAACATAATCTCTCTGTTCTTCACTTTCATCACTTTCACTGTCACTACTGCTTTCTGAACTGTCATTTAGCTCCAAATTTGTAGGAAGTACAAAATCTTCATCTGTAATTTCACTGTCACTTTCACATAATAATCTTTCAATTTCTTCCGGTGTTAAATATTTATCATGCACATAACTTATCTTGCAGGATGAAGACGGTATCAAACAAACGGTTTGTTTACAATGCTCACAGAAAACAACGCTACATACCAGTAAAAAAAAAACACGTGTGGAAAGCATTTACATCTGCCCGACATCTGTTGGAGATTCATAAAACTACTACAAAGCAGTTCTTACATTGAAACAACACTGGCGAGTGATTGCTGTCAAAGTCAGTGAACTGAACAAGTGGCGCGAGCTACACTTGTCAAAGTCGCCACGGTACTGGTAAAATGATGCGAGCTACACTCGTCAAAGTCAGCTAATGGGTAACCTTGATAACCAGAACAGGTGGTATCCCCTAATGCTTAACACTTTCGGTGCCAAGTCTGTATCTACGATGATCAGCTGTCTGCCACAGGCTGTCATATGCAATCTTATATAACTTCAATTAGTGGCTATGATATGGCTAAAAAGCATTTTATCCCATTTAAAAAAATATCAGCTGTAATTTTGAGCACAAACAGGAGTTTTAGTTTGATATAACCAATGTAAACAATTGCTATCATTCTGTGTTTGATGTTCGTACTTATATGAAAGGTTAACATGTATGCCAGTAGAGAAATATTGTTAGAAACTGACACTGATGATTTTTGCTTTTTCTGTAACAGAAAACTATAAACTTAACTCCTTGTTCTGGCTAAAAGTGTTTTATAGTTTTAACAAATTTTCATATTTGTAACAAAACATATGTTAAACTTTTTCAAAAAATAAAAAAAACATGGTTTCAGTTAAGTAATTATTTATGATCAAAAAGCATACATGTTTTATGCAGTTTTAAAGAGGAAACTTTGTTCATTGTATGTTAATATTTTGATCTTTATCATTGACCAAAGATAAATAAACTGTTCAAAACACATTAAAACATTCAGTTTTCTGATATTAATAGTCTTGTAATAATCCAGAACTGAAAGTGTTGTAAGGAAGAAGAATTAAATATAAATGAGATCATGAACACAAACTACTGTAGTACCAATATTTAAGTATATAGATAAAAACAAAATTCCCAAGCAGGCTTTCTTATACACAGTGATTGGGAAAAGGAGTGTTGGATGACCTCAAAAATAGTTGAGCAAATAGTTTTTATTAATCTAAACAGGCATTTGGATTAATGCTTTAAACTGCTGCCTCTGCTGCTGTTGATGACAATGATGATAATGATAGAAAAAATGTATCTAAACATTAGATTCTTTGTAAATTCACAAATACCTACTTTGCTTTAACACAAGAGATAAAGAATACAATATATCTGCACTGTAGAAATATCTCTTACACACTAATACACTGGATTACATCTAAACCAACCAACAGGACCAACTCAAGTACCAATGTTGATAGAAACCAATGAACAGTGAGCTATGGCCATACTAAATAGTGTGCCTACTGAAGACAGCTAAGGCATAATAAATAGTATGACACAAAAAAAATGTGTTCTTAAGGAAACATAAGAAAATATGTCAAGTGGAAGACAAAGACAAACACAATCTTATTTAAAAGAGCAGGATACCCAATATACACCAATGATTAACATACAAGTTAATACATTTTGTAATAATATATTTTATTTAATACTACACTCTGTCAGGGTTTTATCTGATACAACTTACCACAGAATCAAACAAGGAATTCAACGGTCTATGAGACTTCAAATTAAACACAGCCAACAAATACAGAGCTCGTGAGCACTGTGATAGTAAATGCAGTATATCATAATTAGCAGCAGGCTGAGTGATGGCCAGCTGATGTAGAGGTGGTACTGAGCTACCCTCCCATAGTGTCTCGGTGCCAAATGTCTGTTTTGGTGTTACTTCACTTAACACATTACTCTGGAACATATAACAGTGTGACAGTACAAAAAAGTCCGATATAAAAAATATGGTATGCAAGGTAGCAAACTATTGTATTCCGATGTTTTAAAGTCATTTCTATGGGTGACATAATTTCCCTTGGTTTTGCCGACAACGACGCAGTTCCGAGACGACAAAATAATTTCAAGGACAGCAGTGTACGTGCAGATAAAAAGACTTATAATGGTTACAGCCACTAATAACAGCGCTACTTGCTCACGTTTCATTGGCCAACAACGCCAAACGTCATAAAACCACCATGACGTTATAAAAATACGTAACTAACCAGGCTATTATATAATGAGAAACAAAGAACGATGACATTTTACTCACACACACATACGTAAAATTTGCATAATTTTCGTCCCAGTACACAGAAGTTCATCATGGCGACCACACGCTAACAATAGTGTTGGCTTGAAATAGTCAAGTTTAAAGTATTGCAAAGTGTTAACAATGTAATCAAAAGCAAATCAGTGTTAGTTACTTTCAGAGTTTGAGCAGTATAAAGCAATATTAAAAGTGTTAAATGTAAATGCAGTGCAGCCAAGAAAAGGTAACCACGCCGTTTGGAATCAACATGTGACACTCTACTAGAACGTCCAGTTTACTGACAAGGGAAGTGGCAACCAAAATTTTTATTTAAAGAGCTCTTTTAATCATAAAAAATATAATCATGATGTGTACACAGTCAAAAGTAAATTCAAAAATGTTTGTATGAATGTGAGTGAGTGAGAGAGGTGTGAACGTTAAATGTCGACTTCCAAATGGGGGTTGGTTTGCGTTGACTATAATTAGATATTATCAAATCACATGATCATGAAACTAAGTCATAACCAGTAAAGTTAAATGTTTGAATTAGCCTTTAAAATTAAACATAACGGAGTGGTGATAGTAAAGGGCGGAAATTAGTAATGGCCGCCGTGTCAAGTTGTTATATGGTGTACACGATTAAAGAAATTCCTGAATAAATTACGATTGATAATAGTTACTGCAATTAAATGTATTCTCATTTCAATGACCATCTCTGTCAGCATTCTCGCTGAGCAGAATCCTGGATCCTTAGGTAATAAAAATTTATATAACGAAACTGAAATAAACAGGTGCTATAATTATGGTAGATACCATAATTATGGTAAATGTGACACACGTGTTTAACTCGAACAATGTAAACAGACCCGAATATAAGTTACTAGAGATTTTATATAACAAATACATTTATATTTAAATAAAAAAGAAGTGAGAGATAACAAATGGCGCCCGAACTGGGACTATATAAAATATATAAATACATTTTATATATTAAGCCTGAATTGCGGCAGAGTGGACATTGAAAATGAGAATGCGGTTGTAGGTTAGGTGGTAACGATAATATAAAGCGACAAACCATTAACAAATTTTATAATGGCAGAGAATAAAGAAAATAGTTCTTTATTAAACATAACTGATAGTACAAATAATAGTCAAATAAGCATGACAGAATCAGCAGTTATGAGTGAAGGAATAGTGCACTCAACACCAGTCCCAAATAACAGGGCTGAGAATAACGAAATTATGAAAATGATGCAAATGCTTTTCAATACACAGAACAATAATTTTAATGTAAAATTTGATGAGATAAAAAACGAAATAAAAAAGCAAAATATTAAATTTGATAATCGAATAACTGAAATAGAGATACGTTGCACAAATATGCCAGAACAAGTGGTAGAAATAATTAGCGAGAAATATGATGATCAAATAAGTAGTTTAAATCATAGAATCAGTACAAATAACGAAACAGTAATTAGTAAAGTACGAAACCAAATAGAAACTCAATATGAACAACTAGAAAACAAATGTTTAACCACAATTAGTGAGCAAATAGAAAGTAGAACCAATTGTGAAACAAGTAGACAAACTGATATGAAAAAAAGTATTTTGCAGAATAAAATAGAGAAATGTGAACTCAATGTAATAGACATAACCAAACATTTTGAAATAGTAGACAGAGCAGTATTAAAAAATGAAAGTAACACTAATGAGAGAATGAGCATGTTGGAAAATCAAATTGAAAAAATAGATAACCTAGTTATACAGAATGATAATGATGTGCATGTTAAATGTAAGGTAATTGAAAATAGTTTGATGAAAATGAAAAATGAGTTACGGGGGGAAATTCAGAGAAATTATACCGGTACGACGGAAAGAATAATCGTAACCAGGGACGCGTACGGGGAAATCGAATTAGAAAATTTTAATTATGAAAATAGGATAATACACCCCATGAGATTTTTGAATCAGGCGCGGGAGTATAGTCGTTTTAGTAACCAAAATTGGGAGATACAGCTAATGAAGATTGTCAGATGTTTTAAAGGGAATTCTATTATATGGGTAGAAGCACACAGGGTAGAATGGGATAGTTTTGAAACATTTGAAAGGGCGTTTAAAAATAAATTTTGGCCGGAAGAGAAAATAGTTGCATTAGTTAATGAGAAGTTTGATAGACAAAAGAATAAAGTAGATGAAAATTACGAGAGTAAAATGGGGGTAGAGAATAGTAGAGAATCAGATAAATTGAATGAAAATAAAGACAAGGTAAGTAGTAGTGAGATTTATGATAATAGAGTTAAAAATATGGTGTTAGAAAATAATTGTATGAGTATTGAGAGTGGGGATAAAAGTATAATGGGAGTAGAATTTGATAATGAAGTGATAAAAAGTGTTGAATTAGAGAGAAAGTATAGAGAGAATTTACAGATAAAGGGGTTGCAGGGGGAAATTTTTCCCGTAATGTTGTAGTGGGGGGTGAAGAAATGGCTTCACGTGAGTATGTGAAAGACGATAGGTCTACAGATAGATTTCCCTTGGTTTTTTGTGCACTTCATAGGTGGTGCAGTGATAAAGTAGTAGAGTCCCCTGCATATATTGAGAGAGAGAAGTGTTATTGGGAGAGTTATTATGAGAGATATTTTAAAAGAGAGAGATGTTTTGAAAGTGAGAGATATTGTGAGAGAAAGAGGGAGATAGAGATTTGTAAAATAAATAGAACTTATGAAGAATTTATGGAAAAGTTAGGAACAGAGACGATGTATAATAAAAATAAGAACTTACCTTGTAATGAAGCTGATATAGCAGTAGTAGTAGATGATAATGAAAATAATGACTTAGTAACTTATCTGATTGTGACTAATTATACTGAAGGTGACAGGACCATAACCGATCGTGACAAGTTATATGATAAATTGATATGGAATAACCCTATTAATTATGATAGTTTTGTAGAATATAAAAATTTAAATAAGTACTATATTCATGATGGTGATATAATGTTTTCCAGGGAAAATAAGTTGTATAGACTTAAGATAAGATTATTATTTGACGATATGGGGTAGTTGTGTATTGTTTATTGTGTTATGAACATTTAATTGTGTGGACAGTGTTTTTAAAAATGGACTGATTAGGACTGATTATGGTAAATGATTTCATGATTAGGTGAATTGTATATTTTTGTGTATTGATGTCTATGTATTTGTGTAATTTTGCTATTGTGTATTCTATGTATTTTTTGTGTGTAAACTATTGTAGAATTTTAAATAAGTAAAAGAAATTTAATAATGATTTTGAAAGGATATTATGGAATTTAGATTATAAAGGGTTAGTAAATGATTATATATTTGGATATTGAGAGATATTGTTGTTAGTTGATAAGTGATGAATTTTGTAATGGTGTATTAAGTTGAAATGTTGTAAAAGGTTTGGGTAATAAGGATAAATCAGGGCATTGGAGTTAGTTGAATAAAGTTATTGGGAGTTAGGGAAAATAAAGTGCTGAAATGCTGATAATATATAAAGAGGTGTTAGATATTTTAGGGACACAGTAGGTAGGGATTATATGTAGAGGTGAGTAATGTGCGTGGTAATTATATTTGTTGTTGATGGGGATATTTTGTAATTAGGGTATTGGTGTAGGAGTCCAACGAGAGATGTTGAGACAGGAAGGGACCGTTTAGCGCCGGAAAGGGTTATCTGAAAGGGTCAGAAACCGATAAGGGAATGAGTTGGTTAGAGGGAATACACACATACTAGTACAAAAATGAGCGGTGCCAGAGGTTTTAAATGGGATTTGTGAAGGGGGTTATTATTGAGATATTGGTGTCATATTATATATAAATGGTTAGAAGCGGTTGTTAGTGGAAAAAAGAGGTGAGTAAGGTTAGGTTGACAAATGCCAAAATAAGATAGAGAAAAATGAATAATAGAGAGTCACCCAAACGAGTAAGGATAAAAGGGTTAGAGAAGGGAAAATTCATAGTAGAAAGGTGATGTAACTGAAAGGTAAGGTAAATGGAAAGGTAAATGATAAATGTGAAATTTTGTATAGAATCTAAATGAATGTTAAATATTAAAAGTTGAATAGAGAATTGTTGATAGGAAAAATGTTATAAAATTTTGCTACAAGTTATGTAAATTGTTTATTTGTGAATTGTTCAATGTTAGTGTTTAATGCTTATGATGTACAATGTTTTATTGTGTTTTATTATGTCAACAATAGTGTGTGTGGATAGGAGGTTACTACCAAGATAGTAACGATTATAATATCAAAATTTTGTAAAGTTCGTCCATTCTCTAGAAACGATTCTGTTATAAAGAAAGTTAAACATAAAAAAGAAAAAAAAATCGTAAAGAAAGTATAAAGCTTTAAAGTTGGTTGCCATAATATAGATATTGTAAGATGACAAAGTAAAATATTAGGGTTAATGGTTGTTGCTAAAGCAGTAAAATACATTGTTGTTTAGGTTAAGAACAATTGTTTTCATGTGATAAAGGGAGTGAATATAGTTGACTGAAGTCAGAAATGTGTACTAGGTACCGGATTGTGAAGGGGAGCAATTTCTATCTTAATTCTTGTTATACATTGGGTGAAATTTTTAGAATTAAGCAAACCAACGCCCCAAAACGCAAACCAACGTACTAAGAGGAAACATATCAGTTGTGGATATGGATATAGAGAAGGCCACTATTTTAAAGTTTTGTATTGAATGTTTCAGAGTTTTATGGTGTGGTGACCGCGGTCCTGAGCTGGCCGGTGAGTCAGAACAGGAGCGTAAAGTGCCTCATGGCCTTATGGTGTAGGGATCTCTCTGGAGAAGTCCAGTAAGGTCAGAAGGTGCGAACCTCATCATTGAACCAAGGGTAAGTGATTGAATTTATATTTTTTTGTAACACTACAGGGGGTTGTGGCTCCATATCTGAGCTGATCCTTTTAGAGAAGTGTGAATGAGTCAATGAAAGTTTTTGTGTCTCGACACAAAACCTTTCATTGAGGGGGTTTTGTGACAGTACAAAAAAGTCCGATATAAAAAATATGGTATGCAAGGTAGCAAACTATTGTATTCCGATGTTTTAAAGTCATTTCTATGGGTGACATAATTTCCCTTGGTTTTGCCGACAACGACGCAGTTCCGAGACGACAAAATAATTTCAAGGACAGCAGTGTACGTGCAGATAAAAAGACTTATAATGGTTACAGCCACTAATAACGGCGCTACTTGCTCACGTTTCATTGGCCAACAACGCCAAACGTCATAAAACCACCATGACGTTATAAAAATACGTAACTAACCAGGCTATTATATAATGAGAAACAAAGAACGATGACATTTTACTCACACACACATACGTAAAATTTGCATAATTTTCGTCCCAGTACACAGAAGTTCATCATGGCGACCACACGCTAACAATAGTGTTGGCTTGAAATAGTCAAGTTTAAAGTATTGCAAAGTGTTAACAATGTAATCAAAAGCAAATCAGTGTTAGTTACTTTCAGAGTTTGAGCAGTATAAAGCAATATTAAAAGTGTTAAATGTAAATGCAGTGCAGCCAAGAAAAGGTAACCACGCCGTTTGGAATCAACATGTGACACTCTACTAGAACGTCCAGTTTACTGACAAGGGAAGTGGCAACCAAAATTTTTATTTAAAGAGCTCTTTTAATCATAAAAAATATAATCATGATGTGTACACAGTCAAAAGTAAATTCAAAAATGTTTGTATGAATGTGAGTGAGTGAGAGAGGTGTGAACGTTAAATGTCGACTTCCAAATGGGGGTTGGTTTGCGTTGACTATAATTAGATATTATCAAATCACATGATCATGAAACTAAGTCATAACCAGTAAAATTAAATGTTTGAATTAGCCTTTAAAATTAAACATAACGGAGTGGTGATAGTAAAGGGCGGAAATTAGTAATGGCCGCCGTGTCAAGTTGTTATATGGTGTACACGATTAAAGAAATTCCTGAATAAATTACGATTGATAATAGTTACTGCAATTAAATGTATTCTCATTTCAATGACCATCTCTGTCAGCATTCTCGCTGAGCAGAATCCTGGATCCTTAGGTAATAAAAATTTATATAACGAAACTGAAATAAACAGGTGCTATAATTATGGTAGATACCATAATTATGGTAAATGTGACACACGTGTTTAACTCGAACAATGTAAACAGACCCGAATATAAGTTACTAGAGATTTTATATAACAAATACATTTATATTTAAATAAAAAAGAAGTGAGAGATAACAACAGACTTATGTGTACAAATACATTCATAGGTATTTAGGTATTTAAGAATATATAGTAAATCTGTTGACCTTGCATACTAGTGCCTCACACTATATGATTTTCCTGGCCTCTTCAAACAAAGGCCACTTCAAAAACTGATACTTGTAACAGAAATGAGCATTAAGGCTCATTACATGTTACGTGTTAGTTTACGTGTGTACTTCGCATGGATTTTCATTTATCTATTATGTATATAACGTATAACACTCATTTTTATCAGACAAGAATTGTGAGTGAATTTTGTGCCAAGTTAAAAAAATATGCAGAAATATTGTAGTTAATAGTTCATATAGAAAAAAACTAATTTTTAATTAAGAAGTATACTATTTCTAAAATACTATTCGACACCAAGAAACTTCTAAGTAACTATATTATTTCAGCTATTACTTTAGTGTGGTATTACAGAATAGTTCTAAACATTACCACTTTTAATCAAGTGTTAATATCCCAGGAGCCCGATGTATAGACTAGCTGACAACTTTTATTGGGTAAGAATCAGTTTTATGTACAGATGTTATTTCTGAATATTAAAGCCATATGATAAAAAGTCATTAGAGTTTTTATTAATATATCTACCTCCATGAATATATCAAAAAAGTCAGAGCAAATCTTGAAGAAGTCAGTCATCTGTATGTCTGAAAGGCCAATATCTTGTCGACATAAGCGTTCTTTAGGAACTTTACCAATTTTGTTTATTAAGCGGATAGCAGCTTCAAACCTAATACGGAGATGCATTGACCAGAGCATTGTACACAAACCTGCAAACAAGTTATTTTTAGTACAATATTATTGAATTACAGTACAGTACAATATTATTGAATTGAGTAAAATTTTATTCACATCAAAACGCACTGAAAACAATGAGACAATTTCTTAGACATCTTGGGCTATATATGCTGATATCCATATTTACAATCAAACAGAATGTGAATAAAGTAAAAATCCATCCACCATCTCTAAATTACTTACTATTTTTAGTAATTTTAATGTAATAATTTGTTTTAATAGCCTTATGATATTTGTTGCCTGAATTTACTATATCTTTTAAGATAAGATATTTACACCTTATATTTTCAGTGAATTTAAGTTTATCTATTCCTACACTTTGTATGTTTGCTTGCAGATTTTCAGGTAAATATATTAAAAATGCTGGAGGAGTTACCTTGTTTCAAATGAGGACTAGGCACTGTAGACAAACACGTGAGAGCAGACTGGAGATATAATAACTTATCTGCATCTCGACTCCATGCCAATACATACTCCCAGCACAGGTTTGCGATTAGAACGTTACCAGCTAAACTATGTGGAAAGTGCCCCCGAAGATTGGACAAGTCTTCCAACAATGCTGACTGTTGACTTGTTACTGGTTTTGCTTCTACACTATTCTCATAGGCTAAAGGCAAGCCATCTTCTATACCAATGGAAGACAAACCTCTTTTGGGGGGATCCTTATTGAGTTCTACAGTGGGTTCTTCCAACAGCAAAGTGGGATCTATGCCAGAACCCGCAATCCATTTGGCAACCAGTTCTGAAATGCATCCTGAAAAAGAAACAACTATTTTTTAATGTTTACTAGCCTGTGAATGTAAAAAAAAAGAAAACATGTTTTAGTAGACACAAAATTGTAATTTAAGAAGGAAAATTTAAAATCCACTACTTCAAATGACTACTGATAACCTTTAAAAAATTGATTCTTGCCATTTTGTCTGATTAGAGAATGACATAATAATCTAAACCACTTATTGGCATCTATTTAAAGTAGGGTATACAAATTTTCTTGGGCATGTTTTTCAACAGACAATCAGAGTAATAAGGGGCTACCAAAAAGTTTCTGAAATTGAAATTCCCCATAAAAAAGAGTCGTATAGAATTGTTGGGCTAGGTGCTTCCATCAATATCACTAAGGAACCAGTATAGTGTTTATCACTGAAAAGTCACATTTGCTTACATTGTGCACTTTTGTTAGGTTAAGTCTGTAGTGTTTTGCTCTGAATGGCTGACTTAATGAGAACACAGTTTGCGTTAAATTTTACTTTGGACTTGTGAAGACAGCAGCAGAGATACACCAAATATTGAAGCAAGCTTTTGGCAGTGAAGCTACTTGTGGTTTATGCACTTCAAAAATGGCATAACATTTTCTGAAGGTGACAGAAGTTCTGGGTGTCCTTTAACTGGCATCTCTGATGCAAATGATTCCAAAGCTTATGAAAGAATTTATAAAGACTGTCAGTAAACAATTCTTGAGGTCTGTAAAGCTTTAGATTTGTCAAGAGGTCTCGCTAGTGAATTGTGTCAGAAAAACTTCACATTGCATGCATTGCAGCAAACTTTGTGCTCAGTCTGCTAACAGTCAATCCAAAAATAACATTAAGTTCATGTGCGCAATGATGACAATTGTACATGATATTGTTACGACTGTCTCACAATCGTGTTGTCAGTGGAAACAGAATAACTGATACCAATGAAGTCACTAATTACAAACTTTAGTTAAGACACAAACAACAGTTATAAGTCAACAAAGGCGTTCTTATAAAATAATTCAAATTAAATCTGTCCAACACACAAAAATAAATGTTGCCTTATTACAGTTTCACTCTAATTATACACAATAACAACAACTTTCCACTAAAATGAAACAATAATCCCAAACTGCACTTGAAATATCACCATGAATAACTAAATTGGGATGTTTCAAAATCCAGCATTTATACCTCCACCGCTTTCCATTGTACTGAGATAGTGGGCCTGGATGGTGGCACAGTAGTCGAGCAAACATCTGGAAGGAGCACAGACAATCTTGAAGAATCCATAATGCTACATAACTCTGCCGCGCTGAATGATCTCCAAATGACTGAAACAGTCACATGTGCCCTGGCAGCCAAGTCATGTAAGCACTCAACGATGTGGTACTATTTATTTTCTCAGCATAATAACATAAAAGGAGGAAGCTCTTATGAAGGAATGAAGCGGGATGCATAACAGAGAGCAAAGTGGAGGTGTATGTTCAGATCTCAAGTCTTGGATGTGATGTATGACAGAAGACTTGATTGAAGAAAGTTCAGGTGTGACCAGCAGTATGCTTCAATCTCCAGCTGCCTAGTAAACTGTGTATATTAATTTCCAAAGCTGAGTTCACCTGGGCGTTCAGCGTTCAAAAACTTAATTTGACTGAAAAATCTCAATTTTTATTTACCCAGATAAGTACTAGTTTTTTATTTGTGTACTTATTAGAAACTTATCTAATGCAGCACTATAGTAGATCAAAGTTTTGTGTACTTTTGAAAAAAATTGTACAAATTGTGGTACTCTACAACTATTAAGTAACCGCTTCAAATATTATAAATAAATGAAAATATAAAAATAATGTTTATAAGCTGGAACACAATTCTTTAAATACCTTACTTACCTTTGCCTTTGAGTAGAACAGATGATACAGAAACTTCTGGTTGTTCATATTCAAGACATTGAAGGACTGGCTGTGTTGCAAGAACTGGTTTCTTTCTGTTTAACATTAAACATTCCAGTTAATACAATGATTTACTGTAAAAAAAGTTAGTGAGGGATTCAAAACTTGATCAAAGGATTATTTTCAAATCATCATGAAGTCAGTTTTTAAAGGTTTGATTTTCTGTTTCAATAAATAATTTAGTTACTCCCTCAATGCCATGAAAACTATACACTTGTTATGACGGTTCTAGTTTTTAAAATCATTACTTATTGTTCTGAATCAGTTGTTCAGACTGTAGTTGTTTTCACGTAGAAAAATGTAACCATATGTAAAGGAGTAAGATGTATACAACTTGAAAAAGTTGCAAAGGTTCTTTCTACAATATATTATTTGTTCATCTGAGTGCCTAATAAGACATAGAATCTATTTGTTACTTGTTTTTTAAAATATTTTGGGTTGTCGGTACCAGACAGGGCCGTGTACCTGCTTGTCCCCTTGACTTCAAGAAAGGTTATTTTTATGACCACTAAAAAGATGCATCTATTGTTAAGAGGGTTTTACAGTAGACTGGTTACCACAGCCCCGTCCAGAAGATTAAGTGGCATTTTATTCCGTAGCATGCAACTTTAGTTGTTTCGAAAAGATTTAATTTATTATTACATATTCATAACAGTGCAACAATTACATTATATTAATAATAATAATATACAATAACAGTGCAACAATATAATAATAATAATAATAATAATAATAATAATAATAATAATGATAATAATAATAATAATAATAGGAATAATAATAATACTGTTATTTACTACTACTACTACTACTACTACTACTAATACCACTAATAATAATAATTATTACTAGGAGTGTCACTGACACAAATGGGCGGAGCATTTGATATTCGTAATAATTTATTTATCAATATTCTTACAATCAGCAAAATAACAGACTTTTATGAAACACACTTTTTATTGAATACACTACACTATAGTACAATATACATTAATTGTCATTAGACATATTCCACAACCTTTGCAACTCATCTCTACGATCAACCATTGATGGACTTCTATTAATTTTTAGCAGCCTATCAAAATTAAACGCCGGTTTTAATAATAATACTTCTAATGTTTTCACTCTTGAAAGAGCAACATACGTTAATCCAACCTGAAATTCATTGTCTCCTAAATTAACAACTGCCTTATCTAATGTTATCCCTTGTGATCTATGTATACTAACAGCATATGCTAACATTAACAGAAATTGTTTGCGAGTACAAGAAATTTTATTTTTCTTGAATGATGCCACTACTGGTACAATGGGTATTGAATTCTTATACAGAACTGGTCCAGTACATTTTTCGAAAGATACAAGTATACATATTGGCATGTGATTGTTACAATTTTTGCATTCAACTGCCGGGTCATAAATAATATCAGTTACTGTCTTAACTGAACCGTTGGCTAGTCCTTTTGTGACCCCAAAGATTTCTTCTAAGGGTAACTCGAGCACCTTTACATAAACATAATTAGGCAAATAATCCCTGAGCATCGTCAGACTTTGCTAAAGAGGCTTCTGGGCAATTATGGATTGCATTGATTAGAGCCACCACCTGGGTTGTTTATTGCTTTCTAGTTTTTCATAATTAAAGTGTTCGATTTCAGCATATTTTGACATTATACAGACAGTATCTTTGACATTGTACCCAATATTGTTTACATAAATCTTTTAGATAAGGGCTGATAATCTTGTTTAGTGATTGTTCCATTTGCGACTCTATTTAAAGTCTCTCTGAAATTTTTTTGATCATCACCTTGCTGTCTCAGAATCTCCATTAGAAAGAAAACTTTTTTGAACTGTTTATATAAAAGATTCGACTGAATGGTCTCAACATTATTACCAATATTGTAAAGACTCCTGTCACAAACCAGTGGAAGTTGGGACCAATCACCGACTAAATACACGCAAAGGCCACCAAAAGGAAGAGCTGAAGAACGCTGCTTTGCTTGTTTGAGTCGCATATCCACTTTGAAAAACAAATTCAAACCCAACATACTGGTTTTGTCAATAATAATGAACCTCACATCTTTTAATTCTTCTTCAAAAGCAATTTTGGAATCACCTTCTAAATCTTTGAAAGTTCCTCCCCTTCTCTTTGAAGTATTTATTCTTAGAGCTGAATGAATCGTTTGTCCAGCAATATTGTTAGCTGCCACACCAGTAGGAGCCATTAAAAGAGTTGCATCACAGCCAAAATATGAATTAATTCTCCTAACCATTTCATTAATTACACTGCTTTTACCAGTAGCAGTTTTTCCCTGAATAATTGCAAGTCTTTGATTGCAATATCGTGAATTATCTTCAAATTCATTCTGAAGATTCCTATATCCTGTGTTGTCTTGATCATATAACACATGATTCATGTTATGTTCTGTAGAGCCTTCAACAGTTGTTGCAGCAACATTTTGTCGCTGTATCATCCGTCTCTGATTTGTAGTTAAACGACCAATATTGGGACCTCTTCTCCATCGAGGCATACTATAAATAATACGTGTATATAAATTTGATGAATAAGAATGTATAGAATATGCGTATAACAGAAAAAAGTACTTAAATAAAAACTAAAGAATTGAATAAGAAGTATAAGAATAATAATTTTAATAGAATTTGGAAAATTGAATAAAGAAGTATAAAAATAATAATTTAAATAGAATTTGGATTAAAATTTACCTGAACTGTGATTCGTTGCAATATGTAATGGAAAGTTGCAGTTGCATCAGCAACTACATAGATTCTCGTCTAAAAATTGACACTTGTTCAACACTTAAGTCCAATCCGCGTACATCTGGCTACACCATAGAACAATGCTCTACTACTGTTTGAATTAATCATGTGTGTGACACGAATACGAAGTGTATAAGCAAAACCTTATCTTATCGAGCAACAGCCAGTGCGGACGGCGGGAGCCACATACGCACACGCACCGGCACGTGAGCACCGAAATCGGCTGGTGACCGGTGAGTTGCCTAGCGCCCCGTAAGTGCGAGTGAGACAGAGCGCCGTAGCTGGGCCATGATATCTCTATCTCTCTTCCTCTCACACGTTTAAGCTAAGATTTTTAAAAAGCTTAATATCTTTTGAACCAAATAATTTAGAGAAATAAAAATTACATCTGTGCACTCTACAATACAGTTCAGATATGTACGCAAAATTTTATAACATTCGGTTGAGTAGTTTAGGAGGAGTTCGCCATCTAAGTTGTGCACCGAGTCATGGATAGTGGGCTATGATTTCACTACGCTCATCAGGCTCTGCCCAATTATTATAAATTATGATTATTATTTATTCATAGGCTTTAAAATATATTCTAACGATCATGATAGTTTAAACTATCGAAACATTGTAAAATATTAAAAAATATATAATATATTCTTGTAAGAAAGGTATTATTTATTATATATATATATATATATATATTGTGATGTGCCATTATGCTAATTAATGTGATGTTGTTAGTCAATTAATTTTCGAATGTCACAGTAGTATTTTGTAGAGCCCCAAGTTGTTTGTGCCAATTTTGCAATATTTATTTAATTTATATTTCTTAAATATAATGTGTATAATGGGTGTATGTAACTGCTATGGTTATACTAACCTTTTAACACCTTCGATGCCCTACGTCCTTGGGATCCCAATTTGTAAGATAAAATATACTCTAAAAAATGTGTAATTAATTTTCTTTAAATAGGTATTCATATAATTATATTATAAATGAGAAGACACTTCTTTTGCTGTTCTCAATCATTAAATATTTATTCCTGCTTTTCTTATTATAATAAGTTCCTCTTTTTTATTTTCTATTAATTAACAAATCATTTTCCCTTTTTTAAGGTTTCAGGTCCATCTAGCTCTCGGATGCATGAAAAA
Organism: Magicicada septendecula; assembly: GCA_034769895.1. Taxonomy (NCBI): domain Eukaryota; kingdom Metazoa; phylum Arthropoda; class Insecta; order Hemiptera; family Cicadidae; genus Magicicada; species Magicicada septendecula. The sequence goes on from CM068369.1 coordinate 243,836,891, forward strand.
AATTTTATATCTCAGGGTTTTAACAACATAAAAAATCGTCTTCAGTAATATTATAAATTCACCTAACAAGTATTATACTAATAACCTATATGAATAAAAAATTTGAACATGTAGTAAATAATTGTTGGTTGTGTATGATGGTTGTATGTGAGTTCTTGGGATTATAAAAAAGAAATCAATTAGATACTTTTACAACTTAATATTACCCATTACAAATAAAACATTAATAAAACATTTGAACATGTAGTAAATAATTGTTGTTTGTGTATGATGATTGTATGAGTTCTTGTGATTATACAAAAGAAATCAATTAGATACTTTTACAACTTAATATTACCCATTACAAATATAACATTAATAAAACAATAAAAATACTTAATTAACAGACATTAGGAATACAATTGACAAAAGAAAATAAAATAAAAATTTAATGGTCTATGCTATATCTCAAAGTTAATTATTTCTCAACATGGCGCGCTGCTGTACCCTTTCTGCACCATTATGAAAACGCTAGACGCCATCTTGCTTTTCTTGTGGTATACACAATATTGAACGTTTAATAAAATTTCTATGAGTTCTACACTTTTGTTAGTTCAAAATGAGTTTGTGTCACTCACTTTTTATATCATATATTATGGTTATAAATGTAGTCCCACTAAATGTGTTCGTTTTTCAGTTTATATTGAAGTGTTGTGTAAAACATTAATATTTGGTCAATATGGTTATAAAGTGTGGAAGGATCTCACCGAATTCAAGATGTATTATACCAGTTAGGATAGTAATTTCAATTTTTCTTCTTCAGGTGGGTCGAACACAACTTGTACGATAGTTCGCTGATAATTTCTATAACTTTACTTGGCTTTTTTACTACACTCTTCTTATTTAATCTTGCTTGGATTGGCAACTATTTCCATTTGTTCCTCCTTCATGGGATGCCAACATTAGACAAAGCTTTCTTCCTTGTAACAATCAATTTTAGATTCATCTATAAGAGGCCTTGGTTTGTTGGTGTATTTTCGGTCTCAGGACTGTTTTATCTGCCTCCAGTAAACATAAGTTTTTAATATAACCTTACTTTTTCTGATTATTTTACATAATCCCATTTATGCTTCTATTTCACTTAATTTTATATTGTCACTTGCACTAATGAAGTTGATTTTATTGTTATTTGTTCACTTCATATCAAATACAGTACATCACCTTCTCACCTTCTGGTCATACTTGGTTCCCAATATTTTATATTTTTATGATTGTTTACACTGTGTCATTTGCACAGTTTTATTATCACTATTTATCACTTTTCTATTCAAATAAAGACAATTATAAAAATAATTATCTTGTCTTTACCATGACACTATCTATGAGCTAATTACAAATACAGTCTTAGGTTTAAGACCTAACTTAACTTTTAGGCTGGTTATACAAATGATTTTTCTTAACCCTAAATACATGTCTCTCTTACATATTAAAACATTACTGTTTACAATATTATTACAAGATATATAAAATCACTTCCCTAATCTGTTGGGTAATTTTTGTGTCTAAGACACCGTCCAGTCTAGTCTTTTTTTGTCTGTTTTGTCAAGTTATTTATTATGTTGGTTTGCAAGGCTAAGTCCTGTTTTTAATTTATTCATGCATCTGTAACATTTATTCTTTATTTATTATTCATGGTTTATTGGTTTAGTTATTATAATTCTTCCTTTATATAATTATTTTTGGTTGTTCTCATTTGACCACTCATTCTCTATTGCACTCCTCATGCAGTTACATAGTATTCATCTATTTGAGTAGTTTTCCTATATTTCTTGATAATTAAATTGAGTTTCCTGGTTTGTACCATCTCGTGATGCTACAATATATATATATATATATATATATATAACATTTAACATTTATACATAAATTTACCTCAAGATGTTATAAACATTTATTTATTTTTTACCTATAGAAAAATAACATCTTGAGGTAAATTTATGTATAAATGTTAAATGTATTATATACATCAAGAAACGGACTGTAGCAGTTAGTGATTGAAATATATATATATATAGCAACAGTACAAACAGTAATTATACTGTGCATTGCCCAAATAAATAATAAATAAATAATAAAAATGAATAAATATGAATTAATAAACATGATTCAGATAGCATAAGCTGAATCGTAGTAAAAATAGTGAGTACAGAATTCATGCATGGACATGCAGTTTTGACACACCTGTCGCTAGCGTTGTGTACGCACGTATTTTGTTAGTGTGTGTGAAACCTGTCCGTTCCTGAAATGTAACCAACCCTTTTCAAGTAGAATAGTTATATGTTTATTGTTAATTATAAGAAAACTATGTACGATAGGATAAAACAAAAGACACCAAAGTGTGTAGAAATTATAGATAAATAAAATGTGAAAAACCCATACAGAGGTGACGAAAAGTGCAATTACTATCCATAAAAAATGAATAACTCTTTTTGTGAATACCATAAAGAAGTGCAATTTATGTATAGTAATCACATAAAAATTAGTGATCGATTGAGCATCAAGTGAGGTGAAACAAACTTCGTAACTCGCGAAAATAGGCGAAAATAGTGAACTGAACCAGAGTGGGGGTAGTAATGCCTCGACAGAATCTGACAAGTTGGAAAGTGTTCAGACAGGAATTTTTGCATGACCTGACTATAAATAATACCAGGTCGCGCTAATAAAGTTTCTTCTTCTCGATTCAACCATTGCCGCAGGAGGCTATGTCAGTCGACGGCACAAATTCACAATTACCGTAAGGGTCACCGGATCAACTAGCTGTACAGCCAGAGCTGCAAAATACATACGATGAGGTCTATGGACACACTGGCAGCGTATGACGTGAGACGAGACGACTATTAACCAGAAGAACACACGGAGGACACGACCAGAGGACCAGAAACACACGGAGGACACGAACCAGAGGACCAGAAACACATGCGGAGGACACGACCAGAGGACCAGACCAGAAGGACACGGAGGACGTACAGATGAATAACCACATCAAATGAGGTGATAAAAAAACATTTAATTACAGACAGTTGAAAGACACTAATTAAAGCTTGAATGGAAGACATTCAACCAATATTAAAATAAATAAATGTAAAAGCAGTAAAAATTAGAATAATATTTCTTGTATCAAATTTAGTAATTAGTAACGTAAATGATAAGAGAAATAAGTAATTTTTGAATTAACATAATTAGTAAAGTCTCTGATGATAAAGAAAAAAAAATGCATATGCAGTAGAAAGTAAAACAAAGTAATATAAAAGAAGTTTGAATAGAAGTAAATTCATTTTTTGAAGCTAATGAATCAGCAATTTCAAAAATATGAACACACCATGAGTAAGCCGAGAGCAAAACATTTTAAAGTAATTACAATTAGATAATAAGAGTTGTATATAACTTATGTATGTAATTTGTTAGCAATAAGTTATGTACGAAAACTTTGTACAAACGATTTGATAATGAGTTATTGTTTAATATCCGATATGAGAGATGTTGTTTAAATAAATAAATAATGGAACGATTTTAAACGTAAATAACGTATCATCTTCTTATTATGATTACACCCATGAATTCAATACACAATATGTAAATGCATTTAAATTGGTAACTTGCGTTGTATAAATAATTGTCTACCAAAAGCATGAGGCTACACAAGTTGAATTAACTTGAATCGATGTATTTGTATTGTTGTAATTGGCGCTCCAAAAATCTGGGGGCTCCACAAATTTAAATAAACATCAATTTGTATTGTTGTAAATTGTCGCCCAAGAACATGTGGCATGATCACGACCATTTGACTATTAAAAAAAAAAAATTTTTTTGTAGCTAAATGGTTGCTCTAAAAAAATAAAGGTGTGAAATAAAAAAAATATATTATATATGATAATTATTTATATTAAACATTAATTGTATGTTATGATAATTGTTGTGTATTAAGACACAACTGGCGCTCAACACCTATCATTGTAAAGGTGTAATGGTAATAAGAAAAGTAATAATTAATAATAACAAATAAATAAAATTAGTAATTCGGTTCCATAATAATAATATTCTAAAACATAATAAATAAATACATCATTTTCGATATGGCAGCACCAAGAAGTATTAGTATGGAGGCAATCATTAAGAGGATAGGAAACCTTATGGACGAATATGGTATAAGACAAAATGTATGTGCTACACTAGATAGAAACATAGAAGAGTTAACACCAAATAAAGAACAATTAGGTAAAACATTAAAAGAATATAATACAATACTATGAGAAGGAGCAAAAGATATCGTAGAACGAGATATCGTAAATAAGACTACGCACTTAGTACCTACGGATATCGACTATAATACGCGTATAAACGCACGCAAAAGTAATGTTAAGATAGCACTTGATAAACAAGCTATTAAAATAAAAAAGGAACTTGAAGGAATATTAATATTTAATAATGATAATCATAGAGAAATAATTAACATTAAGGAAGAAAGCATGAAACAGTTCAGTATTTATAATTGTATTATAATTGACTTTACATGTTAAAGGTTAACCAAGGATGTCGTTTAGTGTACTTGGCAGAGAACAATAGGCAAATACAATTAAACAAAATACATATTTATCACGTAAAATATAACATTATTTTATGTTTTCTGAAAACATGAAATATAACATGAAAACATCTATTCTGCCCTGAGGCGCAGTTGATAAAACAAGTTACAAGTAATGATTACTATTAACATTTTACTCTCTCTTAAAATGTTGGTTTACACTAAATCATCAGTGTTTGACCGCAAACCCAGCACTTCTTAAATTTATATTCTTTGTTCACACAAACACACACACTTTCATACAGTACATTTTTGAGCTCATTTTATATATCTTGGAAAATTGCCAGAATTTATTTATTATAGTATGGTTTACTTCCCTTTCATGATTTGTAGAGGTGCGCCCATGGGACGTCTCCTCGTGCACGCACTGTCTAGGTGTCTTCTCATTTTCACTTTCTGATTTTACTGCCGAACTGTCATTTTGTTTCAATTTGTAACTGTGATGAATCTTGCTAATCAAAATATTGTTTTTATTCTTTAATATATGTAAAAATTCACATTTTATGGTTTGCGGGTGCCCGCGATTTCGTTACATAACTTTTGCGGCAGTACAGCACGAAGGAAGATGGTCGACTGGGACTTCGTAAAAGATGACGATTCTTAATTTGGCAAACGATCACGTGGTCTGGTTTCATTGTTCCATTGGTGTTTCAATATCAATTGTTTTAATTTTGGCGGGATCCTTATTTTGGATCGACATTCCAGTGTTGATTAATATCTGGGAGCGGCTATGACGTTATATGTTTTGCTCACTGTTGACAAAGGTCAAATGTTGTTCGGCTAAAAATAATTACCTCCCTGTTGTTTCGCGGTTGAACTTGACACGAGTTTGTCCGCTGGCATGTGTCGTTATAAATCCAAATAAAATGTACCATTATAATTTATTTTTTGTTTCCCCAAAATTATTCTTAGAGGGGCCTAAACATCCTGTTACAATACCCCCACCCCAATGAGACGTTTTATGCCGAAGCATAAAAACTCTCATTGACACTTTCATACTTCCTAAAGGGATCAGCCTGGATATGTCGCCACAACCCCCTTTACGTTTTATTAAAATCGTGGCTAACTCACCCTTGGTCCGGTGACTGTGACCGCACCTGAATGACCTTACTGGACTTTTCTCTCTCGAGATCCCAACATCGCAAGGCCAGACAGGCACTTGACGCTCCTGCTCTGACACGCCGGGCCAGCACAGGACCGCCGCCACAGCATCACCAGACACTGAAACATGAAATCAAATAGTGGCCTTGTATAATACCATATCCCTAACTGATCTGGTGATCTGGTCCCCCTTAGCTGTGCTGTGTGCTGGTTTGTGTTAAGAAGCACTGGGGTTTTTTTTTTTTTTTTTTTTTAGTTAAAATTGAATCTCTAACATTACACATGGATGAATACTTAATCTAACATTGATACGGTACATTGTAAAAATTCCATACCAACATTCTGTATACCCTTCTCTTGTTAACTCTTATCCCAAAATTCAAAATTATTGCCCTGATTCCCATCAAAATTTAAATAAACATTTCCCATTACAACATACAAATACCTTCCATTATATAATTCACATTTCAAAATTAATAAACTTCTTATAGAGAGTAAAACACATTAAATCAACTACATCAGAACAAATTATTTACTTAACAATCGTTAAGCATCCTTGACTATCATAATCTATATATTAATACGAGAAGAGAAAACTTTGTACCCCTTTTTAAGCATATTGCGCTGTGACCAGACAAAAGGCTTGCCGCATGACAAATGCGCCAATCGTACCCTCTAGTGTTTGGTGGCCCTAAAAAGGACCTGTGGCGAGAAAGCTGATGTTAATCGTGCCGCGCAGAGATGTTCGGTGGCTGCGCCCGCTGATCGTGGCGTACTGCAGTCCTCCACTTCTTCCGGCACCGGTTGTAGAGTCAGCTGCCGGCCCAGCGAAATCCATCGCTGGCGCGGAACTGGAGGGAGAAGACGCAAGAACGCCGGTTCTATTCTTCGGCCGTTCCTTCCGGCTGACTCCGCGCCGATGTCGTCCGAGAGAGGAGAGGAGATGAAGTGCGTCCGATGGCGTGGCGATGAAGAGTGAGCAAAATTTTCTGCCGGCCCGGGTTTTATTAACTAACTGGGATCGCTGATTGGCTAACTCCGAACACGTAGTTGGTCACGTCTCAGCGGCTGCTGATGCCGGATTGGCTCGCTGTGTCCACCGCTGGTACCGGAGAGCAGATGTTCGCATACCGCTGCTGTCACAACTCCACCGGGTCTTGAATGCTCTCCGGTAGCCAGCGTACTGCTCTTCTCCAGATGTTGTGGAGGTGTCTGTTGGGCGCCATGTTGATTGGTGTGCTGGCTGGTAGCTCGCTGGCGTGGCTGCATCTTGCATCTGCAAGATGATCGTCGCCCCACATTGGGCGCCACTTGTCACCGGACAAAAGGCTTGCCACATGACAAATGGCGCCAATCGTACCCTCTAGTGTCTGGTGGCCCTAAAAAGGACCTGTGGCGAGAAAGCTGATGTTGGTCGTGCCGCGCTGAGATGTTCGGCGGCAGCGCCCGCTGATCGTGGCATACTGCAGTCCTCCTCTTCTTCCGGCACCGGTTGTAGAGTCGGCTGCCGGCCCAGCGAAATCCATCGCTGGCGCAGAACTGGAGGGCGAAGACGCAAGAACGCCGGTTCTATTCTTCGGCCGTTCCTTCCGGCTGACTCCGCGCCGATGTCGTCCGAGAGAGGAGAGGAGATGAAGTGCGTACGATGGCGTGGCGATGAAGAGTGCGCAAAATTTTCTGCCGGCCCGGGTTTTATTAACTAACTGGGATTGCTGATTGGCTAGCTACGAACACGTAGTTGGTCACGTCACGTCTCGTCACGTCCGATGCCGGATTGGCTCGCTGTATCCACCGCTGGTACCGGAGAGCAGATGTTCGCATACCGCTGGTGTCACAGCGCGCACGGAGGAGTGTGAGATTTGGCATAGTTAAAGTTTATATGGAGAATGAGTGCAGAAAGCTAAAATTTATATATAATATGTGTTACAAATACATTAAATAAAATAAAATAAAACATTCATTTGCACTTGAAAATTCATTTAAACTTTTTCAAACAATGGTAATTGTTAGAAATAAAATAATTTTGTTGCCAGGCAATAAAATTATAAGTTTTTCATTTTAGCATACGTTCATACTGCCAATGTCAAACACATAATTGTCTGTTGTTTGTTTACGTTCATACTGCCAATGTCAAACACATAATAGTCTGTGGTCAAACAGTCGCACAGAGTAGAGATTGTCGCCAAAGAATTTTAAAATGTTGCCAACAAATAATTACCGACAGATTGACTGAATGAGCTGTGAATTTTGTGTGATTTCAAATGTTGCTTTTTAATAGTCTGTGGAGTGTATGTCAAGGCAAAAAAGCGTTTATTTTATATTTTGTATATTAGATATCTGTGTTTTATATATTAATGCGCAGTTGAAAGTGAAATACAGCTTGCTTAATATACACCTGTTGCAAAAGGAAAATTTTGTAGCAGCAATTTGAACTGACTTACTCTCGCCTAATTATTATTGGTGGTTTCAAAAAAGTGAGTACATTTTATTATTTTTAAATTAAACCCTGTCTAATCTTAGTTTCAGTAATTTCATTACATGTTTTTTTTTACATTCAGATATTCGCACCTACTTCCATTATGCCTCGACATAGAACATTGACGGGTCGGAGTGAGAGACAAAGAAGAAGGCATATATATTCGCGTGAAAGTCAAAATGATAATAGACCAAATGCAAATTTAAATAGTGTAAATAGTATAACATTGACGGGTCGGAGTGAGAGACAAAGAAGAAGGAATATATATTCGCGTGAAAGTCAAAATGATAATAGACCAAATGCAAATTTAAATAGTGTAAATAGTATACAAAATGATGAAATTATTTTGAGGGATACATTTAAATGCGCACTGAATGTCATTCCAAGAAATTTTAATACTTTTGATTGTGGATTAATGCATTTACAATGCAGGTTTTGCAATGCAAAACATTTCGAATCTGAGGTCACTTTAGGTGAAAGGACTGCATTCACTTCATGTTGTCATAAGGGTAAAGCAATATTACTGGCCTTAAGTCAAAATGAATACTTTAAATCATTGTATGATGGACTTACTTCAAATGAACCTTCAATAAAAAGAAAGTCAAAAAATTATTTTGAAAACATTCGTAAATACAATTCATCATTCATTTGCTATGGTTAGTTCAGAAGCTAAAATTTCGGATACAGTTACGCGTGGAGTGTATCATTTTAAAGTGCATGATGTTTTTTATCACAGATCAGGTCCAATGACTGCTGGATATGGTCACTCACCATGTTATGCGCAATTATATTTTTATGATGCTGACACTGCTGTCAATTATAGATTATGTGAACACTATAATCAAACATGCAATAACAATATAATGCGCGAAATCTCTCTTGAATTGGAATGCATTAATCCTTTCGTTCGGTCATTCATTGCAATGAAAGATCATTGTCAGAGAGTTGAAAATCAAAATAAAGAAATCTGTACGCTCATTAAAGTAAATCGTGATTTAGATCTACGCCGTTATAATGATGCAGTTCAAACTGATGTAGCAGTAATATTTAGTACAGTTGATGGTGAGCCACCCTTTGAATGAAATATGGCTTCGTTTTCAAAAGTTAATGGTACCATTAAAAACATCTCTGTTTTGGATTCATCATTGTACCCTTTAGCGTATCCATTACTTTTTCCAAATGGTGATACTGGGTGGCATATCAATATTTCTCATAATGTACCAACTACATCTAATTCAAGAGCGCCCAGAAATAAATTAACCATGCTTCAGTATGCAGCCTATCGACTTGCAATTAGAGAAGATTTTAGCATGTTGCACCATTCACAAAAATTATTTCTGCAGTGGATAGTTGATATGTATATGAGAATAGAGTGCACAAGGTTACATTTCATTCGACAAAATCAAACAAGTCTTAGGTCTGAAGTTTACAACAATTTAACAGATTATTTAGAATTGAACCCCAATGCCAATAATGTTGGCCGTAGAGTAATTTTACCATCTTCATTCAATGTTTAAAAGGAATAAATCCCAAATGTTTAGTACCAAGCCACGTGTTGTTCAATCAAATATATTGGAACTTACCATCTGCGGCTTTCAGAAACAGCGTCTTTATAAAATTTACATGTTTCGGGACGCTTGTCCCATCATCAGAATTTAAAAATAATTGTGTATCATTTAAAGTTGATACACTTGTCAAACACTTAAAATATTAAAATCCAATATAAAAACAAATAACTTAATATAACATGATAATATAATATTTACAGCGAGTGCGAAGGTTACCGATGTACATCGTATGAAGACCGACCGCGCACTAATTTACGTCTCGCTCCCACCACGACAATAGCGCAAGGCAGTGTTGTACAATACATTCGACTTGAAAACTAATTTATCATTTAAAACATGCGGCTTGGTATCAGTATTATTGTGTGCTTTATAAATTTCGTACTCTTCAAGAGCGTTCAAATATCGCCCTTTCTTACATATGTGAAGGGGTTTCAAATTAGTTTTAAAATTAGTGTAGTTATGATTTTCGGAAATGAGGTGTTCTGCAAATTTTGACTTGATATTGTCCAAACTGTGAAAATGTGTAGGCGGCCTATGTTCTGTAAATCTTTTTAAAAAACCACGTCCTGTCTGGCCCACATAAAAGGCGTCACAATCGTCACATATCAATTTGTAAACACCAGTTTTGTGTTCAAGGCTGGTAGTTCTGCGGACACGAAGATTATTCATAATACTATTAGTGGTCTTATAAGTGACCTTGATATTACTGGTTTTACCAAAAATATACAACACGCAAATATATTGCAACACCGTACACATACCTTATGCCTCAGATTTTTGGGTCAATTTTTGGTAAAGAGATAGAAATTTTTAGATTAACTAGAGAAGATAGAATTTTTGGTGAGGAGTTAAGGGACATTAAGAATATGCAAAGATCTGAAAATAAATTGGGTAAAATAATTGTTAGTTTAGAAACGGATGTAGATGGGTCTGAATATAGTACACGTTTTCAAGTATATCAAGGGATTCTGTTTAAAAAAGTAGAAGGGGGTGAGCGTGATTGGAGACTAGTTATACCAGAAGGGTTGGTAGATAAAATTATTTGGGATAGCCATATAAGGTATGGGCATTTTGGGGCAAAGAAGTGTACTAATGTTTTAAAGGAATCATGTGTGTTTAAAAATATGGAGAGGAGAATTAGAAGAGTGTTAAGAGTTTGTGATTTGTGTCAGAAGTCAAAAGTAGTGAATTATAGAGTAGAAGGGGAGATGAATTATATAAAAGTTGAGAGACCATTCGATTTAGTTGCAGTTGATTTGTATGGGCCACTGCCCAGAGGTAGAGGTGGTGTGTTGTATGTATTTGTAGTTTTAGACACTTTTTCGAAATTTGTGAGATTGTACAGTATTAAGAGAACAATGAGCAAAGTCCTCAGCGAAAAAATAGTAAGAGATTACATGATTAATGTAGGAAAACCAAAAATAATTTAATCCGACCACGGACCACAGTTTATAAGCGGCAAGTGGCGACAGACACTTGGGTGGGAAGGCATCATACCCAAGCATACGGCAGTTTACCATCCACAGTCGAACCAGGCAGAACGGGTGATGAGAGAGATTGGTAGGATATTTCGGGCGTATTGTCATGCCAAGCACACAGAATGGCCATCCTACGTTAAGAAAGTAGAGGAGTGGCTGAATTGTACCACCCATGAATCCACCGGGTTTACACCACATGAATTGATCAGAGGAACAAGGCCACCCAGAATATTGGAACAACTTTTTGAATACCCACCAGAAAATCAAATTATAGACGTAAATATGAAGATCAGACTGGCAAATGAAAATTTACTTACAAAAGGAGAATGGAGGAAGCAGAGACATGATGCGAAAGGTAAATGGACCAAATATGAGGTAGGTCAATTAGTGTTGGTAAAGAGATATGATTTGTCGAGTGCGCAAGATAAAGAAATAAAGAAGTTTTTCCTGTTATATGAAGGGCCATATGAAATTGTGGAAGTAAAGATGCGAAATGCGTATGTGTTATGGAATCAAGCAACGCAGGAGATAGTGGGTACACAAAATGCGACGAACTTGAAGTTATATAGGTCACATTAAACGTTTGAATTTGATAGATAATATTAAGATGTTGTTTTATGTTTCCGAAGGGACTCTCCCCCATTTTCGGGCGGTCACGACCTTACCAGTCCTGGCCATGGTTTTCGGCACTTGGAGGCGGACCATGGTTGGCAGAACTTCCTTCGGGCAGGGAAACAACAATGGTCCGGCTCCACCAAAATTGGTAGAGATTTGAAATTTGATCACATGTTGAACAGGGAGGGGGACCCCTAAAGGTACGTGACACGAATTATTTTATTATACACTCAAGGTGCAGCGGCTAGGTGTACCTGTCACGTACCAGCACTGCTTTCGAGTGTTTGTAAATAATGGAGGCTATATATATATTAAAGGCAGTGCATTCAAATAAAATTTTAGTGTCAGTGGTGAAAATAAATTTAGCCATTGACAGCAGTTCCAGTGTAGTCTGAAAGGACGAATTTTGTAGCAAGGGGGTGGGGGAATAGATAGACGGCAGGTTTGAATAAATGGTAGGAGAGGGGGAGTAGATTTGGTTTAGAAGGGGGAACGTGAATTCACATAGTGGATCTATCTTGTCCCTATTCTCCTTGCAGCAAAACCCCGGCTTTTCGGGCGATCTCGGCCTTACCAACCCAGTAGTGTTAAGGATAAAATTAGCCTCCAATGTAAATAGTTATCAATATATAATTTGGAATGTTTGTAGTTTTAAATTTACAGTGGAAATCGTTTAACGCGAAAACGGTTACCACAAAATATCGGTTAACACGAAATACCACTCGGGTACCGATCGCCGTTTGTTATGTACAGTGTATTATTTGTACGATTAACACGAAAGGTTTACCTGAAAAATATCGGTTAACACGAAAAATTTTTGTTAAAAATAATTTTTTTTTGGCTGGCTTTTAAGTAACTGCATACAAAATAAAGCCACACAAGTACGCCCAAAAGCTTGTTTTCGATGTAACGGAATCCATTCTTCATCTCTCAAAGAGAAAGAGCAGGTAGTGAAGTTACGCTTTCGTAAATTACGTTTTTGCAGTCCGGAAGTAAAATGGAGAAGAAAGTGCGTAAACAAAGTGCCCTCTCTTTAGGAAAAAAGTTGAACTCCTCCAAGCTGTTAATGAGGGTATTCGAACTAAAACAGAAATCTGTAAAACATTCGGTATACCAAACTCGACGTTATCCACGATTGACACGGAAAACTTGACACGGAAAATGATAGTGAAAATGTTCCTACCGCTACCGATATGCTTTCGTTGCTGAGCCATGTTCGTCGATATTTTGAAGCCACCTCGGAAGGTGAAATGTTTGAACACGTTGATAAATTAGAACAATTTGTTGAAAATAAAATAGTGCAAAATTGTGTGCAAAAGAAAATAACGGATTATTTTAAATAAAGATAAACACGAAAACTACGGTAAAGTTGAAAGACATACAGTAGTCTATAAGAAAACCTAAATCATAGGACTAAATTTAGAACAGCTAATAATAATTTTAAGAAAAATTAACAATAATAAACCATGAGGATAAATAAAAGGTTGTAGGCCTATTTGTTGCATTTTACTAGACAGTACAATAAATAATCTACAGTACACTATTTGTTCACTTCCTCATTTTGTTTCACTTTTTGTTCGCTTAACGCGAAATTCGGTTTACACGAAAAAAATAACTGGTCCCCGTCATTTCGTGTTAACCGATTTCCACTGTATGTCAATTCTAGTAAATAAGTGACCAAGTATAATTGTAAAGTTCGTAGTACCAGTGAGAGTTGGGACGTGCAGAAGTGCATAGAATAAAATAGAAACTTGTTATCATACAAGATATGTGGGTAATTTTGGGGGGTTGTGTGGTGTTAATAGAAGTGATATACTTATGGAATGTAGAGACTGCAACTGTAGAAGGACATTAAGTTTAGATATAGGTCGGCTAGTACAGTGGTGGCATGTGCCACTGTAGGTAGCAGTAAGTGTTGGGGAGTAACAGAGAGTGTTACCTCCATCGGAGGCCAACTGGCGTAAAATACACTGCACAACTTTTATATAATTTTATATTATATGCTGATTTATTGCCGTGCAGTGTATCATAATGATGAAGAGAACATGCCTGAAATAAAGATGATTTCCCCGCCTTTTCGGGCGATTACTGCCTTACCAGCACTAATCATGGTTTGGATGGCGGCCAGCTATGGCCAAACAATTGTAAACTTGACCATAGCTGTGCTTGAAATTGGTATATATTTGAAATTAAAGGGGGGTGACTCTAGGGGAAATCCCCGGAACTATGGAACAGCGGCTGCCACTCTGTTCGCGTGGGAACAGTAAACCAGGTGGTAGACCCGCATTAAGGGTTTGTAAATATATAACAATAGATATTATGATATCAAATCCATTTTAAAAAATGTAACACAGAAGCAAGGACAAGGAGATGTTAAATTCCTCCACCAATGCAGTCCTTGTGGATGTAAATGGACGCAACAGTCCACCATCAGAAAACAATAGTGTGTGTGGTTAAGGAGGTTACTCAAGGGGGTAACGAATTAAAAAATTTTTGTTGTAACTTAATAATGGCGACTCGCTACTAAGCGGACTAAATAATTTTGTTTTGATTTGAGAAAATGGATACAGTAGATGTTTATTATATTTTGGTTATCATGTTTTAGTGGGCCATTAATCTTGTTATGTTAGAGTGTAAGAATTATAAATATGTGTTATGTATTTTTCGTTATATAATTTGGTGTAGCCTTTTTGAACAAAGGTCATTCACCCGACCTAGAACATCAGCTGATGGCTGGAGTTAGATGTGTAATATGTCACTTATGAATAATTTGCAAATTTCCAGTGTAATAAAATGTTCGAATAATGATTTCAAGGTGGTTAAAGATTTTAATTTAAATGATGATAAATTGAATTGAGATAGTTAAGAATTTTAAATGGTTTGTAAAAGGTAGAAGTTGGGTGATTATTATTTTGTTAGGACATTTAGATCAGTCCAAGTTGAGTTTAGAAGTGGAGTTGAATAAAGTAAAATTGTTATGAATAAAAGTAATGTCAAAGTTGAGTATTGATAGTGACACAGTAGCTATGGGTAAAATATGTAGAGTAATGATTGATATATTGAGTTAATAAATAAGTGGAGATATTTTGTAGATGAAAGTGATGTATTGGGAGAGTAATTAGTTGATGGTAATTTTGTAAGGGGGCTGGTGTGATAAGGAGTCCGCAACGAAAGGTGTTGGGACAGGAAGGGACCGATTAGCGCCGGAAAGGGTTGCCTAGGGGAAGTCCCGGAACCAACATAAGGGAGTGAGCTTTGGGAGGGAAACACACATCCTGAGTACAAAGGGGTAGAGAGTATTTTTTTATATATAAGGGTAGAACGATGCGAAACGAGTTGAGTAGTAATTTGGGTTTAGAGAATGGGGTAGATGTTTTTGATAGAGGGGTGTCATATTAGTTAAAGCTGTTAGTGATATGAGAGTCAGAGCGGGTAAGATTATAAATGTATACATGCAAAGTTGTAAATCAAGTTATTATGAATAATTAAGTCACCGAAACTAATGGAGATCGAGAATGTTAAAGAAAGTAAATCATAGTTAAAATGAAAAAAATTAATTGAAACAAGTGACAGACTTTAATAGAAGCTGAAAGTAATTAAAGCTATAAAATGTGATTTTGGTAAAGTTAACTGTAAATTTTATTGTTTATTGTAATAATAACCATGTTAATTTTAAATGTCTTATTTTATTATGTTGTATTGTGTTTAAAATTAAAAAATTTTAAAGATGTCTTATGTATTTTATGAACATATGTATGTCAAGGTCGTTGACTTCACCCAGAGAGATCAGCTGATGGTTGATGTTATAAACTAGACCAGTTTTTGGCAATTGATTGATGCAAATTTTGTCGTTTAATTGATTTAAATAATTTTAAATTTTTCCGAATATTGAAAAAAAATATTTTGATAAATTAAAATTTTGTTTGAAAAAAAAAAAAAATTTTTGATCTTGATGCGTGCCATAGAGGTGATGTTTGAATTTCAAGTGTATTATTGGTTATGTGTATTACTAGTGTTATTGAATTATGTTGTTTGGAATATATGTATTAACAAATGTTAGAGTAAGTAAATTCATGTTTAATAAGGTATTCAATTTGTTTTCTTTAGGGTTGTTATTAGTATTGAAGAGAATTACTAGAGTTGATGGATTCATGTAACAGATTCTGTTTTTTTTTTTATTTTTGAGGAAGTAACTTAAATGATTTTTTTTTAATTTAGCGATAAATATTTTCTGAATTTTTAATAAAAGAACGTATTAATGAGTATATGTATGCGCCCAGTACTTGCTAAAGGCAGCCCAGTATGCATGAAAAGGGGAAACATATCGGTTGAGGATCTGGCATGGAATAAGGCCAGGGATTTGGAGTTTGGGGTGGCATGTTAGAAGGTTAGGTGCGCTGTGGTGTGTGTCTGTTCGATTTTATGGTGTTGGGATCTCGTATAGAGAAGTCCAGTAATCTCGTTCAGGTGCGGCCATAGTCGCCGAGCCAGGGGGGTAGTTTACCCATGATGTATAAGAACTAATGGGGGGTTGTTGGCACCAAATCCTCTTAGGGGTTTAGCAATGAGATTTCTTCTGTTTCGGCAGAAGATCTCTTATTGGGGGGGGGGGGGGTATTGTAACGGGGCAAAAAAGGGGTATTATTTTTATTGTAATTTCATTCGGTTTTATTTCAAATTATACGGGTCCAAAACAGCGAGTCACCTACACAGAACGGCTCAGTGCGTTGGGTGCGGCATGGTCAACAAGAGTTAATTCACAGAATTCCAGTGCGCACATGCCTGTGCTTTCCGTTGTGGAGAAGAGACAAAACCTTTGTGGCTTACAACCAGCAACAAAGGAATGCGTCCGGGGTGCAACGACGCAATACCATTCCAAGAACTGTAGTGCCAAGTGACACGCACAAACACCAGCAGGTGCGCCACCGATGCCGAGGTGGTAAAACAATATGCCTAATTTTATAAAATCTGTTTGCAATACTGCCGTGAGATGGCGGAAGTCTTGACGAAATCCCGCCTATCTTTGTGACGAAACCAGTGGCAGTGAAATTTCGTCGACGTCCAAGACACACAAATAACACGTGTTGTGGGTGCAACTACTAAGAATTTAACAACGAAGGCTGGGAACAGCGATGAAATTTGTTAGCAGGCAAGGCCGTGATGTCCGGCCTCATGTACGTCCAGTCGACTTCCAGCATAGGCCGTGCACGGTCACTTAAATTGTCTACCCGGGTAATATAATGTCGGCCGACAGTAACAGCATGCATAATTAACTAAACTATAATTAAACGGTAAAGTGATATAATCAGTGGTGAAGTGTAACTTTCAAAAAAAAAAAAAAAAAAAAAAAAAAAACAAAGGAAATCGTGTGGGTGACGCGTCATGAGGTTACAGGAGACGCCATGGTAACTGTAATTATATCCAACACAAAATTATTGTGATCATGTATAAAAGGGGGTTTTGAAGTAATTATATATAAATAAATATGGGGTGTTTATAAATTGGTATGAATGTGAGCGTGTGGCAAGCTGGGTTCGCCTTGATTAGTAGGATATATATATGTTAGAATAAGAATAGGTTGTTATAAATGTACACATTTTATTTGTTGAAAAGTTGAGCTAATTGAAATTTATTTAAAATGAAGTAAAGCTAATAAAATTTTTAATTTCATCAACAAATGAGTATAGTGTACGTTTGTTGCATGACCCTATAATCACACTTGCATTTCAACGTTCATGTGACGAACTCTGGGCTGAGAGAAGATTTTTTAAGGTAAGTGGAAAACAAATAATTTTTATGATTTTAAATGTATTAGAGTAATTAACTTCACAAATTAATGTTGTATTTTTGTGAAGTAAGGAAAGGCAAAATAATAATTCAAACGACCCATAAATAGTGAATCAAAAAATATAAAACTAATAAGGTGAATTAATAATAACATTGCTAGGAAAATTGAAAATTGATGACCAAGACAAATTCAACTTTGACCATATAAATCAAATCAGAGAATATAAATTTATAGAACCTAGATTAAATTGATATAAATTATCATTTTCAGAATACAAATACTTTATCCTAATGATAACAACGACCTATAATAATGATTAAAAGAATCAGCATGAAAAATTGACTTAAATGGTGATTGTACAAGAAATGCCAAAAGCAGTAAGCAAGCACTAGTAAAATGCAAATAAATTGTTAAATGTTTAAAATAATAGCCAGACATAAAAAGTAAATTACAAGGGTTTAATTAGTAATAGAGTGTGAGTAAAATTGTAACATAAAACATATTGTAAACCATATAATAGGTAATTATGTGAATCAAAATAAGGCCTATAGATAAATTTCAAAGAATGTAATTCTGAAGCTTAATTCAACCCAAAACAGGTCAAATTTAGTATTAAATTGTATAAAATAAAACCAGGAATATTGTCCTATAATTAGAATTACATAAAAGTACTAAATAAATAATTTATAGCCAATTAAATATAAAATATTACATTTTTTTCTATAAGATTGAATTATTTGATAGGAACAGCTGATCAATGAACAACAAGAAATGAGACCAAAATCTTATAGAATTTTCGATATGAAGGAACAAATATAATTAGTTGATTGTTAAAAGCCAAACAGAACGGACGTGTCTGAATACATTTTCAGAGAACTATGAACGGAATTTTTTAAATAACGCAAACCAAGAGATATGATGAGTTTATAAAAAGATAAAGAATAAATTAAATCAACGAATACTATAATAACGCTCATTGAAACCATAAAACTAAATTAAACACTACTAAATCAAGCTGTCACTACATATAGACATGACTGAAGAACGAAATTAAACTCAGATAACCAGAAAACGAGTGAAGGGAACCATTTGACACAACACAACTATTACCGAACAAAATCCAGTGGATGAATACAACTACACACTGCAACTTGTGGATATTCCAACAGCGGCATCACTGAAGAGGAATTAAACAACTGGTACAATTACTTGAAGTGAAATCTCGGAGCTGAATTTACATCGCAGAACAACACATGGAGGACGCCATCTTGTCATTTTGAGTTAAACGCATTCAACCTTGGAGGAGGCGTGGTGACGTCAGAGACATCAGCTGGTTCGAAAATCGACTTTTCTATACATTATACTTTATTATACTTTTGGTCTCTTTAATGAATAAGTTTTTTATAATTTGTAAGTATTGACTTCTCTTGCCTTTCCTGACTATTTCTACAGTTAAAAGAACCCTTATACTATACTAATTTAATTGAATATTTTTTATATGTAATAATCGAACTGGAACTTAATCTCGAATCAGACTCGAGCCAGTCGCGGCAATTCAAATAATTACTTTGAACCTAATAAACTTAATTATTGTTTAAACATTGTTTTATTGATTATTTGAGTCATAAATTAAATTACATTAATTATTAAATGCTAACGTGAACTTCTGAAGGAAAGGAACGAGCAGAAGAAGAAGTACAGATACTGAATTGGCCGCTACATGCAATCGATGTGGCCAAGACAATCTATTTAGCATGAAGAAACAAATAATTCTTCATCAGAGCATACACAGTTATTAATCAATATTTTTTTTTTATTGAATGCTAACAATAAAACCAATTAAAAAAGTAAATTAATTAAATATAATAGAAAAATTAAAATCAATATAAAAATTTTATTAACCAATCATTAACCAATTATTATACTAATTATTTGTAATTAACAAAGTTTTATTTACCAATTGGCGTTTCCAACGTGGAGCTTATTAAAACATTCATAAATAACTATCGTTTATTTACAAATTGACGCATCCAATGTATGGGACTTTTCACCAATGGACAATGTAACGGGCCAAATTTATGGGTTATTTTATTTTATTTCATTTTCGGGGATTCATAAAAATGTGTGTAAGTTTTATTTCAACGGTGACCAGACCACGTGTATAGAACAGTCTGTAACAAAGGAGCAGTAATATCACGTTGTGCAATCGGCAACAAAGAATTTACCAAGCCTCATTTCCAAGAACTTTGTTTGAGTGTGACAGCGCGCCCATACGCATTATACATCCAGGCGCGCAGACCCACGCTGACTTCTGAAGCTAAGATGGCCAGGAAACGATTTTTATTCAACTTAGTCTAACTTGCTGGCGGATGTATGGCTCAAGGTCCGCCCATCTCATGACGTTAGCCAGTGCCGCACCAATTTCCTAGACGATCGGCACACCAACAACAGCATGAATTAAATGGGACGAAACTACTGCGACGAAACCAAAGGCTTTGGTTTCCACCACGAGAGACTCAATCAAGTCAACCGCGCATGCTATGCCGTTCTCCCAGTTTGTCACTGATTGTGTCTGCGCAGACACAGAGCCAAGTGTGCTCTGCAAAATTTTATAAGTTTTAATCTCAAGAGTAAATTCAAATTAACCAACATGTGTCAGTGGTAGTAGTGAGCATGTGAGAATAACCAAATCAGTTTTATTCGGCGGCGACGCAATTATTTACGAAATGAAACGAGCTCGAATGGTCACCGCGTGCCGGCTGGGGGGTATTCTTTTAAAATGTTAAGGGCTTTGTAATTTTCTGTGTGGTTGTGAGTGTGCAAAATTGCAGGCTGGGCTGTGTCTGTGTTTACATTGATGTATGACAATTAAGGTAAGATAATAGAATAAGTAAATATGTAACAGATGACCAAGAGAAGAAACTGAAAAAATGTAATTTAATCTGCACAACAATTTTGGATAAAATTTTAAATGACTTTAAAAAATTAAAATATTAATTCACTTCATTCAAAATGTGTATTAATACTTATTTCGTAACCTCACACTGTTTCTGACCTCGCTTATAAAAAAACTCTGGGGACCCTTAGGAAGATCGAAATATTGGTAAGTACTGAACAAGTAATAAATATAAATAAGTTGGTTTTTATACAAATGGCGCCCGAACAGGGACATTACTTAATAAATAAATTGGTTTTTATACAAATGGCTGCCCGAACGATGGACATTATATAAAATAATTATATAAATAAGCCAGAATTCAGGAACAGAGTGGGTATCGAAAGAGTAGATAATTTGTAAAAGTAAGGTTATATTGTGACTAAATGTGGTAGAAAATAGTACAATAATTTTATATATAATATGATTGTGTAATATTTATTACACGGAATAATTTTTTTTTGAAAGAAATATTTAAACAAATTTTTTAAAAAATGGCAGAAATAATAAAAATGATGCAAATGCTTTTTGATCAAAATTTTAGTAAAATTGACGAAAAATTTAGTGAACAGAAAAATGATTTTAATGAAATGAAAAAGGAAATTCAAGAACAAGGCTATATTTATGATAAAAGATTGAGTGAAATAGAGACGCGGTTAGGCGAAATAGAATTAGAAAATAAGAAAGTAATAGACAAATTAAAATTGAACACAGATGACAGGGTAAGTAGTAGTGGAAATGATGATTTAAATAATGGGTTTACAAGTGATAACAATGATAATAGAAGTAAAATATGATGTTAGAAAATGATAGTGTAGATGTTGATAGTGATAACGAAATTGTAGAAAGAGTAGGAAGAATTTACAGGTAGAGTGGATGCAGAGGGTAGATTTTTCCCGTAATGTTGTAGTGGGGGGGGTGAAGAAATGGCTTCACGTGAGTATTTGGAAGGCGATAGGTCTGCAGATAAATTTCCCTTGGTTTTTTGTGCACTTCATAGGTGGTGCCGTAATGATAAGTTAGTGTACCCTGCATGTTTTGAGAGAGAGAATGTAGCTTGGTATGATGGTGAGAAATGTTTTGAGAGAGAGAGAAAGAGAGAAATAGAGATATTTAAAGTAAAGAGAAGTTATGAAGAATTTGTAGAAAGGTTAGGCGTAGAGAGAAGTAATAATAATAATAATGAGTACTTACCTTACAGTGAAACTGAGATAGCAGTAGATGAGGTTAATGATGATAATATAACTCACCTGATTTTAACAGAATATAATAACGGCGACAGGACTATACTCGAGCGTGACCAGGTACATGAGAGAATAATATGGAATAATCATATTAATTCAAATGATATTGTAGAAGAATATGACAAGACAGATAATCATTATGTTGATAATCATGAGAT
The DNA here is from genome assembly GCA_034769895.1 of Magicicada septendecula. NCBI lineage: Eukaryota > Metazoa > Arthropoda > Insecta > Hemiptera > Cicadidae > Magicicada > Magicicada septendecula. The sequence continues at coordinate 243,858,875 of CM068369.1, forward strand.
TATGTATGTAATTGTAAATGACTGGTATAATCATAAGATTAGACTATTATTCGACGATATGGGGTAATTGTTTACTGTTCATGAACATTTAATTATATGAATAATGTGGTTTTGAAGTGCATTGTCTTATAGAACGATTTGTGGTTAATAAGAAATAATAAGTTGGACTGTATATTCTTTTATGTGTTGATGTCATTATGTTAAATGTATTTGTGTACTACATTATGGTATACTATATGTTATGTAAACAATGTGTATATGTAGGAGAAATTGATAACAGTCATTATCAGTTAAATTAAACTTGCAATTAACCAGTATAAATTAACAATAATTATAAAATGTTACAGATTAAATAAGCTAGGAAAATAATTGTGAACTTTTAAATAATTGAATTAAATGATTGGAAAATAATTACTTAATTAAGGTTGTATAAAAGAAAGTTTGATAATGAAGTTAAATGATTTTATGAAATTAAGATTCTATAATAATTAGTAGATGATTAAACAGATAGTAGGTTCGATTTGAGGTATATTATTATAAGGAGAGAAGTGATGAATTTCCAGGGTAATGTAATGATTATATCAAGGTAAAATGTTGTAAAAAGGGTTTGGGTGATAATGAAATAAGGCAGGTGAGTTAAGCAGAATTAAAGTAAATGGGAGTTAGAGAGAATACGAATTTTGAGATACTGATAAAACACAAAGATAGTGTTAGATGTTTAGGGACACAGTAGTAGTGAGTATATGTAGAGATGCGTAATGTGAATGGTATATAAATATATTTGTTGATGATATTTTGTAGTAAGGGTGAGGTGGTAAGGTGTGAGCAGCGTGCGGCGTTGTGGCGGGGATAGAGTAGTTTAAGGGAGTGTTTGCCGATATTTTGGAGGGGCATTGGTTCGTATGTATATAGCCAGGTTGGGAACACACATCCTAGTACAAAGATGAGCGGTGCCAGAGGTAAGTGGAATTAGTGAAGATGTTGATAATTGAGAGATTGGTGTCATAAGTTGTTAATAGTGGTTGTTAGTAAGAAAGGGAGTAATATTAAAATGTCTATTCAACTGAAAGCATAGAGAATACAGGTGTCACCCAGATTAATCAATGATTAAAATGTAAAGAGTTGGATAGAAAATTCATAGTAGAAAGGCACTCAGAGATATAATGTAACGTGAAGGTAATAATAACTTGAAATTTTTGTGAAGAATTAAACGATAAATAATTGAGGGTTAATTAATAACAGTTCAATTGAAATTAAAATGTAATGTTTATAATTTTATAAAGATGTAGGGTGTGTAGATTTTGACCAAAGTTAAATGTGATTTGGTTATTTTGAGGTAATAATCGCAATGTTAATTATAAAGGTATACAGGCCAAGTGGCAAGTTAAGTTATGGTGAGTAATTAAATCACCCAGAGTAAGGGAGAATAAGATATTTAAATAAATAGATTTATAGTAAAAATATAAAAGTTTATTGCAACCAGTGACAATTTGAATAGAATTTGAAATGTAAAGCTATAAAGTGTTTATTTTGAATACTTTAAATATCAATTTGAGTGTTATTTATAATGATATTTTGTTCTCTTAAATGTTCTATTTTATTATGTTTTAGGGTTTAAAGATAGAATTTTACAGGTGTACAATGTATTTTCAGGTGTAACTTGTGTATAACGTATGTAGGTCAAGGTTCTTGACTTGACCCAGTTTTGATCAGCTGATGGGTGAGGTCATATACTAGGCATGTTTAGCAAGGAAGTTAATCTAACTTTTGTTTTTAATTGATTTGAACAAAATTTAAAGAATTTCAATATGGAAAGAAAATATTTTAAGAAATTTAAATTTTTTGAATTTAAAATTTTTTTTGGAAATTTTTTTGAAAAAAAAAAAATTCTTGATTTTGCGCCTGCCAGATAATGGATATTTTTAAACTTTGATTATTTTATTGTTTGTGTACTAACCGTGTTTATTATTATTGAATTATTTTATTGAATTGTATGGTTAGACTCTAGGTGTAATCACATGTTAGGTTAAGGATGTTCCTATTTGTAAGAGATGTTTAATTTGTTCATTTTCTAATAACAAAAACTAAGGAAGAGAATTTTTTGATAAAAGATTTTAGTTTGATTTTTGGATTTTTCACTTAAATGAAATAATAAAATTTTGAAGAATATTTTAATTTTACAATATGTAGAATAGGTGTGTGTGTGAGCCCAGTATCTGCTAAAGGCAGCCCAGTTTGCAGAAAAAAGGGGAAACATATCGGTTGAGGATCTGGCATGATCTAAGCCAGGGATTTGGATTTTTGGGGTAGCATGATAGAAGGTGAGGTGCGCTGTGGTACGTGTCTGTTCGATTTTTCGGTGTTGGGATCTCTTACAGAGAAGTCCAGTGATCTCGTTCAGATGCGTCCATAGTCGCCGAGCCAGGGGGGTCGTTTACCCATGAGGTATAAGAACAAAAGGGGGTTGTTGGTACCAGTTCCTCACCGGTCCTCTTAGGGGTTTTATCAAAGAGATTTCTTCTGTTTGGACAGAAGACCTCTCATTGAGGGGGTATTGTAACGGGCCAAATTTATGGGTTATTTTATTTTATTTCATTTTCGGGGATTCATAAAAATGTGTGTAAGTTTTATTTCAACGGGGACCAGACCACGTATATAGAACAGTTTGTACCAAAGGAGCAGTAATATCACATTGTGCAATCGGCAACAAAGAATTTACCAAGCCTCATTTCCAAGAACTTTGTTTGAGTGTGACAGCGCGCCCATACGCATTATACATCCAGGCGCGCAGACCCACGCTGACTTCTGAAGCTAAGATGGCCAGGAAACGATTTTTATTCAACTTAGTCTAACTTGCTGGCGGATGTATGGCTCAAGGTCCGCCCATCTCATGACGTTAGCCAGTGCCGCACCAATTTCCTAGACGATCGGCACACCAACAACAGCATGAATTAAATGGGACAAAACTACTGCGACGAAACCAAAGGCTTTGGTTTCCACCACGAGAGACTCAATCAAGTCAACCGCGCATGCTATGCCGTTCTCCCAGTTTGTCACTGATTGTGTCTGCGCAGACACAGAGCCAAGTGTGCTCTGCAAAATTTTATAAGTTTTAATCTCAAGAGTAAATTCAAATTAACCAACATGTGTCAGTGGTAGTAGTGAGCATGTGAGAATAACCAAATCAGTTTTATTCGGCGGCGACGCAATTATTTACGAAATGAAACGAGCTCGAATGGTCACCGCGTGCCGGCTGGGGGGTATTCTTTTAAAATGTTAAGGGCTTTGTAATTTTCTGTGTGGTTGTGAGTGTGCAAAATTGCAGGCTGGGCTGTGTCTGTGTTTACATTGATGTATGACAATTAAGGTAAGATAATAGAATAAGTAAATATGTAACAGATGACCAAGAGAAGAAACTGAAAAAATGTAATTTAATCTGCACAACAATTTTGGATAAAATTTTAAATGACTTTAAAAAATTAAAATATTAATTCACTTCATTCAAAATGTGTATTAATACTTATTTCGTAACCTCACACTGTTTCTGACCTCGCTTATAAAAAAACTCTGGGGACCCTTAGGAAGATCGAAATATTGGTAAGTACTGAACAAGTAATAAATATAAATAAGTTGGTTTTTATACAAATGGCGCCCGAACAGGGACATTACTTAATAAATAAATTGGTTTTTATACAAATGGCTGCCCGAACGATGGACATTATATAAAATAATTATATAAATAAGCCAGAATTCAGGAACAGAGTGGGTATCGAAAGAGTAGATAATTTGTAAAAGTAAGGTTATATTGTGACTAAATGTGGTAGAAAATAGTACAATAATTTTATATATAATATAATTGTGTAATATTTATTACACGGAATAATTTTTTTTTGAAAGAAATATTTAAACAAATTTTTTAAAAAATGGCAGAAATAATAAAAATGATGCAAATGCTTTTTGATCAAAATTTTAGTAAAATTGACGAAAAATTTAGTGAACAGAAAAATGATTTTAATGAAATGAAAAAGGAAATTCAAGAACAAGGCTATATTTATGATAAAAGATTGAGTGAAATAGAGACGCGGTTAGGCGAAATAGAATTAGAAAATAAGAAAGTAATAGACAAATTAAAATTGAACACAGATGACAGGGTAAGTAGTAGTGGAAATGATGATTTAAATAATGGGTTTACAAGTGATAACAATGATAATAGAAGTAAAATATGATGTTAGAAAATGATAGTGTAGATGTTGATAGTGATAACGAAATTGTAGAAAGAGTAGGAAGAATTTACAGGTAGAGTGGATGCAGAGGGTAGATTTTTCCCGTAATGTTGTAGTGGGGGGGGTGAAGAAATGGCTTCACGTGAGTATTTGGAAGGCGATAGGTCTGCAGATAAATTTCCCTTGGTTTTTTGTGCACTTCATAGGTGGTGCCGTAATGATAAGTTAGTGTACCCTGCATGTTTTGAGAGAGAGAATGTAGCTTGGTATGATGGTGAGAAATGTTTTGAGAGAGAGAGAAAGAGAGAAATAGAGATATTTAAAGTAAAGAGAAGTTATGAAGAATTTGTAGAAAGGTTAGGCGTAGAGAGAAGTAATAATAATAATAATGAGTACTTACCTTACAGTGAAACTGAGATAGCAGTAGATGAGGTTAATGATGATAATATAACTCACCTGATTTTAACAGAATATAATAACGGCGACAGGACTATACTCGAGCGTGACCAGGTACATGAGAGAATAATATGGAATAATCATATTAATTCAAATGATATTGTAGAAGAATATGACAAGACAGATAATCATTATGTTGATAATCATGAGATTATGTATGTAATTGTAAATGACTGGTATAATCATAAGATTAGACTATTATTCGACGATATGGGGTAATTGTTTACTGTTCATGAACATTTAATTATATGAATAATGTGGTTTTGAAGTGCATTGTCTTATAGAACGATTTGTGGTTAATAAGAAATAATAAGTTGGACTGTATATTCTTTTATGTGTTGATGTCATTATGTTAAATGTATTTGTGTACTACATTATGGTATACTATATGTTATGTAAACAATGTGTATATGTAGGAGAAATTGATAACAGTCATTATCAGTTAAATTAAACTTGCAATTAACCAGTATAAATTAACAATAATTATAAAATGTTACAGATTAAATAAGCTAGGAAAATAATTGTGAACTTTTAAATAATTGAATTAAATGATTGGAAAATAATTACTTAATTAAGGTTGTATAAAAGAAAGTTTGATAATGAAGTTAAATGATTTTATGAAATTAAGATTCTATAATAATTAGTAGATGATTAAACAGATAGTAGGTTCGATTTGAGGTATATTATTATAAGGAGAGAAGTGATGAATTTCCAGGGTAATGTAATGATTATATCAAGGTAAAATGTTGTAAAAAGGGTTTGGGTGATAATGAAATAAGGCAGGTGAGTTAAGCAGAATTAAAGTAAATGGGAGTTAGAGAGAATACGAATTTTGAGATACTGATAAAACACAAAGATAGTGTTAGATGTTTAGGGACACAGTAGTAGTGAGTATATGTAGAGATGCGTAATGTGAATGGTATATAAATATATTTGTTGATGATATTTTGTAGTAAGGGTGAGGTGGTAAGGTGTGAGCAGCGTGCGGCGTTGTGGCGGGGATAGAGTAGTTTAAGGGAGTGTTTGCCGATATTTTGGAGGGGCATTGGTTCGTATGTATATAGCCAGGTTGGGAACACACATCCTAGTACAAAGATGAGCGGTGCCAGAGGTAAGTGGAATTAGTGAAGATGTTGATAATTGAGAGATTGGTGTCATAAGTTGTTAATAGTGGTTGTTAGTAAGAAAGGGAGTAATATTAAAATGTCTATTCAACTGAAAGCATAGAGAATACAGGTGTCACCCAGATTAATCAATGATTAAAATGTAAAGAGTTGGATAGAAAATTCATAGTAGAAAGGCACTCAGAGATATAATGTAACGTGAAGGTAATAATAACTTGAAATTTTTGTGAAGAATTAAACGATAAATAATTGAGGGTTAATTAATAACAGTTCAATTGAAATTAAAATGTAATGTTTATAATTTTATAAAGATGTAGGGTGTGTAGATTTTGACCAAAGTTAAATGTGATTTGGTTATTTTGAGGTAATAATCGCAATGTTAATTATAAAGGTATACAGGCCAAGTGGCAAGTTAAGTTATGGTGAGTAATTAAATCACCCAGAGTAAGGGAGAATAAGATATTTAAATAAATAGATTTATAGTAAAAATATAAAAGTTTATTGCAACCAGTGACAATTTGAATAGAATTTGAAATGTAAAGCTATAAAGTGTTTATTTTGAATACTTTAAATATCAATTTGAGTGTTATTTATAATGATATTTTGTTCTCTTAAATGTTCTATTTTATTATGTTTTAGGGTTTAAAGATAGAATTTTACAGGTGTACAATGTATTTTCAGGTGTAACTTGTGTATAACGTATGTAGGTCAAGGTTCTTGACTTGACCCAGTTTTGATCAGCTGATGGGTGAGGTCATATACTAGGCATGTTTAGCAAGGAAGTTAATCTAACTTTTGTTTTTAATTGATTTGAACAAAATTTAAAGAATTTCAATATGGAAAGAAAATATTTTAAGAAATTTAAATTTTTTGAATTTAAAATTTTTTTTGGAAATTTTTTTGAAAAAAAAAATTCTTGATTTTGCGCCTGCCAGATAATGGATATTTTTAAACTTTGATTATTTTATTGTTTATGTACTAACCGTGTTTATTATTATTGAATTATTTTATTGAATTGTATGGTTAGACTCTAGGTGTAATCACATGTTAGGTTAAGGATGTTCCTATTTGTAAGAGATGTTTAATTTGTTCATTTTCTAATAACAAAAACTAAGGAAGAGAATTTTTTGATAAAAGATTTTAGTTTGATTTTTGGATTTTTCACTTAAATGAAATAATAAAATTTTGAAGAATATTTTAATTTTACAATATGTAGAATAGGTGTGTGTGTGAGCCCAGTATCTGCTAAAGGCAGCCCAGTTTGCAGAAAAAAGGGGAAACATATCGGTTGAGGATCTGGCATGATCTAAGCCAGGGATTTGGATTTTTGGGGTAGCATGATAGAAGGTGAGGTGCGCTGTGGTACGTGTCTGTTCGATTTTTCGGTGTTGGGATCTCTTACAGAGAAGTCCAGTGATCTCGTTCAGATGCGTCCATAGTCGCCGAGCCAGGGGGGTCGTTTACCCATGAGGTATAAGAACAAAAGGGGGTTGTTGGTACCAGTTCCTCACCGGTCCTCTTAGGGGTTTTATCAAAGAGATTTCTTCTGTTTGGACAGAAGACCTCTCATTGAGGGGGTATTGTAACGGGCCAAATTTATGGGTTATTTTATTTTATTTCATTTTCGGGGATTCATAAAAATGTGTGTAAGTTTTATTTCAACGGGGACCAGACCACGTATATAGAACAGTTTGTACCAAAGGAGCAGTAATATCACATTGTGCAATCGGCAACAAAGAATTTACCAAGCCTCATTTCCAAGAACTTTGTTTGAGTGTGACAGCGCGCCCATACGCATTATACATCCAGGCGCGCAGACCCACGCTGACTTCTGAAGCTAAGATGGCCAGGAAACGATTTTTATTCAACTTAGTCTAACTTGCTGGCGGATGTATGGCTCAAGGTCCGCCCATCTCATGACGTTAGCCAGTGCCGCACCAATTTCCTAGACGATCGGCACACCAACAACAGCATGAATTAAATGGGACGAAACTACTGCGACGAAACCAAAGGCTTTGGTTTCCACCACGAGAGACTCAATCAAGTCAACCGCGCATGCTATGCCGTTCTCCCAGTTTGTCACTGATTGTGTCTGCGCAGACACAGAGCCAAGTGTGCTCTGCAAAATTTTATAAGTTTTAATCTCAAGAGTAAATTCAAATTAACCAACATGTGTCAGTGGTAGTAGTGAGCATGTGAGAATAACCAAATCAGTTTTATTCGGCGGCGACGCAATTATTTACGAAATGAAACGAGCTCGAATGGTCACCGCGTGCCGGCTGGGGGGTATTCTTTTAAAATGTTAAGGGCTTTGTAATTTTCTGTGTGGTTGTGAGTGTGCAAAATTGCAGGCTGGGCTGTGTCTGTGTTTATATTGATGTATGACAATTAAGGTAAGATAATAGAATAAGTAAATATGTAACAGATGACCAAGAGAAGAAATTGAAAAAATGTAATTTAATCTGCACAAACATGAACAACAATTTTGGATAAAATTTTAAATGACTTTAAAAAATTAAAATATTAATTCTCTTCATTCAAAATGTGTATTAATACTTATTTCGTAACCTCACACTGTTTCTGACCTCGCTTATAAAAGAACTCTGGGGACCCTTAGGAAGATCGAAATATTGGTAAGTACTGAACAAGTAATAAATATAAATAAGTGGGTTTTTATACAAATGACGCCCAGAACAAGGGACATTACTTAATAAATAATTTGTTTTTATACAACAAAACACTGAATTTGTAATAAATAACTACGTTTTATTACAATATTTATATACATACCGCTCTGGGCAAATATACAAATATATGTATTGTTGCAATATACATTTGAAATATTTGATAGTTAACAATTAAAACTAATAGTCTAATTCATATTTGATGTAGTCTAATTCAAATAGCAAGAACCCAAATGCTTCAGGCTGAAGAACTACAGAATAATATGGTTTCTCCCCTCTAAATGCAGCAGATTTACTTCATTTACATAGTATATAAACTTCATTTATTTATTCTTTACTTCATTTTACTTGTATACTCATCATATTCCTCGTTTTTGACATTACCTATATTTTGTGGATATACTTTAATAAGGATTATTACTATTCTGAACAGTAAGGGATTGCTATATTTTGTTTCTGAGTATATGCCTGATTCTTATATGCAACTTTCAGGTAGCCTTAAACTTCATTTTATGAAATGTTTTGAACCTTAAACTGATATTTAATGTCATCAATAACATTTCACGACTTTATATTTTTTTTTATGGAAAGGCTGAATAAACATAGTAGTACATGACATTGTCCTAAGGCTTTCATGGCTGGTGTCAGTTATAAAATATAACTCGTTTTAAACAAAATAGAAAATAAAATAAAATATAAAATAAAAACTGAACAACTAAGAGTTAATCAAAATGAATGAAACAAAATTAATAACAACAATAAAAACTGGGCCACATTCACATACATAAATAATAAAATGACAAAGCTAACAAAACTGTTTAAAACCACAGACATTAAAATAGCATACAAAACTAACAAAAACGAAATAACCCACACAACAAAGATAATACAGCAATCAATGGTATATACAAAATTGAATGCCAAGATTGCAATAAATGTTACATAGGACAAACAAAAAACAACTGAATATACTGCAACGTTACAAGTTTCAGACCAGCAGCGTGGCGTTGTGTGAAGATATCTTGAGTCTCTCTGAGACCGCCCCAAAATTGCCCGTGGTATTTATACTGGATGGCAATCTGACAAGTCCAGGACTTTTTCGACCTGCTAGATATTGTCACTTCGTGCAAAGAGTCCTTTTAATTACAAATCACTTTTTGGTTCATTATAAGTGACCTTGATATTACTGGTTTTACCAAAAATTGACCCAAACATCTGAGGCATAAGGTATGTGTATGGTATTGCAATATATTTGCGTGTTGTATTTTCGCGCAAATATATTTTTTTTTTGGGTCAATTTTTGGTAAAACCAATAATATCAAGGTCACTTATAAGACCACTAATAGTATTATGAATAATCTTCGTGTCCGCAGAACTACCAGCCTTGAACACAAAACTGGTGTTTACAAATTGATATGTGACGATTGTGACGCCTTTTATGTGGGCCAGACAGGACGTGGTTTTTTAAAAAGATTTACAGAACATAGGCCGCCTACACATTTTCACAGTTTGGACAATATCAAGTCAAAATTTGCAGAACACCTCATTTCCGAAAATCATAACTACACTAATTTTAAAACTAATTTGAAACCCCTTCACATATGTAAGAAAGGGCGATATTTGAACGCTCTTGAAGACTACGAAATTTATAAAGCACACAATAATACTGATACCAAGCCGCATGTTTTAAATGATAAATTAGTTTTCAAGTCGAATGTATTGTACAACACTGCCTTGCGCTATTGTCGTGGTGGGAGCGAGACGTAAATTAGTGCGCGGTCGGTCTTCATACGATGTACATCGGTAACCTTCGCACTCGCTGTAAATATTATATTATCATGTTATATTAAGTTATTTGTTTTTATATTGGATTTTAATATTTTAAGTGTTTGACAAGTGTATCAACTTTAAATGATACACAATTATTTTTAAATTCTGATGATGGGACAAGCGTCCCGAAACATGTAAATTTTATAAAGACGCTGTTTCTGAAAGCCGCAGACGGTAAGTTCCAATATATTTGATTCTTTCAATGGATCTCCAAGAAATATGTATCAGAATTGTTTAGATGCAATGTCAATTGTGCAACATTTTGGAAAGCCTTCTTTGTTTACTACAATGACTTGCAATCCAAGTTGGCCTGAAATAGTTAGCAATATTGGTGTAGGTGAGTCAGCTAATTTTCGACCTGATATTGTTGTGCGTGTATTCAAGTCCAAACTGAAAGCATTAACTGAGGGCCTTACACTAAAAAAAATCTTCGGTAAAGTTGAAGCACTCATTTATACAATTGAGTTTCAAAAGAGAGTATTGCCTCATGCTCACATTTTACTCTCTTTAAATGAGCAAGATAAAATTGTTAACGCTACCAATATTGATAAAGTTGTATCTGCGGAGATTCCTAACATTCAAACACATCCTACATTACATGAATATGTTGTAAAACACATGATGCATGGTCCATGCGGTGTACTTAATCCAAATTCTGTATGTATGAGAAATGGAAAATGCAAAAAAGATTATCCAAAACGATTTAATGAATTTACATTTGAATCATTAAATGGATATCCATTATACAGAAGGCGTGATAATGGTATTAATGCTGAAGTTCGCGGTAGTTGCCTCGACAATCGTTATGTTGTACCATACAATCCGTATTTACTTGCCAAATTTGTTACTTTACTCGTTTTTATACTCTTAATAAAATACATCTGTATATGTATGTGGAAACAACCAGTAACCTATATTTTGTTTTGTTTACTTTATTTCGCTCAGACACGTTTGTCACACATACCATAATTATGGTATCCACCATAATTTGTGAATTCGTTTGCTTCAGTTTTGTTATTATACTTATTATTACTACCTAACGGTCCAGGATTCGACTCAGCGTGAATGCTGACACAAGGAGGAATTGAAATGAGAATACGTTTCTTTGACACCATGAACATCAATCGTAATTTATTTCTGCATTTTTAGTTGTGTACACCGGACAATATTCCAAGATGGCGGCCATTAAATATATTGGCTCGCTTTCATACTAAAATCAGTTATATTTTATCAAACATTAATTTACCAGAATCTTTATATTGATTATGCAGCTGCTTCATATTTAATTAATTTAATGATAATTCTTTAAAAGAAAATGCAAACCAACACCCCGATGGGATGTCGACATTATCGGGCACACCCTACTTTCTCTCGCGCATTCATACTTATAATTTCAAAATTATTTTTTGTGTACACATCTCTATGATTGATTAAAGAGCTCTTTAAATATAAATTTGGGTTTTCACTTCCCTGATTTGGTCGACTGGAAGTTCTAGACGTGCATCACATGTTGTTCCCTCCGCTGGCGTTGTTACATCATATCAAATTCACTGACTCTACTTCTAATTTTGAAAAGCAATCACTGCACACTGTCTAAAGTTTACTGAGGTGGTTACATTTCACATTTTGATTACATTTTGAGTTATTTCAAACACTAAACCGGTGTAAAATGCCGGTTGCCTGTGAGACAGGTGTTACTACTGCTACTGTATTGTATAGACTGGGACTCAACACTATGCAAATTCTACGTACGTGTGTGTGTGTAAACGTCATCGTTCTTTGTTTCTTCGTTACATAATAGTCTTGTTGATTACGTATTTTTATAGCGTCATTGTGGTTTTAATGACGTTGGGCGTTGTTGGCCAATGAGATAGAAGTAAGTAGAGCCGGTATTGGTTACAGTAACCATTACAAGTCTGTTTATCGGCACGTATTCTGCTGTCCTTGAAATTGTTTTGTTGTCTCTGATCTGCGTCGTCGTATGCGAAACCCAAGGGAAATTGTATCACACATATAAATGATTTTTAAAACATTGAAATACCATAGTTTACTACCTTGCATACCATATTTTTATATCATACTTTTTGTACTGTCACAAAACCCCCTCAATGAAAGGTTTTGTGTCGAGACACAAAAACTTTCATTGACTCATTCACACTTCTCTAAAAGGATCAGCTCAGATATGGAGCCACAACCCCCTGTAATGTTACTATATATAAAAAAATTCAATCACTTACCCTTGGTCCAATGATGAGGTTCGCACCTTCTGACCTTACTGGACTTCTCCAGAGAGATCCCTACACCATAAGGCCATGAGGCACTTTACGCTCCTGTTCTGACGCACCAGCCAGCTCAGGACCGCGGTCACCACACCATAAAACTCTGAAACATTCGATACAAAATTTTAAATAATGGCCTTCTCTATATCCATATCCATAACCGATATGTTTGCTCTTAGCACGTTGGTTTGCGTTGCGGGGCATTGGTTTGCTTAATTCTAAAAATTTCACACAAAGTATGACAAGAATTAGGATAGAAATTACTTCTCCTTTTTACCAATCCGGTACCTAGTACACACTTTTGACTTCCATCAACTATCTTCACTCCCTTTACCATATGAAAACAATTACTTTTAACCTAAATAAACTATACCTTACTGCTTTAGCAACAACCATTAACCCTAATATTTTACTTCATATCATCTTACAATATCTATATTATGGCAAACAACTTTAAAACTTTATACTTTCTTTACGATCTTTTCTTATGTTTAACCTTCTTTATAACAGCATCGTTTCTAAGGAATGGACAAACTTTACAACACTTTGATATTATAATCGTTACTCTCTTGGTAGTAACCTCCTATCCACACACTCTATTGTTGATATAATGGATGGACTGTGACGCCCATTTGCCTCCGCAAGAACTGTATTATTTTCGAGGAATCTATCGCCTCTGTGTTCTTGTTTTGGCGTTACATTGAAAAGTTAGGTATCAACATACCTTGGTTATAGTTACATGCCCTTACTGCGGTTCTGACACCGGACTTTGCTGTCCCTACTCGGACAGAGTGACAGCCGCTGTTCCATAGTTCCGGGGGATTTCCCCTAGCTTCACCCCCCATTAATTTCTATTATAGACCAATTTCAAGTCAGCTATGGTCAAGGGACTTGGTATGACCATAGCCAACCGCGAGCCAAAGCCACGATTAGTGCTGGTAAGGCAGTAATCGCCCAAAAATCGGGGAAATCTACTTCACCTTCAAACATGTTCTACATCATTTTAATCATACACTGCACGGTCAATATCACATATAATACAAAATTATAAAATTTTTTTTTGTGCAGTGTATTTTACGCCTGATTGAGGCCTCCGATGATGGCAACGCTCTATACGTCACTCATCAACCCATTTCACCAGCTACAATAGCACATGCCACTACTGCACTAGCCTACTTACGCCTAACTTAATTCCACCTACCTATGCTGTTCATACAGTCCATCTTGACTTACTTTGCTAACATCTGACAACTACAAACACTCTTCTACCTTGCTCAAAAACAAGTTCGTTAATTATTTGAAACTTTATTCACATAGACACTTTACAAGTTCTCGTTTTCACTTTCACGGACAATTTCTTTTGCTGTTACTTAGGAACTACAATAATGGATCACTTGACAAGATTACGTAACACATCAACCCTGCGAAGACCAATATCATTTTAAATTCGTGGCATTGTGCATTCCTACCACCTTCCCCGTATCTATGTCCTGTAATACATACGCATTTTCCATCTTTATCCCTACTATCTCGTAAGGCCCTTCGTAAAGTAGAAAGAATTTCTTTATCTCCTTCTCCTGAGCACTCGACAGGTCGTGCCTCCTCACTAATACCAACTGCCCGATTTCATACTTCATCCACTTGCCTCTTGTGTCATGTCTATGTTTCCTGCGTTCACCCTTGCTCAATAAATTCTCGTTAGCCATCCGGATCTTAATGCTCACATCCATATGCTCGTTTTCCTCTGGATAATCAAACAGCTGCTCTAAAATTCTCGGGGGGCGTGTTCCCTTTACTAACTCGTGAGGTGTATAGCCGGTGGACTCGTGGGTGGTACTGTTCAGCCAATTTTCTACCTTCTTTACGTATAGCGGCCACTCGCTGTGTTTAGCGTGACAATAGGCTCTAAAAATCCTGCCTATCTCTCTCACTACACGCTCAGCCTGGTTTGACTGGGGATGATACACAGCCGTATGTTTCGTGAGGATTCCTTCCCATCCTAAGGTCTGGCGCCATGTCCCACTGATGAACTGTGGCCCGTGGTCCGATAAAATCACCTTCGGCTTACCCACGCTAATCGTGTAATCCTTAGTCACCTTCTCACTCAATACCTTACTGGTAGCTCTCTTTACGCTATACAATTTCACATACTTCGAAAAAGTGTCAAGTAATACAAAAACATACATAACTCCGCCTCTACCCTTCGGCAATGGTCCAAACAAATCTACCGCCACTAAATCAAATGGTCTCTCTACCCTTATATAATTCATCTCACCTTCAACCCTATAATTCACCACTTTTGACTTCTGACATAAATCACAACTCCTCAGTAATCTCCTCACTCTTCTCTCCATGTTCCTGAACACACGACTCCTTCAATACACTGACACACTTCTTCGCCCCAAAATGACCGTATCTAACATGACAATCCCAAATGATCTTCTCTTCTAATCCTTCTGGTATCACTAATTTCCAATCACGCTCACCCCCTACTACCCTTTTAAACAATAACCCTTGGTAAATTTGGAAAAACTGGTTATATCCTGATCCTTCCAACTCCGTTTCTAAGCTGTTGATTATCTTTCCCGACTTACAATCTGCTCTTTGCATGGTCCTAATATCTTTTAACTCTTCTCCAAACATTTTATCCTCCCTGGTTATCTTGAAAATCTCGATCTCCTTTAGATCCCTACCTGTCCTGTTGTTCTCACTGTCTACTCTGGAGAGAGTGTCGGGTACCTTGTTCTCCTTTCCCCGGATGTACTCCCATGTAAAGTTGTATTCCTGTAATACGAGCACCCATCTTGTAAGACGGCTGTGAGCAAGTTTGTAAGTGTTCAAAAAGGATAGCGCCTT
Organism: Magicicada septendecula; assembly: GCA_034769895.1. Lineage (NCBI taxonomy): Eukaryota > Metazoa > Arthropoda > Insecta > Hemiptera > Cicadidae > Magicicada > Magicicada septendecula. The sequence goes on from CM068369.1 coordinate 243,874,327, forward strand.
GTGGTCCGTTCGTATGATGGTTCGGTTCCCCAGGATATATGTTCTAAATTTCCCCATGGCGAATACAATACTCAATAACTCTTTTTCGGTGGTCGTATAATTCTTTTCCGCCGGCAGCAAGGATCTACTTGCAAAAGCTATAGTAAGGTGCTCCTTTTCCTCATCCTCCTGGTACAACTCCGCCCCGACGGCTACATTACTGGCGTCTGTTTGTAGATAGAACACTTTCTCAAAATCCGGGTGGTTCATCATGATTGTTTCACTAAATTTCCTTTTAATCTCCTCAAACGCCCCGCGTTCTACATCGCTCCATTTCCACTGCTGACTTTTCTGTAGTACGGCGCTTAACCTTGCAGTCACGTGAGCGTAGTTTCTTTGGAATTTCCGGTAGAAGTTGCACAGCCCTAGAAAACTCTGAAGTTGCTTTATATTCCTCGGTTCAGGGAAGCGCATGATGGATTCGACTTTTCCTGGATCTGCTGATATCCCTTGCGGTGTAATAATAAAACCCAAAAATTTAATCTCTGTTCGTAAAAATTCTGATTTATCCCAATTTATGGTAAGTCCTCCTGCTTCTAATGTCGTTAATACATACTTTAAGTGTTCCAAATGATCCTCAAAAGTCCTGGATGCGATTAAGATGTCGTCCACATAAACAGTTAAGAAATCCAAACCCTTAGGTCGCAAGATTTTGTCTAAACACTTTATGAAACTTGCCACACTGGTGTTCAATCCAAAAGGTAGCCTCCTGAACTGGTAGTTTTTTCCATTGAACAAAAATGCGGTATATTTCCTGCTTTCTTCGGCTAGTGGTACTTGCCAATATCCTGCAGTAAGGTCCAGCGATGTCATGTACTTCACGCCGCTAAATTTTTGGAATATTTCATTTATCGCTTCTGGTGACTCCCGGTCGGGTATAATTATTTGGTTTATTCTCCTTGCGTCCAAGCATAACCTGACTCTACCATCCTTCTTAATCACTACCACTAAAGGATTCGAGTAGGGCGATACTGATCTCTCTATAATTTTACCCTTCAACATTTTGTCTAATTCCACTTGCACCGCTCGTCTCTTGGAATAAGGCACAGGATAACTCCGTTGCATGAAAGGGGTATGTTCTCTAATCTGCAATACACACTCGTAGTCTTTTGCCCTTCCCGGTACATCGGCAAACACTCCTCGATACCTCTCTATCACTTGCCACAACGCTGCACGCTGGCCACTCCCGACATCGTACCCTTCACTCCGGAACTTATCGGCCCTTATCTCCCATACTGCATCACTAATATCTCTCGTGTCGTTATCCTCCTCATAAATATACTCTACCTCTCTACACCCATTGATCCGCGTATCGCTATTTTCCTCATCTACTCGTTTCTTTAATAACTTTACACCCTTTGTTTTACTTTTATCTATCACCCGTTCGAAATTAACTCTTACCGACCGGTCACCTCCGTCTAACTCTATCACCTGTTCCTTGAAATTTATCACCGCTCTATTCCTTTGTAAAAAATCGTTACCTAAAATAATGTTCAAACTCAAACCTTTAACTACCAAGAATGTACTATCAAACTCTATGTCATTTATCTGAAAATTCAAATGTATTTGTTTCGTCACTCGTTTACTCCTTACCCCTGTAACTCCTATCACCGTAACCCCTGCTACTGGCAAAACTGGTATATTCTTGTTGAATTCTCTTAACTCCGTTAAAATGTTTTCTGCTATCACCGAAATCTCACTACCGGTATCTACTAGTGTTCTGTAATGCTTACCTTCTATATTTACCTGGACTTCTGTTAATCCTGCTCTCCCTTCCATTAAAGTGTTGTTTTCTTCTTCTAATAGATCCTTTACTATATCCGTTTGAATTACGTTGCTGTGGATGTTCACTGTGTTTCGGACCTCATGCGCTCCTCTGAACAGTGGTTGGGTCCTGGTCGCCACTGTCGCTTCTAGTTTTCCTGCTGTTGTTGACCATTCGGTCGTCCTTGCCTGTGGTTGGATGTCCCACTTGTACTTGGTCCTCCTTTGTCATTCGATAAATGCTGTTTCGTCTGTTCTCTTCTCCTCTGTTCTTCTTTAGGTTGTCTACATCGGAAACACTGTCGTCGGTTTGCATAGTTCTCTACCTCACATCTTGAACATTTCCACTCACCTGTTTGCTGAAACTGATTTCTGGGTCTGTAACCGTTATTATACTCACCGTTTCCTTGATATCCATTCCGATGTCGATTAAATTCTATGTTATTATTCTGCTGATTCGTCTGTATAGGTCGCCTAATGATTTCGCGGTCCCTAATGCTTTGTAAAACGTCCAAAATCCGTTCCAACTCACTTAAGTTCTCAATCTCCTTTGTCATTAAAGTCACTTGCGCTTCTCTAGGTAGATGTTTGCTTACGTATCTGACAAACGATTTAAATGGTATTGGCGGTTCAAGGTATTTCGCCTCGTTATATAATTTCGTCACGTACATGGTTATGTTGTTTTGTCCTACAAAATTGCCTACCCCCATAATACGACTTCTCAAACTCTCTTGTTCCTCTTCCGGCCAAAATTTATTTTTAAACGCCCTTTCAAATGTTTCAAAACTATCCCATTCTACCCTGTGTGCTTCTACCCATATAATAGAATTCCCTTTAAAACATCTGACAATCTTCATTAGCTGTATCTCCCAATTTTGGTTACTAAAACGACTATACTCCCGCGCCTGATTCAAAAATCTCATGGGGTGTATTATCCTATTTTCATAATTAAAATTTTCTAATTCGATTTCCCCATACACGTCCCTGGTTACGATTATTCTTTCCGTCGTACCAGTATAATTTCTCTGAATTTCCCCCCGTAACTCATTTTTCATTTTCATCAAATCATTTTCAATTACCTTACATTTAACATGCACATTATTATCATTCTGTATAACTAGGTTATCTATTTTTTCAATTTGATTTTGCAACATGCTCATTCTCTCATTAGTATTACTTTCATTTTTTAATACTGCTCTGTCTACTATTTCAAAATGTTTGGTTATGTCTATTACATTGAGTTCACATTTCTCTATTTTGTTCTGCAAAATACTATTTTTCATATCAATTTGTCTACTTGTTTCACAATTGGTTCTACTTTCTATTTGCTCACTAATTGTGGTTAAACATTTGTTTTCTAATTGTTCATATTGAGTTTCTATTTGGTTTCGTACTTTACTAATTACTGTTTCGTTATTTGTACTGATTCTATTATTTAAACTATTTATTTGATCATCATATTTCTCGCTAATTATTTCTACCACTTGTTCTGGCATATTTGTGCAACGTACATCTATTTCAGTTATTCGACTATCAAAATTAATATTTTGTTTTTTTATTTCGTTCTTTATTTCATCAAATTTTATATTAAAATTATTCTGAATTCCTCTAATTTCGCTTTTTTGTTCACTAAACAGCATTTGCATCATCTTCATGATCTCATTATTCTCAACCCTGTTATTCGAAACTGGTGTTGAGTGCACTATTCCTTCACTCATAACTACTGATTCCGTCATGCTTATTTGGCTGTTGTTTGTGCTATCAATTATGTTTAATAAAGAATTATTTTCTTTATTCTCTGCCATTATGAAATTTGTTAATGGTTTGTCGCTTTATCTTATCGTTATCATCTACTTTACAACCGCATTCTCATTTTCAATGTCCCCCCTCTGCCACAATTCAGGCTTATTATATAAAATGTATTTATATATTTCATATAGTCACCAGTTCGGGCCCATTTGTTACTTTACTCGTTTTTATACTCTTAATAAAATACATCTGTATATGTATGTGGAAACAACCAGTAACCTATATTTTGTTTTGTTTACTTTATTTCGCTCAGACACGTTTGTCACACATACCATAATTATGGTATCCACCATAATTTGTGAATTCGTTTGCTTCAGTTTTGTTATTATACTTATTATTACTACCTAACGGTCCAGGATTCGACTCAGCGTGAATGCTGACACAAGGAGGAATTGAAATGAGAATACGTTTCTTTGACACCATGAACATCAATCGTAATTTATTTCTGCATTTTTAGTTGTGTACACCGGACAATATTCCAAGATGGCGGCCATTAAATATATTGGCTCGCTTTCATACTAAAATCAGTTATATTTTATCAAACATTAATTTACCAGAATCTTTATATTGATTATGCAGCTGCTTCATATTTAATTAATTTAATGATAATTCTTTAAAAGAAAACGCAAACCAACACCCCGATGGGATGTCGACATTATCGGGCACACCCTACTTTCTCTCGCGCATTCATACTTATAATTTCAAAATTATTTTTTGTGTACACATCTCTATGATTGATTAAAGAGCTCTTTAAATATAAATTTGGGTTTTCACTTCCCTGATTTGGTCGACTGGAAGTTCTAGACGTGCATCACATGTTGTTCCCTCCGCTGGCGTTGTTACATCATATCAAATTCACTGACTCTACTTCTAATTTTGAAAAGCAATCACTGCACACTGTCTAAAGTTTACTGAGGTGGTTACATTTCACATTTTGAGTTATTTCAAACACTAAACCGGTGTAAAATGCCGGTTGCCTGTGAGACAGGTGTTACTACTGCTGCTGTATTGTATAGACTGGGACTCAACACTACGCAAATTCTACGTACGTGTGTGTGTGTAAACGTCATCGTTCTTTGTTTCTTCGTTACATAATAGTCTTGTTGATTACGTATTTTTATAGCGTCATTGTGGTTTTAATGACGTTGGGCGTTGTTGGCCAATGAGATAGAAGTAAGTAGAGCCGGTATTGGTTACAGTAACCATTACAAGTCTGTTTATCGGCACGTATTCTGCTGTCCTTGAAATTGTTTTGTTGTCTCTGATCTGCGTCGTCGTATGCGAAACCCAAGGGAAATTGTATCACACATATAAATGATTTTTAAAACATTGAAATACCATAGTTTACTACCTTGCATACCATATTTTTATATCATACTTTTTGTACTGTCACAAATTTAATTGCCATATAAATGTTGAAGTATGCACTACAGTTAAAAGTGTTAAATACATTTATAAATACGTGTATAAAGGCTATGACAGTGCATCTGTTGAATTAGGTTCAGAGAGAAATGAACCAGGTCAAGACATACAAATTGATGAAGTTAAAAAATTTTTTAAATGGCCGTTATGTCGGATCAACTGAAGCTGTATGGAACATCTATGAATTACCAATGCATTTTCAATCACATGTCATCGTTACACTTTACATTCATTTACCGCGTAGACAGAATGTTTACTTTCGAGAAAGGCAAGAACGTCAAGCAATTGAAAATGCAAGACAAACAAAATTATTAGCATTTATTGAATTGAATCGATCAGATCCATCAATATAAGATATGAATATAAGTATATTGAAATTCCTTTGCATTATGTGTGGGAAGATTCCCGAACAAAATGGAAGAAGAGAAGGCGTGGAGGTGATAAAATCATTACACGCATATATGTAGTATCACCAAAAGACATCGAACTTTTCCATTTACGATTGCTTTTATTACATGTCTGTGGTCCAAAATCATTTGAGGATGTTAGAACATACAATGGAATTATACACACTTCTTTTGTTGAAGCGTGCCATGCTCGCGGCATTGCTTCAAATGATAATGAATGGCGCGAATGTTTAAATGAAGCAAAAGAATTACATTCACCAAAACAAATGCGAAATTTATTTGGTTACATTTGTGCATTAAATGTGCCAGCCAATGCATTGGCGCTATGGAATGAATTTAAAGTATATCTTAGTGAAGATTTTTTGAGAGATTACAATGAAGAAGTATCCTTTAACACAGCTCTATTAGAAATTGAAGATATTTTGAATGTTCATAATTTGTCATGTCAAGAACTTGGTTTACCAGTTTCCACGTATTCACAGAGAACAGACGAAGCAAATGCTATTGATCCAATAGAACAAGAGTTTCTGTTTTGTGAGCATTATGAAACTGCGAATATTGAACAGCGTAATCTAATTGATCGTGTGATTCGTGAAGTTTTGCACCATGATACTGGATCTAATGTTTTTTGTTTAACCGCTCATGCAGTTTGTGGAAAAACATTCACACAAACAGCAATCATTCACAAATTAAATTCGCTTAATCTTAGTTGCATTGCAACAGCGTTCAGTGGCATAGCTTCAACTCTATTACTTGGAGGTAGAACTTTACACAATGTGTTTAAATTGCCTATACCCATTTTGGAAAATTCTGTAGCAAATATTACCGCAAATAGTAGCTATGGACATTACATAAATTCATCATCATTGATAATTATTGATGAAATTTCTATGTGCCCACTGCAAGTGTTGAAAATCATAGATAGATTATTGCAGGATCTATGCGATGAAAATGATAAACATAAACCATTTGGAGTGAAAACGATACTTCTGTGCGGTGATTTTCGGCAAATCTTACCAGTTGTCCCACATGGATCACGTGCAACTTTAATTGAAAATTGTGTCACGAGTTGGCATAAATTTGTTTATTTTCATAAAGTAACGTTTACTCAAAATATGAGAGCCTTACCAAGTGAAATAGAATTTGTCGAATTCTTGAAAAAAATTGGTAATGATGAAGCCCCACAATTCCCTCAGTTTGGTGAAAATATTATTGAAATACCTCAGCAATTAATAGGAGATGAAAATAATATTATTAATGCGGTGTATGGAAATATTTCCGAAAACATACTCTCAGATAACATATTGAAGTCAGTTATTTTAGCACCTAAAAATGATGATTGTACTTTTATTAATACTGATATACTTAATCGAATACCAGGTGAACAGAAAACATATCATAGCTACGATAAAATAATTTGTGATGATGACAATGAAATCAATAACTATCCAGTAGAGTTTTTGAATTCTTTGACTATTAGTGGTTTGCCACCACATAAGTTAGTATTGAAAGTTAATTGCATCGTTTTAGTGATCAGACACTTAAATACAAAGGAAGCATTAGTCAATGGAACAAGAATGCGCATCAAGTGTATGCATCGTAATGCTATTGATTGCGAAGTTTTAACTGGAACCGCACGCAATACGAGAATTTTGATTCCACGTATAAATTTAACATATTGTAACAATAAAAAATTAGCCGAAATATATAAAATAAATAAAATCCACTACCAGGACTTAAACTACTTACCTGCTGCGGAAATTTTATCAGAAGCCCAGAGTCGCCACCTATATCTTTGAAGGACAGATATGGAGACCTTTACACTTTACCTTAATAAAACGGACAATTTTGCGATCTGACCCCACCCAATTAATAACTCAGAAAGATTCCGGAACGTTAGACGAATTTTTAACACAGAAATGAGAATATGGTAATGACGAAATAACTTAGACTAACACATGGTTTTGTAGTGATTGAATAGTTTTAATTACTAAAAAAAAAAAAAGTTTTAATTATTAGAACAAGAATGCTAAAGAACAAATGTTGAAATATATTCCTAGGTATCATATTTAAATATTCTTAACTATAAGGCAGCCCATTCTGCTTATGCACACTTTCACACCATACTTTACCCTTATTTATTATATTTTACAAACTCCTTTATTGTTTTACAACTGTTCACTAAACGCGTTGCCGGCCGAACACGTGTTTTGTCCTGATTCCATTCCAATGTCCGTAATTTAACTGTTTGCGATTCGCACTTGCAACAATTTTGTAACTGAGATGCGTTGATTATCTCCTCGGATCCCGGTCGGTCTTCTTGAATTAATTACATTTACGAAAATCGACCAACCGGGTCCGCAACGAAACTGTAAGCGTCTGTAGCGGTACTCTGTACCTCGTGGACTATATGGCGTCTCTGCTAAATGTCCACTGTCACGTAGAACGTAACAGGTACATGTTTCTTTGGAGAGAAGCTGTTGGTCACTGCCACTATTATTTCGTCGCCGCATACAGTTGACTTGCTGCGGCATATCCAGTTTATGCATAGATTATAGCTGGTATATGTGTGTGTCCAGAGGCCGATATTGGACTTGGTTCCGCTGATGTCACCAACAGTAGGCGGAGTTAATGCGACTTCCGTGAGGTCTTATAGAAGACGACGAATATTTTTGTTACGCTCTGGCCATCTTGAGTTGTTTGTCAGAGCGTCACTTGGAGCGTGATTGAGCAGTTGCGTATGTGCGCTGCCACACACAGGTACAAAGTTCTCAGAATTTTGTGGTTGGCGCGAATTCTCTGCCGCATTCCTCGACAACAACTGCGTCTTACGTTGTTTCACTGTTCTGTTGTACGGACAAATACGTTGCACAATAATACATTTTTACATTATTTTATACAAACCCGCCCGAAACCGAAATGACTAAAATTATATATATACCCCAAACGGTTAAAACAAAAACACCCAAAAATCGACCCGCTACAATACCCCCTCGATGAGAATTCTGCTGTCCATGACAGAAGAAATCTCATCGATAAACCACGAAGAGGACCGGTGAGGAACTGGTGCCAACAACCCCCTGGTTCTTACTCTGCATGGGTACACGACCCCCCTGGCTCAGCGACCATGGACTCATCTGAACGAGATCACTGGACTTCTCCGTTAGAGATCCCAACACCGAGAAATTGATCAGACTCGCACCACGGCACACCTCGCCTTCTAACATGCTACCCCCAAAATCCTCAATCCCGGGCTAAAATTATCCCAGCTCCTCCGCCGATATGTTTCCCCTTTTTGCAAGCTGGGCTGCCTTTAGCAGATACTGGGCTCACACACATTAACATTACATATTATCATAACACATTAAAATAAAAACTTCCTTTTAAAATTTATTATAAATTCAAAAAATTCAATATTCAAAAAAAAATAATCTTTTATCAAAAATTCTCTTCCTCTTTTTTCTAATTTTTGTTTCAATGACTTAACCTAAACATTTCTAATAATATAAATACATCCTTACTCTAGCATGAGAACAATTTATAGCCCTACCAATATAAAGCAATACAATAAAAGAAACATCATTAATACATACACAATAAAATAATCATTACTCAACATATTCACTCGCTGGCAGGCGAAAAATCAAAAAACAATTTTTTTTTTTTTCAAAAAAATTTAAAATTTTCAAAATTTTAAAATTCAAAAAAGAATTTAAATTTATTCATTAACAAAAATTTTATTAAATTTATTTATTAAATATTTATTACAACTATTCAAATATTGGTTTGAATTAATTAAATAAGCAAGTTAAAATTGGATTCCTACTATACACAAGCTTAGTAGGTGTATGAACTCATCAGCTGATCATAACTAGGTCAAGTCCCAAACCCTTGACCTACATATGTTATGTATGATTTCTGAAAACACATCGAACATCTGTAATATCCTAACTTTGACATACAAAACCTAATAACATAAAATATTTAAAATAAACAAAATATTATTATAAATAATAAACAGATTGACATTTAAATCATTTAAATTAAACACTTCTTGACTTTACATTATTTTCACTTCTATCAAAATTCTGTCACTGGTTGAAAAAAATAAACAATTGCATATTCTTTATCATGAATCTCTCTTTCTTTTCAACAATCTTACTTTAATATACTGTGGGTGATGTAAATTATTTATTCTCGTTTTTCTGTATTAGATTTCTATACCTATATAAACTTTCTCACTCTGACTCTAATATTCATCAACCTCAACTCCCAAGACACCCATCTCTATCAAAAATATCTACTAATCAAAACACTCTAAACCCCAACTTACCATTTAACACAAAACGCCACCTTCTCTACATATATGAAAAAATACTCTCTAACCCTTTGTACATAGGATACGTGTTTCCCCTACCCAAAAACTCATTTCCCTTATTTGGCGGCCCGGATTCTACCTAAGGCGGCCCCTTCCCCACTAAAATCTATTCTAATCCCGTCCCAACCCTTGTTGCGGACTCCCCAAATACACTACCCCCTAATACAAAATTGCCATCCCCAAAAATCTCAATCTCATTACCTCACTACAAATACACAAAATAACCTCATTAAATATAAACATAAATATAGCATTCAAAACTCTACCTAAAGTCTCCATTACCACTGTGTCAGCATTACTACTTCACCAACTTCTATAACACACATTAACTCAAAAACAACATTACATCATATTCATCTCTACTATTTCACATTCAACTTCTAATTCAACTTGGACAGGTCTGCATGTCCCATAAAACATTTATCACCCATGAATTATCTTTTATTAATTTGCATAAATTATTTTATTTCTCATATTCTTTTTGTCTTTACTTCAAAATGTCTGTAGTACACTAAACATTAATTATTTGTAACCTTTACAAACCACTATACCAGTGACATGGTATTGCTGATCAGCTGATATCCTAACATAATAAAAACACCATGAATACCATTCAAAATTGGACAATTACATGTAATCCATTATCAACACTTACTTCTATTATGTTGATTGCCTGCCAGGCGGCTAATTATTGGCTTCGAGAAAAAAAAAATACACAATAAAAATACATTTTGTCAACAACTATATCTAACACACAACAATAAAATGATACCTTTAAAATTATAGTATGAACCTTATTTTACGAGTCTGAGCATATAATTATGTGGACAGAGCACAAGCATTTTTGATTGGATTAAACCTTGAATAAGCAAAACTGTTACGTCATAAGATTTTAAAATTCGTGACTCCTTTACGTCACCTCCCAGCCACACACTCTATTTCAGATTATGGAGGACTGTTTCGCCCTTTCGCTTCCACAGAGACTGTATATTTTGGAGCAGGGTTTTACCTCTCCGTGTCTCTGCTTCCGCTGTTAAGTTAAAATTGGTGAACATCATCATGTTCTTGTTATAAAATCATGCACCCTTAAACGGATCTACCACCTGGCTCTGCTGTTCCTTCTCGAACAGAGTGGCAGCCGCTGTTCCATAGTTTGGTGATTCCCCTTTTTATTACCCCCCATCAATTTCAAAATACACCTTTACAACGATAACAGCTATGGCCAGTTATGGTCAGCGCGTAATCGTAATGTGCCCCAACCATAGCTGTTAAAGCTAAACCAATTCCACGGTCAGGGTTCGGTGAGGCCGTGACCGCCCGAAAATTTGGGGAATCACAAGTAAAATATCTTTCGTAATATTAAATTAAAATTTAAATGACAATATTAATTTAGATGGGGTTTTAACCCACTTTATATGGAAGCTTAACCATTATTAACATAAAATATTAAATACAAAATTTACAACCTTCCCCCATAGCAGTTCCACACTACACTGTTATAATACATCACATAACACAATACCCAAATAGCAATAAACCTGGATTATTAGCATACATCAAACAAACAATTCTCTTTTATATAATTTATATAAAAATTTATAAACATTATTATTTAAAATTTTTCATTAACTCTTTTTATTTATCCTCATGATGAATTTATCCTGTGTTGTAATCAGATTTTCAAAAATTCTAAATTTATTATTAATATATATTTTTAATCATTATGTTCCACAAAATAAACCATTTAACATTTATTTACTTATTAATTATTATTAAATCAAAATCTCACCAAACAATTTAATTACCTTGTAAAATTCAAACACATAATATTCAATCACACTATCTAAACATCTCCACTTATTTAATTCAATTTATTATTAAAATTGAATATTCATTTGATTATTAAAATAACATATTTCAATTATTATCAACCTTCTACAAATCATTAACTATTGTCTTCGTAATTATTTTGTTATTTAATTAGAGTGCAAAAATATTAATAATATTATTATTGTTAATACAACATTTTCTAAAACATATACACATTACATTTCACAATACACACAAATGAATTCAATATTATTTACAAAATATACGTCAAAATTGTTCAAGTGTATCTCACTTCAGATGTCCAAATCAGCAAGGTCATTACCAGAATTTACAGTATCTAACAAGGTCTACACTGATATTCTAGTTCAGCCACCATCGTCAAAAATATACCTCACATATTTGTATACTAAATGATTTTTATTTACATCCAGTTTATTATTATTATTTTTATCATAAACCATTACCTCTATGTCATTCATTTTCCCTTTTATTATCTCATAAGACTTGTCACTATTATTTGTTTTTATCCCGCCTCCGTGAATATTTGTTGTTACACCCAGGTGATTTATTTTCTCATCATATTCCTCCACTACAAGTACACTAATTCTTCCTACAGGTACACATTTATCATCAATATAATCATTGTCTACTACTACACAAGGTATGTCTACATTATTTATCATAACTCTCTTTATATCCATCTTCTCTATCAGCTCTACATAACCTCTATTTACCTTGAACCACTCTAACTCTTTCTCTCTCTCATAATCACTTTCATCACAATACCTGTCACCACACCACTGACCTACTTCACTCCATGCAAAGGGCACAACAAACTTACTATACCATTTCCTGGCTTTTCCAGGTTTACAAAAAATTAGGGGACTGCTTGAAGACACCTTGTCTTCCACATAATTAACGGAGGAAACTCTGTCCTCAAAATTCACTACTAGCGGAGTCCTTACTCCACTTACATCACGGGGAAAATTTGCCCTTTGACACCCTAACCTCTCATCACACCCTCTCTCAATTTCATCAACACTCGCTAACATTTTGTTATTAAATTCTACTTCACCACAAACTTCATCATCACTATTTGTTTTCACCACATCATTCTTAAGTAGCTCGTTTTCAACTATTTTATCACTATTATTTATTAATTCATTTTTACAACTGTAACTTACCTTGTTAATTATTTCTTCACTATTATCAAAGACATTATTACCACTTACCTGTGTTAACTCAACTTCTGTACTCTCTTTTAACTGACCTCTATTCTCCTCCCGTTTCTCGTCTGGTTTATCAAAAACAATTTTTATTGTATTACAACCCTTACTCATTGTTTCCTTTGTTTTGTTTAATTCTACATGTAATTCATCAAAACCCTTCATCATATTATCAAAATGTTTATCCCTCATTTCCTGTAATTCATCAAAACCCTTATTCATATTATCATACACTGTTCTCAAAAGATTCATCACATCCTCCAATGTATGCTCCTTTTTTTCTACCCCCACTCTGTCGTTATCATTATCATTAGGCCTATTCACTGTCTTATTCTCTACCACTATCTCTTCAACTATCTTACCTGTATCATTGGTCATCTCACTATGTTTATCAATTTCTGCGAATATTCCTCCCTCTTGTTCTTCCATTTGTGTTAACCTATCGTCTAAATCACCCCATTCCTCGTCTGTCATCTCACCCACAACACCTCGAAATTCATTCTCCCACTCGTCCCATGCAAAATCACTATCATTACTTTGTATTATAGACATTTTTAAAGTTCGTTTGTATAACACTTTTATATATAAAATTACTCTTTTTCTCTACTCACACCTAACACATTGTGAATCACAATAACATAAACCTAACCTACTTAATTCTGTACGATAAAATTTTTATACATTCGTCATTACCACATCCTATTTCCTGTGTATTAAAATAGGTCTATCTCGTATAAATAAAATTAAAACGAAAATCCTGGCAGGGCGTCGACATTTGTAACAATAAAAAATTAGCCAAAATATATAAAATAAATAAAATCCACTACCAGGACTTAAACTACTTACCTGCTGCGGAAATTTTATCAGAAGCCCAGAGTCGCCACCTATATCTTTGAAGGACAGATATGGAGACCTTTACACTTTACCTTAATAAAACGGACAATTTTGCGATCTGACCCCACCCAATTAATAACTCAGAAAGATTCCGGAACGTTAGACGAATTTTTAACACAGAAATGAGAATATGGTAATGACGAAATAACTTAGACTAACACATGGTTTTGTAGTGATTGAATAGTTTTAATTACTAAAAAAAAAAAAAACGTTTTAATTATTAGAACAAGAATGCTAAAGAACAAATGTTGAAATATATTCCTAGGTATCATATTTAAATATTCTTAACTATAAGGCAGCCCATTCTGCTTATGCACACTTTCACACCATACTTTACCCTTATTTATTATATTTTACAAACTCCTTTATTGTTTTACAACTGTTCACTAAACGCGTTGCCGGCCGAACACGTGTTTTGTCCCGATTCCATTCCAATGTCCGTAATTTAACTGTTTGCGATTCGCACTTGCAACAATTTTGTAACTGAGATGCGTTGATTATCTCCTCGGATCCCGGTCGGTCTTCTTGAATTAATTACATTTACGAAAATCGACCAACCGGGTCCGCAACGAAACTGTAAGCGTCTGTAGCGGTACTCTGTACCTCGTGGACTATATGGCGTCTCTGCTAAATGTCCACTGTCACGTAGAACGTAACAGGTACATGTTTCTTTGGAGAGAAGCTGTTGGTCACTGCCACTATTATTTCGTCGCCGCATACAGTTGACTTGCTGCGGCATATCCAGTTTATGCATAGATTATAGCTGGTATATGTGTGTGTCCAGAGGCCGATATTGGACTTGGTTCCGCTGATGTCACCAACAGTAGGCGGAGTTAATGCGACTTCCGTGAGGTCTTATAGAAGACGACGAATATTTTTGTTACGCTCTGGCCATCTTGAGTTGTTTGTCAGAGCGTCACTTGGAGCGTGATTGAGCAGTTGCGTATGTGCGCTGCCACACACAGGTACAAAGTTCTCAGAATTTTGTGGTTGGCGCGAATTCTCTGCCGCATTCCTCGACAACAACTGCGTCTTACGTTGTTTCACTGTTCTGTTGTACGGACAAATACGTTGCACAATAATACATTTTTACATTATTTTATACAAACCCGCCCGAAACCGAAATGACTAAAAATATATATATACCCCAAACGGTTAAAACAAAAACACCCAAAAATCGACCCGCTACAATATTCTGGTACTGTTTTACCATTTAACTTTCAAAGAACTCAATTTCCAATTATACCTGCATTTGCGATGACAATAAATAAGTCTCAAGGACAAACATTAGAAAAAATTGGAATTTTATTGAGGCAGCCAGTTTTTACACATGGTCAATTGTACGTCGCAGCAAGTAGAGTTCGTTCATTCGATGGTTTGAGATTTTATATTTCTGAATATAATGGCCAAGGGCATTTAGCAAATGATGAAAGAGTTTTTACAAAAAACATCGTTTACACAGAAGTTCTGAATCATTAAATTCACTTTCAAACTATTTTAAGTTGAATGGACAACATTTATTTTTTTAACCGCCTGGTTTTTTGATTTAATGAAAAATATATGAAAAAATATGAGGCACGTATTTTTTATTTCATTTTTTATTTTGTATTAATTTTTATTTAAATTTTATATAATTCGAAAAAGATAGGCAAAATAACTGTGTAGCCTTGGCGAGAAACCTGGTCAGTATGGCAATAAAAAAAACCCAAGGAAATGTCAAAAAACGCGTTATTGCTTTCTAAATATGGCTTAGCCAAGCTAAACCTCATTTTTCCTATCTTTCATATTTTTCAAATACCGTAACTCGAAAATTAATGCATAGAAAAAAAATTAAAAACTTATATAAGCTTTGTAGCAGATAATCTTCAAACTGTTTTCGAATTTTGTACCTTACCAAAAATGAAATGTAATCCACTGGAATTGAAAACAATGTATCTTATACTTCTATGAATGTCAAGTCTCATTTTTATTAGCGTTTATTTGATTCAATAATAACATGAAAAAATTAAAACTGACAATGAATTATATCAAAAAATAAATAAGAATACAAGCTGTAATTGTGTTTTTTTTTCAACTGTTACTAACATTAAATTTTAAATTTCATAGGTACTGCAGGGAATTAAGGCAAACAACACACGCTAATGACGTATTTGTACACGCTCGCAGCTGACGTAATAGGATAAAATTCAAAAAAATTATATGCAATGATTATAGAGGTATACTCTTTGACAAAAGAACCTCAATAACGTTCAAACTTAAAAATTTAATGAATTACGGTCGAATTTTGACCACTGGGCGACCACTAATACTCCTTAATACATAAAAATAAAATACTCCTCATCAATACAAAATCATTCATTTACATCAGAAAATCAATTACACACTACATTATTGATGTAACTCATTTTAATATTTAATAACTCGTTACTAACAACTTAGTAACCACCTTCTCCATCATCACATAATATTTTTAATTCCTCCTTCCACACACACTATTACTCGCCCTGGACTGTAGCGCCCAGTTACCTCCACAAGGACTGAAGCGGAAGGGGTGAACACTTTTTTCTTTTCTTTCTCCCCCATCCTTGCTTTGGCATTATACAAAATTCGACATTACTGATATCCCGGATACCAGTAATCCTACTAAGTTAATATTTACACTCCCTTAATTGGTCTATCACCCATACATAGGTATATAGCCGTGTTCCAAAGTTGTATCATCTTAGATTCCCCTGATCTTACCCCCAGTTGTATTTCTAAGTTCACCAATTTAGAATATTAAGCCAAATCCACAGTCAGGGTTCGGTGAAACCATGACCGCCCGAAAATGGGGAATCGCATTTACCATATATTTTATATGGTTTATATCTACACACTAATAGCTTAAACCTAAAAAAAGTTACACATATTATCTTACAACATACTGGTCAGTTCTGACCTTAAATAAAAATTACAAACGTTACAGTTTAAGTGTCCATCTTCTATGACACATGCCCATAGTTACATTATAGCTTCACCATGTCTTTACTACCTCTCACAAATAACTGGTACTAATTAACCATTTGGTTGAACTACCACTATTTAATTGATCTGCACAAAACACTTATCTGTTAACGTTCCTAGACTAATTAATTATGATAACCAACTACAGACAAGGCCACAAAAATTTTAAATTTTATTACATTTTTTTTTCAAACTCAAGTGGTGGCAAGCAATGCACTCGTTACCTTAATGTTTACTCGAGTTTAATCTAAAGGTTATACTTATATGTACCCCCCCCATTCATTAAAAAATAATCTGTATTTATTTATCAATGATTTTAATGAATTAAAAGAATAATTAACATTTCTCAGATAAATAATACATCTAATTCTCAGACCCATAACGAAGTGTGGGAAGGGCCATCACCTTGTAGAATTTCAGACGTGTTCCTTTACTTGCTGACTTAAGGGTTCACCTAATGGTCCCGCATATAAAGTTGAACTTATGCATCTTATTCACAATGTCGTTGCATGTGTTATAAGACACACTGTAGCCCAGGTATTCAAAATCGCTAATTTGTTCCAGGACAGTACCATCTATAACAATTTTTGCCCGTTCAGGATCAGTTCCACGAAAAGCCATCACCTTGCTCTTACGTGTGGATATCTGCAATCCAGAGTCTTCGCAGATTCGATTTAACAAATGTATCCCTGTCTGCAATCTGTTTTCAGAGTCCTACAGAATAGCCTGATCGTCCGCAAACAACAAAGTGTCAATTGTAGAGTGACCAATCATACAATGTTCTGGAAGACACATCTGCCAGTTTTGTATGACATCCTCAACATATAAATTAAAATATAATTAATTCACTACCGACTTGGAACACAAAGTTTTTTATGGGTAAGCTCTGAAGAAGCTTTTTAAAAGCGTATGCCGCAGTGAGACGAACATCCATACTCAGAACATCGAGAGCCATTGGTAAAAAATGAAAAGAGACATAAGGCAACGGGTAGGAAGGATGTCGGTGAGTTCCTTTGAATCATATCTAGTAGAGTATGTTTGGAGGAATATGCATTCTACAGATAAACAACTGTTCGAGGATTTTTTAAAGGCAATAAAAGTATTTTTACTCTTAAAGTAGCTGTTCCATGTACCTTAAATATAAATCAGTTTTAATAAGGTAATTACTTGTAGTAAGTTAACTGTGTAACTTTTACCCTTTCGTTATATTAGTTATTCAAATTAAGTTAACAACTTCCACTTACCTTACGACTTGGATCTGGCCGGATCGCGTAGTGGAGGTAAACCCATTTCGTTCGACGAACTCTGACGATACATATAACGAAATAAGGCATTGAAATAATTTAACTCTCAATTATATGGAAGAGAAATCAGATTTTTTTATTACTCAGAAATGTTGAAATGTTAAATCTTCTTGTTACATATTGTGCAACTCTTGCACCTTACCGACTATAGCTTACCTTGTAATGGACAATTATATAACTTCATAATTATACACATATAAACAAAAAACACAGCCCAGCTTTGCCACACTCACATTCATACGAAATTAAAAGCCCCTTAACATTTTTTAGATGAAGCCCACCCCAGCCCTCATGTAAACCGTCGCCACGCGGTTCATACACGCACTCATAATTTTAAGAGTAAGTTGATTGTTATCTTTCCGAAAAAATACTGTTTTCACTACTTCAAGTTGGATTGACCACGGTCACATAAACATTTGCGGTAATTACCACTTTTTCTCCTGATAAATTAAAACTTTGTTGGCGAGCCTACGTGAGACCAGCCTGGCGCCGAGACTGCTACTTGTAGACTGGAACTGGAACGTAACAGGTACAGCTTGCTTTCTTTGGAGGGAAGCTGTTGTTCACTGCCACTATGTTTTCGTCGCTCAAGCCTCAGTTGTTGTGAGGTAACCATTTTATATATGGAATATTGAAGTTATATTCCATGTACCAAAGTACGATCTTGGCTTTGTCTCTGCTGACGTCATTTAAGTGGGCTTGGCCTAAGCAACACTTCCTTAGTGAAACCAAAGGAACGATGAAAATTTCACTCTCTGGCCATCTTGAGTTTTTAGTCAGAGCGTCCTTTTGAGCGCGCTTGCGTGGGTATTCGCGCCTGTGCGTCGACACACTTGCAAAGTTCTTAGAATTTTGAAGGGGGCAAATTCTTCAGCCGCATTGCTCAACAACAAACTGCATCTCTGCCTTTGTTTCAAACGGTTGCTTAACACTGTTCTGTTACACAATGGAAATAACGTTGCCATGCGTTCTGTCACAATGGAATGAATTTCGTTACACAATAATTTTCATAACTCCTTTTTTACAAGCCCGCCCCAAAATGAAAGAAATAAAAATAAAAATATATAAATGCCCCATACTGCAAGAAAAATAAGACTCCCAAAATTGACACGCTACAACTGTATCAAGCGTATTACTGAACAAACGATTTCTGTTAATTGTAGCAGTAAGCGAATTACACTATCAGATTGCAGTATATAAAACGTATTATTGATTAAGCAATCTGTCTTAATTGTAGGCCTACTATGTAAATTGTACCATTAGAGACTATATGATTCACTTACCAATTTGTAGGCCTATTAACTGTAACATGGAGTTGCAGTGTTATAGTATTTATTTTATAAATATATTTTTAAATCATATAATATTAGTTTCAGTTTATCACAGTTACTAATTCTTTACGATTTTGTTTACGATAGATTATATGATTCAGTATATATATCACATTTAAGAAGAATGATAGATAGTATTTTTTTGTTTTATTTTAAAAAAATTAATGAGTATAAATTAATAACTCAATTGTGCAACTATTAACTTCACTTCATTTACTGTATTTTGTGTAATTTTTTAAACAGTGATTGTTCCCAGGGGCGCAGCCTATGTAAGTTATATCTTTATTAATGTTAAATGAATAAAATGAAATGTCTCTTACTTATCGAAAAATGAAATAATTATTTTAATGATAAATTAGGCCTATGAATAAATAATAATCATCATTCATTATCTATTATTAATATTATTATTACATAATGCAATGCGCTGTTACCATTATACAGTACAACCTGTCATATCCGGACTAATATGGTGACTGGCCGATCCGGATATGGAAAAATCCGGATATCACAAGGTCATTTATAAATACTGTAGCTAGAGGGTCAGAAATAATGAACGCGTTTGTTGTTGAATGTTTTTTTTAGACATTTCTATTGGTTTAGCATTTGTATTTGTACACTGTACTCTTTAAAATACAAAAAGTAAAATTGTTTAAAAAGTTTTACTTACAGTACGCCTACATCAGTTTTTGAAAAAGTTTGTGATTTTCGGCTGCTTCACACAATGCACACGTTTTTTGGAAGCCATGTCTCTCAACCTTCTTAAAAGCATCACTTCAGTTTCACTTGTTTCATCTTGATGTTGAACATAACTGATCAGAGATTCGATGGTCTTGAATGCCTCAGAGTGACTCATTATAGGCTTGTTGTCATCCTCTTCGGGTTCAGAGATTTTCTCATCGCTATTGCACACCATTTCTATAATGTCACTGTCTGTAATTTCGTTGACTTCATCTTCACTTAACCACTTCTTGACTTCATCGTCATTGATTTCTTCACATCCAGGCAGGTTTTTTATAAGCTCTGCAATCTGACTCTCTTCTTCACTGCAAACAGTTTCATTGATTTGTTCTGGTTTCTCCCCAGTCCATTTTTCAGTTGCTTCGTGATCTAACAGCTTCCTCCATGACCTAACCAGTGTAAACGGTTTTATTTCATCCCATGCTTGGGATACCCACATCACCACATCTAACATGTTCACCTTTTTTAAGGATTCCGTAACACTTTCACCCTCGTCCATTCCAGCAATCAACACAGTCAGTAACTTATGGCGATAGGTACGTTTCAGTGATTCAAGCACATCTTGGTCCATAGGTTGACAAAGGGATGTCACATTTGGGGGTAAAAACACACATTTTATGTCACCATTTTTCAGTTCATCTTCACTTGGGTGTGAGGGTGCATTGTCTAGTAGGAGCACTGCTTTTCTTGGCAAATTATTTTTCGCAAAATGTTTTCAACTTGTGGCACAAACTGCTTGTGAAACCAATCACTAAATATTTCACAGTTCATCCATGCGCTGCATTGGTTTCTGTAGTAAACTGGCAGGGAAGACAAATCTTTAAAATTCTTGAAAGCCCTCGGCTTTTTGGATTTTCCAATAAATCCCAGTGGAAGTTTGTGAACTCCTGTAGCATTGCTACAAGCTAAAATGGTCACTCTCTCCTTTTTATTTTTATGTCCTGGTGCACTATCTTCTTGCTTTGAAGCCAAAGTGTAGGTCGGCAGCAATTTATAGTTGAGCCCAGTCTCGTCACAATTGTAGAGCTGTGTAAAAACGTTTTGAAGTTGTCAACATCATCTTGGTTAGCAGAAAGTTTTTCACCGCTGATCTGCAGTTTCCGCGCACCATAACGATTTTTCCAACTTTCTAACCATCCCTCACTTGCTTTAAACTGTCCATCGGCTCCGATTTCTGTATTGAAGTGCAAAGCTTTTTCTTTTAGCAAAGGACCTGAGGTAGGCAATCCTTGCTCTCTTCTTTGGGCAAACCATGAAGTCTAACGAGTTAATTAATAATTGGAATATTTAAATTTTGTACTACTTACCTTTAAAGATTCGTCCACATTACCAAGGTTTTGTCTGATGTACTTAGGCAGAGAAAAAACAGGTGAATGCAAACTAATACACATATTTTACAAACACAAATAAATGGTACTTTATTTTTCTAGCATGACAATTTTTCTGTTTACTTTCCGGTTTAAATTTACTCAAATATGCATTATGACTGAATTGTGAAACTGCGTCAAATTATGATTTCTACTGTAGTTATACTTTTTCTAGAAATGACATTCCGAACAATATTTGATTCACCTAGCTATACTATCAAGATTTATTTATTTGAATACATATATATATATATAACCTTACGACTAACTTATCTTCTACTAAAAAACGACCCAGTAATGCGCACGCTCCACTCACATACTATTTTAAAAACCCCATGTTATTTCATTTATTAATTTTTTGGCCCCATTAAATTGTTAGATAAAAATACTTTTACTTCGGTAACGGCATCTCCTGCGATCTAGTAGCGTGGCCCGCACCAAGTCCTCGTTCACATGTCCAAAACAAAAAACTATGAGTTCATCTTCTTCATTTCGAATCACTTATAACGGTTGAGATTTAACTAGTGCACTTTTGACTAATATTACACTTTTTACTGGTGACGTCGGCCGACCTTGAAAAGAAAACTTTTAACAAAATTTAGATGGACCGCATGCGGTCTGTTGGTAAGAGGCACTGGGGAGAAATTTCCTCTTGGTTCCCTCTCCACAGTTTTACAATACGGGAACTCACTGCCTGCTGGTGCGACATCCTAGTCACTGCTCATGGTACTACCTGCAATTCACGTGAGTTGGATGTTGACGAAATTACACTGTGTATAAAAACAAACTATTTATACATTTAATTCACTTTATTGTACTTGTTCGTACTTACCCATATTTCGATCTTTCTCGGGTCCCAAGGTTCTTTATAAGCGAGATCAGAAACAGTGTGAGGTTACGAAATAAGTATTAATACACATTTTGAATGAAGAGAATTAATATTTTAATCTTGTCAAGTCGTTTAAATTCAAATTAGAAAACAAATTTTACCATGCTTTTTCATCTTACATAACTTCTTACGGATTTCTTCTTTTGTTTGATTTGCTACATGAGTACTACTTGTAATTACTTATTCTACTGTCTTACCTTAATTAGATCACATAAACACAAACACAAACAGCCCAGCCTGCAACACACCCACTCACACAGAATATTATTTAAACCCTTAACATTTTAAAAACCTCTCCCTGCCGGCACGCGTTTATAACTTGAGCACTTAATTTTTCCATTTTGTATTTAGTCGTGTCCGAAAACAGTTTATATGGGTTCTTCTTTGTTGTATCAGATTAGCCGCACTTCATTTTATTTACTGCACTGAATTTTAATTTAGAAAAGTTTTATTTTCTGAGCCCTGTTTAACGGACTGCCTGCGCAGTCGAAAGTCGGCAAAGGACTGCCAGCGTCTCTCAGTTCCCCACTCCTTGATGATTTTAGTCAAGACGACGGACATCAATGCCTTACAGTTAGTCGTCACAGTTTCGTCCTATGCCATGCATGTAGTTTTGGAGTGACGATAGCAGACGAATTCAACTAGGCACTGGCTAATGTCACAAAAGGGCCATGATTTCCTGCCGCCCAAACGCACATTGCTGAATTAAATCTGCTCAAGCCATCTTGCTTTAAACCAAACTCGGCGTCCCTTGGAGCGCCTGCGTGAGTAGTGGCGTGTGTGCATTGCCACACATGTACAGAGTTCTGCGAATTTTTAGGGTGGCGCGAATTCTTTGCCGCATTCCTCGACAACAACTGCGTCTTACTGCTTTGTTTCAAACGGTTCTACTGGCCATGAGTTCTGGAGTAATGGACATAACGTTGCACAATAATTTTATGTAATCCCGTACAAAATGAAATAAATAGAAATACAAATGCTCCATATTATAAGAAATAAAATGACCCAAATTTAGACTTGTTACAATACCCCCTCGATGAGAATTCTGCTGTCCACGACAGAAGAAATCTCATCGATAAACCCCGAAGAGGACCGGTGAGGAACTGGTGCCAACAACCCCCTTGTTCTTACTCCTCATGGGTACACTACCCCCCTGGCTTGGCGACCATGGACCCCTCTGAACGAGATCACTGGACTTCTCCGTAAGAGATCCCAACACCAAGAAATCGAACAGACAAATACCACAGCGCACCTCACCTTCTAACATGCTACCCCCAAAAACTCCTCAATCCCTGGCTCAAATTATGCCAGATCCTCAGCCGATATGGATCCCCTTTTATGCAAGCTGGGCTGCCTTTAGCAGATACTGGGCTCACACACACTCACATTACATATTACACTTTGACAAATTGTAACATTGAAAAATTATAAAAATTCCTTAGGATTGACAAAAAATTTAAAAAAAATTCAAAATTCAAAATAATATACTCAAAAAATTCTCTTCCTGGTTTTCTGTTTTCTTTAAAATGACAAGTTTAAACATTTCCAAAATACATCCTTAATCTAACAGGTGAATACTTAGTGTCTAACAATACAGTGCAATACAATCAAACAATAAAATAAACATGTTAAGTACACACATAATAAAATAACCATTACTCACAATATTCATTCGCTGGCAGGCGAAAAATCAAGTTTTTTTTTTTTTTTTTCAAAAAATTAAAATTTCCCAAAAATTTTAAAATTAAAAAAAAAATTAAAATTTATTTAAATGTTTCCTTCATATTTGGGCATTATTTGAAAATTGGTTTAAATTGATTAAACAAACAAATAAAACTGACTTCCTACTATACAAGCTTAGTAGGTGTATGACCTCATCAGCTGATCGAAACTAGGTCAAGTCCAAAACCCTTGACCTACATATGTTATGTATACTTTCTGAAAATACATTCAACACCTGTAACAGTCTAACGTGAAACACAAAACAATAAAATAAAACATTCAAAATTACAAAAAATTATTATAAACAATAAGCCAATTGCTATTTAAATTATTTAAAATAAACAATTCTTAACTTCACATTATTTTCAATTCTATCAAATTTCTGTCACTGGTTTCGAAAAAATAAAAAAAATTTTATATTCTTTATCATAAATCTCTCTCTTTATTTAACAATTTCATTCTACCTTACTGTGGGTGACTTAAATACTTTAAATACTTAAATTTAATTTACCACTTGGCATTTATACCTTTATAACTAACATGGCGATTATTACATTAAAGTAACACAATCACATTTAACCTTGGTAAAAATCTACATACCCTACAAATTATAAACATTACATTTTAATTTCAATTGAACTGTTATTAATTAACCATCAATTATTTATCATTTGATTCTATGCAATTCAAATTTCTTATTAACCTTGCTGTTACATTATATCTCCGAGTGCCTTTCTACTATGAATTTTCTATCTAACTCTTCACATTTCAATCATTGGTTAGTCTGGGTGATACCTGTATTCTCTATGCCTTCAATTGAACAGACATTTTAATCTTACTCCCTTTCTTACTACTAACAACCACTATGAACCACTTATGACACCAATCTCTCATTTATAAATACCTTTCACTAATTCCACTTACCTCTGGCACCGCTCATCGTTGTACTAGGATGTGTGTTCCCTACCTGGCTATACCCATACGAGCCAATGCCCCTCCAAAATATCGGCAAACACTCACTCAAACTACTCTATTCCCGCCACAACGCCGCACGCTGGTCTGTCGCCACGCCGCACGTTGCTCACACCTTACCACCTCATCCTTACTACAAAATATCATCAACAAATATGTTTAAATCTCATTCACATTACTCATCTCTACATATACTCACTACTACTGTGTCCCAAAAATATCTAACACTATCTCTGTGTGTTCCCTGTATTTCAAAATTCTTATTCCCTTTAACTCCTCTTAACTTTAATTCTACTTAACTCACCTGTCTTATTTCATTATCACCCAAAATCTGTTTTCAACATTTTACCTTGATATAGCCCTAGAAAATTCATCACTTCTCTCCTTACAATAATATACCTCCATTTGAACATATTATCTGTTTAATCATCTACCAATCATCATAGAATCTTAATTTCATAAAATCATTTAACTTCATTCTCAAACTTTCTTTTATACAACCTTAATTAAGTAATTAATTTTCAATTATTTAATTCAATTATTTAACAGTTCACAATTATTTTCATCGCTTAATTAGTCTGTCAAATTTTATAATTATTATTTATTTATACTGGTTAATTGCAAATTCAATTTAATTGATAATGTTATCACTTTCTACTGTACATACGCATTGTTTACATAACATATAGTACACTATAATGTAGTACACAAATACACTTAACATAATGACATTAACACATAAAAGAATATACAGTCCCTTATTATTTATTACCATTAACCACAAATCGTTCCATAAGACAATGCACTTCAAAACCACATTATTCATATCATTAAATGTTCATGAACAATAAACAATTACCCCATATCGTCAAATAATAGTCTAACATATTTGTAACATGGATCATTCTTATTTATATCAAGTTTATTAATATTATTATAATAAACCACTACTTCTACGTCATTCCTTATCCCTTTTATTGGTTCATATACCTGTCCAATATTGGTCAATTTTGTCCAGTCTCCGTTGGTATTATCTGTTAACATTAAGTAAGTTATATTATCACCATTCACCTCATCTACTGCTATCTCAGTTTCACTATACGGTAAGTACTCATTCTTTTTATTATTTCTCTCCATGTCTAACTTTTCTACAAATTCTTCATAATTTCTCTTTACTTTAAATATCTCTATTTCTCTCTTTCTCTCAAAACATTTCTCACCATCATACCAAGCTACACTCTCGCTGTCAAAATATTCAGGGGGCACTAACTTATCATTACGGCACCACCTATGAAGTGCACAAAAAACCAAGGGAAATTTATCTGCAAACCTATACTCTTCCAAATACTCACGTGAAGCCATTTCTTCACCCCCCACTACAACATTACGGGAAAAATCTACCACCTGCATCCACTCTACCTGTAAATTCTTTCTACTTTCTCTCTCTAATTCATCACACACAAACATCTTATCCACTTCTACTCTTTCTACAATTTCGACATCACTATCAACATCTACACAATCATTTTCTAACACCATATTTTTATTTGTATTGTCATTGTTATTACTTGTAAACCAATTATTTAAATTATCATTTCCACTACTACTTACCCTGTCATCTTTGTTCGATTTTAATTTGTTTATTACTTTCTCATTTTCTAATTCTATTTCGCCTAACCGCGTCTCTATTTCACTCAATTTCTTATCGTAAATACAGCCTTGTTCTTTAATTTCTTTCTTCACTTCATCAAATTGTACGTTAAGATTATTTTGGATATTTCTAATTTCATTTTTCTGTTCACTAAATTTCTCATCTAGGTTACTAAATTTCTCATCGAACTTATTATTTTGAATATTAAAAAGCGTCTGCATCATTTTTACTATTTGATTTTCGTCAGCCCTGTTAGTCGGGACTGGCATCGAGTGAATAATTTCTCCACTCATAATTTGTGATTCAGTTGCGCTTGTCTGGCTTTCATTAGTATTGTCAGCTAGACTGACGTTCTCGTGTCTGCCATTTTAACTTTTGTTTAAATATTTCTATTTCTTTCAAAAATGTTTTCGTATATTAAATATTACATATTCATATTATATTTAAAATTATTGTAAAATTTTTCTACCACGTATAGTTACAACATAACCTTATTTTACGTATTTTCTACTCTTTCGATACCCACTCTGTTTCTGAATTCTGGCTTATTTATATAATTATTTTATATAATGTCGTTGTTCGGGCCGCCATTTGTATAAAAACACACTATTTATACATTTAATTCACTTTATTGTACTTGTTCGTACTTACCCATATTTCGATCTTTCTCGGGTCCCAAGGTTCTTTATAAGCGAGATCAGAAACAGTGTGAGGTTACGAAATAAGTATTAATACACATTTTGAATTAAGAGAATTAATATTTTAATCTTGTCAAGTCGTTTAAATTCAAATTAGAAAACAAATTTTACCATGCTTTTTCATCTTCCATAACTTCTTACGGATTTCTTCTTTTGTTTGATTCGCTACATGAGTACTACTTGTAATTACTTATTCTACTGTCTTACCTTAATTAGATCACATAAACACAAACACAAACAGCCCAGCCTGCAACACACCCACTCACACAGAATATTATTTAAACCCTTAACATTTTAAAAACCTCTCCCTGCCGGCACGCGTTTATAACTTGAGCACTTAATTTTTCCATTTTGTATTTAGTCGTGTCCGAAAACAGTTTATATGGGTTCTTCTTTGTTGTATCAGATTAGCCGCACTTCATTTTATTTACTGCACTGAATTTTAATTTAGAAAAGTTTTATTTTCTGAGCCCTGTTTAACGGACTGCCTGCGCAGTCGAAAGTCGGCAAAGGACTGCCAGCGTCTCTCAGTTCCCCACTCCTTGATGATTTTAGTCAAGACGACGGACATCAATGCCTTACAGTTAGTCGTCACAGTTTCGTCCTATGCCATGCATGTAGTTTTGGAGTGACGATAGCAGACGAATTCAACTAGGCACTGGCTAATGTCACAAAAGGGCCATGATTTCCTGCCGCCCAAACGCACATTGCTGAATTAAATCTGCTCAAGCCATCTTGCTTTAAACCAAACTCGGCGTCCCTTGGAGCGCCTGCGTGAGTAGTGGCGTGTGTGCATTGCCACACATGTACAGAGTTCTGCGAATTTTTAGGGTGGCTCGAATTCTTTGCCGCATTCCTCGACAACAACTGCGTCTTACTGCTTTGTTTCAAACGGTTCTACTGGCCATGAGTTCTGGAGTAATGGACATAACGTTGCACAATAATTTTATGTAATCCCGTACAAAATGAAATAAATAGAAATACAAATGCCCCATATTATAAGAAATAAAATGACCCAAATTTAGACTTGTTACAACTGCCACTGGTTTACTTCACTGGAGTAGGCGTGACTTAGCCATACTTCCTCCAGCTCGGACTGTATGTTTCACAAAACTTCGTCTCTGCGCCATTTTTGACAGCGTCGGTTGATCTGCTTAGCGTCCCTGTCCGCGCACATGGTCGTGGTTGCGCGTAACACAGTACTGCAGTTCCGAGAATTCAAACAGTTGTATGCGACACGCACATTCCATTGTATTGTTTCATCACCCAGCTCCTTTGGTAGAAACTACGCTTTATATTCAACCGGGTACTGGTCACACATATGAAATGAAGTGTTGAAATTTAATAAAATAAAACCCCCTTTTTTAATAAAATAAAAATCCCTCTTTCTGTCCCGTTACAACCAAAGATATAAAGCCTCATTAACTTGGTTGTTAGTGGCTTTCTTCATCATTTTCAGTTTTTTTACCCCACTTGTTGAAGCTTGCGATGAGCACCACTTCTCAATCTCACTCCTCGTTTTTTTCCAGTCACTCACAGTGCTCGTTCCTACTCCCATGTCATCAGCAATCTTCTTAGCTGTTTCACCAGCATCCAACCTCTTCAGAGCACGAAACTTTTCATCCATTGTCACAACAGTTTTCTTCCTTTTCTCCACCATTTTAGCAAAAAACAACGATAAAGAATAACAACGATAAAATACAGTAACAACGGTTAACAATAACGATAAAAACGGCAATCACTTCTGACATACAGTTTAGAAACTCACTTGCAAAACAAACTGTCACTTGTAACACAAACACAGACTGCAGCAAGTGGTAGCAAGTGGCAGGCAGATGGCAGCCGAGGTTGAGAATAAAGGAATGGGTTTCCGGGAAAGAGCCATTGACCGAGTCAAGGCCACAGCCCCGCTCGGAATAGACTAGGCGCGCAAACAACATTCCAGCTGGAACTTTCACTTTTCCATCCCTAACCATTTCGCTAACCAAAATTGAAAAATTAGTTTGGATATATGTCCGGATATGGGAGGATCCGGATATCACAGGTCCAGATGTGACAGGTTGTACTGTATAATGATAAAATAAATATTTTTGATCCAACTAAAGTTAAACACAACAGAATAAAATGCCACTTAATCCTCTGGATTGAGTCTACAATTGAGTGGCAAGGAGTCTACTGTAAAACCCTCTTAACAATAGATGCACCTTTTTAGTGGTCATAAAAATAACCTTTCTCAAAGTGAAGGGGACAAGCAGGTACATGGCCCTATCTGGTACCGACAACCCAATATTTTTATACAAAATAACACATACATGGTTTGTTATTATATACATGATTAAGGAAGCTGGTATTAGTTTTTCATACATCATACCTTACTAGAAAGCAAGCCTCAACTTGACAAAAAAGTAACATATGCAAACATTTAAAAATGGTGTGACTGAAGTAGGTATGGAAAGTTAGATATTGAAGTTCTGTTGAGACATGGTGGATGAAAATTGTATGCGGAGTCATCAACTCCATACTTCTCTCTAACACTGTTGATGTAATGGTACAAAGTGCCCGCCATGTCAAATTCAAATATTCACACCAGTGGCAAGGTCGATTTAGCCAGCAGATGTGTGATGGGCGAATATATACATTTCGACAAAACTGTTAAAATTATAATATGTGTGGCTAATTATAGAGGAGGCAAAATTGTAAAATGATTAACATTTATAAATTAATTGCGAGACAGATATATGAAGGGGTCATGCTATTATAAGGAACGCCAAAAACATAATACGATCAAGGTGGGCGTGTACTGGTTGGTAAAAGCATCAGCACAGGAAAATATTAAATAACGCCACATAAAATGTTCAGAGATATTTACATCAGTCAGTGAATGAATGGTGTGGTAGGGGAACTGCGTTCAGAAGAAAATTACAGACGTTTATTGTTGGATGACAACGATATAAGAAGATAAGAGCGGCACGTGTAACAGAGTGTAAGCAACAATGCGGCGTCATTCACCTCATGGGTGAAAGTGCAAGTTAATTTGTGAATAACATATTCACAAGGGCCCCAACGTGGGATAGCGTCATTTACATAAGATGTTATAATGAAACTCACCTGGCCAGGTACTTTAAATTTAACTTTCGGACTTTATGTAAGAAATGTAAAGAAAACATTTACAGCATTAGTCATCTGTAAATATATGTAGCTTATGCCTACTTATAGTTTCAAGGTTTCAGTGGCTACGTGAAGTATAAACAGAAACGTGCTGTGAGATGAGGAATATTCATATGATCATTGTTAATATATAAAATGTACTCTTTGTAAACTTGTTGATGTATATTATTAAAAAAAAATTTGAAGCCACTTTAAAAGTTTTATGACTTAATGTTTTACAAAAGAAAATATTCTTTCTTCAGACATCTGGGGTGATTTCTTTGGGGAATTTTTGAACAAATACTATTTATTAATTGAAAGATGTGTGTTGTAAATTTAGACGGACTGTGTTTTATTATTCTGGCATTAAGTTGATTTAAAATTATAGAAATGATAAGCATACTTTGTAATTTGTCATGCGTAATTGATTCTTTAAATTCAAGTTGAATGTGATTGTTTATAATTTTTGCCTGAAGTCTAATTTAAGTTATGTTGTCTTGATTATTCATCTCTTCTTTCACAGCACTAACACTTATCTAAAAATGAAACTTTTTCTTGTGAACTTACTGTTTATTTTCTTCTCGTCGAACGCATTTCGGCGTATGTATCCGCCTTCTTCAGCTTAGAGAGAGACTGCCATCATTTAGTAATGGTTGTTGTGTGGAAGGTGTAGTTGGGGTGGTGCGTGGAGGAAGATAAGTGTTAAGTTATGTTAAGAGATATAAATTTTACTTTGAAGTGTTCACTTTAATTTGCCACTGTAGCAACAATTCATGGATCATTGCTAATTTAAGGCTAATATTTTCACTTTAGTTTAACTGCAGTGCATTGAACCTGAAATTATTGGTCCTTATAACTTGTAAAACGGGGAATGCTGAATGTGTAGAATGAAAGCAGCCGAATATAAATTTTATGTTTGTTTAAAATAATATATAACCATAAAGTAGTTTGGTAACGAGGTGAGTACTTTGATTTTACGTTATTGTTGTTTAATCGGGATAATAATCACATGCCGTTTATCAAGTGTGAGTGGCGACCCGAATTCTGTTCTTTAACAATGTACCTGAGCTGCCAGAATTATTATTTATTGATCAAAGGAAAAAATATTTACACAAATGCAGCAGTTTTTTTGGAACAGTAACCTGTAGAGAAGACAAAAGCCCACAAGAAGTGGATATCACATACGAATAGGTGAGTTAGGACACACAGTTAAGACTACGGACTTAAAACTTGATACTTAGAAAAAAAGTAGACATGGTCACAAGTCCACATAACATACATACATTAAACATACGAAGACAGACAAAACTAAAAACCCATTAACTGAACAGGTAAAACTGCTGCAAAGTGTAATATTATGACTACTATACGTTACAGAAAATTGAGGATATCTGTTAAAGAATTTAAAATGAGGTCTTTTGAGAAATTATATTTAATTTCAGGTGCTGAATCACTTAAAGAGAAACTTACTTGATTACAGAATTTACAGCACAGATATCTTCAAGTTGGCTTATCAACTGACTCCACATACAGGAGTCTTGAGTTATTTTCTCCCAATCATTATTTGGCTTGCAGTCACCATCACCTTCATTATCCGTTTCCATACTTTCTGTCATTACTAGAAAAAAATATATACAATAGGTTACATAATTACAAACTAAATGATTAAAATTATACGTGTAGTTATAATTTATTTATATACACATAATTTCATGATGTCACAGAAAATGAAAACTTTTAACTATTTTTAAATGTTTACCTGGAAGCCAAAATACAAATACAATAAGAAATTTATAAGAAGTTAAAGTAGTTACACTGCCTTACATCAACAGCAAATACCTGAAGGTTCCTCGTACACAAGAGCAATAGTTCTACAAACAAAGGCTGCTGATATTGCTGGAAATGTTGAACTGCTCTCCTTTAACATTGTGCGCACATCATTCCACCAAATCTCATCATAGACACTGGAACCTAGAAAAATAAGTTAACAAAATGGATTTATATATTTATGTTTTCAACAAACTTATGTGTACATGTATCACACAATTATGTTATACTACAGCTTTGAATAAGTATTAAAATGCAATACACAGTACAGGTATAGTCCAATGACTTCTCAAGCAGTCACCTAGGGAGGTTTCAACCAAGATTGCATTCAACAGTTCTAATTCATGGGTGTTCAAACTTCACAGCTCTAGAACAAACTAAGCCCAAAAGTTTTTGTCATAGCTTGCGTACAGAACCTAAAATTTATTAAACTGAGTAATCCAATAAAAACTGAACTTAGATTTTTATTATGAAATACTTATTACAAAAAAAAAAAAAACAACAATCAAAACGACACTTCAATCTTATGTTTTGAATCAATCCATCGATTGTTAACTTTTTCACATGGAATTTGCAAGATGTTATAGAAGTTTTAGTTCTTACTTTGTCCAGCAGTGTTGTAGCTATGTTTTGAAATTAATTAATTAGACATTTTAGGATGGAATTAACTGAAGAGCCATATCAACTGCAATGAAAACCACAACTTGAACACTGCAGGCATAAAGATTTCAAACACATTTATATAGACTGAAGAATATGCAAATTCAAATTCTATACTCCTTCAGAAAGTCCAGAGCTTCACACACGTCAGTTTCACTGCTGAAAAATTGTACTGATGGCATTATAATTCCACAATTGCATTTTGGGCTGAGATCACTATTTGAAACTCCATCAAACATTTAAGTGAGCAATAGTCAGGTTAGTTGCATGACAGTGAAACATTTCAACTCCACCTGAAACACAGTACCTTTGACTTTGTACTGATAACACCTTAAAGAATACATAATTGTTTTGTTGATAAATTGTAGGGACTCATTATATTTAAAAAATCATATAGGGAAAGCCAGGCGTAGTTCGGAACACCCCAAACCAAAAATCAAACAGTCAAACATGTCCAATTCACAAATATGTAGAGTCAATTCAAAACTTACATGAATGAGTAATTTAAAAGAAAAAGAAGAATCACATTAAGGACTTCTGTATATGTGAATATGCAAACATCATATCCAAGTGGAATTTATTCTCTGCAGTTTATGCTGCCCTAACATCTGAATTATTAAGAAAGAGAATGAATGGACATTCATGTGACTGAATAGGAAGAAGAAAACAGTTTCATAATTCTGTACAACACTGTTTGGATGCTGATTCCTGTTTTACCATGAAAGTAAGTAAAATCAAATCAATCAATCACACACTTTTCAACTCAAAAGAATTAATGCCTAATGAAATAATTTTAATCGATTTATTTCATAACAAAATGTAACATACTGAAGTGTGAAAAGTCCACAGTTGAGTAGAATTTTTGTCCAAAATTCCTTTTCTCCAAAGAAGAAAGAGAATTACTGGATAGAAAAGATTGAAAAGTAAAAATACAAACAGAAACACTGTTTTGTAATGGGACAAACGATGAGATATATTTTAATACCTTAATAATTGTAATAAGTGGAGTCACCCACACTGAGCCCCGGTTTTGATAACTAAAGCGTAACTTTTGTAAACACCCAGTGGTCAGTCTGTGAATAAGCCAGGCAAGGTGCGACGTAATCTGGAGCAGTGGACTGTATACGAGCGCGCGTGTGCCAACTTTGACAGAGTGAAAGTCACGGTTTTCCTTGCCGCTGGCTACGAGATACGAGAAATAACGAGACGCTCGCCCGTCCAAGGTAAGTTGGTGGCCGCGGAGTGACGCTCGCCATTTTGAGATGCAAGCAGTCGGCGTCTAAACTCGGAACCGCGCAGATGCGTTAGCGCGCGGTTCACAAAAGCCGTACTCAAACATGTAATCAACCATCAAAATGTGTCTGTAACTATATGGAAACCATGGTAGTGTGAAATATCATCGATGAAAAGACAGTGTTAAAATTAAAAACCCGATAAAACAACTTTCGGAACATTTACGCAAAACAGTGGCAGACAACATGCGGTGGAACCAGTGAGCACGTGGAGTAAGAATACCTAATTTCAATATTTGACCAACAACTAGAAAGAATTTCATTTTAAATTTTTAAAAATTGTCCATTATAATGGGAGTGGGAAGATAAAAAAGGGGTGACAAGTATGAAAGAGAGAGTGAAGTACAGTACTGGATAGCCTTTTATTAGAAACTTATATACAGGTGATCAGTAAGTTAACATATATTATTAAAAGATGTATCAGAGATAAACTTTTGATGAAGAAAGCAGATAGAGGAGCTGTTCAAGTATGATAAAGATAGTAAATAAACGAATTGGTTTAAATATGATAAATGAGAGTAGAGATTTATTACATAACAAAACCCAATAACCATTCTTACAGGTCACGAGTTCGCATATAGGACCCTGGATCCCTGTGAAGGTAAGAATTTTGGAAGTTGACAGTATTTGAATATTTTGTTTACAAATTTTATTAATTAAAAGTGTAGAGTCACAATGGCGCCCGAATTTAAGATGGTTTGTACAAATTTATTTTGTACAGGCTATGCCTACTCATGAATGTAAGAAAGGTGAATTGAGGTTAAGGCAGATTACGTGTAAATTATGTACAAATAAATGGTGGTATGTTATGTTATAGTTAAGTGATTGAATATTACTGAATACACTTAAGATTATGATTTTGTAATATATATGAAAGTTTTATAATATAAAAAGATGGAAGATAATAATGAAATCGAGGTCAATGTAATTGACGTAACTGGTGTTAATGAGTCAACCGTCATGACTGGGCTTCAGATTCATTCAACCCCGAATGTAGTTCTAGACAGTAAATTAGATGAGTCAAATGTTATTGATGACTCGGGAATTCAGTTAACCCCAACTTCAACTAGTAAAAATAAGAAATCGAATGATGTTATAATGAGTGAAGCAAAAGCAGAATCTACTCCTGTAATAAATAAAGTAAAAGAATTGTCAGTGGACGAGATATTTAATTTCATGAGAACAATATCTGATAACATGAGTAGTGATTTCAATAAAATGAGTAGTAATATTAACGTAAAATTTGATGTACAGAATAACAAATTTGATGAATTAAGGGGCGACATAAATAATATTGACGAAAAATTTGATAAGCGTTTGTATGATATGAAACAACAAAGTGTTAAATTTGAAATTAATATGAATAAACGTCTGAATGAGATTGACGAACGTTTAATGACATTTAAAGAACAAGTGATAGAATCAGAAGAGGAACAGATTAAAAGTAAATTAACTCAGATAGTTAATAAGAAGGTAAGTGACAGTGTTAGCGATATGACGAATAATAACGAGGTAAGTAGTAATAATAGTAATGAGTTTAATAGCGAAATAAAAAGTGATAACGGTGATATAATTAAGAATGTGGTGATGGAGAGTAAAGTGGTGAATAATGATAGTGGCGATGAAGTTTTAGTGGAAAGAGAAAGTAGTAATGAGATAGCGGTTGATGAGATTGAGAGAGAGTGTGAAGAGAGGTTAGGTTGGCAAAGGGCAAATTTTCCCCGTGGTTTAAGTGGAGTAAAGACTCCACTAGTGATTTACGAGGACAGAGTTTCCTCCAGTAATTGTGTGAGAGCGAGGTGTCTCTAAGTAGGTCCCCTGTGTATCATTAGTTCCCTGGAAAAGCCAGGATGTGTTATGATAACGTTGTGTTGCCCTTTGCGTGGATTGAGAGAGAGAAAGGAAAATGGGGTTGTGTAAGCGATTTTGAGAGAGTGAAAAAGATAGAATTATTTACGTTGAGAGAGGGAGAGGTGGTGTTATTTGATGTTATTAGAAGTTATGAAGAATTATTAGAGAGAATAAATAGTGCGAGAGTGAATAAAATAAAAAACTTACCTTGTTGTGAGAACAGTGCAGCAATGGATGATGATAACGTTGATAATTATATTGAATACTTACCAGTACATAGGATGGGGATATTAATAGCAGTGGATTCGGATAGTAAGGAGATGATAAAATGCTTAATTGATACAGATAATAATACTGACGATGACAAGACCAGAATTACTGATGGAGACAGGTTATATGATAGAATAATAATGTGGGATAATCCAATAGATTATTATGTGGGTATAACGGAACAATTTTAAATATTGAATAGTTATTATAATAATAATAACAAAATAAAAGTAACTAAAAATGAATTGTGTTATATTAAGAAAAGATTATTGTTTGATGATGGAGGGTAAAGAGTATTGTTAATGAACATTTAATTATGCGAGTGTAGTGGTTTTTAAAATGGACTGAATTATGAAATGATTTGTGGTAGATAATAACAGATAACAATGTGGATTGTATATAATTTTGTAGTGATGTTAAATGTATTTATGTAATAGGTTATGTGGTACTCTGTATTTTATGTAAACAATGTATGTATATAGTAGGGATTGATTTTATAATAATAATAATAATAATAATCTTTTGCCAGACTAAATAAATAACGAGAGTAATTGTGAATGTTATAATGCAAGTAAATGAATTGAAATTGTTTTTAATAATGTAATTAAAGTAACTTAGTGTTTTAGAAATTGATGGAATTAAATAAATTGGAGATGAATGTTATATAGAGAAATTTTGGTAATAAATTTAAATGATTTTTCTGAAATTTAGATTTTATAATAAATAGTAAATGATTAAACATACCATGTGTTTAGGTATTGAGATGTATTGTTATTATAAGGTATCAGAAGGTACATATGGTTATATTTGTACATGGTTATATTGTACATTACATTTGGTGTGATAAATGTTTATATTTTTTAGTCTATGACAGTGATTATGTTTTTATTTGATTGAATGATTGACCATATGTAAGTATGAATTTTATAATGAAATTAAATGAGTTTAAAAGGTTTTAAATTACATGATTAAGTTAATTTGAGGTAGTTATGAAGTTTCTAATATAATTTTCAATGATTAACTTAATGTAAATGTTGTAAAAGATGGAGTTTGGGTGATGATTATTTCAATAAGGCATTAAGTCAGTCAGAGTCACTTTTAAATGGGTATTAGACAAATAAAAATTTTTGGAATAGAAAGTAATACAGAAACGGGTCAGTAGTAGGGACACAGTAGCGAGAGTGAATGTGTGTAGAGAGAAAGGGAGTGATGAAAGTGGAGAGTAAATAGGTGAGAGCAGGGTACATAAATTTTGTAGTGAGGGTGAAAGTGTAAGGAGTCCTCAACGCAAGGCGTTGTGGCGGGAGGTGAATAGTTTTAAATGGGGTTTGGCGGAGTTACCTGGAAAGTGCCAGGAACTGATAAGGGAATGAGTATAAGGGAAGGGAACACACATCCTATGTACAAAGAGGGTGTCAGCTGTTTTGTTCTAAGAGGAGAATGATTTAAGTAGAGTAAGGAAAAAGGTTGGAGGGGGTTAGTATGGAGAGATCGGTGTCACCCTATGCAAATCCGTTAGTGGTTGTTAGAAGGAAGAATGTGAGTAAGGTTATATCAAAATGCCCGTTCAATAAGTCAGATCATTATTAATGACTGGGAGTCACCCGAACCAATTGATGATGAAAATGCTTAATAGAAATTCATAGTTGAAATTATAATGTAACAAGTGAAAGATATAATAGAATCTGAAACTAAAGTAAAGCTGTAAGGTATGTAATTTTTGGTCAAACTTAAATTTGAAAGGTTTGTCTTGATGTAATAATAGCAATGTTCATTTTGAGTAGCTGTTAAGGTGTTTAATGAAGTATATTGTAGATAATTTTGTGTTTGGGTTTACAAGTATTAAGTGTATTTAGAGTAAAGTTAGGTTCATATGCTGACAAGATATCAGCTGATGCATGGTCTTACGTGTATTATATTTTGTATAATCAATTTATAGGTGTAACTGATTTTATGATAGTAATAAGTTTTTTATTTTTTTTAATAATTGTCAATATATAATTATGAAGGTGTAATGAAAATTATATTCATTTAAAAGATAGAAATCTTAGTAGGCAGTTTGAAAGTTGGATTTGGAGGTTATAGAAAATGATAGATAAATTTCATTATGAAAGTAAATAAATTTCAAGATGAAATTAAATTAACTGAATCATTTTGAATAATGCAATTAAAGTAATTAATTGAAAGAGACGATCTAATTAATTTAAAATGTGAATTTTAGTAATGAACTTAGATTTATTTTGATTTGAATTGTAAAATAAATGATAACTGATGAAAATGCAATGATTGGAAGTTGAATAATTTAATTTTTGATTTGAAATGATAATGCCAGATGAACAGTTAAAATGTTTAATTAATGGAAATTGAAATAAAAAGTTGTATAATGCTAGTGAATTTTAGTTAGATTCAAAGATGAAATGTTTTATGTTAACCTAAAGTTGATAACGTTTATTTTAAGGTTAGGATTTTTGTGAAATGGGAATGTAATATGTTTATATTAAGAAGGCAATTATATATGCAACCAGTACTTGCTAAAGGCAATCCAGTACGTCTAAGAGGGAAATAAATCAGTTGAGGATCTGGTTTGGTGGAAGTCCAATTATTGATATTTTGTTTTAATTGTTACAAGTTTGGTGATACTGTGGCGGGTGCCTGTCTGACTTTGCGGTGTTGGGATCTCGAGAGGGAAGTCCAGTGTCATTCAGGTGCAGCCATAGTCACTGGACTAGGGGGGTAGGTTACTCATGATTGTAATAAGGATTTAAGGGGGGTTGTTGCCGCCATATCCTAGCTGATCCTCTTAGGTTTTTAGGCAATGAGAGTTTTTCTGTTTCGACAGAAAACCTTTCATTGGGGGGGGGGGTACTATAACGGGACAAACGATGAGATATATTTGAATACCTTAATAATTATAATAAGTGGAGTCACCCACACTGAGCCCCGGTTATGATAACCAAAGTGTAACTTTTGTAAACACCCAGTGGTCAGTCTGTGAATAAGCCATGTGAGGTGCGACGTAATCTGGAGCAGTGGAATGTATACGAGCGCGCGTGTGCCAACTTTGACAGAGTGAAAGAAGTCACGCACAGTTTTCCTTGCCGCCGGCTACGAGATATGAGAAATAACGAGACGCTCGCCCGTCCAATCAGAAGGCAAGTTGGTGGCCGCGGAGTGACGCTCGCCATTTTGAGACGCAAGCAGTCGGCGTCTAAACTCGGAACCGCGCAGATGCGTTAGCGCGCGGTTCACAAAAAAACGTACTCAAAAATGTAATCAAAATGTGTCTGTAACTATACGGAAACCTTGGTAGTGTGAAATATCGTCGACGAAAAGACAGTGTTAAAATTAAAAACCTGACAAAACAACTTTCAGAACATTTACGCAAAACAGTGGTGGACAACATGCGGCGGAACCAGTGAGCACGAGCAGTAAGAATACCTAATTTTAATATTTGGCCAACAAATAGAAAGAATTTCATTTTAAATTTGTAAAAATGGTCCATTATAATGGGAGTGGGAAGATAAAAAAGGAGTGACAAGTATGAAAGAGAGAGTGAAGTACAGTACTGGATAGCCTTATATTAGAGACCTATATACAGGTGATAAGTAAGTTAACATATTGTAACGGGACAGAATTGGGAAATTGTAATCTAAAGTTTTTTTTTCATGACCCGAATATATTTGGTGAACGAACTATAGCTTCGAGACTGGTACGACTTGTTACAGGAATGTAAAGTTTACAACAAGGGGGCACATTCACGCATACGCGCACATTGGCCAACGGTCACATGGAAGTGGCACGTCCGTATAAATTCTTTCTCGCTTGGTGCGTAGAAAAATAACTGTCATCTTATAGTTGTGGAACCGCGCGGTTCAACGTAAAAGCTCGCGAGCCAAAAATCATTTAAAAAGTATAAAATGTGACTTGACTAAAAGTTTAAAGTGATCAAAAGATGTGTGCCATCTCTTAATCGTCAGTGAACCAGGGGAAACATAATTTAGGCAGTGACCAAAATTTTAACAGTGTGAACTTAATTCAGAATGGAACAGTGAACACCAAAAAACGGACTAACTACAACATGGGTTCTTCACAGTGGCAACAGGGAAGTAGCTACATTTCAGTAAAAAATAAAATTAAACAAATATGACCATTTAATTAAAAGGCGCTAAAACATAAAAGATGGGTGTATAATGAATGAATGAGAGTGTGAGCAAACTGGGTTGTCTTATACAATACACTTAAGTTAATAAGCATAAGTAGATATAAGGTATCATAATTGTCAAAGATGTATTTGAAATTTGTTTAAATAATGTCCCATAATGGACCGTAGCAGGGCTGAGAAGTAAAGATACCGAACATGTAGAGAAGGGGAGAGGAGTATTTTATGTGAATGGGAGATTAACAATAATGTTAAATTAAAATGTAATAAAGTAATGTTTTATATGAATTTATAAATATGTACTTGTTAATTTGCATTGACCTATTATTTTCTGCCGAGTACACTAGACGACATCTTGGTTAATTTTTCATACAAACGTCAAGATTTAAAACTTTTAACGCATCAATTGACGTCCGAGTAAGGTACAGTAACACAAATTTAAATACTTTTAATCATTTAATTACTGAGTACTACTTCAGTTGGCGCCCGAACAGGGACATTGTAAATTAATAATTTACAACCTAGTCGAAAATGGCAGAGAAAAATATGAATGCAAATTTATGTGAGAGTGTAGCTGGGGGGGGGGTCAATTTTAGACGTTACACAAGACGATTTAATATCGACGAACAAAAATACTGATGAGAGCGTAAGCGAAATACCAAATGTAAATGAAACGGTTGAAGTTGAATGTAGTAGTAAAAGCCATAATGTAGATATATTTAAGAAATTAACACTGATTATGGAAATTATGTCAGGAATGAAAACTGAAATCAAATCAGAGATAAATGCAAATAGCGTAGAAATGAATAATAAGTTTGAACAACAAAATAAGAATAACGATAATTTAAACATGAGTTTGAATGAATTTAAGATTGAATATATGAAAGATATATTATACTAACTGTCTGTGACTTCTCGTATTTGATGTCTCTTCTTATTACGTCATGTTTCAAGACTCTTGTCCCATTGTCAAGCATAAAATTTATAGCACATATCAGATATGTTTGTCAAACGTTAAAAACCATGTCATGATGACCACAAATAACGGATTATTAAAAAACGAACTATATTAATTTGTAACTTGAATACGCGCATCGGGCGAAGAAACCCGTGTTTGCCCAATGCGCGTATTCAAGTTACAAATTAATATAGTTCGTTTTTTAATAATCCGTTATTTGTGGTCATCATGACATGGTTTTTAACGTTTGACAAACATATCTGATATGTGCTATAAATTTTATGCTTGACAATGGGACAAGAGTCTTGAAACATGTCGTAATAAGAAGAGACATCAAATACGAGAAGTCACAGACGGTTAGTATAATATATTTTTCATATATTTAACGGAAACGTAGCTTGGTACTAAAATAGGTTTATTCCTACTATAATAGTAAGATTGAAATCAAGTCACAGATACATGCTAGTAACATAGAGGTGAAAACGGAAATAAACAAACAAGACGAAAAATTAAGAGAAATAAATATTAAATTAGAGGAACAAAATAAGACTATTGCCGGAGTGAAAGATGAACTGACAATAGACATAAACAAAATACAAACCGAAATGAAAAATGATATAAAAATAATTAACGAAAAGCAGAATGAGAAAATGCTAGAGACAAATAAAAAATTGGATGCGTTAACAAATAAATTTAATGATACATTTAAAAAACAAAACTACAAAATTGATAGTAATGTTCAAGGGGTGATTGAGGAGTGTGAGCGAATTAAAGAAGCAAATAAGATACAAGAAAATATTAATAATGAATTCAAAAATAACATTGAACAGATTGATACAATTAAAACTAATGTAACTAATTTGAAAAGTAAACAAACAGAATACGAACAAGAAATAATTAAAGTCAGAGAAGATTTAAGTTTAGCAATTAACCAAAAATTAACTAATGTGAGTGAGAGAGTGAACATTCAGTGAACCATTTCAGTAATGAAAGTAGGGGGGTGAACCCCATACAGTTTTTAAACTCAATAAAAAGTTTCAATAAATATAACCAAGAAAGTTGGGAAATAAAATTGGTACGCATTTTAAAATATTTTAAAGGGGATGCTAAAATTTGGGCGGACGCTCATAATGATAACTGGGCAGATTCTAATGAATTTGAACAAGCATTTAAAAATAATTACTGGTCAGAAGAAAAACAAGAGGGTTTACGTAGCACAATAATGGGATGGGGTAATTTTAATATTAAACATATGAGCATTACTGCGTACGTAACGCGACTATATAGTCAGGTTAAATATTTAGAACCACCAATGCCTCTGTCATCGTTTATAAGATACATTAGTAAACATTTACCTAAGGACATACGGTCCACCATGAGAACCCGGGAGTTTGTTAATATAGCCGAGTTAGAAAAAATACTAGAAGCGTACCAGAGTATGAAAGAAGAAGAAGATAATAAGTATCAGTTTAGAGATAATGAATCAAGGCAAATGAATACCGAAGTAAGACAACCAGACCGTTTTGTTAATAATATGAGTAGATCGGAGGGGGGTGCATGGTTATGCCCAAACCCTAATTGTAGAGCTAGCAACTATAATAGTTCACGAAATCAGTGTTATAAGTGCCGGGGTCCTAGGGATGGTGCCCATGGGAGAGTAGATAATTATAATAGAGGTTTTGACAATAGTGAGTATAATAGAAGGGAGAATTATGGTAACGAGTCTAGAGGGAATAATAGAGGGAGAGGTTTTGTCAGTAGTAGGGGAATGCCGGGAGGTATGAACCACAGAGGGAGAGGGGGATATGTTAGTAATATATGAATGAGACTAGGGGTACGGAAGTATTTTCCAATAATCATGATAGAGTAGATCATAGGGGGGCGTACAATGAACCACCACCTCCAGCACAGTTACACTAATGAGGACGGTTGATACACCCCCAGCCGTCTAGTAATAACATAACAATAGGGTCACTTATTACAAATATACATAACGAATTATCGGAAGAAGAAATAGATGAAAACGGTAGCAACTTTAGCATGGCTGAATTCGAAGCCAAAATATTCAATTCCAAGTACACTTTTCTAGTAGATTCAGGGAGTGAGATTACCGCTATGGATGATAGAATCTTTGAGAAAATAAAAGATCAGACCACTGAAACCATTCCACAATTACCAGTATTGGGAATTAGCGTTATAGGTGTAACAGGTGTTCGGAGTAAGAGGGTGACTAGACAAATAATGTTACAGCTAACAATAAATAAACACAAAACAAATGTACCTTCTTTAGTAATTCCAGGTTTGAATATGGGAGCAATAATGGGTAATGATTTTTTTGAATAATTTTAAGGTTGAGTTAAACTATTATACACAAACTATGAAATTAAAAAATGAAAACAATATAATTGAAGTACCATTTATACGAAGAAGAGATGTGGAAATGAAAGCTTTAAAAATAATTAGTAAAGGGATATTAGTATCCGATAATGAAATAAATGAATGCAGACCCTTGATGATCAATTATTGTAATTTAGAAGTAAAGAAGTGTGAATTAACTAAAACTGAAGATAGTTGGGGTGAAAGAATTAATAAAATCCTACATCAAAGTGGGGAATTTAGTTATCAAGATAGGGAGAAAATAGTACAAGTAATAAATATAAATAAATTAGTTTTTTCAGATAAACCCGCTCTAGTAAAAGATTTTAGGGGTAGGTTAATTGTCAAAGAAAAGACACCTTTCGCGCCTAA
This sequence comes from Magicicada septendecula, assembly GCA_034769895.1. Classification (NCBI taxonomy): domain Eukaryota; kingdom Metazoa; phylum Arthropoda; class Insecta; order Hemiptera; family Cicadidae; genus Magicicada; species Magicicada septendecula. Next base: position 243,918,686 of record CM068369.1, read on the forward strand.
AGCATATCCGGTACCATACTCTAAAAGGGGGTTAGTACAAGAAGAAATAAATAAAATGTTAGCCGAAGGAATAATAGAAAGATCCACCTCACCATACTCCAACCCTTTAGTAGTGGTGACTAAGAAAGACTTATCAATAAGACTATGTTTAGACGTTAGACAAGTAAACAAAATAATTATTCCAGATAGAGAATCACCAGAACCAGTGGGAGAAATTTTGCAACGTTTTAGTGGCACCAAATACATCACGACCTTGGACTTGATGGCTGGGTACTGGCAAATAGAATTGGAGGAGGGATCCTGAAAGTATGTGGCCTTTCTGTACAATGGAAGGAATTATCAGTTTCGTAGATTGGCTTTTGGACTGAACGTAAGTGTATCAATCTTTATTAAATGTTTGGACTACGTGTTAGGGAGAGAAATTTTAGAGTTTACCACTGTGTACGTGGATGATATAGTAATAACTTCACCGGATATTAATACACACTGTGAGAGATTAGATAGAGTGTTAAGCAAATTACATGAATATGGAGTAACTGTTAAATTTAAAAAGTCAGAGTTTTTAAGGGAACAGGTCAATTTTTTAGGCCACATAACTTCAGCTAAGGGTATCAGTACAGATCCTAAAAAAGTAGAAATAATACAAAATTTTCCAGCACCCAAGAATATTAAACAGCTGCAAAGTTTTTTAGGCTTGTGTAATTATTATAGGAAATTTGTAGAAAAGTATTCATATTTAACTGTACAACTGGGACACTTATTAAATAAGGGTAATCAATGGCAATGGGGTTTACCAGAGCAAGCTGTCCTTGAACAAATAAAAAATAAATTTTTAACCACTGTCATATTAGCTCATCCTAATTTCATGGAACCATTTTACATACATACCGATGCATCCGACATAGCTTTGGGGGTAGAACTGTTTCAATTGGATAGGGAAGGTAATCATAACGTGATAGCTTTTGCCAGTAGATCCTTGGTAGCTAGTGAAAAGAACTACACTATGTAATGGGGCTAAAAGAGGGCATATTCTTTTATTAAATTCATTTCATTTTCAAGTGTCACTCTCATGTATAAATACGGGACCAAGTCCACTACATAAAACGGTGTTATTCAGACAAAGGACAATGGAATGCAGTATGTGTCCGACAACGCAGTATAATTCCAAAAACTTCAGTGCTGTGTAACGCACACAAATGCGCGAACACCAGCGGGGCGCACAGACGACACGCACAGCCTCGGGCCAAGCCGAACAAAAATGGCTTTTTGTGAAATTTGTTCACCATGTGCTCGATAGATGCCGGAAGCATGACACAAAACACGCCCATTTGAGTGACGTAACTAGTGGCCTCAAAATTTCGTCAACGTCTGACACCCATGAATAACAGCAGGCTTTAAGTACAGTGACGAACATTTTATCGCCAGAAGGCATTGTTTTTCCGCCTTGTGCAAAACTTGGAGAGTGGGGTACTTTGTTAACGCTCCTGGCAGTTACCCGCCAAAGCTACGTCTGGCCAGGCGGACACAAGACTCGCGAGTCAAAATATTTATTAAAAAATCTTAAAAGTGAGTTTAACTAAACAGCAGATCAACATGAGCAGATTGTGAGACATTAATTAACCAGTGATATAAAAAATTAACAGTGAACCCTATTCGGACGAAAAGTGAACAAAAATGAACTAAATTCAACTCGTGGTCATCATGGACACAATTTCAGGAAAGTAATCATTTAAAAAACCAACTAACAAATTATAATCAATGAAAGGCCTAAATAAATAAAAAGGGGGTTTTGTAATGGAATGAAAGAGTGAGTGAGAAAGCTGGGTTCGTCTTATGTAGAATTAGAATTAGATTAAGGATATCATATTGAAAGAAATGTTTAGTTCTATATATAATTGAGATATTTAAATGGAGTGAAGAGATAAACAATTTTAATAATTTAAAGTCAAAACAAGAAATAAAGGTTGAATTGTGTGATATAAATGCATTGCATATGTTACTGAAATGGCCTTGAACCACACTTGCATTTCACAGTTCGTGTAGCGGACCTTGGATAAATTACGGTAAGTGGGAGATTATTTAATTATTTAAATGTGGGTTAAGAAATAACTTCACAAATGGCGCATCCGAAAAAGGGACCAGTTTTTATAAATTGAAATTTATATATAAAGACCGCACCTACAAGTAAATGCAAGTTTGATTTAAAGGTTAAGTAACAGTACGTAAAAATTACGTAGCATACATAAAATGGTACATCACTGTTCAAGTGTTAAGAGTTAAGTGGTAGATGTTTTTTATGTAAGCAAATTTAAATCAGTAAATTTATAAAAATGGCAGGAAATGAGGAAAGTATTGTAAGTGAAATAATTAATTTTGACGAATCAGCTGTTATAAACAGCCCCGAAGTACATTCAACACCCAATGCAGGTAAAGACGATAAAAATTAGAAAATAAGTATTACAGATGAAACAAACATGACAGAGGATTCGGGAGTCCAGTTAACTCCAACCTCAACAAAAGGTAATAGCAAAACTGATAATGACATGATGAGTATTTTACTAAATCAATTCGATAAAATGAACTGTAAATTTGACGCTAAATTTGATGAGTTAAAAAACCAGATTAATGAAATCAATAAGCATTTAGAAAAAAACCAATGAAATATTGGAAACTAACTTTAACAAATTAGAACAGAGTGTTGAGAAAGTGGTAGAGTCAGTAGAGGAACAAATTAAAAGTAAAGCAAATCAAATAATTAATAACAAGGTAAATGATGACTGTAAACAAGTGAGAATTATAATGATATGTGTAAAAACGTGGTATTAGAGAGTAAGGTGATTAATGTTGAGAGTGATAAGGAAGAGGTTGCTGAAGTAGAATCTAGTAACAAAGTGTTGTTAGCGAATGCTGATAAGAGTGAGAGAGAGCGTGAAGAGAGTTTAGATGGGCAAAGGGCAAATTTTCCCCAAGCAGGGTGTCCACAGAAATTCTGTTTTAATTTTCCCTGACCTACTTACAGAAATTTCCCTGACTCACTAAAATGCATAGTACGTTAATTCTTTGAGCATTATATTTTACAAGGAAGAAAAAAGAAAACCCAGCCTCCACCTTCCCCATAGCTGGCCTAATTCTCTCTCCACTTTCTTTTTTCTTCCTCTTTTATTTTATTTATTTTTTATTATTTATTTATTGAAAAATACAAATACATTGATGGCATTTTAAAAATAAATATTTCCATTATTACCTTAGGTAACATAAGAATGAGAGTATTTTCACTAGAACTTAATAAAATAATATATGAACAAGATAAAATGGACTAATTAATAGAACAACTTACATGGTAACAAATAATTATAATAATCAGCTATAGCTTTCAAAATTGAAAATGAACCAGTCCGACAGGATGAGAATGAAAAAGAAAAATATGCACTCCTAGTGTGATCTCTTCATGTTCTCCAGCAGTTTTTTCTTTTCCCCAATTTCTACATCCTCCATTTCTCTTTCAAGTTTCAACTTTTTTCTTTTTTCTTCCAACTCTTTCAACTGTAATTCAATTTTCCTTTTCTCTATTTTCTTTTTTCCTCTTCTGACTGCATTTCTTTTTTCTTTTCCAAATATGATTGATATCTTCTTCTTGAAGATCTGACCGAGGTAAGCATACTTCTGTTGATAGTCACATTCCTCAAACCACCTAGATGCTTTATGCTATCACAAATAACTCTTTGGGACACAACGGTTTCTTCTAGAAGATTTTCAACTAGTAAATGCTTATTGACAGAAAAGCCAGATTCAACTGATGCATTACCATGGGACAAAATGAAACACAGCTTCATTACAGACCAAAGCTCTTCATATTTCTTATCTTCTCCTAAAAGGCCGTAGTAAAATTCGTCCAATCCCATGTCATCAGATGTTTTGGAAATGAAATCATTAGCTTCTTCAGTTAGCAAAGATTACTGTCGTTTGGCCTTTTCAGCACTTTTATCACATATTCTTCTATGGCTGTGCAGGTTTTCTAGAACAACATCAATCCTTTTTATTGCCAAACTGGGTTTGAGCATTATCATTTTAGGGTCTAAGGCAGTGAGGCCTCGTGCTAAATGTGATTTCAAAGGACTTTTCTCTCTGAGTTTTTCTATCATGGTGGTAAGGAGATTTTTGAACTCATTTTTAAAAACAAGTTTCTCTTTTTCTGAGCATTTAATTTGTTTCATTAAGCTTTCTGCAGCATAACCAACGTCCACCTTTTCTACTGAAACCAGATTGGCACTGTCTTGGAAGTCCAAGTTCATTAATTTTTTAGTAGTACTTGCTTCAGCTATTTTTTCATATTTTACAAATCTCATCATTAGGTTTTTCATAAGTTGTTCAAGTGAAGTAAAGAGATAAGGGACCATAGGCTTCTGACTTTGGAACCTTCTCAGGAACGGCTCAACGTCTGACAATATGCTTCTGAAAGCACTTAGTTTTGCCTTAAAAAATGGATTTTTCATAGCTTCTCTAAGGTATTGCAGGTTTTTGTTGTATTTTTCATTGTATTCTTTTACAAATTTATTGACATGATCAAATATTTTGAGAGCTTGATCTACACAGCGACCATTTTCCAGCCATCTTACTGCTGTGAACTTAAAAGGGAAAGAGGTGCTGGTTGTAATATCTGAGTATTTTGCTCGCCGAGCTGGGCTATCTTTGAAAAGACTGTAGAGAGATCTAAAAAAGTGAAAAAGTTCCCAACCAGTTTTGGAGATCCCAGTCTTCAGGGCTCCATTAACTGTATGCAAACTGCATATGCCAATATCAAGAAGGGACTTTCCCTCTGGATTTAAGACTTGCAAATGGCTCTCGAGTTTTTTCATAAAACTGAGGTTAACATTCAGCCCATCCATTGAGATTTGCAAAATATTTCCTAAAGGTAAGGAGAGCCCTTGAATAAACCCATCTAACAAGTGATCTGCAGTTGCCCTGCCTAAAAATACACTATTCCAATATCGTGTTGAAACTTTCTGAAGGTTTACTTCCCAAAACCTTACACACAAGTCCATTTGTCCTCTTTGAACAAATTTGTTCAGAGATTCATCAAAACAAACAACATACTGTCGGATTTTTTATTATGGATACTCGAGTTTAAGCGTTAATTACAAGTGAACCTGTAGGTCTACTTATAAACTAGTTACATCAAATTTTTGCGCATTTAATTTTGCGTTGATCTGTGTAAGAAACATATTTTTTGAAGGTTGATTTAAATTTTTTTTCGCGGTTAGAGTAAAAAAAGTCCATGTTTTTTTGTGTTTTTCAAGAAACCGCTCTCTTTGAAATTATATAAATTAAAAACCCTTGGTCCAATCATAACTAAATTTTTATACAGTATGGGCACAAGTGTTTTCAATATTACTTAAGTTACAAAATTGTTTTTTGATCCAAAAAAAAGTTATCAGTTTTGTGAAACAACTTTTTCTCGGTACAGGATAGTCGTACAAAGGCAGACTTGGTCTTGTTTTAAAGCTCTTGATCGTGGTTATCAAAATCACAACTGCTGCAAACATACATTGAGATGCCGATTTTATACAGAGTGATATTCATGCAAGGGTGTGTGTGCGCTGAACCGTGTGTAAGCGGGCCTTCCGGCGTCGAAAGCGGGTGCTGTGTTGCCACGTTCAATCACCCTGGCCGCTTCACTGCAGTTGAACAGTTGCTGTTTGGATAATTTTAACACCTTATTAATGTTATAACATTATGTTTTCTATTATCCATTTCCCGTCACCAGACGGTGTCTTGAATCCTCCTCGCCATCCATAAATCTGCTGAATGTGTCCTCTGTATTGATCATAGTTGTCAAAATTATTTTCTAATGCATCCAGCACGTTTTCTTGCCACCCGTACCTCATCCTGTGGTTCTGTCCGCACCAGGTCTCGTCTGTAAAGAATATCTTGTACCCCTGGGAACGTAGCTCTCTCATTTTTCTCAGGAAGGTATGCCGGGACGCAGCAACTGTCACAGATTCCATCAGGACTGGCTTCTTATTAAGCTTCTTATATCTAAATCCCAAGTTTTTAACAATCTTCAAGAGAGTAGATCTTAACATCTCAGGAAAATCTGCCATATTTTCAACAAGTTTCGTGTGGAGGTTTTTGATTGTGGGAAAAATCTTGTTTATGTAAAAATCATGTATGCTCCTCCGTATTGTGCCCAAAGTGAAGTCATCAAGTTGGATTTTCGGACGTCCTCGCCTGACACTGCTTCTTTCTTGATCCAGGTGACGTATTTTCTTCGTTCTTGTTGGTAGAGGCACTCACTCTCTTCACAGACGCTAAGGATACTCCAAGACACTGTGATACGTTCTGGTACAGGAAACCTCTTGTCGCCAACCTTTTCTCCTTCACTCTTAAAAAAACATATAGCACTTAAAATCATCGCAACTTCACCCTCTGAGAGCGGAGGTCTCGGAGGCATCTTGACGTGATATAAACACAACGACCAACACAGCCAGAATGACAAGTGGCATGCAGACGAAGCAGATTTAAAGAACTGATGACTCAGACTGACCAATGTTCAAATGAATCATTTTTAACGAGCAAATAATACGTGTCTGGGGGTAGGCCACAAAAGCCAGGGCAAAGTCCGGGTCTGGGGTGAATCATCGCGGACACACCGCACCCGCCTTCATTGCCGTATGTCCCGCTTACCACACGGCCCTCATGAGAAAAGGTGATGGGAAATGGATAATAGAAAACAATGTTATAACATTAATAAGGTGTTAAAATTATCCAAACAGCGACTGTTCAACTGCAGTGAAGCGGCCGGGGTGATTGGACGTGGCAACACGGCACCCGCTTTTGACGCCGGAAGGCCCGCTTACACACGGTCCAGCGCACACACACCCTTGCATGAATATCACTCTGTATAAAATCGGCATCTCAATGTATGTTTGCAGCAATTGTGGATTTTGATAACCACGATCAAGAGCTTTAAAACAAGACCAAGTCTGCCTTTGAATGACTATCCTGTACCGAGAAAAAGTTGTTTCACAAAACTGATAACTTTTTTTTTGGATCAAAAAACAATTTTGTAACTTAAGTAATGTATTGAAAACACTTGTGCCCATACTGTATAAAAATTTAGTTATGATTGGACCAAGGGTTTTTAATTTATATAATTTCAAAGAGAGCAGTTTCATGAAAAACACAAAAAAACATGGACTTTTTTTACTCTAACCGCGAAAAAAAATTTAAATCAACCTTCAAAAAATACTTGGATTTCGTTGTCCATGACGTGTCCGTTACTTAACTAAATATCACTATAATATTGACGACTCGGAACACAAAGTTTTTTATAAGTAAAAACGTAAAGTTTCACCTTACAGCCTAAACCGGCTTTCACCTATAGAAGGCTTCTATAGGTGGAAGCCGGTTTAGGCTGTAAGGTAAAATTTTACGTTTTTACTTATAAAAAACTTTGTGTTCCGAGTCGTCAATATTATAGTTCAAAAAATATGTTTCTTACACAGATCAACGCAAAATTAAATGCGCAAAAATTTGATGTAACTAGTTTATAAGTAGACCTACAGGTTCACTTGTAATTAACGCTTAAACTCGAGTATCCATAATAAAAAATCCGACAGTAGTCAGAGCACTGTTTCATGTTATTTTGCAACATTTCTTGAAAATATGGGGCTAACCCATGATTTATTACATAGGAAGCCTTAGTCTTGCCCATAGAAAAGCTCCGAGTGATTTTACTGTCTGGAAACATATTGTTGATGGCTGCAGAGGTTTCATCACAAGAGTAGAGAGACATTTTCCCAGTGATGACGTGGAGAGCCCATATTGCTTCGGCTGACGTAACATCATCTTCATTCACACTGAAACTCTTTAAACTTGTTTGACTTGTTCCTGGCACTACTAATAATTCTTTTGTAGCTGAAGTTGAAGGTGTTGGCTGCACATCTTTTAATGGAGATGGAGTAGTAAAAAAAGAAATTGCCGGCTGGGAAGCCTTTGCTCTCATGTTTTTTACATGAGTTGGTCCCTTAGCATGAGAAACAATTGCTTGTTTCCCCATATTGCTTAGTTTAAAAGATTTGAGACACACTTGACAATAAGCCGAATTTGCATCACTAACCACCAAGTCCAACCAACCACTAAATTCCGGAAACACTTTACTGTCCAGCCAAAGTTTATTAAACAAACATTTCTTGTTAGCCATTGTAATGAGTGTAAGTCAGCAGCCTAAAAAAACTTAAAATAGAAAAAGAATTAGCTAAATCGGTTGAAAAAAGGACACAAGGGCACAACAAAAAATATATAATTGTTGTGCACTTCTTGTGAAAAATACCTGGAAAAAATGCTACAATAGTCTGGGTTACGGCAGACTAGAGCATTCAAAATTCCCCTCAAATCCATCATCAGGGAAGATTTCCCTGACTTTTCAGATTTTTTACGGGTTGCGGCAGACTAGAGTAAAAAATTACCCTCAAGTCTGTCATCGGGGAAGATTTCCCTGACTTTCCAGATTTTTTGTTTATTTCCCTGAATTTCCCTGACCAACTTTTTTTTCCCTGACTTTCCCTGACTTTCCAGAATGTGGACACCCTGCCAAGTTTATGGTGAAACAGAGGTTTCACAAATGTTGTATGAGGACAGAGTTTCCTCCAGTAGTTATGTGGGAGACATGGTGTCTCAAAATGGTCCCTTAGTTTTTTGTGATTTATCTGGTAAAGCCAGGAGATGTAATAAGTATTTTGTGTGGCCCTTTGCATGGAATGAGATAGTTCAGGGGGGTTGTGAGAAGTATTGCGAGAGAGAGAGAATAATAGAGTTATTTACGTTGAGAAGTAGTTATGATGAGTGGAAAGAAAGGTTAGAATTGAAGGAGATAAACAAGATGAAATGCTTACATTGTGAAATAAAGATAGATGAATATTTTGATGATACCTTTATAAATGATAATAACTTACCTGAGGTTTTAATGAATGTAGTAGAGGAATATAATGATGATAAAATAACTTAACTTGTGTTGAACAAAAATACTTACGGAGACAGAACTGAAATTACCAATGTAGACGGGTTTTATGAATTAATAGATAAGAATGGTGTCAAATATTATGTTGATTTTTAAGTATATCATTATTAGACGGTAACCAAGTCACAGATTTAATTATAAATTTACCTTATATCCGTCTTGTGACTTATTTTTTCTTGTTGTTTATTACTGACGCGTTTCGGAGATCTTCAATGCTCCATCCTCAGAAAATCAGTTGCTATACTTCGTCACGTTAATATTAAAATTTTTTGCATTGAAAACATATGTATAATATTAAAACACGTATACACTTATACGATGGTCACATATATAAAATTACATAGTTCGGGTGCACCCAACACTGTCACATGACAGTCTGGCATGTGACAGTGTTGGGTGCACCCGAACTATGTAATTTTATATATGTGACCATCGTATAAGTGTATACGTGTTTTAATATTATACATATGTTTTCAATGCAAAAATTTTTAATATTAACGTGACGAAGTATAGCAACGGATTTTCTGAGGATGGAGCATTGAAGAGCTCCGAAACGCGTCAGTAATAAACAACAAGAAAAAATAAGTCACAAGATGGAAATAAGGTAAATTTATAATTATGTTGATAATGGTCATTATAATAATAATAATAATAATAACTTGTATGTCGATAAAAATGATTTATGTTTTAAATATATTAGATATTTATACGATGATGGAGGTTGATTAAAAAATAAGTAAATGGACATTTTAAATATTTTAATTTATGGTTATGACCTTGCTTACTTAGAAAATGAAGTGTGGTAAAATGGAAAATAATGACAAAAGATTGTAAATAAATTTCTAGAGAAATTGACTGTGTTTGTATGGTAAAATGTTTTATGTAAACAATAAGTATGTGGTAGAAATGGATGTAATAATAATAATATTTTAATATACTAAATAAATAATGATAGTTGATGCTAAATGACTTGTAATTGTTCTGAAAGAAAGTAATTAAAATATGTGGTATTTTAATAATTGATGGAATTCAAATAATTTGAGATGTTTAAATATTTTGATTGATTTAAAATGTTATATAATTGAATTTTGATGATGAATTTCAATTATTTGTATGAGATTTAAATTTGATAACAATTAATAAATAAATAAATGTTAAATTGTGTTTAGTTTGTGGAATAACATGGTTGTTAAAATGTTTCAGAAGGTACATGGAGTTATTGGTGTTTGGTGTTTATATTTTGTGTTTATGACAGTGTATGAGTGATGTACTGTAAGTATGAATTTCATAAGGCAATTCAAATAAAGCAAAATGTTCAATGTTTAAATGTAAAGTATATGATAACCATGTAATTTTGTGTATTTGTATTAAGTGTATGTAGTATGTTAGGGGTAAGGATTGATAACATGTGTAATCTATATAATTGTTGAAAAGTATCGATAGTAAGGTCATTCACTTTGCCAAGAAAATCAGCTGATTGCTGGGGTTATGTATGTAATATGTCACTTAGGAATGATTTGCAGATTTTTCAATGTAATTAAATGTTTGAATAGAATTAATGTTTGAATAATAGATTTTCAATGGGGTTAAAAGATTTTAATTTAAATGAGGAGATGTATTTGAGATAGTTTTGAATTTTCAAGAGTTAAAATGTAAAATGTGGTAAATGTTAGAATTTGGGTGATAGTAATTGTTTTAAGTAGGGCATTTAAACAAATCAAATCAATTTTGAAGGGGTGTTAGACAGAATAAGATTATTGTGAATAAACGTAATATAGAATTTGAGTATTCATATTGACACAGTAGCTATGGGGAAAATTTGTAGAGTAATGAGTGATATTTTGTGGTAATAAATAAATGGAGGTATTTTGTAGATGAAAGCGAGATAATAGGAGAGTAATTAGTTGATGGGGTAATTTTGTAAGGGGGGTGGTGTGATAAGGAGTCCTCAACGAAAAGCGTTGTGGGGGGAGGGGAACCGTTATGTGCCGGAAAGGGTTACCTAGGGAGGGTCCATGAACCAAATAAGGGAATGAGCACTGGGAAGGGAACACACATCCTGAGTACAAAGGGGTAGAGAGTATTTTTGTTATAAGGGTAGAATGATGCAAAATGAGTTAGAATAGGAAGTTAGTGGTAGAGAACGGGCGGTAGATATTTTGATAGATGGGTGTCATACTAGGTAAAATCTGTTAGTGAGTATTAGAGTCAGAAGGGGGGAAGATTATATATGTAAACACCCAAGTTGTAAATCAAATTATTATGAATAATTGAGTCACCCAAACTAACTGAGAATGAAAATATTAAAGAAAGGAAGTCATAGTCAAAATGTAATAAAAATAATTGAAACACGTGACAGATTTTAATAGAATTTGAGAATAATATAAAGCTATAAAAAAATAATTTTTGGTCAGTTTAAATGTAAATTTTATTGTTTATTATAAGATAATAATAACCATGTTAATTTTGAATGTTCTATTTTATTATGTTGTATTATGTTTGAAGGTACGAAATTTTAAAGATGTTTCATGTATTTTATGATGTAGCTTTGTATAACATAGGTATGTCAAGGTCGTTGACTTGCCCAGAAAGATCAGCTGATGGTTGATGTTAGAGACAAGACCTGTTTCTAGTAGCTGATTGATGCCATTTTGTTCCTTGATTGAATTAAATATTTTGTTTTTCTGAAGATTGAGAAAAGATATTTTAGTAAATTTAAATAAATAAAAAAATTTATTTTTTATGTCCGCCATATAGATGATGTTTGAGTTCAAGTATATTGTTGTTTATGTGTATTACTAGTGTTTTTATTGAATTATATTGTTTAGTATATATGTGTAACTAAATGTTAGGATAAAAATGAATTAATGTTTTAATAAAATGTTCAATTTGTTTTTTTTTATGATTGTTAGTAGTAGTGAAGAAAATTGATAGATTCAGGTAAAAGGTTATATATTTTTTTGATGTAAGTAATGGTAATATAAACAGGTTGATTTTGAACATAAATGAAATTTTAACCAAATTTAATGATTTGAGTTTAATTTGTTTGTTATATTTTGATTTGTAAAAAGGTTTTTAAAATATTTAAGGAGTTTGTTTAGAAGATATTATGAGTATGTGTCCGCGCCCAGTACTTGCTAAAGGCAACCCACTGTGCATGTAAGGGGGAACGGATCGGTTGAGGATTTGGTATGGTATAAGGCCAGGGTTTGGATTTTAGGGGCAGAATGATAGAAGGTTGGGTGTACTATGGTGCGTATCCGTCCGATTTTATGGTGTTGGGATCTCGAATAGAGAAGTCCAGTAATCTCGATCGGGTACAGCCATGGTCGCCGAACTAGGGGGGTAGTTTACCCATGATACGTTAGAAAATTAACAGGGGGTTGTTGGCACCATATCCTCTCCGATCCTCTTAGGGGGTTAGCAATGAGAGTTCTTCTGTTCCTGCAGAAGATCTCTCATTGGGGGGGTATTGTAACGGGGCTAAAAGAGGGCATATTCTTTTATTAAATTCATTTCATTTTCAAGTGTCACTCTCATGTATAAATATGGGAGCACGTCCACTACATAAAACGGTGTTATTCAGACAAAGGACAATGGAATGCAGTGTGTGTCCGACAACGCAGTATAATTCCAAGAACTTCAGTGCTGTGTAACGCACACAAACACACGAACACCAGCGGGGCGCACAGACGACACGCACAGCCTCGGGCCAAGCTGAACAAAAATGGCTTTTTGTGAAATTTGTTCACCATGTGCTCGATAGATGCCGGAAGCATGACACAAAACACGCCCATCTGAGTGACGTAACTAGTGGCCTCAAAATTTCGTCAACATCTGACACCCATGAATAACAGCGTGCTTTAAGTACAGTGACGAACATTTTATCGCCAGAAGGCATTGTTTTTCCACCTTGTGCAAAACTTGGAGAGTGGGGTACTTTGTTAACGCTCCTGGCAGTTACCCGCCGAAGCTACGTCTGGCCAGGCGGACACAAGACTCGCGAGTCAAAATATTTATTAAAAAATCTTAAAAGTGAGTTTAACTAAACAGCAGATCAACATGAGCAGATTGTGAGACATTAATTAACCAGTGATATAAAAAATTAACAGTGAACCCTATTTGGACGAAAAGTGAACAAAAATGAACTAAATTCAACTCGTGGTCGTCATGGACACAATTCCAGGAAAGTAATCATTTAAAAAACCAACTAACAAATTATAATCAATGAAAGGCCTAAATAAATAAAAAGGGGGGTTTTGTAATGGAATGAAAGAGCGAGTGAGCAAGCTGGGTTCGTCTTATGTAGAATTAGAATTAGATTAAGGATATCATATTGAAAGAAACGTTTAGTTCTATATATAATTGAGATATTTAAATGGAGTGAAGAGATAAAGAATTTTAATAATTTAAAGTCAAAACAAGGAATAAAGGTTGAATTGTGTGATATAAATGCATTGCGTATGTTACTGAAATGGCCTTGAACCACACTTGCATTTCACAGTTCGTGTAGCGGACCTTGGATAAATTATGGTAAGTGGGAGATTATTTAATTATTTAAATGTGGGTTAAGAAATAACTTCACAACTATAACAGAAAAGGAAGCACTATCGATAGTTTTTGCCTATAAAAAATTCAGAACATATTTGTTGAGAAATAAAATAATCATAAGGTCAGACCATCAAACTTTGACATTTTTAAAAAACTGTAAACAAACACATGGTAGATTAGTGCGATGGATGTTAATATTACAAGAGTATGACTTAACCATAGAATACTGTAGGGGTAAAGAGAACATAGTAGCTGATGTCCTATCTAGAACTGATTTTAATAACAATACTGATATAGATACAGCAAACACCTATAAAATATTTGTAATCAAAGAAGTGGATATGTTATAGTTAGATATGAAAAAATTAATGCACAACCTAGCGGCAGAACAAGAGAAAGATCTAGAACTTGGTAAAATAACAACAGCATTAAATAATATGCCAAATACACCTAACAAATGGGAAAAACATTTTAGCTTGTATGATAAACATTTATTTCACCAAACAAACGACCAAGGTGACGATTGGAAGTTATGCGTTCCTAAGTTTTTAATATCCGAAGTAGTGAAAGATTGTCATTTGAGATATGGGCACGTAGGTCCCAAGAAATGCAGTGACATATTAAAAGAATCATGTAAATTTAATAATATGAAAAGAACCGTGCGTAAAATGTTAAAAACATGTGAAATATGTCAAAAAGCCAAAATAAATAATCGTAAGCAGGAGGGGTTAATGCAACATGTAATACCAGACAGTCCTTTGGCGATAGTTGCCATTGATTTATATGGTCCACTACCCAAGAGTCGAGGCGGAGTGACTTATCTACTCGTAGCATTAGATGTTTTTATTAAATTTGTAAAGCTGTATCCTGTAAAAAAGGCTACATCTCTGATATTAGCAAAAAAGATAGTAAATGAATACATTGCTGAAGTGGGTAAACCTAAAATGGTATTATCGGATCATGGTTCTCAGATTACCAGCAACATTTGGAGGGAAACGTTAGGTTGGGAGAATATTTTAATTAAACATACATTGGTATATCATCCCCAATCAAACCCTAGTGAGCGTGTTATGCGGGATTTAGGGAGTATGTTCAGAACATTTTGCCATAAAAAACATTTATTATGGGCCACATTTGTAAATAAAATAGAAGGGTACATTAACTGTAGCTTACATGAATCCACAAGTTATAATCCTCATGAGTTAATGTTTCAGAGGAGGCCATCACGCATAATAGAGGAATTAATACAATTTCCAACACGGACGGAGTTACCACATGGTAGGAAGCTGGTGCTTGCCAAGGAGCAGCTCTTAAGTAAGGCGGAACAAAGGAAACGAAAGCATGATAGAAATTTAATATCCGTCAAATATGAGGTAGGGCAACTAGTATTAGTAAAAAACCATGATCAATCATCGGCACTCGATAAAGAGGTAAAAAAGTTCTTCTTGTTATACGCAGGTCCATATGAGGTTAGTGAAATAAAAATGGAAAATGCTTATATATTAATAGACCCACAAACCAGAGAAATAAAAGGAATGTATAATGTGACCCAATTAAAGAAGTATTATCTAGCTGAGTGATGTTAGGTATTTTTTTTTTTATTAAAATTTTGGTACATAAACACAGATTATTGTATAATTAAATGAAAAGGGATCGTCCCCCATTTTCGGGCGGTCACGGACTTACCAACCCTGACCGTGGGTTTTGGCTGATTGGAGGCGGACCATGGTTGGCGGTAACTTCCTTAGGGGGGTGAAAACGACGATGGTCCGGCTTCACAAAATTGGTAACAAGTAGAAATTTAATTATATTGTTGAACGGGGAGGGGGACCCCTAAAGTTCATGGATCGTAAAAAAAAACTTGTAATTGGCAGTTGTCCACGAACACGTACACAAAATAGTTTTATTTCTAATAAAACATCCCAAATTAAGGTAAATAACAAGTGCGACACTAAGGTAAATAAGAATGATGAGGAGTCATTTCATTTTCTAAGAGTATCGTCAGTAATGAATAACAATGCTGTTAGGAAATGAAATACAAAATAATTTTAAAATTTGTGAAACTTACCAAGTGTTTTTATATATTTTGTGAAACCTTAGTATAGTTAGTATAGATGGCGGTTGAAGTTATGAAGGAGTAAAAGAAGTAGCTATAATTTAAGATTTAAAGTTAGAAGGGTTCAGATGACCAAATTAGCATTATAGTATACTTGTCACACTTATTAGAGATTGTTATAGGAAAATAAGTTAGAGTGCTAGTATATGTACCTAGTTTAACTCCATAGGAGATAGTAGCTTAAATTTCAGAAATAGAAAATAGCAGACCAGTGTCTGGTTGTAGTTAAAAAGAAAATGACGTAATGGGTGAAGGAAATAAGTTTAGTTATAAGATATGCTATTATAGTGACGGCATGTTGTTGCTATAGATAGCGGTAAGGGTTGATTGAGTAACATCGATGCATGTTACCATCAACGGAGGCCTCAATAGGGCGTAACATACGCTGTACACCAACATTATATAATATTATATTATATGTAAATTAATATGGTACAGTGTATAAAAAATGATTTGTTAAAAACATGCTAATGACAGATTTCCCCACATTTCGGGCGATTACTGTTTCACCAACACTAATCGTGGTTTTGGCTGACAACCAGCTGTGGGCAGATATTGTAAACCTGACCATGGTTGGTTGCCTGTGAAATTGGTTTGAAATTGAAATTAACGGGGGGGGGGGTGACTCAGGGGAAATCCCCGGAACTATGGAACAGCGGCTATCACCCGTTCGCGTGGGAACAAATAAAAGGGTGATAGACCCATTATAAGGTTGTTATTATATAATCAGTAGGATTTTTATCTGAACTTTAAATGTAATGTTGAAGCAAGGACAGGAGATGACAAAATTCCTCCTTAATTTCAGTTCTTGTGGAGGCAACTGGGCGCTACAGTCCAGGGGGGGGCCATAGTGTGTGTGGAAGAAGGTTTTTAAATTGTTAACAAATAAGCTCTGATTGAATAAAGAGAAGATAAATTGATGATTATTGTAATAGTGCCAATAGTAAAGGAGTATAGGAGGAGATTGTTGGAATGACTTATGTACCTATTGTATTGAAGGGTTTTCTGTGTTGTGTTGAAAATAACCGAAGTAGTATGAAGATAATAACTGTAAATCTTAATGAACAAAAAAATTGTATTATGCTTTTATGTTCTCTATATGAGGTTATGCTACTTTGACAAGATATCAAGATATCAGCTGATTCATAGTATCTTGTGTATATTATATTGTTGTAATCAATTTGTAGTTGCAATCGATTTTATGATAATAATAAGTTTTTTATGTTTTAATAATTGTCAATATATAATTATGAATGTTTATAATCTATATATTAATACATGAAGAGAAAACTTTGTACCCCTTTTTAAGCACATTGCGCGCACGGAGGAGTGTGAGATTTGGCATAGTTAAAGTTTATATGGAGAAGGAGTGCAGAAAGCTAAAATTTATATATAATATGTGTTACAAATACATTAAATAAAATAAAATAAAACATTCATTTGCACTTGAAAATTCATTTAAACTTTTTCAAACAATGGTAATTGTTAAAAATAAAATAATTTTGTTGCCAGGCAATAAAATTATAATTACTGAATGAGCTGTGAATTTTATGTGATTTCGAATGTTCCTTTTTCAATAGTCTGTGGAGTGTATGTCAAGGCAAAAAAGCGTTGACTGCATTCACTTCATGTTGTCATAAGGGTAAAGTCAAAATGTTGTTACTGGCCGTAAGTCAAAATGAATACTTTAAATCACTGTATGATGGACTTACTTCAAATGAACCTTCAATAAAAAGAAAGTCAAAAAATTATTTTGAAAACATTCGTAAATACAATTCATCATTTGCTATGGTTAGCTCAGAAGCTAAAATTTTCGGATACAGTTACGCGTGGAGTGTATCATTTTAAAGTGCATGATGATGTTTTTTATCACAGATCAGGTCCAATGACTGCTGGATATGGTCGCTCACCATGTTATGCGCAATTATATTTTTATGATGTTGACACTGCTGTCAATTATAGATTATGTGAACACTATAATCAAACATGCAATAACAATATAATGCACGAAATCTCTCTTGAATTGGAACGCATTAATCCTTTCGTTCGGTAATTCATTGCAATGAAAGATCATTGTCAGAGAGTTGAAAATCAAAATAAAGAAATTTGTATGCTCACTAAAGTAAATCGTGATTTAGATCTACGCCGTTATAATGATGCAGTTCAAACTGATGTAGCAGTAATATTTAGTACAGTTGATGGTGAGCCACCCTTTGAACAAAATATGGTTTCGTTTTCAAAAGTTAATGGTACCATTAAAAATATCTCTGTTTTGGATTCATCATTGGACCCTTTAGCGTATCCATTACTTTTTCCAAATGGTGATACTGGGTGGCATATCAATATTTCTCATAATGTACCAACTACATCTAATTCAAGAGCGCCCAGAAATAAATTAACCATGCTTCAGTATGCAGCCTATCGACTTGCAATTAGAGAAGATTTTAGCATGTTGCACCATTCACAAAAATTATTTCTGCAGTGGATAGTTGATATGTATGTGAGAATAGAGGGCACAAGGTTACATTTCATTCGACAAAATCAAACAAGTCTTAGGTCTGAAGTTTACAACAATTTAACAGATTATTTAGAATTGAACCCCAATGCCAATAATGTTGGCCGTAGAGTAATTTTACCATCTTCATTCAATGGATCTCCAAGAAATATGTATCAGAATTATTTAGATGCAATGTCAATTGTACAACATTTCGGAAAGCCTTCTTTGTTTATTACAATGACTTGCAATCCAAGTTGGCCTGAAATAGTTAGCAATATTGGTGTAGGTGAGTCAGCTAATTTTCAACCTGATATTGTTGTGCGTGTATTCAAGTCCAAACTGAAAGAATTAATTGAGGGCCTTACACTAAAAAAAATCTTCGGTAAAGTTGAAGCACTCATTTATACAATTGAGTTTCAAAAGAGAGGATTGCCTCATGCTCACATTTTACTCTCTTTAAATGAGCAAGATAAAATTGTTAACGCTACCGATATTGATAAAGTTGTATCTGCGGAGATTCCTAACATTCAAACACATCCTACATTACATGAATATGTTGTAAAACACATGATGCATGGTCCATGCGGTGTACTTAATCCAAATTCTGTATGTATGAGAGATGGAAAATGCACAAAAGATTATCCAAAACGATTTAATGAATTTACATGTGAATCATTAAATGGATATCCATTATACAGAAGGTGTGATAATGGTATTAATGCTGAAGTTCACGGTAGTTGCCTCGACAATCATTATGTTGTACCATACAATCCGTATTTACTTGCCAAATTTAATTGCCATTTAAATGTTGAAGTATGCACTACAGTTAAAAGTGTTAAATACATTTATAAATACGTGTATAAAGGCTATGACAGTGCATCTGTTGAATTAGGTTCAGAGAGAAATGAACCAGGTCAAGAAATACAAATTGATGAAGTTGAAAATTTTTTAAATGGTCATCATGTCGGATCAACTGAAGCTGTATGGCGGACCCGGCAGACGTTGTCCTGCCCGAACGTTGGCTTGCCTGCTATTAGCGGGTTCAGCAAACGTTTTTTCGATATTCGAATTTTCGATAAACTATATACTAAGTGACATTTGACATTGAGTTTGACATTTCAATCTTTTCGTTTCGTCATGTGTGATTTGCTGTTGCCCAAAGCAAAATCAAAAAATGAGTGCAATTTCTCGTTATCCTGCGCCGTTCAATTCTCGTATCATGGCGGGACGATATTCGGTGCTTGTCATTGGCACATTTGGCGAAAGAGGCGGTACTTTTCGTGAGATTGGTGGTAAGTATAATAATGTGATTGCAAAAAAGATATTGCTGTTTTTGTATGTGTGTAAATGACTGAGTTTTTTTTCATATGTATTAGCTGTGTGGAGAAGACTGCGTGGAACTCAGTTGGTCCGTGAGCTCATAATGGACCTACAGGCGACTGGAGATGTGGCGACTCATGGAAATGGATGCTTCTACGCTGTGGATCCACTGAACCATATGTACACCGAAGATGGACTGCGAGTAGCAGAGGAATGTGATGCCTTACCAATAACATATGATGCAAATTTGGACGATTTTCATTTTGATTAAATAATAGCAAACAAAGAAAAAACTCAAATCATTTTCATGACAGTCATATTTTTATTAATGTAAAAAAAGGGGTATATTGAAATAAATGTTGAATCTTAATACTAAAAGAATTAAAGTTTGTTTTGTTTTTATCTTAATGCGAGTTGATGAACAATGTTTTTCGTCAATCCCTGAGGTGTATAAATGAACAAACTTGATGGTTTGCCAACGCAAGAACACGCGACATACAATTGGCCATGTGAGAAGCACGGATTTTCTAGATCCAACCCACAAATGGACATTGTTTGGCCTTGTGAGTTATTAATAGTCATTGCGAATGCCAAGCGAATTGGAAATTGCAGGCGTCTGAATGGAATGGGCGAGTCTGAAGGGATCATTGGGATCCGTGGCAGGAGAACAACTTCACCTTGAAACTTGCCGTTCAAAATGGTAGCTTCAAGAACATTGCCCATGATTTTTTTTATGACCAATCGCGTGCCATTGCATAGCTTTGGTGCATTTAAATTCTGAAGCAAAATGATTGGTGAACCAATTTTTAATCACAAGTTATGTGGTGGCATTCCCGGTAAATCCAGTGAATTCTAGAATTCAACAGGATAGTTGAGTGCTTCGTCAGGATCGACAACAGTGTCGATCGATTTGAACGACATCTCATTGCCAGGCAATGACTGTTGTATTTTGAAATTAATAGCGTCAACATTGATATTTTTTGCGGCCAAAATAGCTCGTTCACGTAGCCACGCATGATTAATGTAATTAGCGCGCAAATCTGGGAATATGCTTTCAATCAAAGCATCTTTCGTGGCTACCATATTGCAAAAATTGTCTGGCAATTTGATGCATTGTGTATTTCCATGCAATAGAATTTTTCCACTGCCAATGTTGAGCAATTGTTCGGAGAATGACAGTGCCAATGGATCGTTTTGCAGTTGAACACGCATATTTATGGTAAGGCGTAATGTATTGACATTTCGCCATAGGTATGATTGTTTCAAACATGCGTTAATTTCGTCCGCATATGTAGCGCGTGGAATGACCGGCAATGTCTGTCTGAAATCACCGGACAGCAGCAGTAGAGCGCCACCGAAAAGTCTGGTATTATCGTTGAGATCTTTCATCGTTCTATCGAGAGCTTCAAGTGAATGCTTGTGGGCCATAGTGCATTCATCCCAGATAATAATTTTGCATTTTTGCAAAACTTTAGCCATGCCGGAATGCTTCTTTATGTTGCACATTGTGTCTGGATTTGTGTGAACGTTCAATGGCAACTTGAGTGCTGAATGTGCAGTCCGTCCACCATCAAGCAAAGTCGCTGCAATGCCTGATGAAGCAATTGCCAACGCAATATGATTTTGTGATCGAATGCGCGCAAGTATCAGTGAGATGAGGAATGTTTTGCCAGTGCCACCTGGTGCGTCCAAAAAAAAGAATCCGCCTTGTTGTGCTGCAATTGACAAATTAATTCGATCGTATATGTTCTTTTGCTCAATAGTGAGCAGTTGCTCATTATTTGCAGCAAAAGTAGTCAAAGAGGCCGCATCGAACTGTTGTTCGCGCTGAACATCGCTGTTAATGATGTCTGTTGCTGGGCGGTTAGGCGATGGCATACCGAAATGAACGAGTGGCATATTCAAAATGAGAATGCAAATATCCTCAATCTTTATTAACGCCTCGTTATATATTTCCAGCGAAAAATCGATATTGGGATCTTGATCAGCGGTCCGAATGCGATGCAGAATGTCTTCGCTCATGGAATCTTTACATTTGTCCCAGAGAGGAGAAGCTTGCGACGGAAAACATATCGTCAACAATATGGCGAATAATTGGCGAATTTGATGAGAAGAGGAACTCAGTACTGCATCTGTAAGTGTGAGATCCCAATGGTTGTCATCTTCCAGCAAATGCAATTCGCAACACGCATCGTGGTACGTGTCGTACAAAATACCATTGACTGTTCGCAAGTATTGGAAGGACGTTGGTCCAGGAACGTTAACCAACAACAAACGCAAGAAGCATTCGTGTTGCTTTGGATGGACTGTGTATAATTGGCCTAATGTATATCCCATAAATATGCCGTCGTATCCTTGGACTGGAACGCCTTGCTTTCGTGGGTCCCACTTTTTTGACTGTTTGTTCCACGTGAAAAATCGTGGTACATCAGTATACATTAATGTCTTTGCGAATTGACCAAAAATACCTTGTCGGTTGCGTAGTTCGAAAAACTCAGTGTGGTTTTTGGGGCAGTTAATGCTCGTTGTATAGCAGTCTCTTCAGTGAAATAAACACGCTGTCCATTTTCAAGGTGCACGGCCAAATGTATAACAGCAGGGTCTCTGTCGTGTATGGGAAAACTCAAAATGCGCCAAACTACTTCATTGCTGCTAATGTATCGGCCCATTTGATAACGTGTTATTTCGTCGTTATCATTTACATTTTGAACAGCAAATACAGCCATATCGCTGCCCTTATGAACGTATTTGCAAATGTATTTGATGGACTTCACCGAACTGCAGAACTCAACGTTTATGTGTGCTTTGTAGGTTTTGGACAGCAATGGCGAATACGGAACCACACTGCGATTGTCAATGTTAACCGGATTTCCACCATTTGACATGCGCAATTGATATGATTGGCCACCATTGTCTGTGTCTCTACGACGATACAATGGATAACCATCGATATTAGTGATAGTATCGTTTATACACATTTTTGGGAAACGTTTCATACATTTTCCATTGTCCATGCACGGCGCCGTCACGTTGAGATCACCGCATGGACCATGGATCATGTTAGCGGTAACAATGTCAAAGAACTCTTGATCGATATTCCGATCCGGAATTTCTGCTGAAATAATTTTATCAATTTCTTCTGGCCGTACTTTGTCGACCAACCAAATCAAAATATTGTAGCGGGTCAAATTTTGTGTGTCTTTATTTTAACCGTTTGGGGCATTTATATATTTTTATTCAGTTCGTTTTCGGTCGGGAGCTTTATAAAACATTGCGAAATAATTGTATTGTGCAACGTATTTGTCCGTACAACAGAACAGTGTTAAGAAACAGTTCGAAACAAAGCAGTAAGGCGCAGTTGTTGTTGAGGAATGCGGCGGAGCATCTGCACCTCCACAAAATTCTGAGAACTTTGTACCTGTGTGTGGCAGCGCACATACGCAACTGCTCAATCACGCTCAAAGGACGCTCTAACAAAAAACCAAGATGGCTAGAGAGAATAATATTTGTCGTTTTCTTCAAGATCCCCCGGAAGCACTGTTTTAAGTCCCACCCACTTTTATGACATTAGCCAGTGCCTAGTTGAAATCGTCTGCTATCGTCACTCCAACAACGACATGACTAGTATGAATCGAAACTGGGACGACTAACTGGAAGGCATTGATGTCCGTCGTCTTGACTAAAATGCTCCCGGAGTGGGGAACAGAGAGACGCCATATAGTCCACGAGGTACAGGAGTTCACCTACAGACGCTGATCGTGTTGTGCGGGCCCGGTCGGACAAACTTTAAAAAATATGAACAATCAGTATAATACCGTTTTAACACCGACCGGGACCCAAGGAATTAATAGATAATAGACTTACTACATTGGTTAACTGAGGACACGAAGTTATAAATAGACAAGTTAACGGGCAACGAATCGGGCGAAAGGAATCCACGTGTTTGGCCAGAATCGCGACAGGGAGGTGTTACCGATACAAAAATGAATTTATAAAAAATGTTAAGGGGTTTGTTAATATTGTGTGTGTGTGTGTGTGTGTGTGTAAAAAAGGCAGGCTGGGCAGTCTGAATGGTATAAAATAAGGTAAGCCGTAGATTGTAAGTCAGATTATAACAGAGTCACGTGTTGCACAACACCTGAATATGTATTTATTAAAAGTATGTTCTTAATTTCACTCAAGTAATAGTAAAACATTAAATGGAAATTCTCTTCTAAAATGAGTTGTGTCAGTACTTAGCATAACCCACAGACCATGTTTGTATCTAGGTACATGTGAACGAACCCTGGGACCCTGTAAGCTTTCGTAACGGTAAGTAACAAATTAATTGGAAATATAATAGTAATAATATATGTTCGTGACGGTAAGTCACAATGGCGCCACGAAACAGGCACGAATATAATTAATTATAATTAATTAATTGGATTCCGCATCGACATGGATACAAGCATGTTCTAGGTTAGCTTAGTAACCTAACGGTAGATTACAAAATTTAAATAATTACTGTATTTATTTTATTTAATTTAATTAATTATTCTATTTAAGCAATTTATATAATTTAATTTATATCAATAATATAAAATGTCAAATAACGAAAATGACGTAAATAAAATGAGTGTCGAAAATTTCGACGACTCGAACGTTAGCAACTATGAAACACATGCGACTCCAAGTGCGAGTCAGAATGAAATAGAAATAAGTGAAACAGAATCAAGAATTATGGATGAAGGAATTCATTCAACCCCAATTCAAAATAAAAACTCAGATAACAATAATATGATGAAATATTTATGTAGCATGGTATGTAGTATGAAAGAGAGTTCAGACAAGCAGCAGGCGATGTTAGAGTTAAAATTCAATGTATTAAAAAATGATTCTGACGCTAAATTTAATGAACTAAAAAATCTGAATAATGAGTTAAAAAATGAAATACAAGAAATGAGTAAATGTGTAGAAAGTACTAATGAAACGATAAGATCCAGTTTGAATAAATTAGAACAGAGTGTTGAGCGAATGGGAGTACATGTGATGAGGACAGAGAAAAATAAAACAAATGAAAATTGTAATGACAAATGTAAAAATATGATACCAGAGAAAGAGTTAATAAATGATAACAATAATGTTGAAAATAATGAGAATAATAGTAATGTATTTGCAGAATTAGTATCGGAGACTGATACGGTAAAAATAAAGAATGAGAGTACTGATGAGTTGGTGGAAGGTAGTGATTATGAGATGTTAATGTGTGTTAATGAGTTAGAGAGAGAGTGGAAAAATAATGTTGTGGTAGAGTGGGGATAGAGGGCAAATTTTCCCTTTATTATTTATGATGTTTATGATGATTTATTGAGTCCACAAGTGTTGTGGTTGAAGGGCAAGAGTCCCGTATTGGTAGATGAATTGAGGTGTTTATTTTTGTGGAGTAATTGTGTACCCTCTGTCCGGAATAATTGTGAGAGTGTAATGTGGTGTTATGAAGAGAGAGAGGTAAATAGAGAATGGTATGTAACAGAATTGTATAATTTGAATAGAAAGTATGATGAATGGAAAGAAGGCTTAGAAATATATTTGAATAATAATGATTACAATGATTTGAAAAAAATAATTAGACCGATAGTGAATGAATGTAATGACGGAGACTTAACAAAAATACTTAACGTAGACTGGTTTAATGAGTATTCTGGTAAAATGAGTGAATTTGGTTGTTCTGGTTATGACACACAAAGTAACCATTTGTTTGTAAATAAAAAGCAACAGTGTTATATAAAACCAAGATTAATTTTTGACGATGGTGGCTGAACTAGAATATCAGTGTGTAGACCTTGTTTGAATTTTATAAATTTCTGGTAATGACCTTGCTGATTTGGACAGCTGAAGTGAGATACACTTGAACAGTTTTGACGTATATTTTGTAAATAATATTGAATTCATTTGTGTGTATTGTGAAATGTAATGTGTATATGTTTTAGAAAATGTTGTATTAATAATAATAATATTATTAATATTTTTGCACTCTAATTAAATAACAAAATAATTATGAAGACAATAGTTAATGATTTGTAGAATGTTGATAATAATGGAAATATGTTATTTTAATAATCAAATGAATATTTAATTTTAATAATAAATTGAATTAAATAAGTGGAGATGTGTAGATAGTGTGATTGAATATTATGTGTTTGAATTTTATAAGGTAATTAAATTGTTTGGTGAGATTTTGATTTAATAATAATTAATAAGTAAATAAATGTTAAATGGTTTATTTTGTGGAACATAATGATTAAAAATATGTATTAATAATAAATTTAGAATTTTTGAAAATCTGATTACAAAACAGGATAAATTCATCATGATGATAAATAAAAAGAGTTAATGAAAATTTTTAAATAATAATGTTTATAAATTTTTATATAAATTATTTAAAAGAGAATTGTTTGTTTATTTAAAATGCTTGTGCTCTGTCCACATAATTATATGCTCAGACTCGTAAAATAAGGTTCATACTATAATTTGAAAGGTATCATTTTATTGTTGTGTGTTAGATATAGTTGTTGATAAAATGTATTTTCATTATGTGTGTAATTTTTTTCTAAGCCAAGCATTAGACGCCTGGCAGGCAATCAACATAATAGAAGTAAGTGTTGATAATGTATTACATGTATTTGTTCAATTTTAAGATGTAGTTTCATTGTATTTTTATTATGTTAGGATATCAGCTGATCAGCAATAACGTCACTGGTATATTGGTTTGTAAAGGTTACAAATAATTAATGTTTAGTGTACTACAGACATTTTGAAGTAAAGACAAAAAGAATATGAGAAATAAAATAACAATTTATGCAAATGAATAAAAGATAATTCATGGGTGATAAATGTTTTATGGGACATGCAGACCTGTCCAAATTGAATTAAACGTTAAATGTGAAATGATAGAGAGGAATATAATGTAATGTTGTTTTTGAGTTGATGTGATATAACAGGATTTTGTGAAATATAGATGTTGACACAGTGGTAATGGAGACTTTATGTAGATTTTGAATGATATATGGTTGTTTTTATAGTTAATGAGGTTATTTTGTGTATTTGTAGTAATGAAATGAGATTGAGATTTTTGGGGATGGCAATTTTGTATTAGGGGGTAGTGTATTTGGGGGGAGTCCGCAACAAGGGTTGGGACGGGATAGGGACCGATTGGCGCCGGAAAGGGTTACCTAGGGGGAGTCCAGGGACCAACATAAGGGAATGAGTTTTGGGAAGGAAACACGTATCCTATGTACAAAGGGTTAGAGAGTATTTTTTCATATATGTAGAGAAGGTGGCGTTTTGTGTTGAATGATAAGTTGGGGTTTAGAGTGTTCTGATTAGTAGAGATTTGGGTAGAGATGGGTGTCATGGGAGTTGCAGTTGATAAATATTAGAGTCAGGGGGAGAAAGTTTATATATGTATAGAAATCTCATACAGAAAAACGAGAATAAATGATTTACATCACCCACAGTATATTAAGGTAAGATTGTTGAAAAGACAGAGAGATTCATGATAAAGAATATACAATTGTTTATTTTTTTTTCACCAGTGACAGAATTTTGATAAAATTTGAAAATAATGTAAAGTCACGAAGTGTTTATTTTAAATAATTTAAATGTCAAGTTGATGATTGATTATATTAATATTTTGTTTATTATAAATATTTTATGTTACTATGTTTTGTATTTCAAGGTAGGATATTACAGATATTTAAAGTGTTTTCAAAAATCATACATAACATATGTAGGTCAAGGGTTTGGGACTTGACCTAGTTATGATCAGCTGATGAGTTCATACACCTACTAAGCTTGTGTATAGTAGGAAGCCAATTGTGATTTGTTTGTTTAATTAATTCAAACCAATATTTGAATAATTTTAATAAATGTTATTCAATAAATAAATTTAATAAATATTTAATGAATAATTTTCAATTAATTTGAAAAAAAAAGAAAAAATTTTTTTTGATGTTTCGCCTGCCAGCGAATGACTATTTCAGATAAGGATTTTATTATATGTGCATTAACCATGTTTCTTTTATTGTATTGCATTATATTGGTAGACTATAAGTGATTCTCCTGTTAGAATAAGGATGTGTTTATATTAGTAGAAATGTCTAGGTTACGTCATTGAAACAAAAATTAGAAAAAAGAGGAAAAGAATTTTTTGATAAACGATTATTTTTTGAATTTTGAATTTTTTAAATTTTTGAAAAATTTTAAAAGAAAGTTTTATTCTTATGTGTTATGGTAATATGTAATGTTAGAGTGTGTGAGCCCAGTATTTGCCAAAGGCAGCCCAGCTTGCAAAAAGGGGATCCACATCGGCGGAGGAGCTGGAACGATTTTTGCCAGGGATTGAGGATTTTTGGGGGTAGCATGTTAGAAGGCAAGGTGGGCTGTGATGCGAGTCTGATCGATTTCTCGGTGTTGGGATCTCTTACCGAGAAGTCCAGTGATCTCGTTCAGATGAGTACATAGTCGCTGAGCCAGGGGGGTCGTGTACCCATGAGATTAAGAACAAGGGGGTTGTAGGCACCAGTTCCTCTCCGGTCCTCTTCGGGGTTATCGATGAGATTTCTTCTGTCATGAACAGCAGAATTCTCATCGAGGGGGTATTGTAGCGGGTCAAATTTTGTGTGTCTTTATTTTAACCGTTTGGGGCATTTATATATTTTTATTCAGTTCGTTTTCGGTCGGGAGCTTTATAAAACATTGCGAAATAATTGTATTGTGCAACGTATTTGTCCGTACAACAGAACAGTGTTAAGAAACAGTTCGAAACAAAGCAGTAAGGCGCAGTTGTTGTTGAGGAATGCGGCGGAGCATCTGCACCTCCACAAAATTCTGAGAACTTTGTACCTGTGTGTGGCAGCGCACATACGCAACTGCTCAATCACGCTCAAAGGACGCTCTAACAAAAAGCCAAGATGGCTAGAGAGAATAATATTTGTCGTTTTCTTCAAGATCCCCCGGAAGCACTGTTTTAAGTCCCACCCACTTTTATGACATTAGCCAGTGCCTAGTTGAAATCGTCTGCTATCGTCACTCCAACAACGACATGACTAGTATGAATCGAAACTGGGACGACTAACTGGAAGGCATTGATGTCCGTCGTCTTGACTAAAATGCTCCCGGAGTGGGGAACAGAGAGACGCCATATAGTCCACGAGGTACAGGAGTTCACCTACAGACGCTGATCGTGTTGTGCGGGCCCGGTCGGACAAACTTTAAAAAATATGAACAATCAGTATAATACCGTTTTAACACCGACCGGGACCCAAGGAATTAATAGATAATAGACTTACTACATTGGTTAACTGAGGACACGAAGTTATAAATAGACAAGTTAACGGGCAACGAATCGGGCGAAAGGAATCCACGTGTTTGGCCAGAATCGCGACAGGGAGGTGTTACCGATACAAAAATGAATTTATAAAAAATGTTAAGGGGTTTGTTAATATTGTGTGTGTGTGTGTGTGTGTAAAAAAGGCAGGCTGGGCAGTCTGAATGGTATAAAATAAGGTAAGCCGTAGATTGTAAGTCAGATTATAACAGAGTCACGTGTTGCACAACACCTGAATATGTATTTATTAAAAGTATGTTCTTAATTTCACTCAAGTAATAGTAAAACATTAAATGGAAATTCTCTTCTAAAATGAGTTGTGTCAGTACTTAGCATAACCCACAGACCATGTTTGTATCTAGGTACATGTGAACGAACCCTGGGACCCTGTAAGCTTTCGTAACGGTAAGTAACAAATTAATTGGAAATATAATAGTAATAATATATGTGATTGATCGGTAAGTCACAATATGTGCATGTGGCAAACCTCGTTTTTGCCATTCAACAGAATACAGCCAGCAAAGTGTTTCGCCGAATACAGAGTGATGTGTAATCAAGTTCATCAACGATTTTAATTTTTGTTTGAAGACACGTGCAGTGATATCATGGCGATGCATTGCTGTTTGACCTGGCAATAACGAAATTTTAATTTCATCCCAGTTTGGATTGCACGTAAATGTAATGAACAAATCTGGCCAGCTGTACGCGCGCACGAAAGTCATGGCGTCTTGAATGTATTCTTGCATATGACGTGGACTACCAATATATGATGATGGAAGAATATATGCGGTACCGATGTCGTTGATATTAGTTGTTCCATCTACGTTACTGACAATAGCATCACGCAAATGAATGTACTCCTCAGAACGCAGCTTCGCTTGATTATACTTGATGTACCGTAATCTCTCGCTTTCAATTTTCGCATACATATCAACGATGTATTGATGAAACAGCTGGTGGCATCGGAGAATGTTGTTGTCTTCATTGGCACGAATCATCAACCGATATGCGTAGAAGTTCATCGAGCTCACTTTCTTGTTGGTTTCTGCACCTTGTAACGGGGCAAAAGGGGGGCTTTTTATTTCATTAACTTTGGGTTTTGTTTTATTAAAATATTCACTTCATCTGTATGGACAGCCACGTGTTCAAATAAAGAGTAGTTCGAACAAAGAAACGGTGATGAAACAATTGCAATAGAATGTGCGGGTTGACGATTCTCAGAACTTTGCGATTGTGTGACACACACGCACAAGTGCGCTAAATCCAGCAGGTGCGCAGACGACGCCAAGTTAGTAAAACAACATGGCTTGGAGATGAATTTTGTTCGCACGTGGTCTCAACATGACGGAAACGAGATCGAGTCCTGCCCACATTTGTAACGTCGACCAGTAAACACTAAATTTCGTCGACGTCCGACACACAGGCGTAACCCTTGTTGAATGAACAGTGATGGACGATTCGATCATAAGGCATTGTAAGTTCCGCTATGCCTAACTTATGGTGGGAGACTTTGTTGGTGACTCTCGGCCCATTTGAATTGCATCGTTACCCCGGCCGGGGACGAAGTTAAAAACGTGTGCACAACAATTTTGAATTTCTATTGTAAAAAAGTATTAACCAGTTAAAAATGAACTAATATAGCGAAATAGAGTCAGTGACGTAAACAGGACAAAGAAAAAATGTGAACTAAAGGAAACTTTCGGACATCAAAAATCACGCGGCACATTGCAACGAGAGGAGTGACGCCGGTTGGGTAATCCACTTCAATCCAAATAACTTCATCTATTAAAAATGTTCAATTCAATTAATTAAAACAAAAATGGGATTTAAAAATGGAATGAATGTTGTGAGTGAGCAGGCTGGGCGGCCTAATTAGTTTAGTAACTTTTGTTAGTTTGGTTAGGGTACAAGCATTAGTGTTAAATGGCGTAACAAATTTGGTTTCCTGTATAACGTAAGTAAAGTCAACTATATACAATGAGTATTACAGTGATACATAAAATAAATTGTTTGATACTATTTAGATGTTTGAAGTAGATATAATAAAACAGGGTTAATTTCACATATCAAGATGTATTGGTTATTGCGTTTACTTATTTCTCTCTGCTAATGAGTATACCAGACGAGACCCTGGAAGTTTTACGAAAGGTAGGTGTTACCATAAAATATAATATTTATGATGTCATTAATCTGTATTGCTTTAATTGATGCCCTAAAAAGGGACAAAATTCTATATTAATAATTTAATTTTAACTCGTAACGTTTTAAATGGCGCCCGTTTAACAGTGACTTTGTAAATTAAATTAAATTAATTTACAAACTGGTCGAAAATGGTAGAGGCAAATAAGAATGCAACTTTGTGTGAAAAAGAATCTATTTTAAATGTTACACAAGACAATTTAATTTCGACAAATATTAACGAGAGCGTAGACAATACGGCAGACGAAATAACAATTGAGACAGCAGATGCTAAGAGTAGCAGAATCGACAATGTAGACGTACTTAATCAATTAGCATTATTTATGGAAATGATGAATAGTAAATTTGACCGACAAAACACGAATTTGAATGAGTTTAGAACGGAAGTAAATGATAAACTTGACAAACAAGATGAGAAAATGAAAACAGAAAATAATAATTTAAAATCTGAAATCAAATCAGAAATAAATGCTATAAATATTAAACTTACTGATTTAAATAATGAGTTCATGAATGTAAGGAGCGAATTGAGAGTGAGTGAAATAAATATGAATAACAAATTAGAAAGTATGAATAAAACTATTGCGGGCATGAGAGGTGAGATAATTATAAATATAAATAATATTCAAGACGAAATAAACGAAAGTAGAACGCGGAAGGAGAAGGTAGAAAATGACACAGTTACGAGTGATTGTGACGAAATAACAGACGACCAGAGTAATAATAAAATAACAAATAATTATGAAAATGAATTAACAACCGATAGTAGTAAGATAGTTGAAAACGAGATATATAAAAATAATACAGTGAAAATAATTAGCGATCATAATAATATAGAAACAGTGAGAGAGAGAGGAGAGAGTGTTTGTAAGTTACAGAGAGAGTATGAAGAGAATGATTTTTGAATATAGGGCGGAGGGTAAATTTTCCCCAGTTTTATGGTAAACCAAGCTGGTTACAAATGTTTTTGAAGGGCAAGAGTCCCCTACAAGAAAGCGATGTATATCTAAATAATTTTTTAATTTTTAGTAGGTGTTTTTATGAGTCAGTACCCTCTGTACGGAATGATAGCAAAAGCATAAATTGGTGTTATGATGGTGAGAGAGATTTAGAGAGAGAGAGATAGAATTATATAAGTTGAAGAGAAATTATAATGAGTTGAAAGAAATGTTAGAAGTGATAAAGATAAATGATATGAAACACTTACTTTGTGCAGGAGAGATTGAGAATTGTTTTGATGATACCTATTTAAATAATAATAATTTACCTTATGTTGTAATGAATGCGAAAATAACTGACCTGATATTGAATATAACTACTAATGGAGACTGGACAGAAATAAATAGTGTTGACTTGGTTTATGATAAAATAATTATAATAGGAAGTAACGCTATGTATGATTATTGTGGTAAAATGAATAAACTAAAATTTTATGGTTATTACACACAGGATAGCCATATGAGGTACGTAAATAAAATTGAAAAATGTTATGTGAAACCCAGACTATTATTCGATGATGGAGGCTGAACATTAAATTAATAAATGGACAATTTTAAATATTTTGATTTATGGTTCTGACCTGGCTGATTTTGGAAATGAAGTGTGATAAAATTGGACAATTAATGACGAATAATTTGTAAATAAATGTTAGTGAAATTAATTGTGTGTATTGTAACAAGTATATAATGTAAACAATGTGTGTATGTAGTAGAAATTGTTGTGATAATAATAATAATATTTTTGCAGTCTAAATAAATAACAAAATAATTTGGAAGAGGATAACAAATGAATTGTAATTATTGTAATGGGTGAAAGTAATTAAAAATGTTGTTTTCAATAATTAATTTCATTAAAATAATTGGAGGTGTTTAAATATTTTGATTGATTTAGATGTTATATAATTGAATTTTTCTAATGAGTTTAAATTATTTTATGACATGTGAAGTTGATAAGTAATAAATAAATAAATGATAAATTGTTTAGTATGGAGTAACATTGTTGTTATTGTTTCAGAAGGTACAGGGTGTTTGGTGTTTTATTTGTGTATTTAGGACAGTGTATGAGTGATGTACAGTACTGTGAGTATAAATTTTATAATACAAGTTATACAGAGTAAAATGTTTACAGGTGTGAAAAGATTTTGATTCAATAATGAAAATAATTTGAGATAATTGTACTAAATGGAAACTATAGTTAACAAGTAATAACAACTGAAAGGTGATGTAAAATAAATGTTAATAATAAATATGAAATTTTTTGAGGAATCTAATTGTAGTGAGTGAGAAATAATGAAATGATGTTATGTGGAAGATTTAATTTAGTTATTAAGTGGCTAGTACAGTGGGGGCATGTGCCACTGTACGTAGCGGTAAGGGTTGGTGGTGACCGAGAGTGTTACCTCCATCGGAGGCCAAAATGGCGCAAAATACACGGCACACCTTTTTATACAATTTTATATTGTATCCTGATAGATTGCCGTGCCGTGTATAAAAAAATGATGTAAATAACATGCCTGAAATTAGAGTTGATTTCCCCGACTTTTTGGGCGATTACTGCCTTACCAGCACTAATCGTGGTTTTGGCTAGCGGTCAGCTATGGCCATAAATTAAGAACCTTGACCATAGCTGACTTGAAATTGGTTTATATTTGAAATTGATGGGGAAATCCCCGGAAATTATGGAACAGCGGCTGCCACTCTGTTCGAGTAGGAACAGCAAGGCCAGGTGGTAGACCCATTTTAAGGGCGTATAAATTTGTAACATGGATATGATGATATCCAAATAATTTCCAATGTAAAGCTGAAGCAAGGACACGGAGATGTTAAATTCCTCCACCTATGCCGTCCTTGTGGAAGCACATGGGCGCAACAGTCCACCATAAAAAAAAATATAATAGTGTGTGTGGCAGGGTGGTTGCTCAGGGTAGCAACGAATGAAAATTTTGTAACTTAATGATTATGACTCGCTCTTGCAGTAATTAAAGAATTGTAGTTTGATTTGACAAATAGGTGTATCAGATGTTTATCATATTGTATTTAGTATGTCTGATTGTGTTTTATTATATTATGTTAGGATATAAGGTTTTTCAACGTGTAATGTATTTCACATGACGTAAAATTTTGAAATGTGTCTATAGTAAGGTCGTTCACCTTGCTTATAAAATCAACTGATCAGCTGTAGTGTATCACTTATAAATGATTTGAAAATTTCTCAATGGAGTTACACATTTGAATATAATTAAACAATTGATTGGTACAAGTGATAAATTTTAATAGAATCTGAAACCAATTAAAGCTATAAAATGTGTGATTTTGATTAATTTAAATGTCAGTTTTATTGTTAATCGTAATAATACTATGTCAATTTTAAATGTCTTATTTTATTATGTTTGAAGGTAAAAATTTTAGAGATGATTAATGTATTTTATGATGTAGCCTATGTATAACCTGTGTAGGTCAAGGTTGTTGACTTGACCCAGTTTGGTCAGCTGATGGGTGATGTTAGAAACTAGACCAGTTTTGGCAATGAAGTGATGCAAATTTGGTTGTTTAATTAATTTAGATAATTTTAAATTTTCTTAATATTGAGAAAAGTACATTTTAATAAATTTAAATTTTGTTTGAATTTGAAAAAAAAAATGGATTTTCTGTGCCTGCCATCTGATTGATGTTTTGAATTTTGATTGTATTATTGTTTATGTGTATTATTAGGGTTTTATTGAATTATGTTGTTTAGTATGTATGTATGATCACATGTTAGGATAAATGAATTCATGTTTTAAGTGGATGTTCAATTTGTTTGTTTTTCTGAGTATTAATAGTAATGAAGAAAATTGATAAATGTAGATAAAAGATTTTTTTGGTTTCGATGAAAATAATAATATAACAATCTGATGTTGAATTTAAAAGAATTGTGAATTTAAAGATAAATATTTTGTGACTTTTAAATGATGAGTTTGTTTATAAGATATTATGAGAGTATGTACGAGCCCAGTAACTGCTAAAGGCAGCCCAGTGTGCACGGTAAGGGGAACATATCGGTTGAGGATCTGGCGTGGTATAAGACCAGGGGTTTGGATTTTGGGGCGGCATGTTAGACGGTTAGGTGCGCTGTGGTGCATGTCTGTTCGATTTTATGGTGTTGGGATCTCGCATAGAGAAGTCCAGTGATCTCGTTCAGATGTGGCCATAGTCGCCGAGCCAGGGGGGTAGTTTACCCATGATGTGTAAAAACTAATGGGGGTTTGTTGGCACCATATCCTCACCGATCCTCTTAGGGGTTTAGCAATGAGATTTCTTCTGTTTCGACAGAAGATCTCTCATTGGGGGGGGGTATTGTAACGGGGCAAAAGGGGGGCTTTTTATTTTATTAACTTTGGGTTTTGTTTTATTAAAATATTCACTTCATCTGTATGGACAGCCATGTGTACAAATAAAGAGCAGTTTGAACAAAGAAACGGTGATGAAACAATTGCAATAGAATGTGCGGGTTGACGATTCTCAGAACTTTGCGATTGTGTGACACACACGCACAAGTGCGCTAAATCCAGCAGGTGCGCAGACGATGCCAAGTTAGTAAAACAACATGGCTTGGAGATGAATTTTGTTCGCACGTGGTCTCAACATGACGGAAACGAGATCAAGTCCTGCCCACATTTGTGACGTCGACCAGTAAATACTAAATTTCGTCGACGTCCGACACACAGGCGTAACCCTTGTTGAATTAACAGTGACGGACGATTCGATCATAAGGCATTGTAAGTTCCGCTATGCCTAACTTATGGTGGGAGACTTTGTTGGTGACTCTTGGCCCATTTGAATTGCATCGTTACCCCGGCCGGGGACGAAGTTAAAAACGTGTGCACAACAATTTTGAATTTCTATTGTAAAAAAGTATTAACCAGTTAAAAATGAACTAATATAGCGAAATAGAGTCAGTGACGTAAATGGGACAAAGAAAAAATGTGAACTAAAGGAAACTTTCGGACATCAAAAAACACGCGGCACATTGCAACGAGAGGAGTGATGCCGGTTGGGTAATCCACTTCAATCCAAATAACTTCATCTATTAAAAATGTTCAATTCAATTAATTAAAACAAAAATGGTATTTTAAAATGGAATGAATGTTGTGCGTGAGCAGGCTGGGCGGCCTAATTAGTTTAGTAACTTTTGTTAGTTTGGTTAGGGTACAAGCATTAGTGTTAAATGGCGTAACAAATTTGGTTTCCTATAACGTAAGTAAAGTCAACCATATACAATGAGTATTACAGTGATACATAAAATAAATTGTTTGATACTATTTAGATGTTTGAAGTAGATATAATAAAACAGGGTTAATTTCACATATCAAGATGTATTGGTTATTGCGTTTACCTATTTCTCTCTGCTAATGAGTACACCAGACGAGACCCTGGAAGTTTTACGAAAGGTAGGTGTTACCATAAAATACAATATTTATGATGTCATTAATCTGTATTGCTTTAATTGATGCCCTAAAAAGGGACAAAATTCTATATTAATAATTTAATTTTAACTCGTAACGTTTTAACCTGCAAAGTAAAAGTATAAATAAGACAAAAAGAAATTATTCGTACAGAAAAAGAAAAAAGAAAATAATGTGTAGATTGTACCTATCGCTGGATTTCTTTGTTTGATGTTGAAATGATATCCATCTTCTCCTTCCCAAAATATGAATGGATATTGCAAAGCGTCGTAAGAACGATGACTGTCTTGAATTGTCTGCACTGTGTTATCTCTGCGTTGGATCCGTATATCTCGACGTTCGTATGCGTCGCCAACCATAACAACTGCAACTTCATTAACGGTTGGTGCATTGTATCGGCCTGCGTGCCCTCCAGATGGTACTTTGTCTGCTTTGATGACGATCATGTAGCTGTCGTTTTGCAGTTTGTTTGAAACGGTATTGAACAACTGGACCAACTGGTTGTGATTTCGCAAAAACGGTTCCAAAGTCGCCACAATTTCTTGCTCCTCCATCTGCTCGATGTGGTTGTATTGGCAGCGTGTGTTTATTTGTTGCTCCTCATCACCCATGAAGTAGATTTGCAAGAATTTTGGATCGGCATCAGACACTGACATTAAAGAACCAATTTGATGATACACTTGGCCCTGAATCTTAAACGTTGTTTCAAAATTGCGACCATCTTGATTCTGAACGATTTTTGTTGCTCCAAATGATGTCATTTGGAAGCAAGAATTGAATTTACGAATTTTACGCAAAAACAATTTTGATTGAGGTGTGGCTCCAGCCAATAGTGTTTTCAATGGTTCTGGCGGCGAATTCAATGGTGGCAGTACAACTTTTCCAGACGCGCAGCAGAAACCAGCTGATTCACCTTTGTATTTGAATGCATGGCAGTGTTGGCATTCTTTGTCCATAGCGCCGATGACAATTTGTGAATGTGACAAATAGTGATGTCCGACTCATATTCGAACGCAAGGCGGAGAAGTGATGCACGTGTCGATGCGCGATGTACTTGCAGGCGCTGTCGTTCATGTGCTCTGTGTGCGTCGGTGGCTCATTGACGTGCCTGTCTTTGTCTCAATGCATTAGCTCGAAGGCGTTCGTTGAGTTGCTCTTGACTTTCATTTGCACGTGTGTTTGCAACCTGGTCTCTTAAATTTGCATTGTCCGTCAATTGATCTTCTGCCGTTCTATTTAACCGACGGGTCCGGACTATTTGTGAATTCCGTGTACATCGACCAATATTTCCTCCTCGTCCACGAAGACGTGGCATTGTTGTGTAATAAACACACAACACATAAATATAAGTAACTTAACTTATATTTGAATTTTATGGATGTTATAATTTGTTGAACAAACTTACATGTTGTTTATTTTCGATGAACCGTTTAACACTCTGTAAATTTTATAGAATCATCGACACAAATAAGCACTGAAAATGAAAAGTTGCAGGTTAGATTGACTGTCATTGAATGCACATGTATATAATTGAAATTCATGGAAGATCATGTAAGATATTCACTTGAACACTGCACCTTACACATTTGCACAATGTATGTGTTTAAGTACACTTAAAACGTTATTTCAATATGTTTTGTCGATGAATAATACACTCAATATGCACGCAATTGTGATACATGGAATATCGAAACACAGCGAACAGAATTTGAAATGTCAAAACAACGTCCATTATTCATGAACTTATGGTTTTTTTCATTTTAAAAAATATTGGGGGTTGGTGGGGGGGAAGACGTGGCATTGTTCTGTAATAAACACACAACACATAAATATAAGTAACTTATATTTGAATTTTAAGGATGTTATAATTTGTTGGACAAACTTACATGTTGTTTATTTTCGATGAACTGTTTAACACTCCGTAAATTTTATAGAATCATCAACACAAATAAGCACTGCAAATGAAAAGTTGCAGGTTAGATTGATTGTCATTGAATGCACATGTATATAATTGAAATTCATGGAAGATCATGTAAGATATTCACTTGAACACTACACCTTACACATTTGCACAATGTATGTGTTTAAGTACACTTAAAACGTTATTTCAATATGTTTTGTTGATGAATAATACACTCAATATGCATGCAATTGTGATACATGGAATATCGAAACACAGCGAACAGAATTTGAAATGTCAAAACAACGTCAATTATTCATGAACTTATGGTTTTTTTATTTTAAAAAATATTGGGGGTGGTGGGGGGGGGGTGAAATTTTGTGGTTATATGTTCTGATGTGCAAAAAATCTTAAAAAAATAAAAAATTTTTGTCAAAAAATAAAAAAAAAATTTCCTGGAACCCGATTGAAGCGCCACCTACCGGGTCCAATTGTGAATCTAAACCATCCAGGGACCCACTCAAACACACACAAAAAATTTCATCAAAATCGGTCCAGCCGTTTAGGAGGAGTTCAGCGACATACACAGTGTAACGTAACAGATTTGAGGTCCCCAACGTTACATAAAAAATGAAGTAACTATGGTCAAGAACCATACCTCAATATTAAGGTTACTCAGTAATTAATACATCTGAGGTGTACATAAATTTAAAAGATGTAATAAATAATATAGGGGTGTAAAATATAAACATTGTATCAAATGGGAGGAGTTTAATAGGTAATAATGAAGTGCAAATTACTATTCCAATTAATGTTTAATGTGTTGCAAATTGTACTTGTTTTTATGCTGTAGCATGGTAGTGTTTACAGGATATTTATTTTATGCTTTGTGTATAGTAAGAGGGAACTGTTGTTTTATAGAAGTACTGAGTCAGTGGTACTCCTTTCATTTATGTTAAAATTGTCTTTAGACAATTAAGTATAAATACCTGTGTTAGGTATTATATTATGTTAAATGTATTGACTAAAATTGATTAATGAAGTTGTTTTGAATTAATGTTTGTAAACTTGGCCAGGATGGCAATAAGTGTTTAAAAAGTTGACAAGTAGTTCTTATAATTATGTTGTAAAATAATGAAGGGTTCCAGGATGAATTAATTAATAGAATAAAGTAAAACCAGGAAATTAAAATTAATGTAAGTAACTATGAACCAGTAACTATTTGTACAGTAGGTCAGGTAAAGAAAATTAAGTTAAAAACCAAACAATATTATAACAGTTGTAAGAAAACCTATAGGCCTAAATTTAATATTTGTAAAAGGAAATTAATACCTTTTTAATAAGTCCAGTCCAATGAAACTATAGTAAAACATATACGGTTTAATAAGGTAGATTGGGTGAGAGTTTTAGGTAATTTGGTATAATTCCAAGCATGGAGTATTTTATTAAAAAGGAGTAGTAATATTTTATAATTCTGGCTCTAGGATATCAAATATCATCCAATGACAGAAGGAAGTGGTTGTTAGGGTAACTAAAATGTAAAAAATCTTGTTGATTTTCAATCATTCGATTCGATTGTTATATGCTATTGAGTTCAGATGAGGAGACACTTTTAAAAAAGAATGACACAAATTGAAAAAAAATGAATCTAAAGTAATAAATTAAAGTTGAAACTAATCCTATAACACAACTGATGAATAATAAAGTAAATTAGACTTCAAAATTATAACCAAATACCTCTAAAAAGGTTGAGAAATTCTTACTTCACTCATCAAGATAATTCCGTTCAGTTTAGTATTAAACCCGATTTCCCATCTAACCAGGAGACTAATTGAGGGAAGCAAAAGGCCTAAACTAATGGAATTATAGCAAAAATATACAAGGACCTGCTTTGGAAGAAATAACCTTCACTTTCAAGAAGAAGTTATAATACGACTCCATTTCCAACGAGACCGACAACCACAAGGATCGTAAGAGAAGAACGAAGGTCAGAAGAGTTCCCGGGGCTTTCCAGTACATCACACCATCAATTTTATTAAGAATCGGAACACTTTTTCTGGATGGAAGTTATCTAATTTGTCAATCTTCAACTGTTTGCAGACGTACAATGCCACTTTGAGAGTCATCAACCCGGTAACACCAGCTTATTTTTAATTTCAGTATATTAAGAACTAATAACATTCTGTAATACTAAAGTAACCTTAATTTTGCATTACCTGGCCTTACTAATCGTTAAAAGAATCACACGTACCCTGGGATAAGAGATGTTTAATACTATATTTAATTTGTATAAATTAAAAGGAACCTGGTCAACTGAACAATCGATCTATCATTGTATAATCGATATCATGCTATTATCATCTTGAAGAGAACTGTTAGTTTGAATTAAAGTACAAAATCAATAAAGAATCTTTCTTGTATATGATGATGTTTTATGTTATTGTAGAATAGGTATTATATGTTGTGGGTGGAGTAATTTACAGGTAAAAGGGTGATTAAAATCCGGTGAACCAGTTAACCTAGACGCAAGCCAATTACGAATAACAGCGCTAATTGTCAACAGCTGGCGGAACATGAGATTGCCGAACTAGCGTGTTTCCTGTACAATTTTTGAATTGAATTACACAATACAGAGTGACTAGGGTTGACGAGAATTCTTAATTCATTAAGTCAATACATGAAGTATATCATTGATATTGCATAAACATTGAATAATTAGGTAAACCTGTATTATAGTACACCTAAAAGTTATAATAACAAATATATTTGCCTATTAAATTTGAGATACAGGAGGTCACCTACAAGACTACATAATCAATAACGTAATAAACTAATTTATTACAAATTGGCGCAAACCAACGTGGAGCTTGATTAAACCCCAGTACACTTTGAACATATAATTTATTACAAATTGCCGCCTTCAACGTGGGGCTTGACGTTGATACACGGGAGTCTCATATAAGTAAATAAACCCTTAACAACAGTAAATATCTTATTACAAATTGGCGCAAACCAACGTGGAGCTGAATTAAACCCCAAACGATCTTAGTGATTAATCTATTTACAAAATTGGCGCCCAACGTGGGGCTTTAGTTAAGTAAAAAATCGTCTTAATTATTATTTAACTTGAGCAGGCAACCATTAGAGGCACAGGAATGCATACTAGAGAGGTTTCTAAAAGCATTGCGAAGGACCAGGAAACGAAAATGCCCGAACAAGAAAGACGACTAAGTTACGCAGAATGGATGACGGTGCTATTTAAAAAATTCAGCAAGGATATGGAGTATATTAAGAACACCACCGATCACGAAAGAGTGCAAATGAGTCGCGCGAATGCAATGGGAACACCAAACGAAAAAATGACTTTGAGAGACATTTATGATGAAATGTGGGAGTTAGATGCCAGGTGTAATAAAGAAAAGACTATTGGGACAGCCCACGAAAAAGACGATAACAAGGTGGAAAGGATGACTAAAGAAGATTGGGAAAGATGGGACGATAATGAAGAACAAATGAAAAACGAAAGAACAGGAGTATACGCCCAGGTGACAGAACAACATACTCAGGAAGAATATGAACAATGGAGACGAGTAATAAGACAACCTGAAAACCCAATACAAACAGAAAACACAGAATTAAGGGAATGGATAAGGGTGATGTTTGAACTATCCAGAGAAGATATGTGTAACTGGAGGAAAGAACATAATCAAACAAAAGAATTTATAGGAATGCCAAATCATAAAAACTTAGAACAATCAAATAAGCAACAAGAAGTAGAAATAGTCAAAGTGAAGCAACAGAAGAAAATACCAGAACAAAAGAAGGAGGAAAGCTTCGAGGAATGGAGGGACTAGTTTTTTAAAAAATTCGGTAAGGTAATCGAAGAATATGATAGGAAAATGAGTGATAAGGAGCGACAACAACTTGGACAGTGGATAGAACGTTTCAAGAAAATGAATGAAACACTAAACAGCACTTCCGAAGGTATTATAATAAATCCGAAAACAGAAGAGAGTAGCAAGGAAACAGAAATTAGAGAAGACCAAAAGACGTTGCTATCTGAAAATAAAAATAGGAAGAACAAAGAGAATATCCAAACCAAGAAAGAGAATATCAGAAAATAAGGCAAACACGTCAAAGGAAATTAATGAATACACGGGAAGGATTGGAGATGATTAAAGGGGGATTATTTAAACTGCTTAATATACCAATTGCAGAACCCAGAGAAGTAAGGCAATTTAGAAACTTTAAACGAACCACAATTGAATTCCCAGATAGATTAGAAGGACCGAAAAGGCCAAAACTAACCGAGGAGCATGGAGGACTTCTGGAGATTAAGTATGAACCATTTGAACGGTTAAGTAACAATACGGAAGAATCAGTTCAAAAGACGATGGTAAACTTGAACATAAATGAAAATTTTATAGCGACAAGATGGAAGAACCAGATAGGGAGATACGTCACAAGGACGGAAATAATTCTATACGCTAGAGAAATCCGAACAATCAGTGCAGAGGAAATAATGGACCACGGTTAAACAGATTCCAAACAGAATATAGAGAAAAGGGACGGATTTTATGGATACAGGATCAAGCAAATCCAAGGAAAATAATGAGAAACTAAGTACAATATATTAAACCAACTATTAAATGAAATAAACTAATTACGCAACACTTCAGAGAAATTATGTGGAATCAATTTTAAAAACCACAAAATTCAAAAAAATGAAGTAAGTTCACCTTACAAACAAGTATTTAAGGAAACAATTTATGAGTAATATAAAAAAGAGAATTTTGAAGGTAAATACCCCAAAATTCAAAAAGCATGTAAGGACAACTTACTCAAGTTATTTCGAACAATATAATTTAAAATTGGAAAAATAAAACCCCAAAATTCTAAAAAACTGTAAGAACAACTTACTCAATAATTATTCAGAAACGATATGATTTAATAAAAAGTATGTAAGTACAACTTACTTAACTTACTTACTTAAGATATTTCGAAACCATTTAATTTAACAAAAAATAAGAACAGATTATTCAATAATATTTATAAAGAATGGATTTAAAATGAAGTAATAGGAAAAAATAATATTTTATGGTAACAAACAGAAGAATAAATAAATAAATAAAAACAATTGATGGTAATGTGCTCAGTTAAGAAAGTCAAATAAGAAGAATAAAGAATAATTTAATGACTCCAATGAAACTGAAGGAGGATAATAATTAATACAACAATAATTTAGAATCTCTCGGAATTGAAGATTATATAAAAGGAAATGATACAGAGAAAATATGTCACAAGAAGGAAAGTTAAAAGGATTTTAAAATAAATGTAAACAGCAACTGTATGAAGAATCCCAAAAGTGTTTAGTATTAGTCGCTAATTGACTACTTATAATTTTTTTTATTTTTAAGGTATTGACCGTAGAAATGTTCCGGCAATAATTTTTATGAGCAGGGATGATGTTCCCCTGGTCTCAGAAGGTGTAAGGATGGACAGCGGAGTAATGGACCCAAAAGTGGCCACCCG
The DNA here is from genome assembly GCA_034769895.1 of Magicicada septendecula. Classification (NCBI taxonomy): domain Eukaryota; kingdom Metazoa; phylum Arthropoda; class Insecta; order Hemiptera; family Cicadidae; genus Magicicada; species Magicicada septendecula. The sequence continues at coordinate 243,962,630 of CM068369.1, forward strand.
ACTGGTACCACCGCACAGGATAGGGAAAAATGTTAGGGAAATTGAGTATTTTAGGGATAATGATGAAATAGCTGTATAGATTGATATTAGATTCCAGAAGTATAGATGAAGAAAATAGAAGGAAGATAGCAGACAGAAGCTTAATTGAGAAAGCTAATTTATAGAAGTAAATAAGAAAATAAATGTTAAAACAAGTTTTTATGATTAGTGTGACCAATCCTTATCAAGTAAAATGTGGACGTACCACGATCCAGAGAAATAAATAATTTATGAATTTGCCTCCAAGAGAGAGAGTTGAGCAGTAAAACAGCAATTACCACCAGTCTGAAATACCAGTCCGTATATAACCAGTCCGAAATAAAAAAATATTATGAGTAAAAGGTTAACCTGAGCAGGGACAAACTATAAGTTTATTTTTACTAAACTTAGTTGAGCCAAAATAAACTTCTTTCGAAGGGGGGGTGTTATGTAACGTAACAGATTTGAGGTCCCCAACGTTACATAAAAAATGAAGTAACTATGGTCAAGAACCATACCCCAATATTAAGGTTACTCAGTAATTAATACATCTGAGGTGTACATAAATTTAAAAGATGTAATAAATAATATAGGGGTGTAAAATATAAACATTGTATCAAATGGGAGGAGTTTAATAGGTAATAATGAAGTGCAAATTACTATTCCAATTAATGTTTAATGTGTTGCAAATTGTACTTGTTTTTATGCTGTAGCATGGTAGTGTTTACAGGATATTTATTTTATGCTTTGTGTATAGTAAGAGGGAACTGTTGTTTTATAGAAGTACTGAGTCAGTGGTACTCCTTTCATTTATGTTAAAATTGTCTTTAGACAATTAAGTATAAATACCTGTGTTAGGTATTATATTATGTTAAATGTATTGACTAAAATTGATTAATGAAGTTGTTTTGAATTAATGTTTGTAAACTTGGCCAGGATGGCAATAAGTGTTTAAAAAGTTGACAAGTAGTTCTTATAATTATGTTGTAAAATAATGAAGGGTTCCAGGATGAATTAATTAATAGAATAAAGTAAAACAAGGAAATTAAAATTAATGTAAGTAACTATGAACCAGTAACTATTTGTACAGTAGGTCAGGTAAAGAAAATTAAGTTAAAAACCAAACAATATTATAACAGTTGTAAGAAAACCTATAGGCCTAAATTTAATATTTGTAAAAGGAAATTAATACCTTTTTAATAAGTCCAGTCCAATGAAACTATAGTAAAACATATACGGTTTAATAAGGTAGATTGGGTGAGAGTTTTAGGTAATTTGGTATAATTCCAAGCATGGAGTATTTTATTAAAAAGGAGTAGTAATATTTTATAATTCTGGCTCTAGGATATCAAATATCATCCAATGACAGAAGGAAGTGGTGTTAGGGTAACTAAAATGTAAAAAATCTTGTTGATTTTCAATCATTCGATTCGATTGTTATATGCTATTGAGTTCAGATGAGGAGACACTTTTAAAAAAGAATGACACAAATTGAAAAAAAATGAATCTAAAGTAATAAATTAAAGTTGAAACTAATCCTATAACACAACTGATGAATAATAAAATAAATTAGACTTCAAAATTATAACCAAATACCTCTAAAAAGGTTGAGAAATTCTTACTTCACTCATCAAGATAATTCCGTTCAGTTTAGTATTAAACCCGATTTCCCATCTAACCAGGAGACTAATTGAGGGAAGCAAAAGGCCTAAACTAATGGAATTATAGCAAAAATATACAAGGACCTGCTTTGGAAGAAATAACCTTCACTTTCAAGAAGAAGTTATAATACGACTCCATTTCCAACGAGACCGACAACCACAAGGATCGTAAGAGAAGAACGAAGGTCAGAAGAGTTCCCGGGGCTTTCCAGTACATCACACCATCAATTTTATTAAGAATCGGAACACTTTTTCTGGATGGAAGTTATCTAATTTGTCAATCTTCAACTGTTTGCAGACGTACAATGCCACTTTGAGAGTCATCAACCCGGTAACACCAGCTTATTTTTAATTTCAGTATATTAAGAACTAATAACATTCTGTAATACTAAAGTAACCTTAATTTTGCATTACCTGGCCTTACTAATCGTTAAAAGAATCACACGTACCCTGGGATAAGAGATATTTAATACTATATTTAATTTGTATAAATTAAAAGGAACCTGGTCAACTGAACAATCGATCTATCATTGTATAATCGATATCATGCTATTATCATCTTGAAGAGAACTGTTAGTTTGAATTAAAGTACAAAATCAATAAAGAATCTTTCTTGTATATGATGATGTTTTATGTTATTGTAGAATAGGTATTATATGTTGTGGGTGGAGTAATTTACAGGTAAAAGGGTGATTAAAATCCGGTGAACCAGTTAACCTAGACGCAAGCCAATTACGAATAACAGCGCTAATTGTCAACAGCTGGCGGAACATGAGATTGCCGAACTAGCGTGTTTCCTGTACAATTTTTGAATTGAATTACACAATACAGAGTGACTAGGGTTGACGAGAATTCTTAATTCATTAAGTCAATACATGAAGTATATCATTGATATTGCATAAACATTGAATAATTAGGTAAACCTGTATTATAGTACACCTAAAAGTTATAATAACATAATAACAAATATATTTGCCTATTAAATTTGAGATTCAGGAGGTCACCTACAAGACTACATAATCAATAACGTAATAAACTAATTTATTACAAATTGGCGCAAACCAACGTGGAGCTTGATTAAACCCCAGTACACTTTGAACATATAATTTATTACAAATTGCCGCCTTCAACGTGGGGCTTGACGTTGATACACGGGAGTCTCACATAAGTAAATAAACAGAATAACAACTTGAAAATTTGTTGTTACAACACGTACAGAAGAATTATATATATAAAGAAGATGTGTTACAAATACATTAAATAAAATAAAATAAAACATTTATTTGCACTTGAAAATTCATTTAAACTTTTTCAAACAATGGTAATTGTTAAAAATAAAATAATTTTGTTGCCAGGCAATAAAATTATAATTACTGAATGAGCTGTGAATTTTATGTGATTTCGAATGTTCCTTTTTCAATAGTCTGTGGAGTGTATGTCAAGGCAAAAAAGCGTTGACTGCATTCACTTCATGTTGTCATAAGGGTAAAGTCAAAATGTTGTTACTGGCCGTAAGTCAAAATGAATACTTTAAATCACTGTATGATGGACTTACTTCAAATGAACCTTCAATAAAAAGAAAGTCAAAAAATTATTTTGAAAACATTCGTAAATACAATTCATCATTTGCTATGGTTAGCTCAGAAGCTAAAATTTCGGATACAGTTACGCGTGGAGTGTATCATTTTAAAGTGCATGATGATGTTTTTTATCACAGATCAGGTCCAATGACTGCTGGATATGGTCACTCACCATGTTATGCGCAATTATATTTTTATGATGTTGACACTGCTGTCAATTATAGATTACGTGAACACTATAATCAAACATGCAATAACAATATAATGCGCGAAATCTCTCTTGAATTGGAACGCATTAATCCTTTCATTCGGTCATTCATTGCAATGAAAGATCATTGTCAGAGAGTTGAAAATCAAAATAAAGAAATTTGTATGCTCACTAAAGTAAATCGTGATTTAGATCTACGCCGTTATAATGATGCAGTTCAAACTGATGTAGCAGTAATATTTAGTACAGTTGATGGTGAGCCACCCTTTGAACAAAATATGGTTTCGTTTTCAAAAGTTAATGGTACCATTAAAAATATCTCTGTTTTGGATTCATCATTGGACCCTTTAGCGTATCCATTACTTTTTCCAAATGGTGATACTGGGTGGCATATCAATATTTCTCATAATGTACCAACTACATCTAATTCAAGAGCGCCCAGAAATAAATTAACCATGCTTCAGTATGCAGCCTATCGACTTGCAATTAGAGAAGATTTTAGCATGTTGCACCATTCACAAAAATTATTTCTGCAGTGGATAGTTGATATGTATGTGAGAATAGAGGGCACAAGGTTACATTTCATTCGACAAAATCAAACAAGTCTTAGGTCTGAAGTTTACAACAATTTAACAGATTATTTAGAATTGAACCCCAATGCCAATAATGTTGGCCGTAGAGTAATTTTACCATCTTCATTCAATGGATCTCCAAGAAATATGTATCAGAATTATTTAGATGCAATGTCAATTGTACAACATTTCGGAAAGCCTTCTTTGTTTATTACAATGACTTGCAATCCAAGTTGGCCTGAAATAGTTAGCAATATTGGTGTAGGTGAGTCAGCTAATTTTCAACCTGATATTGTTGTGCGTGTATTCAAGTCCCAACTGAAAGAATTAATTGAGGGCCTTACACTAAAAAAAATCTTCGGTAAAGTTGAAGCACTCATTTATACAATTGAGTTTCAAAAGAGAGGATTGCCTCATGCTCACATTTTACTCTCTTTAAATGAGCAAGATAAAATTGTTAACGCTACCGATATTGATAAAGTTGTATCTGCGGAGATTCCTAACATTCAAACACATCCTACATTACATGAATATGTTGTAAAACACATGATGCATGGTCCATGCGGTGTACTTAATCCAAATTCTGTATGTATCAGAGATGGAAAATGCACAAAATATTATCCAAAACGATTTAATGAATTTACATGTGAATCATTAAATGGATATCCATTATACAGAAGGTGTGATAATGGTATTAATGCTGAAGTTCGCGGTAATTGCCTCGACAATCGTTATGTTGTACCATACAATCCGTATTTACTTGCCAAATTTAATTGCCATATAAATGTTGAAGTATGCACTACAGTTAAAAGTGTTAAATACATTTATAAATATGTGTATAAAGGCTATGACAGTGCATCTGTTGAATTAGGTTCAGAGAGAAATGAACCAGGTCAAGACATACAAATTGATGAAGTTAAAAATTTTTTAAATGGCCGTTATGTCGGATCAACTGAAGCTGTATGGCGCATCTATGAATTACCAATGCATTTTCAATCACATGTCATTGTTAGACTTGACATTCATTTACCGCGTAGACAGAATGTTTACTTTCGAGAAGGGCAAGAACGTCAAGCAATTGAAAATGCAAGACAAACAAAATTATTAGCATTTTTTCAATTGAATCGATCAGATCCATCAGCGCATGAATATAAGTATATTGAAATTCCTTTGCATTATGTGTGGGAAGATTCCCGAAAAAAAATGGAAGAAGAGAAGGCGTGGAGGTGATAAAATCATTACACGCATATATGTAGTATCACCAAAAGACATCGAACTTTTCCATTTACGATTGCTTTTATTACATGTCTGTGGTCCAAAATCATTTGAGGATGTTAGAACATACAATGGAATTATACACACTTCTTTTGTTGAAGCGTGCCATTCTCGCGGCATTGCTTCAAATGATAATGAATGGCGTGAATGTTTAAATGAAGCAAAAGAATTACATTCACGAAAACAAATGCGAAATTTATTTGGTTACATTTGTGCATTAAATGTGCCAGCCAATGCATTGGCGTTATGGAATGAATTTTAAGTATATCTTAGTGAAGATTTTTTGAGAGATTACAACGAAGAAGTATCCTTTAATACAGCTCTATTAGAAATTTAAGATATTTTGAATGTTCATAATTTGTCATGTCAAGAACTTGGTTTACCAGTTCCCACGTATTCGCAGAGAACAGACGAAGCAAATGCTATTGATCCAATAGAACAAGAGTTTCTGTTTTGTGAGCATTATGAAACTGCAAATATTGAACAGCGTAATCTAATTGATCGTGTGATTCGTGAAGTTTTGCATCATGATACTGGATCTAATGTTTTTTGTTTAACCGCTCATGCACGTTGTGGAAAAACATTCACACAAACAGCAATCATTCACAAATTAAATTCGCTTAATCTTAGTTGCATTGCAACAGCGTTCAGTGGCATAGATTCAACTCTATTACTTGGAGGTAGAACTTTACACAATGTGTTAAATTGCCTATACCCATTTTGGAAAATTCTGTAGCGAATATTACCGCAAATAGTAGCTATGGACGTTACATAAATTCATCATCATTGATAATTATTGATGAAATTTCTATGTGCCCACTGCAAGTGTTGAAAATCATAGATAGATTATTGCAGGATCTATGCGATGAAAATGATAAACATAAACCATTTGGAGGGAAAACGATACTTCTGTGCGGTGATTTTCGGCAAATCTTACCAGTTGTCCCACATGGATCACGTGCAACTTTAATTGAAAATTGTGTCACGAGTTGGCATAAATTTGTTTATTTTCATAAAGTAACGTTTACTCAAAATATGAGAGCCTTACCAAGTGAAATAAAATTTGTCGAATTCTTGAAAAAAATTGGTAATGATGAAGCCCCACAATTCCCTCAGTTTGGTGAAAATATTATTGAAATACCTCAGCAATTAATACGAGATGAAGATCATATTATTAATGAGGTGTATGGAAATATTTCCGAAAACATACTCTCAGATAACATATTGAAGTCAGTTATTTTAGCACCCAAAAATGATGATTGTACTTTTATTAATACTGATATACTTAATCGAATACCAGGTGAACAGAAAACATATCATAGCTACGATAAAATAATTTGTGATGATGACAATGAAATCAATAACTATCCAGTAGAGTTTTTGAATTCTTTGACTATTAGTGGTTTGCCACCACATAAGTTAGTATTGAAAGTTAATTGCATCGTTTTACTGATCAGAAACTTAAATACAAAGGAAGCATTAGTCAATGGAACAAGAATGCGCATCAAGTGTATGCATCGTAATGCTACTGATTGCGAAGTTTTAACTGGAACCGCACGCAATAAGAGAATTTTGATTCCACGTATAAATTTAACATATTCGGGTACTGTTTTACCATTTAACTTTCAAAGAACTCAATTTCCAATTATACCTGCATTTGCGATTTCAATAAATAAGTCTCAAGGACAAACATTCGAAAAAATTGGAATTTTATTGAGGCAGCCAGTTTTTACACATGGTCAATTGTACGTCGCAGCAAGTAGAGTTCGATCATTCGATGGTTTGAGATTTCATATTTCCGAATGTAATGGCCAAGGGCATTTAGCAAATGATGAAAGAGTTTTTACAAAAAACATCATTTACACAGAAGTTCTGAATCATTAAATTCACTTTCAAACTATTTTAAGTTCAACGGACAACATTTATTTTTTTAACCGCCCGGTTTTTTTGATTTAATGAAAAATATATGAAAAAATACGAGGCACGTATTTTTTATTTCATTTTTTATTTTGTATTAATTTTTTTATTTAAATTTTATATAATTCGAAAAAGATAGGCAAAATAACTGTGTAGCCTTGGCGAAACCTGGTCAGTATGGCAATTAAAAAAAACCCAAGGAAATGTCAAAAAACGCGTTATTGCTTTTTAAATATGGCTTAGCCAAGCTAAACCTCATTTTTTTTAATCTTTCATATTTTTCAAATAACTCGAAAATTAATGCATAGAAAAAAAAATTAAAAAATTATATAAGCTTTGTAGCAGATAATCTTCAAACTGTTTTCGAATTTTGTACCTTACCAAAAATGAAATGTAATCCACTGGAATTGAAAACAATGTATCTTATACTTCCATGAATGTCAAGTCTCATTTTTATTAGCGTTTATTTGATTCAATAAGAACATGAAAAATTAAAACTGACAATGAATTATATCAAAAAATAAATACGAATACAAACTGTAATTGTGTTTTTTTTCAACTGTTACTAACATTACATTTTAAATTTCATAGGTATTGCAGGGAATTAAGGCAAACAACACACGCTAATGACGTATTTGTACACGCTCGCAGCTGACGTAATAGAACAAAATTCAAAAAAATTATATGCAATGATTATAGAGGTATACTCTTTGACAAAAGAACCTCAATAACGTTCAAACTTAAAATTTTAATGAATTACGGTCTAATTTCGACCACTGGGCGACCACTAGTAAACATTAAATTCATTTGAAAGATAGAAATTTTGGGCAATAAATTTAAAAGTTGGATTTAGAGGTTATGGAAGAAATGATGAATGAATTTTATTATGAAGTAAATAAAGACAATATGAAATTAAATAAATTAAAATTGTTTTGAAGTAATTTACAGTGTTTGACTATGAGGTAATTAACATTTATGTGAGAGGATTTAATTAATGTAAAAGTCGTCAAATAATGAGATTACATCAACTTTAATGTGGATCTTTGGTAGATTATTAACTTAGATTTATTTCACTACATGAATGAAATTTAAATAGTTTATTTTCATTTTGAGATTATCTTTGCCAGACAAACAAGTAACAGTTGAGTAAAATAAGGGAATTGTGTTTATATTTGAGGATAAAATGTTTATGTTAATTTAAAAATGATTACAATTGTTTTGAAGTTAGGGTTTGGTACAGTAAAGAATGTTTAGTTGAGTTAAGATACTGTATTTAAGATAGTAAGGCATATATGTACGCAACCAGTACTTTGCTAAAGGCAATCCAGTATGTATGTAAGGGGAGATATATTGGTTGAGGATCTGGTATGATATAAGGCTAGTTGTTGATTTTATTTGGAATGTTACACGGTTAGGTGGTACTGTGGTGAGCGCCTGTCTGATTTTACGGTGTTGGGATCTCGTACAGAGAAGTCCAGTAATGTCGTTCAGGTGCAGCCATAGTCGCCGAACTAGGGGGGTAGAGTACCCATGATTTATGAAGGAATTAAGGGGGGTTGTTGGCGCCATATCCTCGCTAGTCCTCTTAGGGTTTAGCAATGAGAGTTTTTCTGTTTCGGCAGAAAACCTCTCATTGGGGGGGGGGGTATTGTAACAGGACAGAATTGGGAACTTGTAATCTAAAGTTTTTTTTTCATGACCCGAATATATTTGGTGAACAAACTATAGCTTCGAGACTGGTACGACTTGTTACAGGAATGTAAAGTTTACAACAAGGGGCGCATTCACGCATACGCGCGCACACTTCGGCCAACGGTCACACGGAAGTGGCACGTCCGTATACATTCTTTCTCGCTTGGTGCGTAGAAACATAACTCTGTTGTCTTATAGCTGTGGAACCGCGCGGTTCAACGTAAAAGGCTCGTGAGCCGAAAATCATTTAAAAAGTATAAAATGTGACTTGACTAAAAGTTTAAAGTGAACAAAAGATGTGTGCCATCTTTTAATCATTAGTGAACCAGTGGAAACATAATTTAGGCAGTGACCAAAATTTTAACAGTGCGAACTTAATTCAGAATAGAACAGTGAACACCAAAAAACAGACTAATTACAACACAGGTTCTTCACAGTGGCAACAGGGAAGTAGCTACATTTCAGTAAAAAATAAATTTAAACAAATATGACCATTTAATTAAAAGGTGCTAAAACATAAAAGATGGGTGTATAATGAATGAATGAGAGTGTGAGCAAACTGGGTTGCCTTATACAATACACTTAAGTTAATAACCATAAGTAGATATAAGGTATCATAATTGTCAAAGATGTATTCGAAATTTGTTTAAATAATGTCCCATAACGGACTGTAGCAGGGCTGAGAAGTAAAGATACTGAACACGTAGAGAAGGGGAGGGGAGTATTTTATGTGAATGGGAGATTACCAATAATGTTAAATTAAAATGTAATAAAGTAATGTTTTATATGAATTTATAAATATGTACTTGTTTATTTGCATTGACCTATTATTCTCTGCCGAGTACACTAGACGACATCTAGGTTAATTTTACTTCCATATTCCTTAAGGAATGGAAGTATGGTGATGGCAAAAAAAATTGTGTTCGAGATTATTGCAGATTCTGATTCTACTACACTCAAAACATGAAAAAAAGTCGTTTTCCGAAAAGTGTCTGTGTGTGTGTCTGTCTGTCTGTCTGTGTGTCTGTAGATTTTTTTTCTATGGCAAACGATAACTGCCGCAAATTCAAAAACAGAATCAAATAATTTTTTGCATACAGCCCTGATTTGTAGAGTACTCACGACCTATTGTTTTTGGTGAAGATCGGTTGAGGGAAAGGGGTAGTTTACCTGCAACGGTTTTTTTTTATCAAGGGAAATTTTTTTTTTTGGCAAACGATAACAGCCGCAAATTCAAACAGAATCAAATAATGTTTCGCATACAGCCCTGAATTGTAGAGTTCTCAAGACCTATTGTTTTTGGTGAAGATCGGTTAAGGGAAAGGGGTAGTTTACCTACAACGTTTTTTTAACAAGGGTATTTTCTATGGCAAACGATAACAGCCGCAAATTCAAACAGAATCAAATAATTTTCTGCATACAGCCCTGATTTGTAGAGTACTCAAGACCTATTGTTTTTGGTGAAGATCGGTTGAGGGGAAAGGGGTAGTTTACCTGCAACGTTTTTTATCAAGCGTATTTTCTATGGCAAACGATAACTGCCGCAAATTCAAACAGAATCAAATAATTTTTTGCATACGTCAGTGAATTGTAGAGGACTCAAGGCCTTTAGATTTTGGTGAAGATCGGTTAAGGGGAAGGGGTAGTTTACCTGCAACCTTTTACGTTTTAACAAGAGTAAAGTACTTGAAAATTCATTTAAACTTTTTCAAACAATGGTAATTGTTAAAATAAAATAATTTTGTTGCCAGCAAATAAAATTATAATTTTTTCATTTTAATGTAAATCTGTACAAAGTCTGTCTGTGTTTTCTCTCTGTGTTTGAAATCGCTAATCTCAGGAAGTACTGAACGGATTTTATTCAAGTTTTCGCCAATAGATAGAGTGTCTATCGAGGAACATTTATGTGTATAATTAATACATATATGTTGTACATTAGCTTAGCTATCACGGTTTATGTCAAGTAAGTGGTATAGTTTACATCTTATATATAAAAATGAATGTTTCTTTGTTTGTCCCGTATGCGTTCCTATACCATTCATCCGATTGCGATGAAACTTCGGTGAGTTGTTGTGCGCACGTCCGGGAAGGTTTCTTCCACATCTCCTCCTAAACCACTGTACCGATTTCAACCAAACTTGGCACAAATATTTTACGCAACGGGAGAACCAACATAGGATAGGTGTTTTTTCGATGGGGTCCTTTTGGGGGTTCTTTGGGGTCTTCCACTTCGCCTCCTAACCCACTGGACCGATTTCAACCAAACTTGGCACAAATATTTTACGCAAAGGGAGAACCAACATAGGACAAGTGTTTTTTCGATACGATCCTTTGGGGGGTCCTTTGGGGTCTTCCACGTCTCCACCTAAACCATTGGACCGATTTCAACCAAACTTGGCACAAATATTTTACGCAACGGGAGAACCAACATAGGACAGGTGTTTTTTTCGATACGATCCTCTGGGGGGTCCTTTGCGGTCTTAAAAACTATTAGATCTGGTTACTATGGCAACCCAATAGAATATATTCTGTTCTAAATATATTATCGCATTAAATTGAAGACCACGCGAACGAAGTTGTGGGCAACAGCTATTTATTTTTAAGAAGCCTACTTTAATTAAACTTTATTAATTAAACTAACATTTTCATTACGTACAACATGAAACTCCGTAGCGAAGCACGGGTATTCTGCTAGTCATGTATAAGAGAAAATATATCGTGCGTGGCAGGCAAGCATATCTCAGTTATGTACTGTTTACGTTTCCATTTTATTATTATCACTACCGCAATAAAAAGGCAGGGAATACACACACACACACACACACACACACAATTCGCATTATTTCTGGCCTCATTCATGTTTATTTCCTTACATTTGCACGGCTTTTAAATGGAAAGTGCTGAACCCATACCAACATAACGCATGCAAGTCGAAAAAGTGTCCAGCGTGGATAGCGATTTGCTGGGCAGTGTAACTGCACGTGTTTACAGAGGAACGATTCATAGACAGACTTTTCGTCTTTAGGGAATGAACCCTCTGCAAGATGCTGAGGGTCCATGAGTGACTTCGGAGCGCTCCTTCTTTTCCGCGTGTTTGTTCTGTGAAACGTACACTGTAGATTCGCAGATTTATTCTAAGCAACGCTCAATAGGAAATGTTGAAAATTTTTGTCCACGGTGAACCCTCATACACACTAAACCTGCTCTGATGTTTTAATTACGGACATCATAATATTGAAACTTTGGAAACTTGAGCACTATTTAATGGAGATCAATCATTAACTTATACAAGCCATTAATTTTATGCATATTTTTTATATATATGTGTACAACGTTATCGGCAACAAAGAAGTAGTTTTTGTTAAAATTCCTTCCCGGGATATTTGGCCGTAGTCCAATGTTTTCTACAAAACCAGACGTTTCGGCAATGCCATTGACTTCCATCATCAGTGAAAATCGAGTGCGATAACGTGAGGTGGTATATGTTAGTGACCACAGTACTGTGGTTAAGGCTGAAGCAGTAAGTAGAAAGAAGTAGTTTCTATGGTAATATTTCATTTCAAAAATGATTTTAAAAATAAATCTTAGAATATGGAAGTCATGTATGGTTCTCCATACCGATATTTCATAAGAACGTCAAGATTTAAAACTTTTAACGCATCAATTGACGTCCGAGTAAGGTACAGTAACACAAATTTAAATACTTTTAATCATTTAATTACTGAGTACTACTTCAATATATTATTAAAAGACGTATCAGAGATAAACTTTTGATGAAGAAAGCAGATAGAGATGTTCAAGTATGGTAAAGATAGTAACTAAACGAATTGGTTTAAAGGTGATAAATGAGAGTAGAGATTTATTACATAACAAAACCCAATAACCATTCTTACAGGTCACAAGTTCGCATATAGGACCCTGGATCCCTGTGAAGGTAAGAATTTTGGAAGTTGACAGTATTTGAATATTTTATGTTTACAAATTTTATTAATTAAAAGTGTAGAGTCACAGTTTCACAACATATTTCGTATAATAATTTCAAATTTGATTTGTTTTCATACAAAAGTCATCGGACACATCCCAGGCATAAACAATCTTCTCAACTCAGAAGATGGGAATTAGCCCATCAAAGTACAACTAAATCTAGAGATCTAAACCTAAATGTATAATAATAGTGGACCATTTAGCTAAAACAATCCTTTACAAACCCTCACTTCAAACTAGTTCCTCTCCTATCACAACATAGTCAGCAAAAACATGAACAGGATAATTTTTGATAAAAGGTAAATAAAAAGCTATCAGGTGAGTTTTTTAAGTTAGTAACCACTGACCATTTTTCTGTGTTGAATGTATTTCCTAACGAATTCTGAAACTGTTTCTTTCAGTGAAGTATTTCTAATCAGTGTTGTTTTTATTAAATTTATATGTTTAGTAAACAGAAATAAATGTTTAATATAAAACAGAAAACATGTTATCCCTCATAATAATTTTTAAATATACATAATTATTTTGTAATAATATAAAACTTGAAAATATTGAATTAATATTATTTCTATTCATATTGTTACCTGAGCATGAAAATACAGTACAGAGACTTATGTTTTTCTGCTCTCATACTTAAATCAATAAATATACTGTGTTTAGAACTCTTTATACTTTATTTATTACTAGCAAAATACCCGTGCTTCGCTACGGAGTTTCACGTTGTACGTAATTGTACAATTATTGCTCGCTTAATAGTATAGCATTAGATAGATTGTACAAATTCTCAACTCTTAGTTTGTTTATTTACATTCATAGCAACAGCTATTTATTATTTATTTCGAGAAAATCGTTAGAGCCGTTTCCGAGAAAAAAAAGGACATACATTTATTAATTAATTGAACTTCGCAATTTTCTCGACTGTAAGAACCTGCAAACAACGAAGTTTTTCAATTTAAAACAATGATTAAAAACTCAGAACTAAATGTATTCGGGGTTTCCAATAAACTCAGATGTCAACCACTTCATTTACAAAGTATGCAATTCCCGCGATAAATTTCATTATTTGGTTTTTTGCCCCTTAGGAGTGAAAGTTTTTAAAACCGTTTCTTAGTGAGCACCTAAGACCTATGATGAAGCTACGTTTAAAGTTTCATTGATATCCATTCAGTGGTTTCAGAGATATCGTGATCAGTGAGTCAGTCAGTGGTATTTGGCTTATATAGATATCTATATCTAGCCGATTTACCCAGCGTTGCTCGGGTTCATAATTTATTCATAGGCTCATAGGCACCTATTCTTGTTCTAACGTTATATTACTTGTATATTGTATAATCTTCCTTATATTGTTACGTTCGCATTCTCACTGGAGGAATACTCTGTAGCGCACCTGTTTAAGAACATGTCATAAACTGTATTCTTATATCTGGAGACGAATTCTGTTGCGCATGATGCTCCTGCTCGATTTCTAACTCTGGGAGAGGGCGAACAGCTAAATTAGTTTTCAATAAAATGTCTACAGTACTTGCACGCGCTGCGTATTTAACTGTCGTTTTATAATTCATTGTGTTAATGTTGAAATAAGACATTTTTTAAATTAGTGCCTCCTAAACTTATTCTAACAATACAATACCTCTAAGTTATAGATTTCAGCTTATCAATTTTTAAATTCAATCCGTGGATGAACTCCTGGGAAGGCCCGTCGGACGACTCCCGCGCTATTTCCTAAGCGGGAGACTTCCACCGATGCTATGGTAAACCAGAATCTATTCTATTGGGTTGCCATAGTAACCAGAGCTAATAGTTTTTAAGAACCAAAGGACCCCCGAAAGGATCGTATCGAAAAAACACTTGTCCTATGTTGGTTCTCCCGTTGCGTAAAATATTTGTTTAATGAAGAAATTTGTGTTAGTGGTTGAAATCACAATCAGAATGATCACAGTTGCACACCACTATATAAAAATTATCCCGATTAGCGCTTTCAAGCGATGGCTTGTGAGGACGATGGGCTGTGAGGCTTGAAAGCGCTAATCGGGATAATTTTTATATAGTGGTGTGCAACTGTGATCATTCTGATTGTAAAATATTTGTGCCAAGTTTGGTTGAAATCAGTCAAGTGGTTTAGGAGGAGATGTGGAAGACCCCAAAGGACCCCCCGAAGGATCATATCGAAAAAACACCTACCCTATGTTGGTTCTCCCGTTGAGTAAAATATTTGTGCCAAGTTTGGTTGAAATCGGTCCAGTGGTTTAGGAGGAGATGTGGAAGACCCCAAAGGACCCCATCGAAGAAAACACCTATCCTATGTTGGTTCTCCCATTGCGTAAAATATTTGTGCCAAGTTTAGTTGAAATCGGTCCAGTGGTTTAGGAGGAGATGTGGAAGACCCCAAAGGACCCCATTGAAGAAAACACCTATCCTATGTTGGTTCTCCCGTTGCGTAAAATATTTGTGCCAAGTTTGGTTGAAATCGGTCCAGTGGTTTAGGAGGAGATGTGGAAGACCCCAAAGAACCCCCCCCACAGGACCCCATCGAAAAAAGCACCTCACCTATGTTGGTTCTCCCGTCGCGTAAAATATTTGTGCCAAGTTTGGTTGAAATCGGTCCAGTGGTTTAGGAGGAGATGTGAAAGACCCCGAAGAACCCCCAAAGGACCCCATCGAAAAAAACACCTATCCTATATTGGTTCTCCCGTCGCGTAAAATATTTGTGCCAAGTTTGGTTGAAATCGGTCCAGTGGTTTAGGAGGAGATGTGGAACATACATACATAGATACATACATACAATAGGGGGGGGGTTGCCCCTTAGGAGTGAAAGTTTTTAAAACCGTTTCTTAGTGAGCACCTAAGACCTATGATGAAGCTATGTTCAAAGTTTCATTGACATCCATTCAGTAGTTTTTGCTCTACGTTGATTCTATGTCAGTTAGTCAGGCAAACTCCCCCCCCCCCATTTTCCCCCCTTTAAAGGTCGAATTTCCAAAAATCCCTTCTTATCGGATACCTACATCACATAAGGAACCTACATGCCAAATTTCAAGTTTCTAGGTGTTATAGTTTCGGAGATTTCGTGATGAGTCAGTGAGTGAGTCAGTGGTATTTCTCTTTTATATATATAGATTAGTTTATATAAATTAGTGCAGCATAATTTATATAATCACAAACTAATTGTCTTTTTTGGCGTAGGTATTAAAACATTTCTGTGCATAGAATGTGCTGAAAACATGGCCACATTTTTGTTTTTTGCTGTAGCTGAAAACTATAAACTGATTAATTTTAGTTTTAACACCTGAAAATTAGAGTTTTATTTTCAGGCAACAATTATATTGTAACTTTACAATTAAAACACAAGCTGATACTTACCCCGTTTACTGCGATCTTTTTTCGACTTAACTTAAAAAACAACCAGAAGATCCCAAAGCCCTCATTAAGGTCGCCACCATATTTTGTGGCTTAAATACGGACACCATTATACTCTTCCCCAAAAGAAATAATTTACTCAATAATTGAAATCCCTTATATAAAAAACTCTTCCAGGTTCATTTAGACGAGCTCTTGGTACAGAATAGGTTATGGTTCCGGCGCAATAATTAGTCTAACACATTATTATGGTAATACCATATTTTCATACTTTTCTTTAATAAAATGTTGTTAATTTCTTGTTTACTTTGACAATACAAAGAATTCTCAGACACAAAAACTTATGACTTCCAAAGAAAATAGTTTGCGCAAATACTAATACAATTACAAAATAAATGTATACTTTGACAATATAAAGAATTCTTAGACACAAAAACTTATAACATACAAAGAAAATATTTTGCACAAATCAGTACTTTGTCTTTTACTCTTTCTCCTGTCCCCCTTTTTCTCTTACGCACTCTCTCTTCTCTCTGTTTAACCCCCTTTTTGTGATACAAACTCTTTATTGATATAATAATATTAATACAATAAAAAACTTTAATCAACTTTTGGCCAATTTATTCTTTACTATTACTTATCCATTCTGTAGTCGTCTCCAGGAGTTGCACCCCCACTTGACACTCACTTTTTCGATAAAATGCTGAAATATCTAGGTTCCAAACACTTAGATCATAGTCACCTCCACTGACTTGTGAATTTAAAGTTTTTAAAACTTCATTACAATTTTAAAACTACTTTTCGGTAAGCTTACCAGGCCTGTCCGGCCCACCACCCATGCCCGAGGCCACTATTACATTACGTCCGTTCGGTCTGATAGTGTGTGCTGGACTGGGGCTAGCTTAGTGTCACCACACCAGACTTCCGTCTTAATTGCGCCTTTGAAAACTGGTCTGAGGCGGAATTCCACACCTCGTCCTGTCCTGGAGCCTGAAAACTTTTCGTTGTTGTTCGTCACCGGAAACTCGCTGTGTCGGAAACACGTGTCTGTATGATTCACTGGTTACGTGACAGTAATTAGCAGCATTCCTCGCCTTATATGGCCATCAATAACCCCTTCTTCGTTATGTCGCTGTTGAATATTGCATTGTAATTTATTGCCTTTTCTGTGATTCACTAGTTACGGATTGAATTATCACCACATGCCCCCTCCTTCCACACTTTCAACCAGACACGTTTCTCGGATTTTTATTATAAATTATTATAACATTGAAAATTATTATAAAGGACGGTTATACAAATTTTGTTCTATTACAAGACCCCCCCCCCCCAATGAGAGGTTTTATGTAAAAACTCTCATTGCCTACACCTAAGAGGATCAGCGAGGATATGGCACCACGACCCCCCTTACTTACTGATTAAAATTTGGGTACTTACCCCCCTAATCCGGTGGCTGTGGGCGCACCTGCATGACTTTACTGGACTTCCTTCCTCAGGATCCCAACACCATAAAGCCAGACAGGCACTTGGCGACCTTGCCCTGATACGCTGGCCAGCACAAGTCCGCCTCCACAGTACCACCCAGATTCTGTAACACCAAATCAAAAACATTAGCAAATGGTCTTTCATTATTCCATATCCTTAACCGATTTGGGTTCCTCCTAGACGTACTGATTTGCATTTATCAAAGTACCGATTTGATATCTTACGTATTTTAATACACAAATAACATCATCCTTCTACAATAGGTAGCCTTATTGCTAACATAACACATTTTATTTAAACCACATAACATATTAACATACACTTGCAAGTCATATCAAAAACAAATTTGTCTCAAAATAATTCAAATTCCAAAAAATGGTACTAAAATTCAATTATAAATTCAATTTAACAACAATTCCATCTTACATTTCCCTTCTCTCATTACAAACCACATTATAAATATTTTATAAAACCATGTTGTATATCTCATAAATGCATCACCATCAAATAAACATTACCAACATCACATTAAAACAAACAGTCCAATTGTGAATTTGAATAAAAATTACAAACCTTACCTAACTTTAGTTTTAATTTTCTATTGAATATTCCAATTGTCACATCATGACTTTAACTCTGAATTTCTATTAAACATTTTAACTATCAAACTTTAATCATTTACCATTCATTATAAAATTCAAATTAAAAAATTTTTTCAAATTTATTACCAAAATTTACCTTTTAAAACATTTCAAATTACTTTAATTCCATAAAAATGCCAATTATTAACAATCAATTATCATTGTTATAATAAACTCAATCAAAATTATAAACGTTTAGTACACAAAATACAATGTACACACACAACACAATGTATCCTCAGATACCCTACCATAACAACAACATAACCTAATACCTTAATACATTTAACACCAATACAAAATTATACTATAAAATAGGTTAA
Source organism: Magicicada septendecula (assembly GCA_034769895.1). Lineage (NCBI taxonomy): Eukaryota > Metazoa > Arthropoda > Insecta > Hemiptera > Cicadidae > Magicicada > Magicicada septendecula. The sequence goes on from CM068369.1 coordinate 243,981,343, forward strand.
TTACCTTCTGTCAACGTTTCTTAAAATCCTTTTAGGATAACTTGAGTTTCGACACCATTTGGTGTCATCATCAGATCGGATATGAATTAAGTCAAAACATTTTGATGCATATACATCTCGTCAGATATTAAAAAATTAAAAACAACACATAACATTACATAAATAATAAATAAACTATATCACAACAAAATAACATTACAACAATAAAATATAAAAACAACGCGGCCGCAAACGAACCTGTACAGGAATGAGTCTTACCGTGGGGGCGTTCCTGTACAGGTTCGTTTGCGGCCGCGTTGTTTTTATATTTTATTGTTGTAATGTTATTTTGTTGTGATATAGTTTATTTATTATTTATGTAATGTTATGTGTTGTTTTTAATTTTTTAATATCTGACGAGATGTATATGCATCAAAATGTTTTGACCTAATTCATATCCGATCTGATGATGACACCAAATGGTGTCGAAACTCGAGTTATCCTAAAAGGATTTTAAGAAACGTTGACAGAAGGTAATTAACCTATTTTATAGTCTTAATAATTTCTGGAGGCAAGAAAAATTTTTAAACAAAATTATATACAATATACTTCAACATAAATCATTATCTCCAAAAATCATTACATTATTAAGCCAAGTATTAACACCATTAACTCAAATAATTAAATGGACATGTCCATTATCAACAAGTGTCTAACCCCCATCATCAAAAATTAGTCTGATATTATCCATGCACATTTCATTTTGGTTTAAATTCATTATATTACCTTCTTCAACATAATGACCATCTAAATTCTCATCTTCTACCACAATACTATAATAACCGACAGGGTTATTCCATAGTATTACATCATATACATTGTCACCACCATTTATAGTCCAGTTGCCCTTAGTATTATTTGTCACTATCAGGTAAGTTACAATATCCTCATCATTATTATCATCATCTACTACACCAGTTTCATCACAAGGTAAGTACTCAATATCATCAACATTATCAACCATTTACTGCTGCACTAACTACAACACAAGGTAAGTCAGTTTTCTCACCTCTCTCAATATCTAAACTCTGCACTAACATTTCATAACCTCTATTAACCTTAAATCTCTCTCTCTCTCTCTCATGACAATACCTATCACAACTCCCCTGAACTATCTCACTCCACAAAAAGGGCATCACAAAATCACTAATACATATCCTGGCTTTACCAGGTATATCACAACAAAAACTTAAGGGACCATTTGGAGACACCATGTCTCCCACATAACCTCTGGAGGAACCTTTGTCCTCATAAAACACTTGTGGAGTCTTTACTCCACTTATACCACATGGAAAATTTGCCCTCTGCCCTACATACTCATCTAAACTCTCACTTAACCTCTCTTCACACACTTTCAATCACATCAACAACTGTCACCTCACCACTAACCTCTACTCTCATTGAAATCTCATCATGACTACCATTATTTATTACGGTACTTTACTCTCTACTACTACATCTTTAATTACATCACCCTTATTACTTGTTATAACGTTATTATAGTTATCACTATTATTTTCACTATCACTGACCTTGTCATCTATTACCTGATTTACTTTACTTTCTTTATTCTCATTTAATTTATCTGTCTCTCTTTTCCACTCTTTCACTTCCTCAATCATTTGTTTTTGTGAATTAATTACCTCATCAACACGTTTATCAATATTACTCAGGATTTTACATAAAAACCTCATCATTTCATCGTTCGACCTATCTCTCTCTTTTGTTGACACTGGGGTTGACTGTGCCCCCGGGTCACTCATTATGGCTGATTCAGTCATACTAACTTCATTTTCATCTGCCATTTTAATTATTTATAGAAATAGAATTAAAAAAAAAATGTTAATCACAATATGTTATATCATAACCTCTAATCACAACTTCGTTACTTATACAAACAATACAAAAACGCCGTTTACCAAAACCTATCTCTGTACCTCAAGCAGGCCTAACCTATAAGAAAAAAATCATGTAGCATCCTGGGAGGGTCGCCGATTGTAACTTTACAAAATTTATATGAAGACAAGAAGATACTTACCCCCGTATTTTGCGACCTTTTTTCGACTTACCTTAAAAACAGAGAAGATTCCCAACAGCCCTCAAAGTCGCCACGACATTTTAAGGAGTAAATGTCGAAACCAATTACACTCTTACCAAAAGAAATAATTTAGATAATTCATTATTATTGAACTCCCTTAACCCTTTCGCTGCGTAATTCGACTATAGTCGAACTGATTTAAAAACCCTTCGCTGCGTAATTCGACTACAGTCCACATTGCTCAATAATTTTCTCCGTTCACTGCGGTATTCGACATTAGTCGCACAGTGATATGGCAGTATTAGAATTGCTCTCTGATTAGTGGTGCTCTCTGTGGAAGCTTGTACGTATAAACAGCTGATGTTTTGGTCGTTGACAGTGTGTCATTGCTCTCAACCCAGCAGCGTGTGTTGTTTACTCATGTTGTTTTGAACGTAATTTTATCTTTCTTGTTTGTAAACATTTATACTTATAACTTTTAAATGTTCGTTTTCCTCGTATTTTCTTAAGTGTAATGTAGTTTTTCAGTTTGTGAGTGTATTAATGTGCGTATTTACATTGTGTTTATGTAAATAACGAGTGTTGGTGTAACAGTGTTTTCTGAATTTCGCGTATTGCTTGTTAGTTATAGTTTTCAACATTTTGGTTATAAAAGCATTTGTTTCCCTTATTTTCTGAAGTTTAATGTTATTTTACAGTTTTTGAGTGTATTTAGTGTGCGTCTTTATGTTTTATGTTCGTAAATACCTCATTTTGGTGTCATAGAATTTTCTGATCTTCTCGTATTGGTTATTAGGTTACAGTTTTCAATATTTTACTTTGACTAAAGCAACATTAATTTTCATTTTACAGTTTTTGAGTGTACTTAGTGTGCGTCTTTATGTTTTATGTTCGTAAATACCTCATTTTGGTGTCATAGAATTTTCTGATCTTCTCGTATTGGTTATTAGGTTATAGTTTTCAATATTTTACTTCAACTAAAGGAACATTAATTTTCATTTGAATTTAACATTTTTTATGTGTGACTAATAAGTAAATAATGTCAAAACGACCGAATCTACGGAAAAGACCACTATCCGAGGCAGAAATTGAAGCTATTATTCTAGGTGATACTGACTCGTACGAAGATGATACAGATGAAGATCCAGAGTGTGATGTTGGTGAAGAATGTATTGACAGTGAAGAGGATGAACGTGAGCCTGATACCATAGATGTAAACCTTTATGAAAACTGTGAAAACAGCGAACGGACGAAGGTGAAAGGTGTTGCATCTGGGACTGTAATAACACTGGACAGTATTCCAGAATATACTGGAAACCGTACGCTTCGTGACATGGAGAGACTTAGCCCTGTCAAGGCATTCTACAAAATTTTCCCCCAATCGGTTTTTGAACTTGTTGTCCGAGAAACGAATAAATATGCAGAGCATGTCTGGATGTCACATATGATTTTCCTACGAGGTCTAGGTTTCATCAGTGGGAGGAGGTGTCTGTTAAAGACATAAAAAAGTTTGTTGCCATAGAAATAGGAAAACTATCTCTGTTTTACAAGAACACCAGGCTATGGTGAATTGTTTTCTAGGGACCGATATCTATTGATAAGGTCATTTCTACATTTCAATGACAACCGTTTCTCTGTGCCAAAGTGACAAGATGGTTATGACCCATTATATAAAGTGAGACCTACCTATCCTAGACCTCACAAAGGATACTTATATGCAAATATTTGAGCCTGCAAAAGAACTTTCCATTGATGAATCAATGGTGAAGTTTAAAGGGAGGTTGAATTTAAAGCAGTATTTGCCAAGCAAACCTTCAACAAAATGGGGACTCAAAATTTGGAGCCTGGCAGAGTCCAATACTGGCTTTATGTTGCGATTTAACGTATACACTGGCAAGGACAATCCACAATAAGGGCAAGCAACACATGGACTAGCTTCACGCATTGTACATCAGTTACTAAGAGGATCTGAAAATAAGGGCCATGTTGTGTATACGGATAACTTCTTTTCTAGTCCAAATTTATTTACGGATCTCAGGAAACTGAAAATAGGAGCATGTGGAACTGTCAGAGCTAATTGTGTAGGTTTACCACCAGAGATGAAGACACTACAAAAGAAAAAGGGCGAGCTGCGAACTGTTTGGTTCAACAGTAACACGATTATGCTTGCATCCTCTTGGCAAGATACAGGGAAGGTAAACATGATTTCTACAGTTGGTGATTCTGGGATGTCAGAAATTCTAACGAAGGCTAGAAAGAAGGCACAAGGAGTGAAAAAAATTAAACCCAACATTCAAGTTTTATATAACACATTCATGGGAGGGGTTGACAAATTTGATTAGTTTTGCTCTACATATAATTACAACCGTAAATCGCCTAAGTGGTACCAAACACTGTGGCATTTTGTTCTGGAAGTTGAACTGGTCAATGGTTGCATAGCTTTCAACCTTCAAAACTCTGAGGCTAAGCTCTCACATAAGAAGCATAGACAGAAGGTGATAGATGGCCTTACGGAGAACTGCTCTAGAAGATCACAGAGAGGTAAACGCCAAAGCAGATCAGCTGGCTCCACTACAGACCGACTAATTGGCCGTCACTTTCCTGAACAATTTGAAGACAAAAAACATAAACCAAATTGCATTGTGTGTAGTGTTATGCCCTCACAGTGTAAGAAGAAAGGCAAAGGACTGTGTAAGCGAAGACAGACTACCTGGTTCTGCCCCGACTGTCCTCATCATCCACCATCAGTGATTGTTTCAAAGTTTAGCACACCCAAAAAAAAACTATAGGAAGAATTGTAAATGTGTGTAATATAGAAATGAAATAAAAACTTAGTGTTTAGTGTTAATGTTAAAACTTTATTAAGTTTCAGTTAGATGACTTTCATTTACATGAACAAATTTATACTGGTAAGTTTGAATTTTTCTTATTATTTTTTCAAATGTTTCAGACCATGGTGTTTCATGGTCCAGTATTTTACAAGCATTTTTAGCATTATAGGAAATGTAAAACACCATTGCAACTTTAGCTACTCTCTTTTCTGTAACTAAACTACTTTAGGCTAACGGCAGTACAAATCAATAATTTTAGATATATAAAATTTTTTTTCAGGAAAGTGGTATAGTAGGACCCCGTTTATCCGGGGTTTACTTAACCGGAACTCGGGTTAACCGCAACGATTTTCGTGTAAAAAAAAAATAAAAAACATCGTCTAAATCAGTTAACAGTACGAGAAAAGCCGCACAGTCTAGGGTCTTGGAGCAGCGGGTGGAAGGGCCGACTGGACGGAGGCATTGTTACTAGGGTCAGTGACATGCCGTGCCACTTTCACCATTCATTGTCTGCCAGCCTGTCTGTCTACCCCTCGCCAGGCAGTGTCTTTACAGCTTTAGTTTGATGCGTTTCGCGGCAGTGTTGTTTTGAGTTTTGCAAATTAATTTTTATTTAGTGTCTTATTAGCGATTTATTGTTAGTGTTTTCATGTTAGGCCTACTGTAGATAGAGTGTTTTAAAGTGTAAATTAGTGTGTAAATAAACATTTTTAGTGTCTTTCACTGACAATTTCAAAAAGCGTATAAGCTGTCGTTGTGTGTACAGTAATTTTTAGTCTGCAATGTCTGGGAAAAGGAAACGGAATGTTGTTGAAATAAAGGACAAGCTAGAAGCTATACGACAAATGGAGAGTGGTGCATTATTACGGTGTGTTGCAGCAAACTTTAATGTGGGAGTTTCAACAGTTGGGATTGGATAAAAAACAAAGACAAACTTTTGAAACATTCTTCAAAAATTCCGAACCGTAAAACAATGAAAACTTCTGACTTTGAAAAGGTGAATGAAGCATTATTCTTGTGGTTTACGCAGCAGAGAGTAAAGGGCGTGCCTATTTCTGGCCCTGTACTCCAGGAAAAAGCCAGAATGCTAGCTGGAATGCTAGGAGAAGAAGGTGAAAACTTTTTGGCAAGCAAAGGATGGCTTGACAGGTTTAAAAATCGTTATGGTATTCGTCAGCTTAGTTTATGTGGGGAAAAAATGTCTGCTACCCAGGACGCTGTCGACGTCTTTAAAATGGAATTCGAAGAGATGGTAGAAGGGTACACAATGGATCAGTTATTTAATGCCGACGAAACCGGGTTAAATTTTAAGATGCTACCAAAAAAGTCTTTGGCTTGTGTTAGTGAGATTTCGGCACCAGGACACAAAATGCAAAAGGAAAGAACTACAGTCCTTACAGCAGCGAACGCATCGGGTTCGTTTAGGCTCCCACTAATGTGTATCGGGAAGTCTCATAAGCCAAGAGCTTTAAAAAACATCGCACCTAACGCCCTACCAGTTTACTACAAGGCACAAAAGAATGCATGGATGTCATCAGAACTTTTTGAATTGTGGTTTCATAAACAGTTTGTTCCAAAGGTCAAGAAATTTTTAAAAGACAATGATTTACCTATGATAGCCATTTTGTTTGTCGACAATGCACCTACTCACCCTGGAACTTTGAAAGATGGTGAAATAAAAGTCGAATTATTGCCACCAAATGTCACAAGTTTAGTTCAACCTATGGACCAGGGAGTGATTGAAACATTTAAACGTCACTATCGAGGTGTTTTGCTACGACATATTTTGCATGAAAGTGCGAATAACAACTTGACACTAACGGAAGCTTTGAAATTAGTGACAATGAAGGACGTCATGTATTGGTGTGCACAATCTTGGGAAAAAGTCAAATCAACAACTTTGAGAAAAGCTTGGAATAACATTACAGATGGAATAAGATCCATAGACGACTATGAAGAGGAAGATTTTGAAAACCTGTCAGCCTTAATAAAAAAAGTGCCAGGTTGTGAGGATATTGAAGAAGAAGAAGAAGAAGCATTACAATGGGTACAAGCAGACGACATTGAGCTTGAGCTGACCGAAGAAGAGATCGTCGAAATGATCCAGGAGCCAGAGGCTCGTGAAGCAGACGACACTGACAACGAACCTTCTGTCAGCCTAGTCAAAGCAGACGATGCATTCAAAGCATTTGAGGTAAGACATTTTTACTAAAATCACGCACGGCTCAATTCATCTTAATGTTTAATGTAAAAGGCAGCAGTTACAGAGCACATGTTGTTTCAGGTTGCTCTTCAATTTGTGGAACAGTCACTTGACACAACACCTGCTGACGTGCTGCTAATAAAACGGTGGAGGGACAAAGCTGCTCGAAAACGATGTAACGAAAAAACACAAAGAAAAATTCAGGACTTTTTCAAGAAATAAGTTGAAAAAAAAGTTTGAATTGTAGTACTGTACTGTATATAAATTTAATACTGTACTGTATTTAGTTAGAAAACAACAATTTTTATGAATGTAAATACTGTATACGCTATTGATTTGTGGTAGTGTTACCGACACTGTCTTTCGTGCGTTAGTGTGTGTATAGCACACCTGCCTAATTTTGAGAGCCCTCGACATTTTTTGTTTCCTAGTCAACTGTTTTCAAAACTGTCGAGTACGTGGTTATCGTGATTGTTTAGTGTTCTTAACTGCATATGGGTGCTTCACTGTGCTAAAAACAGCTTGACAAGTCCATACATCCTGTCGATGAGAACACTTGACAATCTTTCTACAGTGTATGTGAATTGTCATTTCACAATGACAAACGTCCAAGACTATTACAAATTTTACTCTCGCACTCGTGTTTACTGATTTAATGGCCAATAATATCGATTTGTTGGATGGCTAGAATTCGACCGTTACAAGTGGGCGTGTTTCATGTTTTTGTGGTCGTAAGTGCGGCCGGTCGTAAGTCACATAGGTCGTAAGTCGACGACTACTTGTAGTTTCATTATTAAGAACATTTATTTCTTTGTACTGTAGTTTAATGCTACCCGGAATCCAATGTATATAAGGTAGGATTGGTTAACCGGAAAAATTGATTATCCGGAACACTGCCGCCCCCTTTATTCCGGATAAACGAGGTTCTACTGTATAACAAAATCAAATTCTGAGCCTACAGCATGATTAATCATTACACAAAGTACATTACAAAAAAAAATTTGGTCAATAACAAACAAAACAATTTTTTCTCCTTTTATGTAAATTATAGGCTAACTGTCTGATTCACTTGACGCAGCGAAAGGGTTAAATAAAAACTCTCACAGGTTCATTTAGACGAGCTCTTGGTACAGAAGATATAGGTTAAAGTTCCAGCGTAATAATTAGTCTAACACATTATTATGGTAATACCATATTTTAATATTTTAATTTTTTTAACCCAACCGCGTGGTTGTGTGGAGGGAGTGCTCTGCTGAATTGGGGTAGGCAGAAGGAGGGAACGTTGTTTTAATTAATGTGATTTAACTCAAAATAACAGTACAACAAATAATAATGAACAATCCGTAACAGTGTCACAATTCAACAGTTTCTAACCGAGTTTCGGAGTGTTAAAAGCACGGCATGAAGTCGTAGTGATGATACAACACAGAGGAGTGCAACGAATGTTAAGTTATCGACTGACTTTTTCAACTACTATCAATTTTCTTTTTTTCTGAAACGATGCAACCTAAATCAATTAGAATGAGATCTCAAAATTAAGGGGGTTTAGAGAGAATGAGAGAGAGTGTTAGAAATACTGGTTTGTCTATAGAGAGAGTAATCATAAAAACTAGTTACATAAGATAATGTTTTTTAGAAATTATTGGTAGATAAAAAATTGTAAGATTTAAATTTTGGGGTGACGCAACATCATGTTGTCCAACCACTTGTAAAATAATCAAAACGAAATCTTAAAAGCAGAAAGAAAGTCATTTTTCAATAAAAGAAACAACTCTTTGATTTGTTCGATAACAATGCGTTAGCTTAGTTATTTCACCTGTAACCATTTCCTGTGCTTTGTGCTAAAAACTCATCTAACGACTCTTGGAATTTTCTGAGATAAAGGAAGTCAGGTAGCAAAATTTATCCAAGTTTCTAAGGGAAAGTGTCGACAAGGTTTATATATTGTAACGGTACAGAATTGTACGTTCAAAGTAATATTTTAAAAAATTGTAGTCCCTATGTATCCAGCGTTCACCTTTTTGGAACCTCGATTTCATCAACCACATGCAGTGTTATTACAAAACAATGCGTCTGTGTTTTGTCTTTAGACTCAGACAGGCCGGACACATTACGCAACTACATACAGTTTTGTGGCAGCCGTGAATCACGTAGAAAATGACGCCTAGTCATGTATTTCACCAGGTGGCAAAATGTTGCCAAACTCTATGCCTGTCTTATAGCGCCTTTTAAAAAGCACCAATTGGAGCGCAGACTGGTGACCACGTGACCAGACTGAACTCCGTGCATTACCACCTTAGTGCAGTAATGAGTTAGTTCTACTGCAACTCATGGCCGTGCGGTCAGCCAATTAACCAACTAAGTGTTCGAGCAAAAGTTATGTCGGCCGACAAAATATTAACAAAGTGGAAAGTGTAACTTAAAACTAAAAAAATAAGATGGAGTGTGTCGCGGCAGTGTAAAGAATTCATGATCGATTGAAATAACATTTTTGAAGTGGCCTCAGGCAGTTACAGTAGGCCAAGCGATTACAATAGCCTAGGCCTACCGAACCTTATTAAAAAGTGTGCAAAAAGAGTAAAATGAAGAAAAAGATCGAGACAAAAACGAATACGTTAATTTGTGCAGTTAGAACAGTTCTTTGTGATGTGGCGAATGTGAAAGTGAACTACGAGTTGTAACGTGTCAATTATGGGTCCTTTTATTTTTTTACAGTATGGGGTATTACAATTTATTTATTTCGTTTTTGTGCGGGATTTTGTAAAATTATTGTGTAACGTCAATTTCATTATAACAGAACACGTGTTGAGAAACAGTGGTGTAACAAAGCATAGACGCAATTTGCTGTTGAGTAATGTAGCCAGGAATTTGCATCTCCACGAATTTCCGAGAACTAGGTGAGAGTGTGGCAGTGCGCACCTACGCGTCCACGACGCATGGGCGCCGACCCACGCGCTTGTAAAACTCAAAATGGCTAGAGAGCAAATTTATTCATCATCTCTTCATCGGTCATCCGGAAACGCCGTTAAACCACGCCCACTGCTAGTGACGTCAATAGAGCAGACGCCAATATCGTGCTCTGGTATCCTGAATATAACTCTCATATTCCATGTATAAACGAAATATGCCTCAACAACTGAGCATGAAGGACGACGCAAAGTAGGTGGCCGTGAATGCGCTGTTCCTCCCTCTCAGAGAAGTACATTAGCAGTTCGTCGCTGATCGTGTCTGGCCAGACACCGCCCTAAAAAGGGCTCTTCAGATTTTTCCACGTTTTCAGTTTTAAAAACTCTATTTTGTGAATTATTATGCGGCAGTGAAACCGATAGTTATCAGTTAACAACAACTGTGGAATCCGGAACTCGTCACCAAGTAAAAAATGAATAAAACGAACAGTGCGAACTAAACCCGCGTGCCGACTGGGGAGGGATAATTTTATATTTATTAGATTCAATGTGTTAAATTAATAAATCAGGTAACGGGGTTTTTTTTTTTTTTAGAATGTGAGAGTGAGTGAAAGGCAGGCTGGGCTAACTACAATAGACGTAAGTAAGATAATTTAAGTATAGATGTATGAACCAGAGTAACACAATTTGGAAAACCATGTCAGAAATTTATTGGAAAAATTTAACTGTTAACGTTGCAAGATTTGATAATTAAAAATCATAATTTCTCTTCAAAAAATGTGTCGAGTTAGTTATTTCGATAACCTCTAACACAGGTTTGCATCTGACGTACATGTGATCGAATTCTGGACCCCGGATATAAGAAACTTTGCAGGTAGGTAAAAATAAACTGTATTTTTGTATTTGATATATTTAAACTGTATTTGAACATAACAATGGCGCCCGTAACAGGAACGAATTTAATAAATTAAATTCCACACCTACGAAGATGCAAACGTGTGTTTTAGGGTTGGCGAAATAAAATAAAAATGCGTCATTTACGTAAAAGTAACATGAGGTAGAAAATAGTACAATAATTTTCTATATAATATGAATGTGTAATATTTATTATACGAAAACATTTTTTTGAAAGAAATATTTAACAAAAGTTAAAATGGCAGATAACGAGAACGTCAGTCTAGCTGACAATACTAATGAAAGCCAGACAAGCGCAACCGAATCACAAATTATGAGTGGAGAAATTATTCACTCGATGCCAGTCCCGACTAACAGGGCTGACGAAAATCAAATAGTAAAAATGATGCAGACGCTTTTTAATATACAAAATAATAAGTTCGATGAGAAATTTAGTAACCTAGATGAGAAATTTAGTAACCTAGATGAAAAATTTAGCGAACAGAAAAATGAAATTAGAGAAGTTCAAAATAATTTTAACGTAAAATTTGAAGAAGTTAAAAATGAAATCAGAAAGCAGAATATTAGTTTTGACAGACGAATCAATGAAATAGATGTACGTTGTACAAATATGCAAGAACAAGTAGTAGAAATAGTTAATGAGAAGTTCGATGCTAAAATAAATGATTTAGATGACAAAGTCAATACAATCAATGAAACAGTAATTAGCACAGTTCAAAACCAAATTGAGACTCAAAGTAAAGAGATAGAAAATAAATGTTTGGCTACAGTAGATAAGCAGATAGAGATGAAAACCAAATTTGAAATAAATAAACAAATAGACATTAAAACAACTGTTTTACAAGATCAGTTAGAAAATTTTGAGTCAAATGTAATAAGTATAGCAGAGAATATAGAAACAGTAAGTAAAGCTATTTCAGAGCATGCAGATAATACCAACTGTAAAATAAGTACCATACAAAGTAAACTTAGAGAAATAGATGAATTCAGTTTACAAACTAGTAATAATATATATGACAAATGTACTGTAATTGAGAACAATTTAATGAGTGTGAAAAATGAATTACGGGGGGAAATTAACAAGAAAGTTACCGGGGTTACGGAAAGGGTTATCATAACGAGAGATTCACACAATGAAATTGAATTAGAAACATTTAGCTATGAAAACAGGACAATACATCCAATGAGATTTATAAACCAAACCCGGGAATACAACCGTTTCAATAACAGTAATTGGGAGGTACAATTAACCAAAATAATTAAATGTTTTAGGGGTAGTTCAGTAGTGTGGGCGGAAGCACATCGGTCAGAATGGGACTGTTATGAGACATTCGAAAGAGCATTTAAAGGGAAATATTGGACCGAAGATGAACAAGAAATACTAAGAAGCCGTATAATGGGAACGGGCGATTTTTTAGGACACCCTAATAATAATAATTTAACGATATACGTTACCAAGTTATATAACGAAGCGAAATATTTAGAGCCGCAGATACCATTTAAATCTTTTGTTAGGCATGTAAGTAAACACTTACCGAAAGATGTACAAACCACTTTAATGACAAAAGAAATTGAAGATATGAACGAGTTGGAGAGAATACTAGATATATTACAGAGTATTAGAGATCGAGAAGGGGGTAGGCGAATACAACAGAATAATAACCATCATCATGTTGAACATAATCAAAATAAGGATAATAATTATCGTGGGTATAATCATAATGTGCATAGAGATAATGTAAACAAACCAGGTGAGTGGAGTTGTTCCAGGTGCAAATGGGAGAATTTCGCCAGCAGACAACGGTGTTATAAATGTAGTTTACCAAGAGAAGAGCAGAGGAGGAGAAACGAAAACAGGCAGTACAGAGGAACAAATAACTACCACCAGGGACCGCCGCGGGATCACCAGATACCCACAACAAGCAACCATAGACAACAACTGGAAAACTAGAGCATACAGTGGTAGCACGGACCAGACCACTGTACAGGGAAGCAAGTGAGGTCCAACCGTTAGAAGATGTCAAGAGTAATGTAATTAGAACAGATATAGTTGCAGATCTACTGGAGGAAGAAAACAATGCAATCGAGGTGAGAGCGGGACTAACAGAAATACAGGTAAATATAGCTAATAAATATTATAGAACACTTGTAGATACAGGTATCGAGATTTCTGTTATTGCTGAAAACATTTTAGGAGAATTAAAAGAAAGTAGAAAGAATATTCCAATTTTACCAGTAGCTGGGGTTACAGTAGTAGGAGTTACAGGCGTACGCAGTAAGAGAATAACAAAACAGATACACTTAAGTTTTTTGATAAATGACATAGAATTTGAGAACACATTTTTGGTAGTTAAAGGGTTAAGTTTAGACATTATATTGGGTAATGATTTCCTGCAAAGAAATAAAGCTGTTGTAAACTTTAAGGAGAAAATAGTAGAATTAGATGGGGGTGATCGGTCTGTAAAGGTTAATTTTGAACAAATAATAGATAAAGTTAGAACAACGGGGGTAAAAATACTACAAAAGAGAGTAGGTGAAGGTGATACAGATACCAGAGTAAATTTATGTAGAGAGAGTGAGTATATTGATGATTGTGAAAATGAAATGAGTAATATTAATAATGCAGTATGGGAGATAAGGGCGGATGAATTTTGTAGTGGAGGTGAGGTGGTAAGGAGTGATCAGCGTGCGGCGCTGTGGCAAGTGATCGAGGAGTTTAAGGGAGTGTTTGCCGATATTCCAGGAAGGGCAAAGGATTATGTATGTACATTGCAGATACGGGAACACACACCTTTCATGCAGCGAAGTTATCCCGTGCCTTATTCCAAGAGACGAGCGGTGCAAGAGGAGCTGGACAGGATGCTGGAAGGAGGGATAATAGAAAGGTCAGTATCACACTATTCGAACCCATTAGTTGTAGTAATTAAAAAAGATGGCAGAGTTAGGTTATGTCTAGATGCCAGGAGGATCAACCAGATAATAATACCAGACCGTGAATCACCAGAGTCAATCAATGAAATATTTCAGAAATTCAGCGGGGTGAGATATATGACGTCATTGGATCTAACAGCAGGATATTGGCAGGTACCATTGGCGGAGGTGAGTAGGAAATATACAGCTTTCCTATTTAACGGTAAGAACTATCAATTTCAAAGATTGCCATTTGGATTAAATACCAGCGTAGCCAGTTTCATAAAATGTTTAGACCAAATTTTAAAACCCAAAGATTTCGATTTTTTAACGGTATATGTAGATGATATTTTAATTGCGTCAAGAACTTTTGAGGACCATTTAGATCATTTAGGATATGTGCTAGCCAAATTAAAGGAAGGAGGACTTACTGTAAATTGGGACAAATCAAAATTTCTACAGACACAAATAAATTTTTTAGGATTTATAATCACACCAGAAGGAATCTCCGCAAATCCGGATAAAGTGGACTCCATCATGCGCTTCCCTGAGCCGAAGAACATCAAGCAGCTACAGAGTTTTCTGGGATTGTGTAATTTTTATCGAAAATTTCAGAAGAACTACGCACATTTAACAGCCAGATTGAGTGCGGTACTCCAGAAAAATAAACAATGGAGATGGGGATTAGTGGAACGAGAGGCGTTCAACGAAATTAAACAGAAATTTAGCAAAATGATAATGATGAACCACCCTGATTTTAATAAAATATTTTTCTTACAGACAGATGCTAGTAACGTGGCCGTAGGTGCGGAACTCTACCAAGAAGACGAAGAGAAAGAACACCTAACCATCGCATTTGCGAGCAGATCCTTGTTGATGGCTGAGAAGAACTATACCACTACCGAAAAGGAACTATTAAGTATTGTGTTCGCCGTCAGCAAGTTTCGCACTTACATCTTGGGAAATAGGACGGTGATCCGCACCGACCACAAGGCATTATCCTTCTTAAATACATGTAAACTCGTTCACAGCCGTTTAACCAGGTGGGTACTTGTTTTACAGGAATATAATTTCGAATGGGAGTACATCAAGGGAACAGACAACAAGATACCTGACACTCTTTCACGGGTAGACATGTTAGATAATAAGACAGGTAGGGATTTAAAGGAAATTGAAATTTTTCAGATTAGCAGAGAAGATAGAATTTTTGGTGAAGAGTTGAAGGACATCAGAACCATCCAACGAGCAGATGGTAAGTTAGGTAAGATTATGGATAGTTTAGAAACCGAATTAGCAGAGTCAGAGTATAATCAGCATTTTCAGATTTATCAGGGGTTATTATTTAAGAAAGTAGTAGGGGGTGAGCGTGATTGGAAACTAGTTATGCCAGAGGGGTTAGTTGATAAGATTATTTGGGATTGTCATTTAAGATATGGTCATTTCGGGGCGAAGAAGTGTGTTAATGTTTTGAAAGAGTCATGTGTTTTTAAAAATATGGAAAGAAGGGTTAGAAAATTGTTAAGGGGCTGTGATTTATGTCAGAAATCGAAGGTAGTAAATTATAGAGTAGAAGGGGAGATGAATTTTATAAAAGTGAATAGACCTTTCGATTTAGTTGCAGTCGATTTGTTTGGGCCATTGCCAAAGGGTAGAGGCGGAGTGATGTATATTTTTGTGATGCTTGATACTTTTTCTAAATATGTGAGATTGTATAGCGTTAAAAGAGCTACCAGTCAGGTATTGAGTGAGAAGGTGACAAAGGACTACATGATTCACGTGGGTAAGCCGAAAGTAATTCTATCAGATCATGGTCCACAGTTCATCAGTGGGAAATGGCGTCAGACTCTAGGATGGGAAGGAATCATCACGAAACATACGGCTGTGTACCATCCCCAGTCCAACCAGGCTGAGCGTGTAATGAGAGAGATAGGCAGGATCTTTAGAGCCTATTGTCACGCTAAACACAGCGAGTGGCCGTTGTACGTCCGAAGAGTAGAGACTTGGCTGAACAGTACCACCCACGAGTCCACCGGCTATACACCTCACGAGTTGATCAAAGGAACACGCCCCCCGAGAATTTTGAAACAGTTGTTTGATTACCCACCTGAGAGTGAGAAAGCAGATGTGAGTATAAAAATCAGGTTGGCAAATGAGAGTTTATTAAGTAAAGGAGAACAAAGAAAACGTAGGCACGACGCAAAAGGTAAGTGGATGAAGTACGAAGTAGGACAATTGGTATTGGTGAGGAGACATGATTTGTCGAGCGCTCAGGACAAGGAGATCAAGAAATTTTTCTTACTCTATGAAGGACCGTATGAGGTAATAAAAGTTAAGATGAAGAATTCGTATGTATTACAGAACAGAGAGACAATGGAGATAGTAGGGACACACAATGCTACAAATTTGAAATTGTATTGGTCATCATAGGAATTTTACCATGATTGTTATTAATTATTATTGTGTGAATGAAATTTAATTTGGTTTTATATGTTTACAGAAGGGAGTCTCCCCCATTTTCGGGCGGTCACGATCTTACCAGTCCTGGCCGTGGAATTCGGAACTCGGAGGCGGGCCATGGTTGGCAGATCTTCCTTCGGGCGGTGAAAGCAACGATGGTCCGGCTCCATCGAAATTGGTACAAATTAGAAATTTAACTACATATTTGAACGGGGAGGGGGACCCATAGTTTCGTGGAAAGGTAGTATATACATATTTTTTTTCTATTCACGAACTATTTTAGTTTTATTTTAGAAATTGTAAAATGAAACAACCAAAAATATGGAATTTAAATATTTAAATTTTCAAGGAATTGTTTTCCCTCAGAAAACAACACAAATGCATTTTATTTTGATGTAACTGTATAAGATGATTCATTGTGGTACTTATTATTTTGTCAGAAAGAAAATGTTAGTGAAAGGTGAAAGATTGGACTTGCAGAAGTGTCTATGTGAAAATTTTTAAAAGCAAATAAAAGAACTTGTTATTATACAAGATTAAAGGGTAATTTTAGGGGGTAGATTGGTGCTCGATGAAGTGATAGAACAATGGAGTGTGGAACTGCAATTGTAGAAAGTTTAGTTATCAATGTTAATAATTAGTTAGTAAGTTGCTATTGCGGGGGTGGCCTGTGCTCCTGTAGATAGCGAAATGGGTTGGGGGTAGCAGAGAGTGTTACCTCCATCGGAGGCCGAAATGGCGAAAATGTGCGGCACACCTTTTTTCGTGTAAATTAAATTTACACACTGCTAAACGACCGTGTCGCACATACTAGTAATGATTGTAACAGGCAGTGAAATGAAAGTTAGATTTCCCCGACTTTTCGGGCGATTACTGCCTTACCAGCACTAATCGTGGATTTGGCTAGCGGCCAGCTATGGTCATATCAAGTCCCTTGACCATAGCTGACTTGAAATTGGTACATATTAGAAATTCAATGGGGGGCAACAATTAGGGGGAATCTCCAGGAACTATGAAACAGCGGCTGCCACTCTGCCCGCTTGGGGGTAGCAGAGACCGGTGGTAGACCCGCATTTAGGGCACAAAAATATATAACAAGAATATGTTGATGTTCAATAACTTTGAAATGTAATAGCAGAAGCAAAGACGCGGAGAGGTAAAACCTGCTCCAAAATATACAGTCTTTGTCGAAGCGCAAGGGCGTCACAGTCCTCCATAATTTGAAATAGTGTGTGTGGCTGGGAGGTGGCTCAGATGAGCCACGAACTTAAATTTTACGACATAAAGCATTTTTTTTTTGCTAATTCAAATTTGGTCAAATACAAATGCTTGCGCTCTATTCAAATAACTAGATGCTCATATTTTCAATACAAGTTGTTCATGCTATAATTTTAAGTGTATTATTTTATTGTGGTACGTTAGATATAGGTATTGATAAAATATGTGTTTTCATATATGTGTATATTTTAGACTAAGCCAATAATTAAACCGACTGGCAGGCAATTAACGTAATGGAAGTGAGGAGAGATAAATATATAATTCATGTAATCTGTTCAAGTATGAGATGGGTTTTCATTGTGTTAGTAGATCAGCTGATCAGCAATAAGATGTCACTGGTATATTGGTTATAAAGGTTCCAAGTCATTAATGTTCAATGTAATGTTTTCAATGTATTACAGATGTTTTAAAATAATGATAAAAGTACTTGATAAAATGAGAAATAAAGTAATAATTTGTGAAAGTTAATAAAAGGATAGTTTTTTTTTGGGTGATAAATATTTTGTGGGACATATAGATCTGTCCAAATTGAAGTCAGAGTTAAAGTTGAAATAGTAGAGGTGAGAATAATGTAATGTTGTTTTGAATTAATGTGTGTTATAGAATTTTGAGAAGTATTGATGTTGACACAGTAGTAGTGAGTATATGTAGCGATGCGTAATGTGAATGGGAGATAAATATATTTGTTGATGATATTTTGTAGTAAGGGTGAGGTGGTAAGGTGTGAGCAGCGTGAGGCGTTGCGGCGGGAATAGAGTAGTTTGGGTGAGTGTTTGCCGATATTTTGGAGGGGCATTGGTTCGTATGTGCATAGCCAGGTAGGGAACACACATCCTAGTACAAAGATGAGCGGTGCCAGAGGTAAGTTGAGTTTAGAGCGTTTTGATAGATATTTTGATAGAGATGGGTGTCATGTAGTAAAAGTTAATAGTAGAGTCAGAGGGAGGAAGAATATATATGTATACAGATCTAGTAGTAAAGTCAATGAGAATAAATAATTTACATCACCCACAGTAAGAGAAAATAAGATTATTAAGAAAAAGAGAGATTAATAATAAAGATAAAAAATTTTTTCATTTTTTAAACCAGTGACAGAATTTTGAGAGGATTTCATAATGTAAAGCTAAGAATTGTTTATTTTACATAATTTTAAATGTCAATTTGCTTATTATTTATATTAATATTTTGTTTATTTTAAATGTTTTATTTTGTTGTTTTGTGTTTCACATTAAATTATTACAGATGTTGAATGTATTTTCAGATAGGGTGTACATAACATATGTAGGTCAAGGGTTTTGGACTTGACCTAGTTTCGATCAGCTGATGAGGTCATACACCTACTAAGCTTGTATAGTAGGAAGTCAGTTTTATTTGTTTGTTTAATCAATTTAAACCAATTTTCAAATAATGCCCAAATATGAAGGAAACATTTAAATAAATTTAAATTTTTTTTTGAATTTTAAAATTTTTGGAAATTTTAATTTTTTGAAAAAAAAAATGTGGATTTTTCGCCTGCCAGCGAATGAATATTTTAGGTAATGATTATTTTATTATGTGTGTACTTAACATGTTTATTTTATTGATTGATTGTATGGCATTGTACTGTTAGATTATAAGTGATTACATGTTAGATTAAGGATGTGTTTAGATTAGGAGAAAGGTTTAGATTAATGCATTTTAAGTAGAAAACAGAAAACCAGGAAGAGAATTTTTTGAGTATATTGTTTTGAATTTTGAATTTTTTAAATTTTTCATAAATTTTAAAGGAATTTTTCAAGTTTACAATGTGTTATGTCAACATGTAATGTGAGTGTGTGTGAGCCCAGTATCTGCTAAAGGCAGCCCAGCTTGCATAAAAGAGGAAACACATCGGTAGAGGATCTGGAGTAATTTAAGCCAGGGATGGAGGATTTTGGGGGTAGCATGTTAGGAGGTGAGGTGGGCTGTGGTACTTGTCGGTTCGATTTCTTGGTGTTGGGATCTCTTACGGAGAAGTCCAGTAATCTCGTTCAGATGAGTCCATAGTCGCTGAGCCAGAAGGGTCGTGTGCCCATGCAGGTTAAGAACAAGGGGGTTGTTGGCACCAGTTCCTCACCGGTCCTCTTCGGGGTTTGTCGATGAGATTTCTTCTGTTATGGACAGCAGAATTCTCATCGAGGGGGTATTGTAACGTGTCAATTATGGGTCCTTTTATTTTTTTACAGTATGGGGTATTACAATTTATTTATTTCGTTTTTGTGCGGGATTTTGTAAAATTATTGTGTAACGTCAATTTCATTATAACAGAACACGTGTTGAGAAACAGTGGTGTAACAAAGCATAGACGCAATTTGCTGTTGAGTAATGTAGCCAGGAATTTGCATCTCCACGAATTTCCAAGAACTAGGCGAGAGTGTGGCAGTGTGCACCTACGCGTCCACCACGCATGGGCACCGACCCACGCGCTTGTAAAACTCAAAATGGCTAGAGAGCAAATTTATTCATCATCTCTTCATCGGTCATCCGGAAACGCCGTTAAACCACGCCCACTGCTAGTGACGTCAATAGAGCAGACGCCAATATCGTGCTCTGGTATCCTGAATATAACTCTCATATTCCATGTATAAACGGAATATGCCTCAACAACTGAGCATGAAGGACGACGCAAAGTAGGTGGCCGTGAATGCGCTGTTCCTCCCTCTCAGAGAAGTACATTAGCAGTTCGTCGCTGATCGTGTCTGGCCAGACACCGCCCTAAAAAGGGCTCTTCAGATTTTTCCACGTTTTCAGTTTTAAAAACTCTATTTTGTGAATTATTATGCGGCAGTGAAACCGATAGTTATCAGTTAACAACAACTGTGGAATCCGGAACTCGTCACCAAGTAAAAAATGAGTAAAACGAACAGTGCGAACTAAACCCGCGTGCCGACTGGGGAGGGATAATTTTATATTTATTAGATTCAATGTGTTAAATTAATAAATCAGGGTAACGGGGGTTGTTTTTTTTTTTTTTAGAATGTGAGAGTGAGTGAAAGGCAGGCTGGGCTAACTACAATAGACGTAAGTAAGATAATTTAAGTATAGATGTATGAACCAGAGTAACACAATTTGGAAAACCATGTCAGAAATTTATTGGAAAAATTTAACTGTTAACGTTGCAAGATTTGATAATTAAAAATCATAATTTCTCTTCAAAAAATGTGTCGAGTTAGTTATTTCGATAACCTCTAACACAGGTTTGCATCTGACGTACATGTGATCGAATTCTGGACCCCGGATATAAGAAACTTTGCAGGTAGGTAAAAATAAACTGTATTTTTGTATTTGATATATTTAAACTGTATTTGAACATAACAGAGTGATAGGGTAACAACTGGACCACATGTCAGTTAAGTAACAAATATATACAAAAGTGACTCCGTAACAATCTGATATCAGTAAAAAGCTATACAAATTTAGATTTATAAAAGAATTAATGAGAATACGATAAAGGGGGTAAAAGTGATATATTTAAGGGGAGAAATCATGAATAAAAGTACTGGTTACTAGAAAATAATTAGTTGATAAAACTTGTGTTTAAACAAATTCATGTTATTTAGCTGTACTTAATAAAATAAAATCAAGTTTGTTTAGGGATATAAATATGTGTTAGCATAGTTATTTTGTCATTACCATTTCCTATTCTGTGCTGAAAACCTCGTCTAACATTCTATGGGATTTTCTGAGTTGTAAGGGTAGTCAGATAGCGGGATTATTAAAGTTTTTATAATGGCAAGAGTGTTTAAGTTTACATATTCATCTAAAAAATATGTTGGCGACCTGGGAAATAATAAGGTAAGTGTAAAGGGGATTATGACGGTAAGTAAAATTCTGGCAGCAGTGAGTTTTAGTAATAATATTATTGTATTATATTATACTGGAATCTTCTGATAAAATCAATACCGTTACAATATTAGCCTGAATTAATATATTGGCGGCCCTGAAGTTTTCTGGTGTTTAAAGGTAAGTTACGAGATAGAAATCGCAAGACAGGTAAGGATTCTGGCAATTATATTATCAAAATCGTTTATAACTTTACAATTGGCGACCCTGTCAGGATTTTGATATAAAAATTTTATATTAAATAGACCTGTTTTGAGCACAAGGAGTGGGTGGTGGTAAATGGCATTGTTTTTTGTATTAGTATAAATCACGGAATCTGTGATTAGAGGTTAAGACGTAAAATATTGTAAGATTTTATAAAAGAACTAATAATTAATCATTTATTTAAAAATAATTAAATTTAGAAGAATGGAGAATAAAGAGATTGAAATTGATGTGAACGAATCAGCTGTTACGAGTGAGGCAGCTGGGATGGATGATTCTAGAGGTAATTCAACTTTAAACGTGGTTAAAGAGGTCAGTTGCAGACGATTCAATAATTCATTCAACGCCGGTCCAAATTAAAAAATTTGACAGTCATGATATAATGAATATGATGCAATTACTTCTAGAAAAGCAAAACACAATGTTAAGTAATAAATTTGATGAAGTAAAAAGTAATTTTAATGAATAGAATGTAAAACTTAATGGCATAAAGAATCGTTTTGATGTAAACGATAGTAAGTTCAATAAACTAAGTAGTGATATCATAAACGAAATTGATGAACATTGTAGTAACATCGTAAAACAAATGCAAGATTATGTAAATGAAATCAGAAAGAGAAAGGAGAGTAATAAAGACACAGGTAAGTGTATTGAGAATATAAGTAATAACGTAATAGACAACAAAGTAAGTGAAGATAGTGAAAATAATAATAGTGATGATCAGTTAAGTGCAAAAGAGAACGGAAATAACAAGGTTATAATTGATAAGGTAAGTGAAAATAACAGTGATAACTATAATAATGATAGTGAGATAAGGTTGAATAAGAATAATGGCGATATAGATGAAAACAGGGTATCAAAGAATGATACATTGAGCAATAGTAGTAATGATGAGGATATAAGGTGAGTTGAGGTTAGTAGTGATGGGGTAGTAATAAGTATTGATGAACTGAAGAAAGGGTATGAAGAGAGTTTTAGTAGATATGGGGGGTGGAGGGCAAATTTTTCCAGGGTTAAATGTGGAGCAAAGGCTTCCTTCAGAGTATATTTGGGAGACGTATGGTCTACAAATAATAGTCTCTTAAGTTTTTGTGTATCTGGTAAGGCAGATGGTATATTAATGTTGTTGTATTGCCCTCTGCGTGGAGTGAGAATGGGAAATGGGGTTGGGAAAGTGATTTTGTGAGAGAGAGAGAGAGAGAGAGAGAGAGAGAGAGAGAGAGAGAGAGAGAGAGAGAGAGAGAGAGAGAGAGAGAGAGAGAGAGAGTTGTTTGAGGTTAATAGGGGTTATGGAGAGTTAATACAGAGTTTAAAGAATGAGAGAGTTGTTTATAATATATGCTTACCTTGTGACGTAATGAGTAGAGCAGCAGCGGATGATGGTGATAATAATAAGCACTTACCTGGTGATGAAACAGGTGTAGCAGCAGGTGAGGGTAATGACGAATTGATTACCTATTTAATTGTGTCAAAAAATACTAAGCGAGACGGGACCAAAAATACTAAAGTAGACATGATATGTGATAGAATAGTAATATGGAACAACCCTATTAATTATTATTATGGCTTAATGGATGAAACAGATTTTAAGGGGCATTATATTAAAAAGTGTAATATAATGAATGGAATTAACAATGAAAAGTGTATGTATAACATAAGATTAATTTTTGATGATGGACGTTAGATATGTGTTGTAATGAACATTTAATTATTTCAGTTGATAGTTTAAATACTTGGCTAAAATATGTAATGAGTTTTGGTAAAAAAATGACAGTCAATGAAACAGATTGTATATAAATTTGTATTGGTGTTATATGTATATGTATTGTATACTAGGTTATGTTGTTGGTATGAACATTGTATTTTGTGTGATCAATGTTTAGGGTTATAATTGAGTTGATAACAACAGTAATATTTTATTCTGAAGGAATAATTGACAGTATTGAATTTTTATAAGAAATTAAAGCACTGTGAGAGAATTTAATTAAGGTAAAATGTTTTAAATAATGTAATGAAATTAATTTAAAATGGTTTAGTTAATTTTAAAAGAGGGAGCATGATAATAAATTTGAGAAATTTATTTTGATTTGAATTGTATAATAAATGGTAACTGATTAGAATTTGATGATTAAAGTATTCAATGAAAATGCAGAGTTGAAATAATGATATAACAAGTGGAATATTTAATAGAAAATGAATATTAAAGTTGTAATGTTTGTAATTTTTATGCAAATTCAGAGTTGAGATGTTTATGTTAATGTAATAATGGTAATGTTCATTTTGAGTGTTTATTATGTTGTGTTATGTTTATCATGTGAAACATAAAGTGTTTAATGGAGTAGATATAAAATATATCTATGTTCTAAATATTAAATATTTTAAATGCAATTCCCCATTTTTGGGCGGTCATGGCTTCACCGAACCCTGACCGTGGATTTGGCTTGTTGTAACAAGACATGGGCAGACTTATTGTACCCTGACCATAGTTTGTTATTTTCTAAATTGGTGTAACTTAGAACTTAACCGGGGGGTGATTAGATTCCCGTAATCTACCATAAACTTTGGAACAGCGGCTATCCACTGAATGGGGTGGTAGACCATCTTAAGGGCTTGTAAACAATTTTAGTAGGATTACTGGTATCTTGTTTGTAGAGGGGCATTTTTGGGCATACCTGGGGTAATGACATAATTTGTATTTTTTTTTTATAAATAATAAATAACATAATTGGCAATAGGGACAGAAATTATAGACTTGGGTAAATTTCCTGTTTAAAACAAGAATAACAGTGGCAGCATTGACTGTGACAATTGTTTAATAATATTGTGTGGACAGTTTTAATAACAGCCAACAACTGTACCAAGGTCAACAAATGACGAACACGAAACCAGTAAACAAATTATGCAACCAGACATCAGGCGATGTGTTGCGTCAGCAATTTATATAACGATGTGTGTCACCAGTTTTGTCAACAGGCCAAAAACAGTCCACTGGCGAACGGATACAAACTGTAAACCAATGAGAGTTGAGCGAACAACAGTCGCTTCACAAATTAGCGCAAGTAGTTCGCTCTCATTCTAAATTCAATGCTCGCGCGAGCAACACCTGTTAAGTTCCGGAACATATTTTTGCGGGCCCGCATACGATAAAATGTGATCTTAAATTCAAATTAATAACTTTTAATAGCCATGAAGTAAAATGAAGTGACAGTTTTTGGTGATATATACAAAATTATAAGCAATAGAATTGTGCGGGGTGGACGGAATTACGTAAGGAGGCTGGACTGGGTCGAATCGCTAAAAAATGGCAAGATAAGTAACCGACATGGGGTAAAACCCAAGAAATTTTCAAAATTGTAAAACCTTTTAATTTTAAAAAGAAATGGCAGCCTAAAATAACTTGGTATGTGTGTTGCGTGTGTACGGGAGAATGTAACTATATTAAGAAGTCTGGTTTGCGTTTTCTTTAAAAGATTATTTTAATTTAATATCTTGATTCATATAAGGTTTATATAATATTTCAATGTTGTTTTATTCTTTTTTATACTAAAAGTTTTTTTTCTTTACTTTAAAAGTTTCTTTCTTTCAAATTTATTTTATGTGCGTTTCTTTTTGATTTGAGAAATGTTAATAAATTTTAATTAATGTGTAAACGTATAAAGTTTCTTTGTTTGTTTAAACAACCATTCTGATTTTCCTGTTCGCCAAAAAGAACCCGTATGAACGTAAGTAAGGTAAGCACGTATATATTTTTTTTTCTCTCTTTTAAGAAGTTGGCGATACAAGATGGCTACCCAAAAAATTAATGTGCTCAATTACTTTAACCTTGTTTGTATCAATGATAAAAAAATATCAATAATATCAAACGTATCATGTTTACCATTAAGACCGAATTTAATGTAACGCCGAAGCAAGGATGGGGTAAATAATGTTTACACCCTAACCACTTCAGTCCTTGTGGAAGAAACTGGGCGAGACAGTCCAGTCTGAGGGGCAATAGAGTGTGTGGAAGGGTGCTGGCCACGTTACAAGCCATGGGCATAAATGCAGCATTTATGCGAGTTTGTGTAATTACGGCTGGGATGAGGCCACTGGTCAAGAAGCCTCGTGCAGGGTTACACCAAATTGTAACATGGGGTATCAGGGGTTAAGGAATAAACGGAGGGATGGGGGGATAAAAAAAAGGATGGAAGGAGGAGTTTAACTGAGTACAAGAGAGGGGTCAGTTAATGATTACTGTTGTGATCATAATCATGATGAAGTATTGGAGGAGATGGTTCTGGTACTCTATGTATCTGTTCTATTAAATAATTTGCTGTTCTGTATTAATCATGTTTTGCATTGTATAAAACTAACAGAAGTAGTCTGCCTTGTGACAAGGAGATTGAGAAATTAAATGTAGATTTTCAATGGAAATGGAATATAGAAATATTGTTCAATTGAAATAATAAGTGAATTGTTGAATCACTTTGTAGTAAATGGAGATTTTAAAGTTATCTTAAGGTTATATGATGCATTAAATAAAATGTCTTAGGGTTGTGTTAAGCATATAGGTAGTTAAAACAATGTTCGTGATGTATTAAGAGTTAAGCAGGAAACCAGTACTTCAAAAAAGACAAACCAGTACGGCTAAGAGGAAACCAAATCAGTTAAGGATATGGAGTAGTGGAAGGCCATTTATTGATGTTTTATTAATTGTTGCACAGTCTGGTGATACTGTGGTGACGTGCCTGTGCTGGCCAGCGTGTCAGGGCAGGGGCGTCTCGTGCCTGTCTAACTTTATGGTGTTGGGATCTCAAGAAGGGAAGTCCAGTAAGGTCATGCAGGTGCGACCGCAGTCACCAGATTAGGGAGGTAAGTTACCCATGATTTTAGTAAGAAAGTAAGGGGGGTCGTGGCGCCATATCCTTGCTGGTCCTTTTAGGTTTGGTCAATGAGAGTTTTTATGCTTCGGCATAAAACCTCTCATTGGGGGGGGGGTATTGTAACAGGGCTAAATGGGGTAATGCCATGTTTGTTAACCACCCTGTAAATAAGGAGTATTAATGCACACCCTGTAGCTTAATCAGTACCAGGCCGTACCAGTCGTGTCTGGAATTTTAGCAGAGGATGAGGAAGGTCATGGGATAAAATACTTAGACTCCAACCTAAAGTTCACCACACGGTAAATGCAAAACGTTTCTGCCAACAGAATAAACCAATCAAAAATCTAATAATGAGACCTGCTTCCGGCTGTTGACCATGAAGCAGATGAACGCAGAGAGCCATCTTGGACGAGTCAGTCGTCGAGATTCACCCCAACCGCGTGGTTGTGTGGAGGGAGTGCTCTGCTGAATTGGGGTCGGCAGAAGGAGAGAACGCTGTTTTAATTAATGTGATTTAACTCAAAATAACAGTACAACAAATAATAATGAACAATCCATAACAGTGTCACAATTGAAGTGTCTAACCGAGTTTCGGAGTGTTAAACAGCACGGCATGAAGTCGTAGTGATGATACAACACAGATGAGTGCAACGAATGTTAAGTTATCGACTGACTTTTTCAACTACTATCAATTTTCCTTTTTTCTGAAACAATGCAACCTAAATCAATTAGAATGAGATCTCAAAATTAAGGGGGTTTAGAGATAATGAGAGAGAGAGAGAGAGTGTGTTAGAAATACTGGTTTGTCTATAGAGAGTATATTCATAAAAACTAGTTACGTAAGATAATGTTTTAGAATTATTGGTAGATAAAAAATTGATTTAAATTTTGAGGTGATGCAACAACATGTTGTCCAACCACTTGTAAAATAATCAAAACGAAATTTTAAAAGCAGAAAGAAAGTAATTTTTCAATAAAAGAAATGACTATTTGATTTATTGATAACAATGCGTTAGCTTAGTTATTTCACCTGTAACCATTTCCTGTGCTTTGTGCTAAAAACTCATCTAACGACTCTTGGAATTTTCTGAGATAAAGGAAGTCAGGTAGCAAAATTTATCCAAGTTTCTAAGGGAAAGTGTTGACAAGGTTTATATATTAGCCTGAATTAATATATTGGCGGCCCTGAAGTTTTCTGGTGTTTAAAGGTAAGTTATGAGATAGAGATCGCAAGACAGGTAAGGATTATGGCAGATTATATTATCAAAATCGTTTATAACTTTACGACTGGGGTGATCTGAGCATCACCACGCAAGATTTTCGTTGTTGTTCGTCACCGGAAACTCGCTGTGTCATTGGAAATACGTGGTGTCTGTATGATTCACTGGTGACGTGACGGTAATTAGCAGCATTCCTCACCTTATATGGTCATCAAATACCCCTTCTTCGTTATTGTGTCACCGTTGAATATTGCGTCGTAAGCCATGTGCCTTTTCTGTGATTCACTAGTAACAGATTGAAAGTATCACCATATGCCTCCTCCCTCCTTCCACACTTTCAACCAGATATGTTTCTCAGATTTTTATTATAAATTATAACATTGAAAATTATTATAAAGGACGGTTATACAAATTTTGCCCTGTTACAATATTTAAAATCTAACAAAGAACTTTTTTAGAAGTGAAGTGCCTTAGTGAAGGTAGTTGGATTTAAGATTTAACTGAAATTGGATTGGACTGGAATTTAATAGTGAATTGGATTGGATTTAAGATAGTAGCTGAAAAGAAAGTACTGACACTTTATTATAAAAATAGATGACAAAGAATGAGCAGACAGAAGGAGAGAGATGATGAAGATGACGATGAGGACCGGAATGGATGGGATCGAAGAGGGGTGGTTGAGAGGGGGGGAGAAGGAGCACAATGATTACAGGGAAAAATTATTTCAAACCTATTTAAGTTAATACATTATTCTGATCACAAGTTCTTAAAACTTTAATGTTACATTTATACACGTATAATGTGACAGTTTATATGTTGTATTAGTGATTTCTATACTTACCACATCATTCCTAAACTACTTGATCTTTTAATTACATATGATTTTCAAAGTACAGAACCACCACTTAAATCATTTTTAGCATTTGTCAATTAAGGTATCAAAAATCTATGTTCAATCATATAGCTTGCAAAACTAGATATAAATCAAATATGTATAAAAACACCATTATACAGTAGTGTACTTTAATTTCCCCACAATTGCATTTTTATATGGATTCCATACTTGTGGTGAATTTTCAGAACACGATTTTTCATAAAACGGAAGAGTTTATAATTTTAAGTGTGATGTTATTTAATCCATTATTTTAAATACTCCTCAGAGGAAAGATGTTATCAAACTAAAATGAATAAACTGAAACAGAATTTTCAGTTGACTAATTAGAGCAACTCTAGTTCAATATGAATGCAGTCTCCCCATAAATCGCATTAGCTGTATTTGCTGTAGTATCAGAGATAAAAAAGTCTCTCCACTAGTAGAGCCATTCCTCACATGAATTAATACAACACCTGAGTGAATGATCACATGCTTACCAAGGACCTCTATACTCTCATGGGCAGATAAAGGATAAGGATGTGATTTAAACTTATTTAACTGCAATTAGTCTAACTGTATAGCTCAAAACTAAAAAAAATATAATAATATATACCTGCTATTTTACAAACAGTTTTTAAGAGGTTGCCAAATCCAATAATTTCAGGAATGGTAGGTCGAGAGGTCTTGTTTAACCAATATGTCAAAGAGAGCTTCATCAAAGAGGCAGCATCTATGCTGCTGTCTTTTGCTGCTTCCTGCCATTCTGAGATATTGCTCAAACTTCCTTGACATACAACATCACCTGGAATAATCTCATCAGATTAAAATTGAGTTTTCTAAATTATTACCAGAATTAAAAAAAAATGTTTTTATATAATTTTACTACTATTCATTCAGTTATTTAGTTTTAAGACAACTTAAAACATACTTAGCATACTCACTAATGAATGTGAGATTACTGTTGATAAGTTTAATTTTTTCTCCAGAGGAACTGTTAAGTTGGAATCCTGACAAGAAACCTGGTAGACCTTCAGGTCGATCTTGGAATGTTACTCTTATGCTGTTACTTTTTGGTATGCTGTTCACCAGCATGAGCAATTTTTTGACTTCATGTTTTGTGGTATGTAAAAAGTCACATAAACTCTGAAAAAAATTAATGTACAAAGTAGTATAACATTGTTGTATCTTATATATGAATATTATTAACTTGGTGTACAATAATATAAAAATACTAATTGCATTTCTGAACAGTATACTCAATGTTTACAAAAGAAGTTACTTCTATGATCTTAGGAGAATGAAGCTTAAAGATAAACAGAAATGTGTATAGAAAATGTATTAAAAGGAGAAAAATAAACAGGTTTTTATTTAAAGTCCAATACATAACAAAGCAGTAATATGAAGAATGATAATGAAGGACAGAAAAACTATAAACAAAATGTTGATTTATAAAGAGTCTAGTGTTTTATAAATCATATTACAGTATAATATGACCTCCCATGACCAGAATAATATGGTTACATGCTTTCTGTATTTGGGAAAATTCCAGATATAAAATATATCTTTTTATTTAAATGAGGACTGTGTCCTAAAACACACTACACTACACAGTGTACAGTATAGGTAGTTTAAATCAGTTATGCTATAACGTATAATATTGTACTTTTATTACTGCAAATAAGACATAAATAAAAACAATATTTAAAATTACCTATTTACACGTACATATTAATAAAAAAATAATTAAATATTTTTAATCAATTTTATTCAGTTATTATTTATGTCACAATATTAATTTATGTTTTCTTAACTGTTCTACAATAGCAGTTATTGTTATACTGTTTAACATATTTATTGCTACTACAAAATTTTACACCTAGAGAAGTTATAAAACATACTCTTCAGAATTTTACAATTTTTTTAGATAAAGGTTGTACAACTTACCCTAGTATCAAACAAAGTGGCAAATACAGTAAAACAAATTGATCACAACGATTTTAAATTACAGTACAACGGTAACTTCATTATCCAACAAAAATTTCAATAATATCCAAGTTAGAGACAAAAACAAAGTCACAATATAGTAGCTTCCTTCAGATTGGTCAGATGCTGTACTGTATTTACACCATGGTTATACAAATTCCTAGAGGTTGTAAAATAACAATGATTAGTTGACCAAAAGTATAATAATGTTCATAATTCCTAATTTTTATGCTACTAGAGAGCAGCCAGTTTCCTTACAACTATTTTACCATGAAGAAATTTGTGTTAGTGGTTGAAATCACAATCAGAATGATCACTGTTGCACACCACTATATAAAAATTATTCCGATTAGCGCTTTCAAGCTTCACAGCTCATCGTCAGATCGGGAATAGACAGGAAATATGTGAAACCCAACCCTTCACCCCTCTCCCCCACCCTGCTCACCCACAACAAACTAAAAATTAATGACCCTTCCCCACCCCCTAAACTCTGTCTCTTTAAATTAGATTAAATCAAGAAAAAACGATTATTGAATGCGAAAGCATAATAAAAAAACTAGGAAATGAAAATGATAAAAAGAGAATAAGGTGGGAAGTAGGGAATGTAGTAGATAAAATATTTAAGAAAAGTTTGTATAATTCAAAGAATGAACAAAAAATCAAAGCAACTGTAACTAAACTAAAGAATAAAATAAAGAAGAATGATATTATAGTTACGAAGGCGGATAAAGGAAATACAATGGTACTAATGAGAAAGGAAGAATACATAAAGAAAACGGAAGAATTTATAAGGGAAGGACCATATGAGGAAATAAAGTATGATTATACAAGTAAGTACCAGTCAAGGATAAAACAAATGATGAAACAGATAACATTTATAGAAGAAAATAAGAAAAAGTATTTATTGGAAAGTAATCCAACAGCACCAACTTTTAAAAGTCAGGTTAAGATACATAAAGAAGGAAAACCAATTAGACCGATTGTTTCTTTTATTAATGCACCTATTTATAAATTATCAAAAGAAGTTAGCAGAGTACTGAAAGAGAAATATGAATTTGGGACAAAATACAACATAGAGAATAATGTAAAATTGATAGAAAAATTAGAAAATATTAGCATTAATGTAAATACAAAATTGATATCACTGGATGTTAAGGACATGTTTACTAATATCACAGTAAATAAAGTTATTAAGTTAATAAACGATAATAATATGGGAGAATACAGGTATAAAAAGCAGTTGATGAAAGTAATTAAAGAATGTGTAAATCAGAACTATTTTAGGTTTAATAATAAGTTTTATATACAGAAAAAAGGTTTACCTATGGGGTCTTCATTATCCCCTATTCTTGCTGAAATATACATGAATGATTTTGAAAAGCAATTAATAACTTCCACTAAGTATAAAGACAATATAAAATTATGGTGTAGATACGTTGATGATGTATTAGTAATTTGGGAAGGAAGCATAGAAGAAGTGCATGAGTTTATAAAGGAGGTAAATAATAAGGATAAAAACTTACAATTTAAGGAAGAGATAGGAGGTAAGCAAATAAATTACTTAGATTTAAACATAGAAATTAAAGATAATGAGAAACTACAGTTTGGGATATTTAGGAAAGAGTCGTATTCTGATATAATTATACCAAGAGAGTCTTACCACCCATACAGATATAAAATGGCGGCAATCAATTCCTTTTGTTACAGAGCTCAGAAGTGTTTAAAAGAGACCGAATCAAAAGATAGGGAGTTAAAAATGATAAAGGGAATTGTAAGGAATAGTAATTATAGCACCAACATAGTGGATAAGGTTATGAAAAGGGTCAACATACAAAAAGCTAAAATAGAACCAGAACAAAAGAATTATGCAGGGTCATTGACATACATAGGTTCACATACTAGAAAAATTATAAAATGTTTTAATAAATATGGAGTAGATATAGCTATTAAAAAATGTGAAACGGTATTTGATAAGATAAGGAATAAGAATATAGAAAAAATTCCAGTATTACAGAAAAGCGGAATTTATAAATTAAAATGTAAAGACTGCAACAAAGTGTACCTAGGGGAGACAGGACGAAAATTCGTATGCAGGTTGTCTGACCACAAACGTGGAGAAGGTAATAGAACAACCAATTCGTTATATGCAAGACATTTCATAGAAGACAACCGTAAGTTTGTTAATCCTTTGGAAGAATACGAAATTGTAAAAGTAGTAAATAACACAGTTGAAAGGAAGCTTAGAGAGGAGTTAGAAATATTGAAAGAAAGAGAAAAAGGGTTAGACAATTTAATTAATATTAAAATTAAATTTGATAATGAAGAAATATTTTATAACATGATTAAGAAGTAAATGAGAGAGGGCAGATAGATAAGATTAAGAATTATATTTCATAGTACTAATTGGTTGTTTTAAAATAAGGGTGTGTGACTGACCCACGTGTGTGGAGAGGAAGAGGGTAGTTTAAAAGGATGCGCGCGCGGCGCGCACACACACACACACACACACAGAAACACAAGGAATTTACTAGAAAAATATGCAACTGTACAGATGGTGAGACAGAGTTTAGGGGGTGGGGAAGGGTCATTAATTTTTAGTTTGTTGTGGGTGAGCAGGGTGGGGGAGAGGGGTGAAGGGTTGGGTTTCACATATTTCCTGTCTATTCCCAATCTGACGATGAGCTGTGAAGCTTGAAAGCGCTAATCGGAATAATTTTTATATAGTGGTGTGCAACAGTGATCATTCTGATTGTATTTTACCATTGGTGAAGCCAGTGGCGTACCTAGAATTTGGTCTGGGGGGGGGGGTCCGGTGTCGAGTCAGCTTCATACAAAAGAAAAAAAAAGTTAAGATTAACCAACATTACTGTCTTTAAAGTGACCGAAAAATGTGTGACAATATCCTGAGATCAGTCCCACTGAAGTAAAACGTAATAACTCAATAAAAATATGTATTATTGAAACTGGTATGTCTGGATAACTAGTATTGACTGGCTTGATTTTCCTATCAGGCACCTTAAACGATCAATATTATTGATGTCAATATTATTGACGCTGTTATTTCAATCTCTGTATCAATATTCTTAAACCTTACACGATCAATATTATTGACAATATTTCCTTCAGCACTCACCTTGCCACGAACCGTGCGTGTTGAAAATGGAGCCTCACCAAAAAGCATGTATCGCAATAATTTTTAGGTTTAGGGATATGACGGAGAGTTAAGCGTAAGTGCTGGATGAAGTACTGGTTTAAAAAGTGTGAGCAGTATTCTCATATGGTTTTGCTGCGAGATATAAGTTTAACGGAAAGTGGTGATTATAAAAACTATTTTCCCATGAGTGAAAGTACTTTTAATATGTTACTCGGAATGGTTAAACCGTTTTTGTCCTGGGAGGATACAAACATGACAAACTGCTTGTCAGTGGGAGAAAGATTGGCAGTTACATTGAGGTATTTAGCCACTGGAATAGATTTTGAGGATCTCAAGTTTTCTGCAGTAATGTCACCAGCTTCAATAAGCAAAGCTGTCATTGAAACCTGTGAAGTATTAATGCATGTACTACAAGGTTATATGAGGGTAAGTCGGCTCTCCTTACAGTTGTATATGATGAAATGTACTTAATTACTTGCACCTACTGACTAAGCTAAAAATTACAGCAAATATCATGTCACTGTAGAAATAAGTAGTTGAGGGATAAATAATAAATAAATAGGAGGTAGGCACAAAGTGGAATAAAATACAGCAGAGTACAACAATTAATAAAAATTTTATTTTAGTTGTTTTTCATTTAATGTAATTAACTGAAATGTCATAATAGAATAATCTTGAGAAAGCAATCATTCTTTAAAATTAGTAAAAAGTGTGAGCAGAGAAGGGCCGTTAAGTTCGTCGTCATGAAGCTCTGAGTTTTCAGAGTTTACGTTCTGTGGAGCCCCCAATGAGGAAGGGTCGGCTGATGCTACCGATCTGTATGAGGTAGTTGACAGAGTAGAACTCGTTGATTCGAACAGAGTTACTGTGCAGAGTATCAATAGAGGCCTCAAATAAAATATCATTGATGGCCTTATCAGCGAATATTCTTTGTTGGGGGTCCAAAGTTTGTATTTTTTCACCCCATGCTTCTGAAATAGTTGGGATATCTTGTTCTGGTTTGTTGGAACTCTCGAGAAATGAACAGACTTTTTGTATAAGCTTGTTTTTCCGTGCAATAGGCCCTAGCTACTACTACTACTCTCCAGCACTACAGCCCATGGTGAGCCTTGGCCTCCGCTACGACCCGTCTCCACTCATCTCTGTCCACTGCCTTCAGTTTCCAGTTCCTAATGCCCATCTTTCTTAGATCTTCTTCCACATCCTGCTGCCATCTTCTTCGAGGCCTTCCTCTTCTTCTTTTGCCCAGTATCGTTCCGCTTAATATAGTTTTGGGCATCCTCGTGGCATTCATACGGAATACGTGTCCCAGCCATCTAATTCTAGCTAATTTTATGTGTCTCACCAGGTCTTGTCCACCAATCAACTCATTTATTTCACTGTTATTTCGGATCCTATACATATTCCCTTCCTTCACCGGTCCAAATATCTGTCTCAAAATTCTTCTTTCAAAAATTCTTAGTGCACTTATATCCTTATTTACGAGAGTCCATGTCTCGGATGCATAAGTAACAACAGGTCTGATCAGTGTTTTATATAACATCAATTTGGTTCTTGGAGTTAGAAGCTTTGATTTCAGTAATGATTGGTTTGCATAGTAGGCTCTATTGCCGGTTATGATTCTATTTACTATTTGGCTGAATAGGCCCTAGCACTCGCGTTTTCTTTTGCGGTGGTTGAGGAGAGGGCTTTGCTGTTTACTGGATAGATGACAGCGAAGTAGGAGGTATTTCCACTTCCGGGTTGTCCCCATCACAATCTTCAAATAAATAAGAAGTCTGTTAATAATATCATTTATCTTTGACACTACGACAAATAAATATGCATACGCCAAAACTTTGTTTTGTTAATAATGTTTATATTAATTAATGACTAGTTTATTATTCATATAATTGGTTTTATCAAATTTTACTGATTTATTCAAAATCTGTTTACAGTTTCCAAGAACTCCGGGTGAGTGGCGTGAAATCGCTTGTGAATTTGGATCTCGAACACAATTTTTCAACACTGTAGGATCAATTGACGGAAAGCACATTGCGATTAAGAAGCCAGCTAACTCGGTGTCATTGTACTACAACTACAAGGGATTTTACAGCATCGTTCTGATGGCTCTGGTTAATGCAAAAAAAGAATTCGTAATGGTGGACGCAGGAATGAATGGTTGTATTTCGGATGGAGGTGTGCTGTATTATTCCAAATTTGGAGAACTTATGCAAAAAAAGCTCTGAATTTACCAGGACCAACCTCTTTACCAAACACAAATGAACTGTTCCCATTTGTATTTGTCGCAGATGAAGCTTTTGCACTACACATGCATTTAATGAAACCGTATGCTCAGAAATCATTAACTCCATCCCGACATGCATTCAACAAAAGGCTATCAAGAGCTCGAGTAGTTGTAGAGAATGCTTTCGGGATCCTTGCATCCAGGTTTGGTATTTTCCAGAAAGCAATCAGACTTGAACCCGGAAAGGCATCAATAATTACAATGGCTTGTTGTTAATTACACAATTTTTTGGCCAGAGAGAGTGAACAAATTTACTTTTCAACAAGCGATGCAAACGAAGGAAGGAGTGAAGAAAACAGTCTTGTACAGTTACAAAGCACACGGGTTAAAAACGTCACAACAGAAGCAAAGAAAATTAGAGAAAAATTTTGCGACTATTACAATAAAGAAGGAACATTGTGAAACTGTACATAGTTTAGTGAAAAAATAAATGGTTAAAAAATATAGCCTATCACCCTATTTTTTATTTCCTGGGGGTACAAGCAAATTATAGTCGAATTCATCAGATTTCCGCCTTGTTTACAGACAGTACAGACAAAAGTGCTTTAAAGAGTTGTATCACACAGTACACGAATAAGTTAATTAAGAAAAGGTGAATAGGTTCCCAAATAATCAATTATGTTACGAAAATAGCTCATAACCTTCACAAAAAATATGGCTTCAAAGCTGAGTTAAGAAGAGTCAAATCTATGATTAAATCGACTATAATTACAACAAGGGTAAAGCTAAAATAAACGAATAACATAACCAAGTTAAAGTAGGCAAAGCATTGGTGACTTACCGTTTCAGCTTTTTGATTTTGGACATTGAATTCACTGGTTGTTCAAATCGGTCCAAAAACTTCATTGAGTAGAACACCCAGGATGATGCAGAATACACGTCATCTGCTGAAGCACCAGACCTCTTCGATGATAAAATCTTTTTCAGCTCCTTGCGGTAATTAGAACAAAGCGAGTTGGTTTTTTTTTCTGACATCCTTCACGGTTTCCCCAGGTTTCAATTTAATGAAAATCTGCAACAACTTTTCAAGTGCGGCATTCCTCTTGTATTTATTGCTGTAGTCTGAGTCAGTCCGATTCCAGAGGAGCAAAAGTGCCTAGTAAGTCTCGATAAAACTTCGAAGAACTTCCGTATCGCCATCAGACAAGCTTTCAGTGTCACGATCAGGAGTTAAAGGTGGATTATTGGTAGCTTCTTCTTCCATGTTGACGCGTCGGCTATTCACGTCGTAATAAGGATTGATGCAATATTGACGTAACGCACCCTACACGGTCAATATTACTGTCAGTATCCCCTCCACTTTTTAGTATTGATGCCCGGATGTTTGGAAATTCGAATCTCCGTCAGTTCAATCCATCAATACGTCAAACCATCAATATCTCCACCTTGCACGGTCAATATTACTGTCAATATGATAAGGTATTGTCAATAATATTGATCGTGTAAGGTGCCTTTATAGTTCATACTTCAAACGTATATGCTAACGCAGTGTAATAGACCTGTTTGTATATATAAAAAAGTTACTACCATATTAGCTCAAATAATAATAAAAAGAGCCTAAAAATTAAGAGATTAATAAAATTTGTAAAATTTTTTTACCCTTTGGGGGGGGGGTTTGGTCCGTTTGTCCCTCCTTGTAAATACATCTCTAATTGAAGCTTCAAAAGACCATTAGTTTTGTATAGTAACAACAAATGATTACTACTAAATACTACTAATAATACTTACAAATAAATAATTTTTATTTGTTTTTAATTTTTTTCTGATTCTTGTTCTTTCTGGTTATGAGATATTCCTAACATGGAAGCATACATGGAATGTATACAGTCAAAAACCATAACTGATTCACACTTTTTATATTTTATTTTATTTTTTTAATACACTCCTTAAATGTAACAAACAGGAGATTTCTTATTAATTTTTTCCCAATACCTGAAAATCATTGTTAGAATCATCAGCAACTACAGAGTCATAATTGGGCGGTTTCTGCTGAAGACTAGATGTAAACTGGTAAAACAGCAGCAATTTCTGTAACTGCTGACATCTTGACAGGACTGCTTTCCCTACAGGATCTAAACCTTCACTGTCTGAAAACAACATTTTCATGTAATTACCCAAACAAAAGTTCATGTTTATTTATTTACTTACTTTGTATCCATTCATTTTAGATAATTAGAAATAAGCTATTTTTTTACCTGCTATTCTTCTTGTCTTGTGACTTCCTTTATGATACTCCCAACACACATTTTAGAACATTTGTTTCACCTGCATTAAAGGTCTTTAATCCATAAGCATACTTTAAAAATTAAAACAAACACAAACATACAAGCATGTACCATGTTGGTTTTGGTGCGCACCATGACAATGTCATGTGATCACTATTAGTTTTGTGCTTACATTGGTTTTCTCTGATGTACAATATGGACCTTTATTCCTTTGTATTCTCAACACAATGTCATATGATAAATCTGACTCGAACATAACTCATCTTTTAGTAGATAACCATGTTTAATTTTGATGTCTTATTTCAATTCTTCAACAGCATGCATTATCTTCCTTTCTTAACATACATGTATGGGGGTTTAAAGTTTGTATAGCTATGGTTTTCCATAAGGAAGGAATTACTAATTTCCAATCCGAGACAGTGAGGCGATGTTATGACACAGAGCTGAGAACCGTATCGTATGATGGTGATCCAAGGTTGCATGACAGTGTACAGAACACAAGAGATTAAAGGTCCATACTGTACATCAGAGATAGGTAGTGTGAAAACAAAATCAATAGTTATTGCAAAACTTCGCAGTCTGCACCAGAAGAAAAGTGTATGTTCATGTTTTTTTTTTTATTTTGGCATATTCTCAGCATTACGTTATTTAAGGTGTAAATAATTTTATTAATGTTTAACAAACACTAATGAATGAAACGTATCTGAATATTGTAGAAATGTGTCATAGTAGTATCATAAAAAAAGTCACAATATGCACAGTTACTTACTTCTATACATAAGTGTTACAAGTTCATTTGTTTAAACTACTGTAACAGCCCTCTTTTAACACTGTCCAAAGTTTTACATAATAACTTCATCACTGATTGAAATCAAAGTAGAAATAAAAATAAACTGTGAAGTCAAGGCAAAAAATTTAGCAGCAAGATCTACTTTCTTAAAAATCCACATATCTGCTGTTTATTTTTGTTTGATCATGAACTGCTCTACATAAACAAGAAGAGTTATTGTTATATTCTCACGCCAGGAGTTAATTCTCAGCTTTCTTAAACCTAAAGCTTATAAAAATAAGTGCTTTTCATTACATTAATAAACAATTAATGTTATGTGTACCTACTACAAACAAGCAACCAATGTTTTCTGTATGTTCATATATTAACACATAAGGTAATTGTACCAATAATGGACATTGTTAGGCAAATTTTCTCCAATTTCTTCTACTATAGTCTGAATTTGAGTCTTTGCAATCAGCAGATACGTATTTCTGAATGCTCTAGGCCTCTCCTTACACGCAAATTACCAGAAGGGGATAGAAAATACATTTTTCAATTTTTAACAATTTTTTTTCAAAAGTGCCAAAATGTTGGAATAATGGACACTAGAAAAATGGGAATGTTTCTAAGGCGGACACTTGGGACACCAATAATGGACACACCATAATTACAAATAAAATTTATTAAAATATTGTATTCAAACAAAGACCAGCACGCTTTTATTGTAGCAACAATTGTGCTTCAAATTTATGAATGACACATTACCAAATTGTGGCCTTAAAAATCAAATTACATTACAAATTATTACAATGAACCAACTTAGATACTTAATTAAAAGGAATGAAATGTCATAAAGGTAGTCTCAGATTTTACATCAAATGAGATCCTATTTACCTATCTAAAACTTCAAATCCACAGCATTATCAATATTTGGTTTGCCGCCTTATATTACAGATCTATTGATAATGGGAACTGGTAACGATGTTTGTTTGAGCAACCAAAGACTAGAGGTTGAGGTAATTTTGAAATCACTTGATTGATATCAATTTTCTTATTATAACTATCAGCATTTACAAAAACATTCTTTAACCGGTTGATAGGACTTAAAAGCAAGACAGAAGCTTCATTATCATTGTAGAACTTTATAATACGACAAACAGCTTTGTACTGCTTCTTCTGCGTACGCAATAAAACCAAAGCGAAATCTCCTTCACTGATGACTTATTCTTCTGTATTTCTTTCTTCTCTGTTCGACAAATCATTTGTCGATTCATTGTATTCATCCGAAGTGCTCAGGATGTCCATTATTTGAGCAGAACCTTCTATTTCAGAACATGTAGGTGCAGGAGGTTCTTCTCCCCTTACTTTCTTTATTGAATTCATTTTCTTTCCAACTGATTCTTGCAGTGTTTTATCAGGTTCTTCTCCATTATGCAGGGGCTGCTCTTCCCTGTTTTCATCCAGCACAAATTCTTTCTCACCTTCCTGTTGTTCAAGCACTGGTTCGTTCTCTGTGGAATCACCATGTTTTGAGTGTGAAGCTCCGTTAGAGTCACCCGACTCCAACCTTGCAGGGCTATCCGTGATACACTGCGGGTACTGGTGTCCCTACCAGTAGTAATATCCGTAGTAGCAGGGTTAGCACCTAGATTCGTTGCTGCTTCAAAGGTTGCTAGTGTTTCATAAGGATCAGATGATCCTGCTGCCTGAAACAGATCGTCATTTACTTCTCCTTCTCCGAAACTTAAGTCAAAATCATCAATGCTACTGCCAGATGGTTTCCAAGAACTTTCATCTTCAGATGAAAATATTTCTGATTTTTTCTTAATTTTTCTCTGTTTCCTTTTAGGTGCAGATGCCTTCTTCAGGGCTTTCTCCTCTGCTTTTCTTTTTTTTATTAACTCTCTCTCTTCTTTTTTCCTCTGTCTCTCTAATTTTCTCTCTTCTTTCTGGGCTTGCAATTCTTTCTTCTTTCTTTCCTTGTTTTCAACATGTTCACGCCAAGCTTCTGAGGTGATAACAGGAGGAGGCACCTCTCGCTTCCTTTTTTTTGGCTCGTTTCCTTTTTTTTGTTTATCTGGCCAGTACATTGCTCTTTTAAATGGACTTGGAATTACCTTAGCAGCCTTCTGTCAGCGGATTTGTATCACTTTCACGTGTTTCACTTATGGTATTATTTGTGACTTCTGCGGTGATATTTTCCTGGCCATCAGCATCTGAATTGAGGCTAAGAGTACCCTCCACATGATTTTGATTGTCTGTTTCATGTTGACTGGAATACAAGAAAGACACTTCTTGCTCACTAGTGTCTTTAGTTACTGTTTCACCTCCTGCTAAAACGTTCTCATTATTCATTAAAGCATCATTCTTCATTTGATGCCATACGCAAAATAAAGATTTATCCTCTTCAGGACCACTCCAAGTTGTTGAGTGCTTGAAAAGATCAACTTTCGCACCCCCAATATATCGCTCTAAAACGTCAAGGGCCGCTCTAAGTTCTTTTTTATCACGTTGAACTGAAAACTGCGGTGGCAGCGTTTGGGTGGTTTTGAGAGGTGCTGAAGGGTTCCAGGGCACTAGTCCACATTTTGTGAAGCCATTTTGGATGATTATGGGTGTGATTTTTTCGTATAGAACTTCTTTTAAGAGTGGGCAAAAGTCCAATTTTTTCAAAGTGGTATCTTCTCCTTTCTTCTTCTTATCAAGACGCCACTCATGAACTTTGTGCATGGAATTTTGTTTTTAATTTTAAATAATTCAGAAAGGTTTTTATTTATAATTATCTACTACTAAATACAAAACACACAACAATCTTATTATTAACGCTAATGTACCTGGTTTATCAAGACTCTGTATAAAGCCTTCAACTACTTCAAGCAACGTCTGGACTGACACTCTCTTTGTGGAACACAAAATATCTAGTACTTGCT
Source organism: Magicicada septendecula (assembly GCA_034769895.1). NCBI lineage: Eukaryota > Metazoa > Arthropoda > Insecta > Hemiptera > Cicadidae > Magicicada > Magicicada septendecula. The sequence continues at coordinate 244,023,292 of CM068369.1, forward strand.
CTCGCATCTCATTTGTACGAAGTTCCTTACACTGGACAGCTATGCTATCACTACCATTCTCTCCATTGTCTTCTCTCAAACAAGCTTTTAACTTTTTCAGTAAGTGTATGTCACGAGCTCTCTTACTATTCTTGTCACTACACAATAAATGATAAAAATTATAAAACAATATTAATAAACACACTAAACAACAAATGCCACAAAAGCAGTAAAGACAGGGAACATGCAATTAATTATTTGTTAACTTTTTAATTTTTTTTCAACTCTTTTAAAGGTTGACGTTTTTTAAATTTTGCCTTTCTAGACTTTGTGAAATTTACGTTTTTTTTAAAGACATTTCTCATCCATGTTAGTACTATTCCTCCTAACCACCAGGGAGTCATTGTCCATTTAAATTAAAATTCACCTCACACATAAATGCCATACTATCCAACTTAGGTAAGTGAGTTTGAGACACAGTACAGTCGATGAAGGTTTTGATTCTAAAATAATTTTGAAAAGAATAAACTTTGTTTTTTTAGGAAGATGAAAGCATATATTTTACAGTAAAAAAGAGTTTTGGGTACTACCTGGTGTGCGTCATTAAGAAAAATGCGGCTAATGGCAAAAAATTCGATTTTTTTTAAGCAGCTCCCATAATATTAAATACAGACAAGTTTTTTATTCAAGCAATCGAAGAGGATGAAATTCTACGTAAAAAAGGTATATAGCATTTTTTTTGTAACATCAGCCGTTAATAAGTAATGAACGTTTAAAGTTTACTCAATTTGTCAGTATGCGATAAGCGCGGGAACCGATAATTAAAAAAAAATCATAGTATGTATCGTACTTAAGACTTAATAACTTTACAACAATCTAAGATATATCGATTTTGTAAGAACCATTTGAAAGAGGATAAATATTACTTTCAAGTTAATAAAATAATATATGTTTATCTTTTAATTAATATTAATAAACAAAAGCATTAAAAAAAGAGTTTTGTGGTTATGAACAATGTAGTTTATTTACGGTTGTATTGTAAAAAAAGGATTAAATAAAAATAATAAACATGAAGAAATATTGTCTAGGGTTCATACTTTAACACGATATGAATGAATTTCCATTAAACATTTGGGGCATAAAATGAGATCAATTTAACGTTTCATAAAATTATGTCAAATCTACATTTTCCAATTTTTTCTCTCTAACTTGTAATGAAATAACGAATAATTATTGAAATGACATATATACAATAATGAAATTAAAGGTGAATGTGTATTCTTTAAATAGGTATAAATAGTTATAACATTTACTTAAAACTTTTTAAATAATAAAATAAATACGAAAAATGTCACAAATATGGCTCTTTTTTGTTACATTTACTTATACATTATACTTATTAACCCAACATAATATTAAAGTACGTGTACGGACAGAGTATTTCTTGTTCTTTACGACTATACCAATGAGATTCTGCCTGAGGGTAGGGGCATAAAATAGGAACCTTTCAAACAGCATGAAGGGCACACTTCTCCACTCGCTTCCCTTGTATACTTTCTCCAAGCTACGGCGCACACCCGCGACTTGCAAGTACAGAAATGGCTGTCAAATGACCTTGTAACCGAACATTGGGGTTGGTTCAAAGAAGACATCCTTTTACCAGTACAAATGAATAAGTTACCTGCTCCAAAGCATCTTTTAGAGATGATTTTTTGCAAGTGCAAAAAAGGTTGTACAAAAATGTGTAGTTGCAGAAAAGCTGGCCTTTACTGCTCTGCGGTGTGTGCTTCCTGTCAGGCAGAACAGTGTAATAATTTGCCTCCTACTTTCAATGAAGATGATGATGACGTCGATGAAAATTTGGATGCTAATGATGACGTCGAAGAAAATTTGGATCCAAATGATGACATCGATGAACATTTAGATGAGTAATTATATGAGTAAATTGTATACTGTAATTTGTTAATTAAAACATGTTTTCTTTTTAAAACCACGGAAAAATTATTATGAAACAATACCCGCATGTAAAGTGTTCGAAGACAGTATATTTTAGTTCATTAATATGTAATTTTTATGATATAATGATTTTTATGGTAAAACAGTATTTTTCTTTGAAAAACGCGATAGAAAAACAAAGTTTTGGCCATTACCTGAACTTTTGTACATGTTAGGTTATGTTCGAAGACCATATATTTTAATTAATTAGTATGTCATTTTTATGATATAACGATATTTTTTACTAAAACAGTGTTGTTTCTTTAAAAAATGCGCAAAACGAATTTTTGGACATTACCCGCACTTACGGGTTAAGCACAAGGCCTGAAACCCAAAACTTTTTTTTAATCTCTTTTTTATGCTTCAAATGTATTGTATACAAAGTTTCAGCCTTTTCAGAAAAATTTTAAGGTTTCAGGGCATTTTTGGATTCGTTGACTGTACTAACAGTAGATAGGAAGGATAAAATTGGGGGACAAGCAGAATTAAGATTGAGACATGATTCCTCCAGTAATAAGGATTAGAGGAAACTTAAAGAGCTCATATGGGCAGGGTTACTGCCCCCTGAAATCAGCCCACCTTAAATATGGACAATTACTAACTACTACTTGCTAATAATAGTAGCAATAACATTACCAACATAAAAAATACAACTAAATAAGATATTTAACGTATTAGGGGTTGGAACACATGCTCGAAGTGACATTTGCTTGGAGAGACACTTGCTCGGAATGTGCGTTTTATCAATGATATAATAAAACATGCACATGCAAATACAATCATGACTCAGATATAAACCAAAAAACCAAGTATTTTGTCTACTTCATTGTTCCAGTCCCATTTTAATTAATGTATACAGAAAGTTCAAATCTTACTGGCTGAACAAGCGGGATTCTGACTTTTCTACAAATGTGTATTGCGACAATATAAGCATAGGGTGTAATGCGCATATATAATATATTATAAATATTTAAGTTAATTTCAATAACATATAATAGACGAGCAGGTGTGAGATTGGAAGCTGGCTTTCAAGCAGGAACCAACAGGTAAACATCATGCGAGTACCACTGCATTTGTGTATACAAGTAAATAGTGTGTGTGCGTGAAGCCCGTTGGATCCTGAAAGTTTGCAACCCCACCCCAAGTCAATGCTAAATTAAGAATATATTTAATATTAAGCAAACCATAAATGTTAGCGAGAAGGTAAACACTTCTAAAAATGTGTAAAAATCAGACACAAGTGCAGTGCAAATTTTATGTAATTCGGACAATCAGTGCAAATCCAATGCGATTTTTAAAGCATTATACTTACACTAGTGGTGCGAGCATCATGATAATTCCACATCACATAGGTCATTAAATTAGACAATATTTTATCGCCGTGAAATCTGCGTTAAACAGTGTGATTGGCGAAAAAGTGCAATTATGTGAAATGAGACGAGAGTGGGGGCTATCATGCCATGGTTCAACTGTCGACAGGCTGATTCCTGAATCGACAGCTGCAGTTTTCTTGGTGAATATAAATAGAAGCCCAGGAGAGCTAATCTCTCTCTTCTAAATTACCTCAGTCGCGGCGGTACGCTATGTCCGTCCGAGACGCGAATTTTTTAACTACTTTGGACAAAGTTAGACGCTAAGTATAACATCAGTATGATTTTTTTAAGCTTAACTTATAAAGTATTATGGCAAATTTTTTGATTTAAAGTACTAATGAAAACAATAATTAAAAAAGTACCGTAACAAAGAAATCGTCGGACGTCTACAAGCAGTCGACAAATAAGAACAACTCCTGACAGAGGACGAGAGACGACTAGCAGAGGAACGAGATACAGAGGACTAGAGACGGTTCTATCATAACTGCTACAGACCCAGAGCAACACGTCATCATAATCTACAGCAGCCAATGTACCATGAAGGACGAGAGAAGAGAGGACGAGCAGTGAGGACAAGAGGACATCCAGGAGGATCAAACCGACGGAATCACTGGAGGACATGTGCTAATATTTGATACTTACAAATATAAATAAACAAAAATTAGTTTTTACCTACCTTATATTTTGCCCAAGAAGCCAGAATCCGACACACGAACGTTAGATGCAAGTATGTTTTACGGGTTAGGTAAATTACGTAATCAACTCATTTTTGAAGAGAATTAAAATTTAATTTTTATTGTTTGAACTTTGGTAACTTTAAAAAGATTCTTTCTCCAAAATTACCATTTGAAATACATGCTTAATCAATTTCTGTGATCCACTTCCTGATCACGACAATATAATTATAAACTTATTCTAGCACCTTACCTTATACTCATACACACAGCCCAGCCTGCCAACGTTCACTCATTCACACATACAATTTTAATCCCTTTATTTTTTAAAACCCCATTTTTAACTTTGGTATAACATTTTGATATACATTGATACTATTGCTGGCCACATGGCGTCATCCCGACTTCTTTTTTAAACACGCACAATTTTCTGTTATGTCCGATTTATTATTCCATATTTAGGCGAACGGTACCTACTAACTCTCGGATTTTTTTTAACAAGTTCCACTTAGTATGCTTTGATGTTAACAGTTACTTTTTTAAACCCGGTTGCCGGGCAACCAGCCCGGGCTGAAATCGGTGATGGACTGCGAGCGTCTATCTGTTCCCCACTACTTGATAATTTTAGTTAAGGCGACGGACACAAATGCCTTCTATGTGATCGTCTCTGCTGTAGCACATTCAACACACGTGGTTTTTTGTGTGTTTGACGAGGATGACATTCGGTAAGCACTGGTTGACGTCACAAAAGAGGTTGGGCTTAGTTTTATTTCCTCCAGCATGGTCCACGAGGCGAACAGAGATTCTTCTCTAAGCCATTTTGCGTCCAACAATTCCGCGTCGGTCTGCGCACATGCTGGTGTGGTGCGTTTGGGCGCAGGTGTCACACAAATGTAAAGTTCTTAGAATCGACGCCGGGCACATTCTTTTGTAAAGGTTACACAACTGTTACTGCGTACTGTTCCTTGGTTAGCGCAATGCTTTTATTCAAACACGCGGACTGGCCACACAGATGGACAATGAATTTCAAATATTTTATAATAAATCCCCAAAAATTAATAAAATAAAACATCCTTTTATTTGACCCGTTACAATACCCCCCCAATGGATATCTTCTGCCGAAACAGAAGAAATCTCATTGCTAAAACCCCTAAGAGGACCGGTGAGGATATGATGCCAACAACCCCCTTTAGCCCTTATACTTCATGGGTAAACAACCCCCCTGGCTCGGCGACTATGCCCACATCTGAACGAGATTACTGGACTTCTCTGTACGAGATCCCAACACCATAAAATCGAACAGACACGCACCACAGCGCACCTCACCTTCTATCATGCCGCCCCAAAATCCAAACCCCTGGTCTTATATCATGCCAGATCCTCAGCCGATATGTTCCCCCTTATCATGCACACTGGGCTGCCTTTAGCAGTTACTGGGCTTGTACACACACTTATTGCTACATCCTATCAAATCTTGTCAAATTTAGGAGTTTCCTTTAAATTGAAACCAAATCTATACTACCATTAATCTCAAAATCAAAATACAAATCTTTTATTTGAATTGAATAATTCTCTTCATTATTTTTGATAATTAGAAAATAAATAAGTTGAACATTTATTAAAACATGAACTTCCTTATCCTAACATGTGATTAGACATATATCCTAAACAATACAATTCAATAAAAACACTATTAATACACACAAATAATAATATAATCAAAATCCAAAAACATCAATTGGATGGCAGGCATAAAATCAAAATTTAATTTTTTTATATTTTTTTCCCAAAAAAATTTAAATTTATTAAAATATATTTTTTCTCAATATTGAAATTATTTAAATTTATTTAAATTAATTAATAAACCAAAGTGGCATCACTTCATTGCCAAAACGGGTCAAGTATAGAACATCACCCATCAGCTGATCAAATTGGGTCAAGTCAAGAACCTTAACCTACATAAGCTATACATAAGTTACATCATAACATACATTGAATCTCTTTAAAAGTTTATCTTTAAACACAAAAACATAATAAAATAAGACATTTGAAATAACAAAGTATTATTATATTTAACAATAAAATTGATATTTAAATTACTCCAACTTATACCTTTTACCACTTTACATTACTCTCCAATTCTATTAAAATTGTCACTTGTTTCAATTAAAATTCTATATTTTTACTATGACTCTCCTTCTTTACTATTCTCATTCCCCATTAGTTTGGGTGATTTAATTATTTATACTAACTTGATCTGCCACTTGGCATGTATACATTTATAATCTTTACCTCTTTGACTCTAATACCACTAACAGCTTTAACTAACATGACACCCCTCTCTATCAAAACATCTATCAAACAATCTCTAAACCCAACTTACTACTAAACTCAATCCGCATCATTCTCTCGTTATAAAAAAAAATACTCTCTAACCCTTTGTACTTAGGATGTGTGTTCCCCCCCCAAAAAAAGCTCATTCCCTTAATCTGGTTCCTGGATTCTACCTAAGGCAACCCCTTCCGGCGCTAAACGGTCCCTTCCCGTCCCAACCCTTTTGTTGCGGACTCCTACACTACACTATCCCCTCTTACAAAATTACCATCCCCAAATTATCATTCTCATTACATCACTTCAACTACAACAAAATATCATTATTTACTTATTACCTCAATATATCAATCATTACTCTACATATATTCCCCATATCTACTGTGTCAGCATCAATACTTCTCAAATTCTACATTACATTAATTCACAACAACATTATTCTCTCTATTACCACTTTAAACTTAACTTTGGACTGATCTACATGTCCCAACAAAATATTAATCACCCAAAATCTATCTTTTACTATCTTTCACAAATCATTTAAAAATCTTAAAGATATCCATTCAGTCCATCATTTAAAATAACATCTTTAGCACATTAAAATCATTTTGAACATTAATTACCTTGGAACTTATCAAACAGTTTATACGTGACATTCTACTGCTGATCAGCTGATTTTCTTAGCAAGGTGAATGTCCTTACTGCAAACACATCTCTACACATTACATGAAATACATATTTTTATCAATCCTTATATCTAACATACTACACATCATTGTTTCCCCTTTTCTGACTCTGGTACAATTAGGTAAACCACCTGCCGGTCGGTCTAGGTATTTACTTTGTTATAACCCCATTTCAAAATTATATAGATTACATATTTCTTTAATCCCTATATTCCTAACACAATAAAATAAAACATTTATGAGACAGAATAAACATAGTATAATAAACATATGAACATCTATTTATCAAATCGTACTACGAGCGTTTAGTTAGTGGAAAAATGAGTTATCATCTTTAAGTTATAAAATTTAAATTCGTTGCTCACCTGAGCAACCCCCCAAACCACACACACTATTGTTTTGTTCTGTTGGACTGTCGCGCCCCTTGGCCTCCACAAGGACGGCATAGTTGGAGGAATTTCACATCTCCTTGTCCTTGCTTCGGCGTTACATTTTAAAGATTTTAGATATCAACATATCTTTGTTCTATAGTTATACACCCTTAATGCGGGTCTACCACCTGGCTCTGCTGTCCCTACTCGGACAGAGTGGTAGCCGCTGTTCCATAGTTTCCGGGATTTTCCCTAGTTTCACCCCCCATCAATTTCTAATATAGACCAATTTCAAGCCAGCTATGGTCAAGGGACTTAAATTATGGCCATAGCTGACCGCTAGCCAAAACCACGATTAGTGCTGGTAAGGCAGTAATCGCCCGAAAAGTCTGGGAAATCAAACTCTACCTTCAAGCATGTTACACTCGTCATTAACTGCATGGCACGGCAGTCTATCAAGGTGCAATATGCAATTGTACAAAAAAAATGTGCCGTGCATTTTCGCCTCGGGTGGAGGTAATACTCCCTGTTACCCCCAACCCATTCCTCTATCTACTGTGGCACATGCCACCACAGCGATAGCCCACTAATAGCTAAACTAAAACTTTATATAAAACATTATAATGGGAAATTTTCATTAACTCTTTTATCCATCATCATTTAAATCATTCGTCACTTTCCACAATTAGATTCCTTAAAATTTTCAAATTTATTATTAACATTTGTTTTACATTACCTTTCAGTTATTATTACTTTTTAAATTATAGTTTCTATTTAACACAATTATCTCAAATTATTTTCATTATTGAATCAAAATCTTTTCATATCTGTAAACATTTTATTATATCTGACTGGTATTATAAAATTTTATACTTACAGTACATAATTCACCTACTGACAAACACAAAATATATACACCACACACACCAATACTTCCACATAACCTCTGAAACATTTAACAACAGTGTTATTTCATACCAAACAATTTCACATTTATTTATTTATTAATTACCAAATTCGACTCTCATAAAACAATTTAAATCCATTAGAAAATTCAATTATACAACATTTGAATCAATCAAAATATTTAAACATCTCAAACTGCTTTAATTAAATCAATTATTGAACACACAACATTTTAATTACTTCCACCAATTACAATAATCACAACTCATTAGTTATCCTCTCCAAAATTATTTTTGTTACTTATTTAGGGTGCAAAATATTAATATTATTATTCTCACAACAATTTCTACTACATACACACATTGTTTACCTCACATTTTATAATACACACAATTAAATTCACTAAACATTTATTTACAATTCTTCATCATTAATTATTCAGTTATATCACACTTCATTGTCCAAGGTTGCGAGGTCTGAACCATAAAACAAAATATTTAAAATTGTCCATTTATTGTTTAACCTCCATCGTCAAAAATTAGTCTTGGTTTCACATAACAATTTTCAATTTCAGTTACACACATATGGCTATCTTGTGTGTAATAACCATAAAATTTCAGTTTATTCATTTTATCATAATAATCATATACCAAGTCAACATTATGTATTTCTGTCCAGTCTCCATTAGTAATTATATTCAATATCGGGTCAATTATTTTTTCATCATAAATTAAATTATTATTGTTTAAACACACATCTAACATTTCTTTCAACTCATCATAATCTCTCTTTAATTTATATAATTCTATCTCTTTGTCAACACACAATTCTCTATCTAACTCTCTCTCATCATAACACCATCTCTCACTTTCAACACCATTCCACACAGAGGGTACTAACTTATACAAAAAAAAGAAACAACTCAAATCTTCCATTAAATAGGGTCTCTTGCCCTCCAATAATAACACTTGTGAACACTCTGGTTCATCACAAATAAGGGGAAAATTTACCCTCTGCCCTATATATTCAGCTACACTTTCTTTCCATTCTTTCTCTAATTCATCAACACTAATTAATACTCCATTACAACCAATTTCTCTCTCTCTCTCACTCACTATTTCACTATCTATTTTCAACGTATCACTCTCTGATACCACCTCTTCATTTATATTACCATTTTCAATATCACTGTTATCATTTGTTACCTTATTCTCTAATACCACATTTTTAATTATATTCTCATTTTCAACATTATTACATTACCATTTTCAATATCTCTGTTATCATTTGTTACCTTATTCTCTAATACCACATTTTTAATTATATTCTCATTTTCAACATTATTTTTACTTTTACTCTGTTCTCCTACTGACTCTACTATTCTCTCAGTATCTCGTTTCAATTCTTTACAACTACTTTCGTATTTCATTTTTACTTCATTAATATCGATTGTAAGCTCATTGAACTTTCTACTCTGTTCATCCCATTTTATGTCATTATTATCAAAACGTCTATTTAATTCGTTAAATTTGTTATTCTGTTCCCTAAATTGTTGTTGTAAAAAACTCATTATATCGTTATCCGACTAACTACATTTTGTTGAGGTCGGAGTTATCTGCACCCCTGAATCCTCCGTAATATTTGTTTCATCTGAATTATTTTTTATTTTATTCTCCCGACTCACGTTTGGAGTCGAGTGGATTTCAAAATCGCTCATACTATTTGATTCATTACAATTTTCTATATTAGTCATTTCATTTATTTCACTTTCATTATTTCCTGCCATCTCTTATTCTTTATACTTTATATTTGTTAATTTACTTTACTTAATTTAATTTATCATAATACAATTTCGATCTTATGCCAATTGTGCGTAAATGACGCACTTCTACTTCATTACTCCAACCTTAAAACCACGCTTGCATCTTTTGTAGGTGTGGATTTTATTTTTAATTTTTAATTTATAAAAACCTGTCCCTGTTCAGAAGCCATTGTGCTAATATTTTATACTTACAAATATAAATAAATAAAATTAGTTTTTACCTGCCGTGTATTTTCCCCAAGAAGCCAGAATCCGACACACGAACGTTAGATGCAAGTATGTTTTACGGGTTATGTAAATTACGTAATCAACTCATTTTTGAAGAGAATTAAAATTTAATTTTATTGTTTGAACTTTGGTAACTTTAAAAAGATTCTTTCTCCAAAATTACCATTTGAAATACATGCTTAATCAATTTCTGTGATCCACTCCCTGATCACGACAATATAATTATAAACTTATTCTAGCACCTTACCTTATACTCATACACACAGCCCAGCCTGCCAACGTTCACTCATTCACACATACAATTTTAATCCCTTTATTTTTTAAAACCCCATTTTTAACTTTGGTATAACATTTTGATATACATTGATACTATTGCTGGCCACGTGGCGTCATCCCGACTTCTTTTTTAAACACGCACAATTTTCTGTTATGTCCGATTTATTATTCCATATTTAGGCGAACGGTACCTACTCACTCTCGGATTTTTTTTTAACAAGTTCCACTTAGTATGCTTTGATGTTAACAGTTACTTTTTAAACCTGGTTGCCGGGCAACCAGCCCGGGCTGAAATCGGTGATGGACTGCGAGCGTCTATCTGTTCCCCACTACTTGATAATTTTAGTTAAGGCGACGGACACCGATGCCTTCTATGTGATCGTCTCTGCTATGGCACATTCAACACACATGGTTTTTTGTGTGTTTGACGAGGATGACATTCGGTAAGCACTGGTTGACGTCACAAAAGAGGTTGGGCTTAGTTTTATTTCCTCCAGCATGGTCCACGAGGCGAACAGAGATTCTTCTCTAAGCCATTTTGTGTCCAACAATTCCGCGTCGGTCTGCGCACATGCTGGTGTGGTGCGTTTGGGCGCAGGTGTCACACAAATGTAAAGTTCTTAGAATCGACGCCGGGCACATTCTTTTGTAAAGGTTACACAACTGTTACTGCGTACTGTTCCTTGGTTAGCGCAATGCTTTTATTCAAACACGTGGACTGGCCACACAGATGGACAATGAATTTAAAATATTTTATAATAAAGCCCCAAAAATTAATAAAATAAAACATCCTTTTATTTGACCCGTTACAGACATGGGACAACTCTACAGAATTTAAGGTGACGAAAAACCAATATATAATTATCAAGGAGAAAGACATTGAAAGACTTTAATAAAAAGAAAAAAAAAAAAAAAAAACATTTTTGTAAGAGTAATAACAAGTATGTAGATAGAGATAAAACCAACGTAATTTATGTGTAATCAGAATATTCTTTAATTATTTTTCTTTAATGAATGAACGGTCAATGTAACGATAAGTAATCCTTGCTTGGAAAATGAACAAGTAATTAATTTATTTAACTTTTTCTTAGTAAAAGCACATAATGTAGAGTCATTGAAAATAATCAATTAATTGTGTTAAAATGATTATAAAGCCATAAAAAGGCATAAAGAAAATATAGAATAAGAATGTATTAACAATTTAAAAAAAAAGCACACATTTAGACTGAGTAGTTTTATAATTTTAATTAAAAGTTATAATACAATATCTAGAATATAAGATATATGTTTCTGATGATAACACGGCAAGCAAAGAAACTTTGAAACCATAGATAATGGATATCGTATGGCGAATTGATCATTATTTTATATTATTATTTTTTTTATGTTTGTTTAAAGTAATAAATGAAACATATTACGATTCCTAAAAAGAGTTACTCTTATTATAATTACACCTGAACCCCAATTACACATACACGTTTTTTGTATTGTTATAATTTTGTCGCCCGTCAACGTGTGGCACGACACGCATACATCTAATAACGTTGTATTGTTGTAGTATATAATGCTAAATTCTATTCTAGGTGTCCATGCTTCTTTCTCTATAATACTCTAGTATGAAGGACTGTATTATCAGTTTAAATTACAATAGTTTAAAGTTATTAAGGTGAAGACTATAGGAATAAACAGTGGAGAAACATGTGAACTAGACTTTTTTTTAATTATTTACATTTTACTATTACTTCTTACAGAGATATGTAGCTACAGTGTACCGTTTCAAGAGAATGCCATGGAAAGGTAGTCTTTTTTAGTTCCCAGAAACCTTTTATGTGTTTTTTAATTTTTTTCCAATAGTTGATATACAAGAGTCAATTATGCAATATTTATAACGTATTTTCTGTACAATATTTACAATTTATATGAATTTTTCTGCAATTTGTGGATGAAAGCTAAGTTTAAAAGTTTCCCAAAACCTTGTATTTTTTATTTTATTTTAGAAATTAACTGATCATCTTTACAACAGAGGTTCTCCTCTTCTTTTCTTCAAGATTAAAGGATATTCTGTCAAATGTGTGACCATAGTACTCAGTGTCTTTTCAGAGAGTGTTTATCAGTAAGTAAAGTGAAAGAGAATTAATGAAAAATAATGTAAGGTACTTTAATAGACAACAATTTCACGATATCACAACATGAAAAAAATATTCTTTTTTAAATTAAATGGTGTGATGATAGAAGCAGGCTAGATGTTAACACATATTGGTTAGGATTCTTCAAGTTTCCAGTTTTCAAATCAATTGGTACTACTTTATAGGAATATTTCTAAAAAGAAGCAAAATCTAAAAAAATACTGTACACCTGAAAAGTACTCATGGGTGAAGCCTTCAATATCCGAAGCATCAAAATTAGACTAATATTGTGTGTGTGTGTGTGTGTGTGTGTGTGTGTGTGTGTGTGTGTGCGCGCATTCATAATACACTTAATAACAACAAATAATAGCAGGAATGAAATAATAACAACATAACAACAACAATAATGATGAGTTAAATTTTAACTGTAACAGTTCTAATAAAATAATGCAAATAATTAACAAAATTATATACTTATAATGCAATATGATATAATATTTATAATGAATAATATGTATTTGTGATTAATATCTGGAAAGTTTTAAGAAGGAAAGTGCACATCTAAATATCTGGAATTTAGACGCAGAGAATTTGGTCAGGCTAACTAAAGAACTGAAAATATAAGTTGTTTTCAAACGATTAGTTAAATGTTGTCAGTATGAATATTCTTTCTTTTCTTAATTAACTGTTTCATGAAATAAAGGACTTACTGTTGGGCTTATGTAGACTGGTTGTGCGTTACAGTTTTTAAAACTTATTGTTGGCTTCTGTGGAACAAATCTGTTTGACACAATACTACACTTCCTGGAATCATTATGAATTTCCTAGAACCAACGTTTCTCCAAGAAAATGTAACTACATTCTGTCTCTCAGCAAATGTCATTTCAAGGAAGTGTCAAAAATTAAAATACTAGGTTCCTGTTAAAATGATTTTTGCCTATAGCTTTTCAACAAGAGACGTACAAATGATACAGAAACAGAAAAAAACAATGTGTGTGTGTGTGTATGCACAGAATACAATATTTACCTTAAAGTACAATGGAATGGTATTCTGAGTTCCTTCAAAACGCCTAACTCATCAATAAACACACACGGTGATAGACTTTTATTAGGTCCTTTAGTTCCTAAACTACTAACACCAAGTAAACCATGATCAGTATACAATAACCTGAAACACAAGAGAATCACATGAATCAAACCTAGTAATTTACACTTATCAAAACTGGTGGATGCTATTTCACCATAAACGCTCATTTTGGTTTGCTGGTAAGGTGTTTTGGTTCACCACTCCAAACCATTCTTAAGGCACTACAGATAGGTGGCCCACTTTAACAATAATGCCTATTCCTTCTGCACTCTCCATGCAGAAATTTTCCAAACCATGACTAATAAAATGACCTATCACTAATCTTATACAAACCTTTTTAAGTTTTTTTATTAAAAAATAGAAAAATCATTTATAGTTTCATCACTAAAAAAATCAAACATATCTGATCAGATATAAAATAATACTTTTAGGGGAAATTATGACAAAAGAGGGAAAGTAGAAGTGTACGATAAAAATGTAACACGATCTACCTGGTAAATGGAGTGGAGTGTCTCCAATAACATATGAGACTGACAGAAACACATTTTTATTATATAAACTTTTTTTAATAAACAATTTGTTAGATCCAATGTAATTGTTTGAGATTTCCAAGTACAATATATTCAAATTAGATCATTTTACATATAAATTACAGGTTGTATACGTACTTACTATTTCAAATTAATAAATAAACTTTATTTGTTTATTATGCATCTTTAGGCTCTTGTAGACGCCATGTTGTCTGTTGCCAACTTAAAATTATAATTACCGGGTCCAGGTTTCGTATCAGCGAACCGGAAGTTCAGAATTGGTTATTTGAAATTAAACGTAGTGGTTATTTCATACACATCTTATTCTTTTATTACCTCAAAACAATTCAATTGCATTTAAACAAACAACAGAAAAAACTTAGATTCTTTTACAATCCCTTCTCCCTCTTATTTTGGATATTATTCTTTTAACTGAAAAAATACAATGATTACTTATTCGTATATATTGGTATTACCTTGATTACAATAGACATATTTAAAATAACATAGAAATAGTTATACCCCATTTTTCACAAACCAGTGCCTCTTACTTTTATTATATGATTATTACACACGCCCATCCACTCTCTCACGATACATATTTAAATTTCCCCTATGAGCTCATTTAAATTTTTAAAAAAGGTTTAATTTTGAATGGTTTAGAAATATCTCCCCGTTTTGTTACTTATCTGGCAATTTTAGTCCCAAACTGTCCAGTCACCTCCGTTATTCCTCATCACTCCGCACATTTTATTTGCTGTCGTTTTGTTTTAAATAAAATAATAGTTGATCCGAATTAGTTAATATACAACATTTTACTTCACCTTTTACATTTTAGATTTGCGGGCTACATTTTGAGTTTACTAACTTTTGTTAGTGACCGGCCAGCACAAGGAGTAATTTCAAACTGGGCTGAGTTATACTGCGTCAAAATCTGAGAAGAGGGGGGTCACGTGACAACATTTCATTGTTCTTATTTATGTGATGAACCAATTTCCAAGGCGAGGCTAACTACGCATCGCATTCCACGTGACGTATTTACAGGCTTGGCCGTTATGTAACTGGTGACTTCATCGGTCAAAGTTCGTTTGGTATTGTTTAACTTTTTTTTCTGGCGTCGGAATGTTGACCTTGACTCCCTTTCAATCTCTGGCTTACTACACATTATAATTCATGAATTAAAATTTGTTTATTCTTCCCATTATTATTATTTATATTTTTATGTTTCCCAAAATTATTATTTATACTTATTTCCAATTTTTTCTAATTATCCCAGGTATACCCAAATTGTCCCATTACAAGGTTAGAAAATAAATTATGTATTAGAAATTTTGAAACAATGGAAAAAGAATAAAAAAAGAATACTTAAATTTAAAACACACAACATAGGCTGTACATGAAAAATATATGGACATCAAAATGCATGAAAATTTCTGTCAACCAGAAATCAAATTATCAATTAGTTTACGATTAATGACATTGAAAAATATGTCACCTGATTTTATTATGTACCATATTATAATGACTTGTATGTCACACAAACTGAGCCTGTGTATGAGCTAATTGTGTATGATCATTTTCTACTCTTCCTTCCTCATATGGTTATAATATCCAAACAGTTTGAACATCACAAGAACAAGCTGTGTAACGGAGCAAAGAGTCAATGCTAAATGAGACTATACTCTATAACTGACATTCATAATGGCCAAATAAGTGTGTAAGTGAATCTGCATCATGTTTTCCTTATAAGTAAGACATTCATCCATGGAAACTATTCAAATGATTATGAAAGCTTTTGAAGATGATTTAATAAATGAAGGCTAGATAAAATTGTGAAGCCAGTGCTGTAATACAGATAGAGTCAAAGTGATCCACTTTCCGCACGACCTTCAACAAATACATGAAAATGTTGCAGTTATGCTGGCTCAAGTCAATGTAAAAATTATTGTGGACTCCACCACTATTGTTTCGAAGATTTTTTCCACAGCTCCTACCACAAAAGTGGAATAAATTATCATGCTGACATAGTACAATACTAGCTTAAAACTGCTGTCAATAATTCACAATTCCTCAAAAAAGTTATAACCAAATATGAGACATATATCTATGACAGCATTTCTGAAACACAAACCAAGTCTTCCCAATGGAGGTCACTAGACTTGACTTAGGGGGTATCTTGAAGCAATGGCAAGGGTGTATGTAGATAGGGATTTTAACCTCAAAGGTATTGTAGATCATGAATCTGTAGCATATTCTCCTACAATGCAGATAATAAATAAGGAATATTACACAAAAGTTCTTTGTTAGCTCAGTGATGCAGTGATAAATTTCAGACTGTTTTGAAAAGTAGCGAGAGAACTCTAGATATCAATATGTGGTCCCAAGAGAATTTTGAAGGAGCTAAGGTTCCACTGTCATAAAATGCAGGTGACTTTTATTTAAACTTTGTTTTTACTGACGTTATATATTCCAAAACCATGAATCATCAGTGACACTTTCACTATCTAGATTATGTACAAGGCAATCTAGATTCATCAACTTACATGGACACCATTAGTAATACAGTGTCTTAAGTTAATACATAAACTTCACCAAATACAAACATACAATTAAACTAATAATAATTATTATTATTATTATTTTAATAATAACTATTATTATTAAATCAGAATTGTAACATAAAAACACTAAGAGATTATAAATAATACATAAATGCATGAAACAAATAGATATTCATAATTGATATGTCAAATTTATAAACATGTTATATAAAAACAGATTTTTCTTTTATCAGAAATACTAAACATATTAAGCTATATTTCTAGTTTAACCAATGTAATTTTTCACGTATGGAAGAAGACTGCCAATCTTCAAAACTAAAGTAAAAAAAATTAGCCAAATATTTTACATCAATTTAAAATCTTGGATTTCATTGTCCATGACGTGTCCGTTACTTAACTAAATATCACTATTGTTTGACGACTCGGAACACTAAGTTTTTTATAAGTAAAATCGTAAAGATTTACCTTACAGCCTAAACCGGCTTTCACCTTTAGAAGGCTTCATCAGAGGCTGCCGTTGGTAGCGCTGTCCGTCTTGTTGTTGGCGACGGGATAGTTTTCCGAAAGATCGATGCTGTGTGTGTGTGTGGTGAGATGTGTTCGAATAATGTGTGCGATTTGAATTGTGTCTGTTCGTTTAGGATGTCGTTTTTATTTGTTTTTGTGTGTTTGTATATTTCTAATTGTTCTAGAGTGTCTAGTTTTCGGCCTTTTGTGTGTACGTGTAGAATGTTCATGTTATTGTCGATGTTTTTATATGTGTGGTTTGCTTCAATGAGGTGGTTTGCAAAGATGGATTCTGTAGTGGTGTGAAGTGCCTTTGTGTGTTCAATGTATCTCTGTTTGAAAAGCAGGATACAGAATCGCTTACAAAACTACTAACAAAACAGAACACACATTATCAAAACGCACGCACAAAACACAAAACAAATTCGATCTACCCCGGTGTATACAAGCTAAATTGCTTAAATTGCAATAAATTCTACATAGGCCAGACAGGACGTAGCTTCAAACAGAGATACATTGAACACACAAAGGCACTCCACACCACTACAGAATCCACCTTTGCAAACCACCTCATTGAAGCAAACCACGCATATAAAAACATCGACAATAACATGAACATTCTACACATACACACAAAAGGCCGAAAACTAGACACTCTAGAACAATTAGAAATATACAAACACACAAAAACAAATAAAAACGACATCCTAAACGAACAGACACAATTCAAATCGCACACATTATTCGAACACATCTCACCACACACACACAGCATCGATCTTTCGGAAAACTATCCCGTCGCCAACAACAAGACGGACAGCGCTACCAACGGCAGCCTCTGATGAAGCCTTCTAAAGGTGAAAGCCGGTTTAGGCTGTAAGGTATCTTTACGATTTTACTTATAAAAAACTTAGTGTTCCGAGTCGTCAAACAATAGTGATATTTAGTCAATTTAAAAAACAAGTGTGAATTTATCATTATATAAAAAATTACATAACAGTATTAAAAGATAATAATATCAAACCTGCCATGTTTTGTAGCTTGAAATGTTGAAACTCGAGGTCCCTGCTGCATAGCCCACACCTCGATAATACCTTTCTTTGGAGCATATATCACAAGAAACAATGCAGATCTTTTACGATCATTACTACTTTGTCTCTCTTCCTCAGCAGTCATCCAGCCACACTGTGCATCACGGTAACCTTTCCACATCCTTAAATAATACATTACCAATAAATAAATATGAAACATTACATTTCCTGAGGTCAAATTAAATTAATATATTACTACAAATGTTAATATAAAAACTTTGGGTCCAGTCAAGGTAAGGAAGGGAGAAAGTTGACGTATTTACACTGTAGGCAACAGAACTGTTATATATTAAATAATTTATGGAATCAGACTTCTCAAATGTTCTTGTTCCTAGTGTCTGCGAGAGATTTTCCTAGTTTTTAAACCACAAGCTGCAGTTCGTCAGACTTATACAGTAAACACAAATAATGATGTGTAATGATCCATACTGATACAAGTATAGGTGTGCAACACATTTTTTCTCTTCATATTTTTTTAGTATAAGTTTATGGATTGTCCATTATACCAGCTGAGAGCTTACTTTCCATCTTTTCCTGGGTCGATCAATCCTTCTGTTGCTTCTTGGTTTCTTATTCCTGCAGATTTTCATTATTCTGTCTTTCTATGTTCTATTAATTATATACATTTCATTCTTCTCTTCCCTTTATTAACCAGTTTTTAATGTTGTCCACTTTGTGTCTTTCTTCCTAATAACCAAATTCCTTTCCAGATCTTGTATGGTTTTTCTAGAGATTTTTCTTGACACTTCATTTCTGATAGCTCATTGCACTTTTATTTTCACTGTCTAACTTATCATCTCTGCAGCATATGATATTATTGGTCTTAGTACTGTCTTATGTGTTCTAACTTTTGCATCCTGTCTTAGGTGTTTGTTGTTCCAAATAGAATACGACGTTTGATCAATAAATAGGTGGAATTTTTGAATTTTGTGGGCTGTATAAGTCCAATTGCCATAATTTTTTGTTGTTGTGTTGGTACCCTTGTTCCTGATGTATTTTGACATTGGTACCCATATTGGATGCTTAGTTCAGTGTGTTCTGTCGAAAAGGTTACACGTGTTTTGGTGTGCTCGGCAAGTTTTTAGTTGTGAAAAAATGGAACAAAAAATTTGCATTAAATTTTGCTTTAAGAATGGAATAAAGTGCAGCACCGTATTAGAACTATTGAATGTAGCTTTTGACAAGTCTTCTATAAATAAAACAAGTGTTTACAAGTGGTACAAACATTTCCAAAAGGGCCGTGAAGATGTAGAAGATGACGAGCACCCTGGATGCCCCAGCACATCAATAATCACTGAGAACGTCGAAAAAATTAAGAAAATGATTATGGACAATTGCCGAATCATTATCAGAGAGGTTGCTGATGATGTTGGCATATCATTTGGCCCATGAAAAGCAATTTTTTCGGATGTTTTGGGTATGAGATGTGTGGCAGCAAAATTTGTCCTGAAATTGTTGAATTTCCACCGAAAGCAGTGCTGAATGGACATTGCTCAGGAATTGCTGAATGAAATCAACTATGATCTAGAACTGCTCAAATTGGTCATAACTGGTGATGAAACATGGGTGTACAGATATGCCATCAAAACTAAGGCCCAATTGTCCCAATGGATGCTTCCTGAAGAGCCAAGACCAAAAAAAGCTCGTCAAGTTCGATCGAATGTGAAATTTCTGCTCACTGTTTTCTTTGATTTCAACAGCATAGTGTACCACGAGTTCTTGCCACCAGGTCGTACAGTCAATAAGGAGTACTACCTGGAAGTTCTATGCCGTTTGCGTGAAGCAAACCGAAGAAAATGCCCGGATTTGTAGCAAAACAACTCATGGCAATTGCACCACGATAATGCACCTGCTCACAATTCACTGCTTGTTCATGAATTTTTGGCCAAAAACAACACCGTTATGATGTCTCAGCCTCCGTATTTGCTGGACATGGCCCCCTGGGATCTCTTCCTATTCCCGAAGATGAAAAAAACCATTAAAGGGCATTTTGCCAACCCATGAGAAGATAAAAGAGATAAAAGACTCACTGAAGGAGCTAAATGCCATACCGAAAATTGCGTTCCAGAAGTGCTTCGAAGATTGAAAAAAGCGCTGGCACAAGTGTATGATGTCTGATGGGGATTACTTTGAAGGAAAAAAATTAATATTGACGAATAAATAAAGATTTTTTGAGAAAAACGAAAAATGCATATTTATTGATTTAACCTTGTATATCAAGGACCCAGGTAATCTGTCAGCTTTAGGAATATGGTCTTTAACCTGTTTATTTTTGTCCTGTAAATTGGAAATATAGCACCTAGGTATTATATTTCTATGACTTGTTTTTGATATTACTGTTTATCATTAATTTTCATTGTATGGGACATGGGACTACTGCTACGCACTTGAGACTTCTCTGTGGCTACTTGCAATGTTACAAGTATTATAAAAAATTACACATGCAACTATGAAGTGTATTGCACACCGGCCAAGTCACAGGATTTTTTTTATTCTCGTTGCGTCAACTATATGTAGTTGCACAATAAAAAAAATAATTTTCAAAGAGGAGTGAGATGTTGATGACATGAAATAATTAATTGAAACTGTTTCAAAATAATCATTCTATGATTTATTAATATTACTAGAAAATATGCAAATATTAAAATTGCAAATTATAAAAATAAAAAAAATATTCTCTTTCATAAGTTTACAAAAATACCACATAATCTTCTATGCTGTTCATGACATATAAAAATAAACAACCATACAATCTTACTAGCTAAACAGACATGTTAAACAAATTATCTAAACACTTTTTATTTAAGTGTGTCGACTTTGACTCAAATTTTAAATAATAATAGCAACTCATTTACAAACAAAAATAATATTAAATCTCAAGAATAAAACTAATTGTTGCTATAAAAAAATTTACTTCCAACCTATTATTTATTTCTACTGACACACCCAAATTTTAACATACAACAGAAGATTAGTATTTTTAAATTTTCTTGTTAAATTAAATTATTTTCTTTAACTACCATTTAAATTTATGTACAGTGATTATATTTAAAACTTTAAGTCTTTACTGCTCATATATAAGTTTCTTTTTAAGAGTTCTTTTCAGAAACAAAAAATATGATTGTTTATTCATCACCTGCATACTGCCGACGTTACTGTTGCGTGCACGTGTGTGTGTGTCCCCAGAATCCTGAGAATTTGATGATGATGATGATTATGCTGATGCTGTGTTCTCTGTCTCTACGGTTTGTTGTTTGTGATGGTCCAGAGTTCCTCCATAAGTCTTGGTGTGTGTGGTAAAGATGTTTGATCGGTCGGCAGACCAGCAGCGTGACATTGTGTGAAGATATCTTGAGTCTGAGATCGCCCCAAAATTGCCGGTGGTATTTATACTGGACGGTGATCTGACAAGTCCAGGACTGTTTTCGACCTGTTAGATATTGTCACTTCATGCAAAGCGTCCTTTTAATTACAAATCATTCTTTGGTTTATTTTCGCGATTTCGTAAACATACTCGTAGCACGAGCGATATCATCGTTTGCATAATTTTTTTCTGGTCACTCACATATGACACACGTATTAATTACTATTTAATTACACTAGTAATTAACATTAAATTACTTAGCATCTTTATTATTGCACATTTCTGCAATAATTTTTCACCACCACATTCGTTAAAAATTCCTTAATGTAATGGTGTCTTTATAATTGGGGTAAATCTTTGTTCACATGTTTAAAACGTATTAATTAGTTTATTTTTATCCGATTAAAACCTGATTACAGACAAACCACTAATTCATATGCATCACCACATCTTTGCATGTCCGAGCTGGCTTCACTCACACAAACACACAAGCGCTGTATTCACTCGCAGGGCAGGTGTACGCTTTCTGACAATTCTTAGCCTAAATAATATTGTTAAAAACTATTCATCATATATTTTCTATGCTAAATATTTACAAACATACCACCCTGGGCAAATATGCAAATATGTGTATTGTTGCATATATTCCCCAGGTGGGTTTAAATAAAATTTGACTGTTTTTCAAATTTTATTTACACAGATATATATGTGTACTAGATAAATATAATTTCATCTTATTATCTATAGTACAATTGGTTCTAAACTCCTTATAAACGTAAATATTTTTATCGATATGTACGAACAAACCCCTTTGTGGTGGGCGACAATATTCTTTCCCCTACCTATAAAAACATACTTACATCCTGTTTACTATTGTTGTATTGTTGTGTTTAAAGACACACTAACCTACCACACTGGTTGCGATTGTGTAGTGCGGTCGGTGTCTCTCTCTCACTCTCTCAGGACGTTGATTCTCTTCTTCTCCATATAGGTTCCTGGATTAAGAGAATCAATTATACTACACCAGTTATTTTTTCTACTGGAAATATTTTCTCATCGATGAAGCATATCTGCCAATTTGTCTTTCTGTGTCATATACCATAAAGGTTTGTGCTCCCCGTCTTGTTTGCAGAACATAGGGACCTTCGTATAATCTAAAGAACTTTTTGGCGGTGTTTATTCTCTTCCCTGATGGATTACTTCGTATCAATAACATATCTCCAACTTTAAATTCCACTAACTTGTGTGTTCGATTGAATCTCTCTACCCTCTTCATACCCTTATCTTTTATTCTATTTCTTACGTTATCTAATTTTTGACTCATAGATGTACGTATATTCTGATTTTCAGGTATACTAACGAAGTTCTTCCAAAATCTAGTTGGTTTCTGCCCTTCTCCCAATTTAATTGGTGGGTATCCAGTAGCTTCACTATAATTTTCATTAATAGATTTTTCAAAGAACAGCACGTATTCAGCCCATTTGTTATGCTGATCATGACAATATATATGCATATACTTGCCCAATTCTTTATTAACACGTTCGGCAAGGTTACCCTGAGGATGTCTAATTGATGTGAGCATGGGTTTCATTCCTTGCTGCGTTAATGTTTCAGACCATAGCTTATTCCTAAATTGTTTGGCTTGATCCGTAATTATCTTCTTTACGTGACCATATGTGGGTACATACCTTTGCAGTATTATCTTCAGACCAGTCTTTGTGGTGGGTCGCATAATAGCGTATAACTGGACAGCCTTGGTAAACACATCTACACATACAAGAATGTGGCAGCGGACCCAAGAAGTCCATAGCTAACAACTCCTCTTTCTCCTTTGCTCTGATGCTTTGCATAGATACATAGGTATGTAAATTTGGATGTCTAGCGGTCTGGCAATCATGACACCTTTTTAAGACGGCTTTAATCCTCCCAAACATATTATTGATGGTGAAATCCTCTCTCAAAGTCCAGTAACATTTTAATGCTGACGCATGGACCAGACTTACGTGACAGGGTGTAATTAACTCTTGTAACATTTCTGGTGATAACATTACTTTCCAGTCTTGGTCCATTAATTTAAATAGTATGTTATTTTTAACTGCATACTTCTCGTGAGATGGTTGTTGTTTTAATTGCTGAAGCTTTGGATCTTTATCTTGCTCTCTTGCTAAGTTCTGGAGTAGCTGTTTTACTTCGTCGTTTGCTTTATACTGGATATGCAGTAATTTCAAATCTTTATCATTGGAGAAATGAGTCTCTTCCTTCTTCTCCGTGACATATCGACTTAGTGTACCTGCTGTCTTGTTGTCGGTTCCTCTGCAGTATTTAATGGTAAAAGAATATTCTTCTATGGCCAGAATCCATCTCATAAATCTCGCATTTGTGATTCTGCTCCTCAGCAGGAATGATAGAGCTTGGTGATCAGTGTGGATTTCAAAGTGTGTTCCATAGATGTAATATCGTAATTGTTTCAATGCATATACGATGGCCAATATTTCCTTCTCCGAAGTACAGTAATGTTTCTCAGCACCTCTGAACACTCTGCTTGCGTAGGCGATCACTCAAAGTTCTCCTTTTGAATCTTCTTGGTAGGGCACGCTTCCTATTGCATAGTCGCTGGCATCTGAGTAGATGATGTACTTTCCTTCACGTTGTGGATGGTGTAGCATAATATTTTCCACAAACAGGCCTTGACCTTGTTGAATGCATTGGTGTGATGTTGTTCCCACTTCCACTTCACTTTCTTCTTTGTAAGCTCCAATAGTGGTTTCATTTCTTCTGCATATAATGGTGAAAATCGTCTATAGTATCCTGTTAGACCTAGGAATGCTCTTAACCCTTTCACATTTCTTGGTATTGGGAGCTCGGTGATACTGCTTATTTTGCATGGATCTGGTCGTATACCTTCCTCAGATACAATATGACCCAAAAATTTTATAGACGATCGCACAAATTCACATTTATCTAAATTTAATGAGATGCAAGCTTGTTGAAACTTCTCCAAAATAGTGCGTAAATTGATTATATGTTCTTCTAATGTTTTCGATATGACCAATATGTCATCAACAAAAATCATGGTGTAAGGTTCTACTTCCGGACCTAATCCAATTTCTAAACATTTTACAACTGCTAGGCTTGTGCTTAGACCAAAAGGTACTACCTTATGCTGGTAGCATTTATTTTTATACAGAAATGCAGTATATTTTCTATCGCTTTCTCAAATGGGAATCTGCTAAAAACTAGAGGTTAAATTGAGTTTAGTTAAATACTTAGCTCCTTCGCACTTTGTGAACAACTCATCTGCCGTGGGTGCACAGTCAAAATCCTTTTCTACAACGCTATTCAAATTCCTCATGTCAAAACATAGTTGAATTACATCAATCATCTTTTTCAACACAACCAATGGGTTTAAGAAGTTACTGTTCGATCGTTCTATGATGTCATTATCCAGCATTCTTTTGATTTCTTTCTCGACTTGTTCCTCATACTTCATTGGAATTGGATATGTCCTCCTCACGAATTTTGACGGATCTGTGACCTTGATGCGATGTTCATATACGTTTGTTTGTGTAGGCAGTTCGCTAAATATGTCTGCATATTCTTTAATTAAGGTGTCTATTTGTTCTACCCCTTGGTGTTCACCATTGTTTTCTTCGCTACGATGTTTATCATTTGCATAGGTTACTGAAGGCCTGTAGATAGTTACTGGTTCACTTATATTTGATGACTGATCTTCTTCGGTTACATTCAATTCAATATTTTGTGTGACATTATTCAGAGTGCATGTCATCGTTTGATCTGCTATATTTATTACAGCCTTCATTTTATTTAAAGCATCTATTCCTAATATACAGTGACAGACTAGTTTATTTACTACTAACATAGGTAATTCATATTGTACATTTCCACACATTATATTCGCAAATATTTGTTGCTTAACTCGTTCCCTGGTACGATTGCAGTGGTTATGTAAAATTCATTAACAGGTAGAGTGGGTGTCGATTAAAACATTTGTACTTTTTCATATTCCTGTGGATTAATTATTACTACAATTTTTAAATCAAGTCCCTGTTCTTGGGCGTCATTTGTACTTACTCAACTTACTACCACATTCACAAAAGACACATAATCGTATTTTTAACATTGCATGAATTCACAAACACCTACCTTTTATGGGTCCAGGATCCTTTTACACGAACTCACAGTCTGTAAGAGAGGTTACTGGGTTCGTTACACAATAAATACGCTGTTTGACTATATAAATGAAGTCTGTTTATTATTCGATCTCAACACTTGGTTTACTTTTCTTCTAATTTTACTCAAAGTACGGTGTCGTCCATGCGCATTAGGAATTGATGATATTCCATTTTGACAAGGCCGTAGACTCAGATGGGCGGAGTCTTACCTTGACTTCCGTCATCTCGAACCACGTGGCGACTAAAATTTTATACTCTAGCCATTTTGGTTGGCATCGTTTCAGTCTGCCTAGCGTCATCTGCGCGCATGATGGTGTTGCGCGTACTCTGTGCGTAACACAACACTGGAATTCTCAGAATCGTATTGCGTTCTTACCACACCCGTTTGCAAAGCTATATCACTGTTCATTGTTTGACTGCTGTCGTATTTTACGTGGGCGTTACAATTGAAAATTAAATAAAATTTGTAAAAAAATAAAACCTCCCATGCTGCCCCATTACAAGAACCCCCAATGAGAGGTCTTCTGCCGAAACAGAAGAACTCTCATTGCTAAACCCCTACGAGGATCGGTGAGGATATGGTGCCAACAACCCCCCGTTTACTTCTAAACACATCATGGGTAAACTACCCCCCTAGCTCGGCCACTATGGCTGCACCTGAATGAGATTACTGGACTTCTCTATCCGAGATCCCAACACCATAACATCGGACTGATACTCACCATAGTACACCTAACCTTCTAACATTCCACCCCAAAATCAAAACCCTGGCCTTATATCATACCAGATCCTCAACCGATATGTTCCCCCTTACATGCATACTGGGTTAGCAAGTACTGGGTGCGTACACTTACTCATTATTACATTTTAAACAAACTCCCTACGTTTACTCATAAAATATTTTACCTTTTCAATTTCAATTTCTTTTCGCAAATTAACGTTACTTTTTCCAATCAAAACACAACAGCTAATTAACTTCAAATCATTTAAATTGTGTTCAAAAATTAATCTAAGTTAAAAAATCAAACTTTTACATTACCATTAATTTCATTAAAATCCCAAAATCTTTTACATGAATCTACATTTCTTCCGAGCTAGCTACCAAGAATCATAATAACCAAAATAAATTGAACATCTTCTTAAATCAAAATTTCACTTATCCTAATATTTGTTTATAACACATATAATATGAATAACATAAATCAGTTAACACATTAACAATACATACAACAATATACCCTAAACATCAAAACACCATCTATATGGCAGGCACAATGAAAAATAAAATTTCTCCCTCTCTCTCTCCCTTTTTTTCCAAAAAATTTTAGTTTCCCAAAATATTTCTTTTATCAATATCAAGAAAAAATAAATAAAATTATTTTATTTAATTAAGTAACAAAATTTCATGAATCAATTACTGGAAACCTGTCCTGTCTCTAACATCAGCCATCAGCTGATCTCTCTGGGTCAAGTGAACGACCTTGACCTATATACACTACACCAAGCTATACCATAAAATGCATGAAACATGTTTGTAATTTTTACCTTCAAACATAATACAACATAATAAGTATAGAATACTCAAAAATAACATTGTTATTATTACCTTACAATAAACAATAACTTCACATTTAAATTGACCAAAATTACACATTTTACAGCTTTATTTGACTTTCAAATTTTATTAAAATCTCTTACATGTTTCAATTATTATTATATTTTAACTATGACTTTCTCTCTAACATATTCATTCTCATTAGTTTGGGTGACCCTTAGTTATTCATAATAATTCGATTTACATATGCGTGTTTAAATATAACCTTATCTCCCTTCTGACTCTAACACTCCCTAACAGATTTTATCTAGTATGACACCCATCTCTCAAAACATTTATCTCCACTAACTTACTACTCTAACTCCCATTTACTCATTCTACTCTTATAACAAAATACTACAAAATACCCTCTACCCTCTTTGTACTTAGGACGTGTGTTCCCTCCCTATGCTCATTCCCTCATTGGTTCCTGGTCTCCCCCTCGGTAACCCCTCCGGCGCACATACGGTTCACCTCCCGCCACAACGCTTTTCGTTGAGGACTCCTTATCACACCACCCCTTTTACAAAATTCCCCCATCATCTAATTACTCTTCAATCCCATCACTTTCATCTACAAAATATCCCCATCTCTTTACTACCTAAATATATCACTCTCATTACTCTACATATATTCCCCATTGCTACTGTGTCCCTACTAATACTCAATTTCTATCTTACTTTTATTCCCAAGAATCTTATTCTGTTTAACACCCATCTAAACTTAACTTGGACTGATTAATTCAAATGCCTTCTTTATGCTTGTCACCCAAATTCTAACATTTACCACATTTTACATTACATTAACCATTGAAAATTCAAAACTATCTCAAATCCATTTCACCATTTGACTTAAAATCTCTTAGACACATTGAACCTTTTAAACACATTGAAAAAATTATATTCAAACATTTAATTACCTTAATAAAATTCTGCAAATTACTTACACGGACATACTACATATATAACCCCAGCAGTCAGCTGATGGCTCAATAACATGTGAATGACCTTTCTATAGGCACACTACCTATAACTAATCTAAATACACACAATTATCTAATTAAAATCATATAGTATTATCTGAAATCATTAAATTGAATCTAGTACTTAACAATCGTTTTGCTCTCATGCGTGAAATACATCACTAATCATTGAGTCATAGTTATAGCAACAGTTACTGAACAGCCCTCTGGGTTGTCAACCCCCAACTCTCTCTATAGAGCTGATTAAATTGACCGCCCGCTGTTTACAGAGGTCGTCACCCTCTCACTGATTTTTTCAGTTACCCTCCTACTACATCCATTACTTAAAGTCCCCCCTTTACGCAGTTACAATTAGGTAACCACCCGCTGGATAAACCGGATCGAGCGTTTGCCTGGTTGCATAAACACTTTATTGTTTATGCCCCTGGCTTGTAATGGCCAGCTCCTTTTCCACACACACTATTGTTTCCTGGTGTTGGACTGTGGCGCCCATTTGCATCCCCAAGAACTGAAGTTTACTTGTATAAGGTATAGACGTTGACTATACCGTTCTTGGTTCAGCGTTATATTAAATTCGGCATTACTGATGTCCGAGGACACCAGTAACCCTACTATAATGATTCACACACCCTTAAAACGGCACTATCACCCCCTTCGATGATAGCCGCTGTTCCATAGTTATGTAGTTTCCCCTGTGTTACCCCCCGGTCAATTTCTATGTTCACCAATTTAGAATCTACTTACATAAATCCACAGTCAGGGTTCGGTGAAGCCGTGACCACCCGAAAATTGGAGAAACTACCAAAAGACATATAAGGCTCACACTGACACTGTTACTACAATTCACGGATGGTAAATTCTTATAGGTTTGGTTATATTTTACTTAATTTTTTATATTTATTCAACATCTCTGAGATTCATATATACTTCACCTTTAAACATTAAACATTTTGTTTTATATAAATCGCATGATAAAATTCATACTTACATTACATCACTCATATACTGTCATAGACACAAAAATATAAACACCAAATAATGTACATAACTCCATGTATCTTCTGAAACATTTTAACAACCATGTTATTCCATAAACTAAACATATTTTACATTTATTTATTTATTATTTATTCTCAAGTTCCAATCTCCTAAAATCGTTTAAATTCATTATCAAAATCTCTTTATATAATGTTTGAAATCAATCAAAAATATTTAAACATCTCAAATTATTTTAATTCCATCAAGTATTGAAAACACAACATTTTTAATTACATTACTCCAAAACAATTACAATTCATTTATTACCTTCATAATTATTCTTGTTATTGATTTAGTCTGTCAAAATATTATTATTATTATTACATCAATTTCTACTACATACACCTATTGTTTACATACCATACATTTTGCAACACAAACATAATTAATTTCACTATTAATTTATTTACAATTCTTCGTCATTATTTTCTGTTTAACACATGTAACGGTACAGAAGTGTGTGATCCCATAGTTTTAATTTTATTTTGTATCAATTCAGTTAATTTCCAATTGTCAGACTTCACCTGTGAGGTGCCCCAGTCACCAGCAATATACACTGTTAGTCTAAACAACAGTCCAGACGTATTGCGTAACCGCCCCAGTAAGCAGCAGTCCTTGCAAAACAGTATGCAGTTTGTCATCAGAGAGTGTACAACAGACAGGCAGCAGCAGCATACAGGGCAGATAGCTAAACGGTGGCCTCGGGTGCAAGATAGGCCGTAATTAAGAGTCGGCCTATCTTTTAAAATATTAAAACTAGTATAAAAAGTTGTACAAACAGTGTAACGCGCGGCCAACCTAAAATATCAAGTGTTCGAAAAGTTACGTCGGCCGACAATTATCAAAAG
Source organism: Magicicada septendecula (assembly GCA_034769895.1). Classification (NCBI taxonomy): domain Eukaryota; kingdom Metazoa; phylum Arthropoda; class Insecta; order Hemiptera; family Cicadidae; genus Magicicada; species Magicicada septendecula. The sequence continues at coordinate 244,053,854 of CM068369.1, forward strand.
TGAAAGGTGAAAAAATGCGGTTTTAGTAACCGGCAAAAACTTAACGCCAGTCAAAAGACAAAATCACTTTAACAAGCTTTAACTGACTTTCGAAGTGCGGGTAAAACAAGTGCCTCATCCGCTGGACCAGATCAACAACCTGGATGAGTACCCTATAATCAATTTTAATTCAGAATTTTTAACTACATTACAATTTATATTTGCAGATGTTTCACTGTGTAGTTTCACACACCTCATTTAATAATCTAGCCAGGTCATAACCATAAACTAAAATATTTAAAATGTCCATTCACTTATTTTTTATTTTAACCACGATCATCATATATTAGTCTTATATATTTATAACACAAGTCATTCTTGTCAACAGACATTACATTGTAATGATCATTATAATGACTACTTTCGTTAATTACATTAACACAATAATTAACTACATTTGTGTCTACCATTAATGCATAAAGCCCGTCTACATTGGTGATTTTAGTTCTGTCTCCATCAATATTTTTGTTCAACATAAGGTAAGTTATTTTATCGTCATATTCCTCCACTACATTCATCACAACATCAAAATAATCATCCATCTCTATTTTACAAGGTAAGCATTTCATATTGTTTGTCTTCTCCACTTCTAACCACTCTATCAACTCTTCATAATTTCTCTTTAACTGAAATAATTCTATCTCCCTATCTACACACAACTCTCTCTCTAAATCTCTCTCATCATCATAACACCTGTCACAACCCCCCTGAACAAACTCCTTCCATACAAAGGGCAACATAAAATCGTTAAAATACTTTCTGGCTTTACCAGATACAAATACATCACTACAACAACTTAAGGGACCCTTTGGAGACACCATGTCTCCTACATAACCTTTGGAGGAACCTTTGTCCTCATAAAACACATGTGGAGTCTTTACTCCACTTATACTACAGGGAAAATTTGCCCTTCGCCCTCCATACTCACCTAACCCCTCTTCATACCCTCTCTCTAACTGATAAACCTTTGTTTCTACTCCTTTACAACCCATTACTCTCTCACTCTCACTCACTATCTCACTAACTATCTCTATATCATCACTAACTATTTTCAATGTATACTCTCTGATACCACATTTTCAATTACATTACCATTTTCAATATCATTTTTATCACTTGTTACCTTATTACTATAATTATCGTTATTACTCACCTTGTTATTAATTATCTGAGTTACTTTACTTTTAATCTGTTCCCCTACTGACTCTACCACTTTCTCAACACTCTGTTCTAATTTGTTAAAGTTATTAATTGCGTCACCTATTCTGTTTATTTGTTTATCAAACACATGACCTATTGATTCTATTATCTCATCTTTCATATTATCAAAACATGTATTAATTTCATTCACTTTTTTACTAAAATTAATATTTTGTTGTTTTATTTCGTCTCTGATCTCGTTCAACTTTTCATTAAAATTATTTTTAATTTTATCATTCTATTCATCGAATTTATTATTTATTGTCTCAAGTTTGTTATTTTGTTCATCAAATCTAGCATTAAAATTACTATTCAGAATGTCAAAGCGACGATCGAATTTTTCATCATTACTATCTAAACGTTTACTGATGAGGTTAAACAGGTCATTCATTGACAACTCTTTTTCTTTCACTTTAGTTGCTACGGGAGTGGAATTTGCTCCCGCCTCACTAATTATTACAGATTCATCTGTCAGGTTTGGAGTTGTCTCCATTCCTGAATCGTTTACATTATCTACTTCGTAGAAAACATTCTCTTTGCCCCTATTCGGGTCTAAATTACTTTCTACCTCCCCTGTTACCGTACTAACTTTACTTTCATTATTTTCCATTTCTATAAATTTAATTATTCTTTACGAGATTTTAATCTTACACAAATTTAGCCTTACACTTATCACTCATATTACAACATACTCTTATTTTAATTTTATTCTGTAAATATTTCCTGTACTTAATTTTCGTTCATATGTAATTCCCACTAGCGTCTCTTACATCTGTGAGTAGGCATAGCCTATACGAAATATCATTTATATCGACTGTCCCTGTTACGGGGGCCATTTGTACTTTTTCATATTCCTGTGGATTAATTATTACTACAATTTTTAAATCAAGTCCCTGTTCTTGGGCGTCATTTGTACTTACTCAACTTACTACCACATTCACAAAAGACACATAATCGTATTTTTAACATTGCATGAATTCACAAACACCTACCTTTTATGGGTCCAGGATCCTTTTACACGAACTCACAGTCTGTAAGAGAGGTTACTGGGTTCGTTACACAATAAATACACTGTTTGACTATATAAATGAAGTCTGTTTATTATTCGATCTCAACATTTGGTTTACTTTTCTTCTAATTTTACTAAATGTTCATTTTGTCTCAAACTCATTTCTGTTAATTTTACTACTCTTTCTTTTTAACAAAATACAAACAAGACTTTGGATTATTTCACATGGAACATAATCTAACTTCACATTTAAATTTCTATTCTTTCTTCCAACACATTTACGTTAATCATTAAAATGTAACATAATAATATGATGTGTTACCTCCTTTTAGTATAAAACATATGTCGAAAAACAAAAAAAAACTTAAACTATTTTATCTCTATTTAAGACGACCCAGTTTGCTCACACTCAACACTCATACAGTTTTAAAACTCCATTATTATATAGCGCTTTTTTAATTTAAATGAATTAAGTCGGGAACTTAGTAGTCGGTTACTTAACTTTCGGCGTTCCTCTCATCGCCGCGTGTTGCACTGAGTTTATGTCCGAATGTTTTGTCACTTCATTTCATGATTAATTTTTCTTCGTGCACTTCACCTACTTCATTCCGAGATACTGTTTCACTATTTTTACATCTGTTTGTCACTGTCTGCAGTTAAAGGAAAAATTTTGATATGCAAGAGTTCTTGGTGCTCCCGGCCGGGCAACCGTGATTATTCGAACTGGGCAGAGCGTTAACACAGCGCCCACCTCCAACGGTTGTTCAAGACGGAAACACACACAGCCTGCATGCTACAAAATGTTCGTCAATCTACACAAAGTACGGTGTCGTCCATTGCGCATTAGGAATTGATGATATTCCATTTTGACAAGGCCGTAGACTCAGATGGGCGGAGTCTTACCTTGACTTCCGTCATCTCGAACCACGTGGCGACTAAAATTTTATACTCTAACCATTTTGGTTGGCGTCGTTTCAGTCTGCGTAGCGTCATCTGCGCGCATGATGGTGTTGCATGTACTCTGTGCGTAACACAACACTGGAATTCTCAGAATCGTATTGCGTTCTTACCACACCCGTTTGCAAAGCTATATCACTGTTCATTGTTTGACTGCTGTCGTATTTTACGTGGGCGTTACAATTGAAAATTAAATAAAATTGATAAAAAAATAAAACCTCCCATGCTGCCCCATTACACATTGTTTGTTGCTGTGTAGCCATGTCTTACTAATAACAGAAATTTCACTTCCTGTGTCGATCAATGCCTGGACTTTACAGTTGTTGATGTGTACAGTAATGGTTACACTCGTTCAAAAACTGTTCATCATATATTTTCTATGCTAAATATTTACAAACATACTGCCCTGGGCAAATATGCAAATATATGTATTGTTGCAATAGGCTATATAAAGGATAACACTTCTCTATGATCCATTAAACTGATGTTGGAGCCTCTGTGGGTTATCCTCATTATCAGATATTAAACTGCATCAACTGCATAATATACTACAGTAATTATCTCAGTGATTTTTGTGATGAAGCTGTGATCCCTCATCTGATAGCTACCTAAATCTATTATCATGTTTATCATAAAACTCAACAAAACAGGGCTAAGGAAAAAACATTCTCTTATGGTCTTCTAATGGGAATGGAGCCAAATATTTTGTGGAATATTTCATCTTTACTTGGTTATCAGTGTTAGGAATCTTTGATAAGGTTAAGTTGGATTTCATCAAATGTTTTACAGAGATCCACAGAAGACAAAAAATCAATACACCAAATGCCAAAATTTTTATATTGCCTGTCTTATGATAAATATTTTTTTTTTAAATATTTTTTATTGTATTCTTTTGTATACAGCCTAAAGGCACCATATGATGTATGGTGCCTTTAGGCTGTATAAAAAAGAATACAATAAAAAATAAAAAAAATTGAATTATAGGTACCATTAATAAAACAATAAGTGTAAGTATATAAAAATACATCACATTATCATTAAATATTATGTTGTTACAAGACATTCCACTTCTAAAGCCTTGCTGTTCATATCTTCATACACTGTTTTGTTTAACTACTTTGTGAGAATTCCTGTTCCTAACTTAATTGCTGTACTAGTGTAGATTTGTACGCCTACAGTTACCTAGATCTAATCTTTCACTTGTTTTATTTAAAGGGTTTAATATTCTTGGTTCCAACTCCTTTGGATTGGGATCCTTTTATACTTAAGATTCACAACATATTTTAAAGAAAACATTCTAAGTTTCATTTTCTTTCAGGATAATTTTATGTAATTACACAGGTAAAAGGATTATTTTTGTTTTGTATTTAAATTTTGGTGCATGACACTACAGACAAAATAAAATATAAAAATGTACTTTTATGTTATTATTACGGTACTATTATGTTTCATTTATACAAAATATTATATTTTATTCTATCAGTCTGGATGGATACACACTGAATACGTTAATTACAGACAGTCAAAGACTTTACTTTTTTTTAGACAATGCAGATCACACTAGGTGAAAATAGAGCAGCTGCACAAAACAAAAAATCCCATAGCACATATCACTGAGACAATGTCTACATGTTGAACAACTGTGTGTAGTAACATAAAAAAAAATCCATGATTTGTTTATACAAACAAATTTTTTAACCTTATTTTTTGTTTTAGATTTAGTAAATACAATGTTTAGTTACTTACACAAAACAATACAATTTCTGTTATAGGCATTTACGTCTTAAATGTTTTCTTGCATTCAGTGTGTGACCAGCTTTATTAACATGAAAAATTAGTTTATTTCTACATGCACTGACCTAAGAGAAATTCCTGAACTGTTATCAACAAGTGTAACTCTGCCCAATGTATCAGAAACAACAGACAGATTGCGATGTGGTGACATGACTATGCTACAACCCTGTCGCCACAAGTCGCACAGACCAAACCTACAACACAGAAAATTACTGCTACATAAAGTATGTAATAATGTGAAGTAAATAATATTAAATTGTTAATGTCTGAGAATCATACAGAATGTCACTAAGATACTGAATTTAAATCCATTAATTTACGTTTTTCTAAAAAAAAATTCTTATAAAGAAACCCAGCAAACTTCTCCAGTTTACTGTTTTTGTTAAAAAAAAAGAAAAATAATACACTTTGAAAAACTGGTTTCTCAACATGGTCTACAACATGATTTGAATTTTATTTCCTGTTTTATCTTCCAAGTAGTCAAACAGTGTTCACACACAAGCAATTCTTCTCAACTAAGAATACTGGAATTGGAATATCAATGGATAACTAAAACCCACCCTCAAGAACATAATATTATCTGACCGAAAAATCAACCATTCAGCTGGATGATCCCTTACAAACCCTCACCTTTGCACATTCCTCCTTAGCCATGAAAAACATGAACAGAATAATTTTGTAAAAAAATGTAACAAAATGTCAGCACATACACCAGCCAGTATTTAGTTTTTATGCATAATAACCAGAATATCATTTTACCCATAATTCTTTTGTTGGTGCTATTGCATTTAATGGGCTAATTAACAGCAAATGCTGATGATCCTGTTGTTACTAACTAGTCACTGATTCAGGGGCATAAACATGGAAGTATCAGTTTCATGCACATCTGCCTTTGACTGTATTCAAAAATAAAAAGCTTTGCTTCAAACACCTGGAGAATATGTCTTGCAATAAGCTGCATCCATCAATGCACTTGGGACAATCTTTCACATACAGATTCACACAACTAGCAAAAAACATGCAACCCCTCTCTCTCTCTCTCTCTCTCTCTTAATCCTATTCCACTTGGTTGTGGGCTCCCCTGCCATAAACACTGTCCCGGATTCCACGAGTAAGCAGGATCACTCCCTACCCCACACTTCTGTGATAACTCCATTAAATATAATCCACACGAAGCATGCAGATATGGAGATGGTTACCATTATTCAGGATCCAACATTTATATTCCTGAATTCAACCCAGAATTTTATATACCTTCAACTCCCATATCTAGCATAATAGTTACTGAACTTTTAGCAATGTATTTAGTTTTGGAAACTGAAATTTTGCTCTCTATTCAATGCTACAGAGATTCAAAATGAGGATTCTGGCCACTAACAAAATATAAGCTAGCCTCTCATTTTGGATATATGAAATATAAAAAATATTACAGCATTCAGAAAAACATTACTATTAAATGGAAGCCTGGCCATAGTGGTCTAACTGTGAATGAAAGAAGTGACCAAATTGCATAAATGGTAGCACAAAGGTGTCCAAAGACAGCTCCCTGGAAATGACGATAAACAATTATAGGAAACTCCAACTTCGTCGTGCTTATTTGCTAAACTGCTACGGGCCATGTTCTGGACGAGGCTTTTCAGTGTTTCCACCATTTTCAAATCCTAAATCACGACCTAGGACTTGAAAATGGTGGAAACACTGAAAGGCCTCGTCCAGAACATGGCACTTAGCAGTTTAGGAAATAACCACAAAGAAGTTGGACTTATGGAGACTGCTAATTTATATAACAAGATTAATTATAGGAAGCAGATTGATGATCTGTACAGACATGTGTTGGATATCTGCCATGAGATGTGGGTTAATGGTAGAAGACTGTATTATACTGTGGTAACTAGGTGATATGAAACTATATAGCGGGGTCAATAGGAAGGTGCAAACACTTGCTATATAAGCCACAAGTGGTCGTTTAGCACCTTCACTGCTTTGGCCTTGTAGATTCTCCATACTGCAGATGCTGCAAGAGGGAGATGGAGATACTGCAACATATTCTTTCTGATTTTAGAGAAGAGAGAAGCATGACAGAAGTGCTGGGAGCATAACTTTGTTTGACACTGCTGTTAAATTGCACGAGATGCATCATGTGAGGCTGGAGGCACACAGCACGAGGTAAGAAATAAATGAGGTGGAATCACTGTCTTTTATTCTTTGTGTTGTGTACAATTCTCATTGACTGACTCTCAAATAATGGATGTCTATTTTTCCTTACGCCATTGTCCTTTTATGTATGCTTACCAGAAAAACTGGATTTGCTGGCTTTCCTTACTGTAATTTTTGGTAAATGGGTCCCAGTTCCCTCTAACCCGTCACCATATAATTGAAGTTATTAATATTTTTAAATCCTCAAATTCGCAGTGACCGTCAATCAATGAATTTTTCAGTGAAGGGTTAGTGAGGATCGGTCAAAATTAACACAAATTTTAACTTATTTGTGTTGACGTTTCGACAATGTTTATTGTCATCATAAACAATTGTGGCGTCACAGTTGTGTATTTGGTGTCAGCAACAATAGTCCTGATGATGACAATAAACACTGTCAAAATGTCGACACAAATATGTTAAAATTTGTGTTACTTTTTACTGATCCTCACTAACACTTCACTAAAAAAAAATATTTTTAAAGTTAAGATTGTCACAATTTTCAAACTGGTCAGTACCAGTTTCCTAAAAAAAAAGAGTTAAAAGGATCCCATACAAACTAAAAATAGGTCCTTATAGCAGATGGTTATAATTACTTCCACCACAAGCAGAATTATTACTGCATTCAGCCTGACACAATAAAAAGAATAGCCTATGTCTTACATACAGACTTGGGATTAACGATAAAACAAAATGATTAAATTAATCATTAAAAAATGTGTTAACTTTTTAACTTAATTGCTAAATTTTAAAATGGTTAATGTTAATCATTAATTATTAAATTTTTTGTTAACGATTAAAAAATTAAAGAGTTAATTTTGAGACAATTTTTTTGTCCGCCCAAGAGTAAAGTAGCCAAAATAGTTGTTGAAGTCAATGTTGGAGAAAGTTTGTTCTAGGTATTCTTAATCCATTGGCAGACAATGAACTCGTTTTCCCCCCTGGCACCATTAGGTCTCCTTGTCGTCAACGTCTGGGTGGCAAAGATAGTTTTCTGTCTTTTGTTGAATTATTTGCATGACTACCCCTGACAAGCAGACAACAAACAACTTCTGTTTTGACATTGTAACGTGTCCAAAATTGGGTCAGTTTATTTCTTACTGTTATGGGGTCTTTGTATTTTATTGATTTCATTTTTTGGGGTTTTGGAAAAAATATTGTGAAAGTTTTATTTTCCGACAAACATTAATTCCATTGTAACAGACCACGTGGCAAGAAAACAGTGTTGAGAACAAAGCAGCAAGACGCAGTAATCTGTTGTGTAACCAAGCCAAGAATTTGTACCACCCTCGAATTCTCAGAACTGTGCGTGAGTGTGACGGTGCACGCACTCCACGACTCAAGTATGCGCGCTGTTGGGACGCCGAGAGAAACAAACGACGCCGGAAAAAATGGCGTATGAATGAACAATTTGTAAAACCAACCAGCCAAGCTACAGGAAATTGAGCTAAGGACTGCCTCCGTGTTAATGATGTCAGTCTAGCAGCGCCTAATATCATCAGCCAACACAGGGAAAAAACACACTATGTGTTATATTCATAGCTCATAAGCCACAGCAAATCAGCTATGCACAACGACGAAATCAAACGGGCAGTGGTTGTAAACTTCCTACCGCCCAAGAGAGACGCCAGTCAGTCCACTAGAAGCCGACTCCAGATATAGACGCTTACAGCTCCGTCGGAGTCCCGGTCGGTGTAGTTTTATAAGATGGGAGTAAAACAACAATATCGTTAATACCGACCGGGACTCGAGAAATTAACGACGTAATAAACTGGTGTAGCGAAAGTGCGAAACGCCAACAGTTGAAATACGGACAGTGAAATCGGCCATCAAAACACGTGTTCGGTCGGCATCGAGACAGTTATTGAATGTAACGAAACAGGAATATATAAAGCTAACTATTTTCTATATTAACTATAATATTTAAAGGGGTTTAATTGGTGTGATAGTGTGTGTGGGCAAAGCTGGGCTACTTTCTTTTGTATACATAGTATGTAAGGTAAGGTCGATGTAACCAGTAATTAATGTGTTATTCTTTTGTGTTGTGTATGAGGAATTTACGTCTTTATGAGAGTAAGTATTCATTTAATAACCATGTGTTAGACTAAGTTATTTCGTCATTACCACTTTCTCATTTCTGTGTTGCAAAATTCGTCTAAACGTTCCGGAATCCTTCTGAATTATTAATTGGGTGTGGTCAGATAGCGAAATTGTCCTTTTTATTTAAGGTGGAGTGTAAAGGTTTTCGATATTTTTACCTATAAAAAATAATCGTGGCGACCCTGATCTTCTGATAAAATTTGAGTATGGTAAGTAGTTGCGACTGTGCACAGGTAAGTCCTGGTAGCGTATTTTAGGTATTTAATATATTTCGGCGTATATTTTTTATTGTTACAAATGGCTTTCGCCTGCCAGGATTTTCGTTTTATTTTATTTATACGAGATAGACCTATTTTAATGCACAGAAAATAGGATGTGGTAATGACAAATTTATAAAAATGATTTATCGTATATAATTACGCACGCAGGTTAGGTTTGTGTTATGAGTTACAGTTGTGTAAGTACCAGATAAAAAATGGCAAATAATAACGAAGTCAGTTTCACTGACGATAAAATAGAAAGTCTATTGACACCTGTCCAAAGCAAACAATCTGATACAGATGAGATGTTAACACGGTTATATAGCATGATAAATGCTAGACTTGATATTAGTGACACTAAAATGAATGACAACTTTGACAGACAAAGTAGGGATTTTAATGAGCTAAGAAACCAAATTAACGAAATGAATGAATGTTGTAAAAATACCCATGAAACAATAATGACTAGTCTGAATAAATTAGAACATAGTGTGGAGAGAATGGGAGTAGTTGTAATGCATCCAAAGAAAAATAAAACAAATGAAAATTGTAGTGACAAATGTAAAAATATGATATCGGATAAAGAGTTAACAAATAATAATAATAATGTCGAACATAACGAATGTAATATTGAGAATAATAATGTGTTTGAAGAATTGGTATCAGAAAGTGATACGGTGAAACTAAATAATGAAAGTACTGATGAGTTGGTGGAATGCGATTATGAGATGTTAATGTGTGTTAATGAGTTAGAGAAAGAGCGGAAAAATAATGTTGTGGTAGAGTGGGGACAGAGGGTAAATTTTCCCTTTATTATTTATGATGTTTATGATGATTTAATGTGTTCACAAGTGTTGTTTAAGAAGGGCAAGAGTCCCGTATTGATGGATGAATTGAAGTATTTATTTTTGTTGTGGAATTTTGTACCCTCTGTCCGGAATAATTGTGAGAGTGTGATGTGGTGTGGTGATGAGAGAGAGCTAAACAGAGAATTGTATGGGGAGAAAGTAACAGAATTGTATAATTTGAATAGAAAGTATGACGAATGGAAAGAAAGTTTAAAAGTATATTTGAATAATAATGACTATAATGATTTGACAAAAGTAATTAACCCGATAATGAATGAATTTACTGACGGAGACTTAACAAAAATACCTAACATTGACTGGTTTAATGAGTATTTTGGTAAGATGAATGAAGTTAGTTTTTATGGTTATAACACACAAAACAGTAATTTGTGTGTGAATGAAATTGAACGATGCTACATAAAACCAAGGTTAATCTGGGACGATGGAGGCTAAACTATAAAACAATAAAAGACAGTGATAAACATTATCTTTTATGGTTCTGACATGGCAGATTTGGACAATGAAGTGCGGAAAAACTGAACAGTTAATAACTAAAGTTTGTAAATAATTGTGGTGCATTTATTTATGTGTATTGTAGAAGGTCAGCTAAACAATGTATGTATGTAGGTAAGTGATAATAATAATATTAATATTTCACAATTTAATAAATATCAGAATTAATTTTGGAAACAGGAATGGGTTAATGGCAAATATTTTTGATAGTATTGGAATTTGTATTTTAATAATGAATGTAATTAAAACAATTTGATATGTTTTAAATATTTTGATTGATTATTTAAATGTTATATAATTAAATTTTCTGAGAAATTTAAATTATTTTACGAAAGATGAATTTGGTAATAGATGGATAAATTGTTTGATTTAAACTAACCTTTGTGTTAAATGTTTCAGAGGTGAGGTGAAAGTAATGTGGTATGGTGAATATGTTTTGTGTATATCATGTTAAATGGACTGTAAGTATAGACCTTTTACAGTATGAATCATGTATAATAAAAATGTTTACAGGTGTAACTAAGATTGTAATCCAATAGGGAGATTATTTGAAATAATTGTGTTCAATAAAAATGATAATTAAAAAATTTAATAATAGATGAAAAATGATATATACTAATTATTAATAATAAATTTAGAAAATTTTAAGAAAGTCCAATGGTAGAAAGTTATGAATGAGTTAAATGATTGTTGATGAAAATATTATATTAGAATGTATATAAAAATTTAATTAGTTAGTTATTAAGCTGCTATTGCAGGGGTGGCCTGTGCTCTCGTAGATAGCGAAATGGGTTGGGGGTAACAGAGAGTGTTACCTCCATCGGAGGCCAAAATGGTGAAAAATGTGCGACACACCCTTTTCGTGTAAACTCAATTTTCACACTGATAGATGATCGTGTTGCACATACTAATGATGAAGTAGAGCAGGCAATGAAATGAAGTTAGATTTCCCCGACTTTTCGGGCGATTACTGCCTTACCAGCACTAATCGTGGATTTGGCTAGCGGCCGGCTATGGTCATACCAAGTCCCTTGACCATAGCTGACTTGAAATTGGTATATAGTAGAAATTAAATGGGGGGTGACGTTAGGGGAAATCCAGGTACTATGGAACAGCGGCTACCACTCTGTTCACGGAGGAACAGCAAAGCCAGGTGGTAGACCCGTTTAAGGGCGTTTAATTATAGACAAGAATATGTTGATATTCAGACGTTAAAGTGTAACTGCCGAAGCAAAGACACGGAGAGGTCAAACTACTCCAAAATATACAGTCTTTGTAGAAACGAAAAGGCGCCACAGCCTTACATAATTTGCAATAGAGTGTGTGGATGGGAGGTGACCCAAGTGAGTCACGAATTTAAATTTTATGAGATGAAAAATTGCTAACTCAAATTTTGATACAAGAGAAATGCTTGTGTTCTATTTCAATATTTAAATAACTATACACTCAGACATTCAATATAAGGTGTTCATTCCATAATTTTAAATGTATTATTTTATCGTTGTACGTTAGATATAGGTATTGATAAAAATATGTGTTTTCATTATGTGTGTATTTTTGAACCTAAGTAAATGATTAAACCGAATGGCAGGCGTTTAATATGAATTATCAGAATCAGAAAAAGGAGAAACAAGGAGGTGAGAAATAATGATAAATGAAAATATATATATCTATTTCATGTAATTTGTTCAATTTTGAGATGTGTTTTCACTGTGTTAGGAGACCAGCTGATCAGCAATAAAATGTCACTGATATTGGTTTGTAAATGTTCCAGGTAATCAATGTTTAATGTAATGTTTCAATGGATTACAGATGCTATTTAAAGTAATGAGAAAAGTAATTTGATAAAGTGAGAAGTACAGTAATGATTTATGCCAGTTAATAAAAGATAGTTTTTGGGTGATGAATATTTTATGGGACATATAGATCAGTCCAAGTTGAAGTCAAAGTTAAAGAAATAGTAGAGATGAAAATAATGTAATGTTGTTTTGAGTTAATGTATGTTATAGAATTTTGAGAAGTATTGATGTTGACACAGTAGTTGTGGAGAATATATGTAGAGTTTTGAGTGATATATTGTTGTTTATAATTGATGTTGTTATTTTGTTGTAATGAAGTAAGGTAATAAGATTGAGATTTTGGGGATGGCAATTTTGTAGTAGGGGGTAGTGTAATGTAGGAGTCCGCAACATAATGATAGTTGGGACGGGATGGGATAGATTTAGTGGGAAAGGGGTCGCCTCGGGTAGAATCCAGGGACTAGATAAAGGGAAATGAGTTTTGGGGGGGGAAACACGTATCCTAAGTACAAAGGGTTAGAGAGTATTTTTTTTATATCGAGAGAAGGTGGCGAATTGAGTTTATTAGTAAGTTGGGGTTAGAGAGTGTTTTGAGAGATGTTTTTGATAGAGATGGGTGTCATGTGAGTTACAGTTGCAAGTGGTTCGAGTCAGAGGGAGAAAGATTATAGATGTATACAGATCAAGTAGTACAGTAAATGAGAATAAATAAATGTTTAAATCACCCAAAGTAATGTAGGATGAGACTGTCAAATAAAGAAAGAGATCTATAACAAGAATACAAAATTTTTGATTTACAACCAGTGACAAAATTTTGATAGAATTTGAAAATAATGTAAAATTAAGAATTGTTTATTTTGAATAATTTAAATGTCAATTTGCTTATTATTTATAGTAATATTTTGTTAATTTTAAATGTTTTGTTTTATTATGTTTTGTGTGGCAAGTTAGAATGCTACAGATGCTAAATGTATTTTCAGATAGAACTTGTACATAATGTATGTGGGTCAAGGTTTTTGATTTGACCTAGTTTTGATCAGCTGACAGTGAGGTCATATAAGTTAATAGTAAGGAAGAATTCAACTTTTGTTTTTTATCCATTTAAACAAATTTTAAATTAATTTCTATATGTAAAGGAAACATTTTAATAAATTAAAATTTTTTTTTCTTTGAATTTTAAATTTTTTTGGAAAATATTAAAAAAAAAAATTTCGCCTGCCAGCTAATGAATATTTTTAAGCTTTGATTATTTTATTGTTTGTGTACTAACCATGTTTATTTTTATTGATTTATTGTATTGACTTGTATTGTTAGACTAAGTATTCACAATGAAGAGAATAATTTAAAATTTATACAAAATTTATGAAGTGATTTTACATGAAAACAACCAATGGGTTGTAATTTAAATACATTTTAAAGGATTTCTTCAATTTTGTAATATGTATTGTTAGTATGTAATGTGAGTGTGTATGAGCCCAGTATCTGCTAAAGGCAGCCCAGCTTGCATACAAGGGGAAACGTATCGGTGGAGGATCTGGCATAATCTAAGCCAGGGATTGAGGATTTTGGGGGGTAGCATGTTAGAAGTTGAGGTGTGCTGTGGTACTTGTCTGTTCGTTTTTCGGTGTTGGGATCTTTTACAGAGAAGTCCAGTGATCTCGTTCAGATGTGTCCATAGTCGCCAAGCCAGGGGGGTCGTTTACCCATGCAGTATAAGAACCAGGGGGTGGTTGGCACCAGTTCCTCACCGGTCCTCTTGGGGGTTTTATCAATGAGATTTCTTCTGTTTTGGACAGCAGAATTCTCATTGGGGGGGGGTATTGTAACGTGTCCAAAATTGGGTCAGTTTATTTCTTACTGTTATGGGGTCTTTGTATTTCATTGATTTCATTTTTTGGGGTTTTGGAAAAAATATTGTGAAAATTTATTTTCCGACAAAGATTAATTCCATTGTAACAGACCACGTGGCAAGAAAAGAGTGTTGAGAACAAAGCAGCAAGACGCAGTAATCTGTTGTGTAACCAACCCAAGAATTTGTACCACCCTCGAATTCTCAGAACTGTGTGTGAGTGTGATGGTGCACGCACTCCACGACTCAAGTATGCGCGCTGTTGGGACGCCGAGAGAAACAAACGACGCCGGAAAAAATGGCGTATGAATGAACAATTTGTAAAACCAACCAGCCAAGCTACAGGAAATGGAGCTAAGGACTGCCTCCGTGTTAATGACGTCAGTCTAGCAGCGCCTAATATCATCAGCCAACACAGGGAAAAAACACACTATGTGTTATATTCATAGCTCATAAGCCACAGCAAATCAGCTATGCACAACGACGAAATCAAACGGGCAGTGGTTGTAAACTTCCTACCGCCCAAGAGAGACACCAGTCAGTCCACTAGAAGCCGACTCCAGATATAGACGCTTACAGCTCCGTCGGAGTCCCGGTCGGTGTAGTTTTATAAGATGGGAGTAAAACAACAATATCGTTAATACCGACCGGGACTCGAGAAATTAACGACGTAATAAACTGGTGTAGCGAAAGTGCGAAACGCCAACAGCTGAAATACGGACAGTGAAATCGGCCATCAAAACACGTGTTTGGTCGGCATCGAGACAGTTATTGAATGTAACGAAACAGGAATATATAAAGGCTAACTATTTTCTATATTAACTATAATATTTAAAGGGGTTTAATTGGTGTGATAGTGTGTGTGGGCAAAGCTGGGCTACTTTCTTTTGTATACATAGTATGTAAGGTAAGGTCGATGTAACCAGTAATTAATGTGTTATTCTTTTGTGTTGTGTATGAGGAATTTACGTCTTTATGAGAGTAAGTAAAGTATTCATTTAATAACCATGTGTTAGACTAAGTTATTTCGTCATTACCACTTTCTCATTTCTGTGTTGCAAAATTCGTCTAAACGTTCCGGAATCCTTCTGAATTATTGTTATAAATCAAATTCTATCATATTTATGTAACTGTATTTTACAAATACACGATAACAGTAACTATTGTGTTTACTATCGGGCGCCATGTTGGGAATTACCAACAGCTGATATTTCATTTACTTTACGGGCCAAGTTTCGTGTTAAGCGAACGAGGTTGTAGAACGGGAAGTGTTATCTGAAATAAATACTCTGAAATGGTTATAAAAACAAAACTTATTATTAACAGAAGTTTTACATATATTTTGGACTCGACCATGCGCCAAACACGCCTCGGGGCGTAGTCCTACGTATCATGAAATACACAAACATATTTAATATTGAACCTTGTAATTAATCTACACATATAATAAACATATAGTCAACAAATTTAAGATATATATATATATATATATATACATATATGTATGTATGCACAACCCAGCATTTATATAAATCACTCTCACTCTCACTCTCTCTCTCTCACTCTGGTACAATTCCTTTTATGAGCTCATTTATTTAAAGTATTGAAATATGAATTGGTCATTTCATTGAATGATAAGTTTGATTTGAAAATTAAATATATATATGTTGCTGGAACTGTGATGCTACTATTTTTGTGTCACATAAAATTAACTAATTTACTAATAAACATTGTATAATTATCGGGCGCCATCTTGTATGTATTATTTACAAGAAACATAATACAAAAAAAACTAGTACTCGGGTTCTTTTCGGTGAACAGGAGTTCAGAATTGGTTGTTCAAAATAAAGAAAACTTTATATGGTTTCCCATGATTTAAAGTTTATTAACAATTAGATATTCTCAATTCTCATTCTAAAAACTCACATGAAAATAAAATTGAAATATAGTATAAGCCTTTAATATAAAAGACTTTAGTATAAAAAAGAATCAAGATATTAAATAGAAATAATTTTTATACACCTAGGATTAGTTTTGCAACGGAAACCAGCACTTCATTATATATATATAATTAAACAAAAACCCCCACACTCACTCACATACTACCCCCAGATTTTAAGAGCTCATATTTTCTAATTTTGAATGGTTGTAATTCTTTGTTTTTAAAACTTCTTCTTTTATTCTCTTTTTATAAGGTATGAATATAATTGAATATGATATAATTTATTCTCTTATCTGCAACTGCGTCCCTAAAGATCAGTCCAGCCTCCGTACGTTTTTTTCTTTCATTCATCACTCCGCACATCTCGTACTTTTGTCGGAATTCTCGCCAGATAACTCGAAACTGTCACTTCATGACTGTTAATTATTAATTTGAATTAAAATCACGTTTCTGTTGTACTCGGGCGTGAAAATCACGCACAGCCGGCGAACACTCAAAACTTCGCCTAAAACCGGCGAACCGGCGAACACGACAGTTGTTTGTGTCCGATGTGTTCAGATGTTATTTGCCGACTGCTTTGTTTGCTGTGAGTGTGACAAAGCTAGTGGCACACTCCACCCACATTCCTTGTTATGTCAGGCGCTGACGTAACGTTCGCCTGATGTCAGTTACATAACTTGTTTTGCTGTTTTGCGTGTCATTTGTTGACCTTGGCACAATTCCAGTTTGTTAAGTCTGTTCGCTTCAATAATTTAAGAATAATTGTCACACATTTACGGTCCCAAGCAGTGCTGCCACTGTCGCTATCATTTCAACCACTGAATTTACCTTTTGTTTATACGTTTGTCCCAGTTATTCGAAAAATGTTATTTGTTTTATAAAAAAAAAATACCAACTGCTTTATTACCCCAAAAATAGGCCCGTTACAATACCCCCTCAATGAGATATTTTATGCCGAAGCATAAAAAATCTCATTGACACATACATACTTGCTAGAGGGATCAGCCAGGATATGTCGCCACAACCCCCTTTACGGTTTACAAAAAATATAATCAACTCACCCTTGGTCTGGTGACTGTGACCGCATCTGAATGACAATACTGGACTTCTCTCTCGAGATCCCAACACCGTAGAGTCAGACAGATACTTAACGCCCCTGCTCTGACGCGCTGGCCAGCTCAGGTCCGCCGCCACAGCATCACCAAACACTGAAACAACAAATCAAAATATCAACTACACCATATCCCCAACTGATCTGTTTCCCCCTAGCGGTGCTGGTTTGCACTAAGAAGCACTGGTTTTGTTTTTTACTTATTTCTAACATATATATCAAAATATCTAACACAACATGATACCCCTTTTAAAAGTCCGTAATCTCATTCTATCTACTTTCTCTTATTAACTTTTATCCCAAAATTCAAAATTACTGCCCTGATTCCCATCAGAATTTAAATAAACAGACGACTGACTCATAAACATTTCCCATTACCATATCACATTTCTCTCATCCCCAATTTAAAATGCATTTAAAATATTTAAATTCATAAAATTCTCTTACACTAACAAACACAATATAACATAAGAAAACATAGTACATTCATAATTCACATTGTTATTATTATCAATTTTATTTTAAAAACTTACACACTTTACATCATTAAATTTGCATATAAAATCATAAAATTACCTTTTAAACTCTCTTTACTTCTATTAATTCGTTTCTCAAAATTTTTTTTTTTCAATCATTTCATTTATTATTCCCTTTCATTAATTTGGGTGATTCTACGTTATTCATTATAATTCACTTTATCAACTTGGCATTTACCCATAATCTTCCCCTTTTATGACTCTACCGCTCCCTTACAAAATCTTTAACTAGTATGACACCCCTCTCTACCAAAAAATCTACTAACCTTTCTCTACCTCTAACTACTTACTACTTTAACTCAATTCGCCACCTTCTCTCAATATATAAAAAAAAATACTCTCTAACCCTTTGTACATAGGATAAGTGTTTCCCCCCCAAAAAAAACTCAATTCCCGTTCTCTGGTTCCTGGATTCTACCTAAGGCAACCCCTTCCCACTAAATCTATACCAAATCCCGTCCCAACTCATCATCATGTTGCGGACTCCCACATTACACTACCCCCTACTACAAAATTGCCATCCCCAAAATCTCAATCTCATTACCTCACTACAACTACAACAAATAAACAACATTAATTAATAACATCAATATATCACTCAAACTCTACAATTATTCTCCCTTACTACTGTGTCTCCACTTATACTCAAATTCTCTATTACTTGTATTTCATCTCTCATTCTCTTTAATATCCCAATATTTTTCAACTTGACTAACTCAAACGTTTTACTCAAACAATTACTATCACCCACTTCTATCTTTTGCAATCCATTGAAAATTTTAATTATCACAACTTTATTTCATTTTATTTAAAATCTATAAACACATTGAAAACATATTATTATATTTTTATAATCCTTATTCCTAACATACTAAATGCAATTAACACAGTAAGACATAATAAACACAATATAGGAAGTATATCGTGCATCTATTTTTCAAATCAAAACAAAATTATTTAGTAGCGATTCATCATTATTAAAATACAACAAATTTCTAATTCGTTACCCCCTGGATAACCTCCCTGCCACACACACTATGACCCCCCCCTGGACTGTGGCGTCCAGTTGCGTCCACAAGGACCGAGGTTTTGGAGGAATGTGACATCTCCGTGTCTTTGCTTCTGCATTACATTTTAAAGATTTAGATATCATAATATCTGTGTTATATAAATATGCGCCCTTAATGCGGGTCTACCACCTGGCTTCGCTGTCCCTACTCGGACAGAGTGGTAGCCGCTGTTCCCTAGTTTGGTGATTCCCCTAGTTCGCTCCCCATTAATTTCTAATATAGACCAATTTCAAGCCAGCTATGGTCAAGGGACTTGATATGGCCATAGCTGACCGCTAGCCAAAACCATGATTAGTGCTGGTAAGGCAGTAATCGCCCAAAAAGTCGGGGAAATCATCTCTTCCTTCAGGCATGTACACATCATCATTAATATGCACGACACGGCAATTTATCAAGGTACAATATAAAATTATACAAAAGGTGTGCCGTGCATTTTCGCCATGTTGGCCTCCGATGGAGGTAACACTCTCTGCTACCCCCAACACTTCCCGCTGTCTACTGGGGCACATGCCACCCCAGCAACAGCAACTTACTAACTAATTAACTAACATTGAAAACTAAACTTTCTACCATTGCAGTTCCATACTCCATTGTTCTATCACTTCATTGAGCACCAATCTACCCCCCAAAATTATCCCCACATCTTGTATTGATACTATAATATAACATAATACACAAATAGACATTAACTTGGATTATTAGCATTGTTAAAATTAAACAAACAATTCTCTTTTAAATAATTTATATAGAAAAACTTATAAACATTCTTGTTTAAGAAATTTTCATTAACTCTTTTATATATCATCATTTCATTATTTATCCTTTGCTGTAATTAGGTTCCTCAAAATTTTCAAATTTATTATTAATCTATTTATTTTAACAATTATGATATTCCACAAACTAAACCATTTAACATTCATTTATTTATTAATTGTTATTCAATTAAAATCTCATAAAAGAATTTAAATTCATTATAAAATTCAAACATATAACATTCAATCACAATATCTAAACACCTCAAATTATTTACTTCAATTGATTCTTAAAACACAGCATATTTCAATTATTATCAAAATTTAAAATCATTAGTTATTGTCTTCATAATTATTTTATTACTTAATTAGAATGCAAAATATTAATAATATTACTATTATTATCACAACACTTTCCTACTACATATACACATTATTTACCTAACCTTTCATAATACACACAAATGAATTCACTACATTATTTTTACAAATTATTCGTCGATAACTGTTCAATTGTTTCACACTTCATATGTCCAAATCTGCAAGGTCGTTACCAAAATTTACAATATTCAACAATGTCTATACACTGATATTTTAGCTCAGCCTCCATCGTCATATAAATATCTAATATATTTGTAACATGCATCATTGTTATCCACATACAGTTTATTATTATTATTATTATTATTATTATTATTATTATTATAATCCATCAACTTTATTTCTTTCATTATACCATTATAATTGATAGGGTTATTCCCTATTAATATTTCATAAACCTTGTCAACATAGGTCATTATTGTCCAGTCTCCATCAGTATTATTGGTCAATGTCAGGTAAGTTGTTTCATTACTTTTATATTCCTCTACCATTACGTCAGGTAAGTCATTATCGTTTATAAAAATATTATCAAAATAATTCTCTATCTCTCTTTCGACAGGTAAGTATTTTATATGGTTTATATTCACACCTTCTAACCTTTCTCTCAACTCGTCATAACTTCCTTTTACCTTATATAATTCTATCTCTCTCTCAATACACAACTCTCTATCTAAATCTCCCTCACCATAACACCATATCTCACTTTCTCTCTCACTCCATGCAGAGGGTACTAATTTATAAAAATTCGGAGAACAATTCAAAGACCTCATGTCTTCCAATAACAAGGGACTCTTACCCTTCAACAACAATATTTGTGAACACCTTGGTTCACCATAACTATGGGGAAAATTTACCCCCTGCTTTATACCCCCAACATAACTCTCTTCACTCACTCTCTTTAATCCATTAACACACACTGACATTCCATTATTACATTCTAAAACTTCATCAGTACTCTCTATATTTACTCCATTATTTTTTAACATCATATTTTCACTTATATTATCATAATTATCACTCCTACTTACCTCAGAATTGAAATTACCCTTATTATCATCACTAGTCAACACTATTTCTTCCACTATTTTGTCACTATTATTGATTAACTCATTATCTTTATCACTCACCTGGTTAATTATTTCTTCACTATTATCAAAGACATTATTACCACTTACCTGTGTTAACTCAACTTCTGTACTCTCTTTTAACTGACCTCTATTCTCCTCCCGCTTCTCGTCTGGTTTATCAATAGCATTTTTTAGTTTATTAAAACCCTCATCCATTATTTTGTCCCACTCGTCAAAACGTTTATTAACAAGATCAAATATATCATTCAATGTATACTGCTTTTCTTCCACTCCTACACTATCGTTATCATTAGGCCTATTCACAGTCTTATTTACTACCACTATTTCTTCAACGATCTTACCTTTATTACTTGTCACCTCACTATCAATATCATCACTGTGCTTCTTAATTTCTGCGAATATTCCCTCTTCCTGTTCTTCCATTTGTGTTAAACTATCGTCTAACCTACCCCATTCTTCGTCTGTCATTTCACCTACAACCCCTTTAAATTCGCTTTCCCACTCCTTCCATACGAAACCACTATCATCTTCTTGTATCTTAGCCATATTTAAAAGATTTTTCATTATAATACCCTTTATACTCTTTAATAATTATCATACATATTAATTATTATGCATATTACTTCACAATACCCGCTACAAAATATCAACATCAATATTTCACATTTATCACAACAACCCCTATCTACGTCTATTTTACGTACCTCAAAAAAAAAATTTTTTCTGTTACTTCAAACAACCATTCTACTCTCCCACGTAGGCCGTATTTTATATAAATTCCTTTATATAAAATTGTCCCTGTTCAGAAGCCAAATGTGATGCTACTATTTTTGTGTCACATAAAATTAACTAATTTACTAATAAAAATTGTATAATTATCGGGCGCATTCTTGTATGTATTATTTACAAGAAACATAATACAAAAAAAACTAGTACTCGGGTTCTTTTCAGCGAACAGGAGATCAGAATTGGTTGTTCAAAATAAAGAAAACTTTATATGGTTTCCCATGATTTAAAGTTTATTAACAATTAGATATTCTCAATTCTCATTCTAAAAACTCATATGAAAATAAAATTGAAATATAGTATAAACCTTTAATATAAAAGACTTTAGTATAAAAAAGAATCAAGATATTAAATAGAAATAATTTTTATACACCTAGGATTAGTTTTGCAACGGAAACCAGCACTTCATTATATATATATATATATATATATATATAATTAAACAAAAACCCCCACACTCACTCACATACTACCCCCAGATTTTAAGAGCTCATATTTTCTAATTTTGAATGGTTGTAATTCTTTGTTTTTAAAACTTCTTCTTTTATTCTCTTTTTATCTCTTTATTACCCCAAAAATAGGCCCGTTACAGAACGTTCTCACCAAATAGTCGTCTGCTGTTTTACGAACTTCGCGCACCGCGAGTTCGTCGATTTTTACCGGTCACATTTTGAAGTTGTAGATTAAACTCAGCACTGTATCTAAATAGTTATTTAAATAGTTCTTTAACCACTTTTAGTGGTTCAAAAGTTAAAATTCACTATTCGTGAACGATTTGCCGGCCGGCTGCGATCACTGTTCCTGATGAAATGACACAGAGTCTTTGTTCCATATTTCTGAGGTGGGGTGAATCTACGTCACTCGTCTATTGTCTGTTTGTTTACAGCATCGTGTTGTTTACAAAAACAAATTCCTGGCCACTGACGTCATAAAGGCTTTTCGCTTTTATCGCATTATTCGACATACTGTTTTTTGTGAGGCTTCAGGTTTTTTGCTCTGAAACCGTCCGAATCCTGGCAAATATTATATAGTCCACTCACGATATATTCATAAAGGTTATTAAATGTTTGTCTAATTTTGACCAAATGAAGGAATACAATATTTATGGTTTTTTATACCATATTTAGGGTAATTACAAATTGTACCATAATTGTACCATTACAAAACCCCCTCAATGAAAGATTTTGTGTCGAAGCACAAAAACTTTCATTGACCCTTTCATACTTCCTAAAGGGATCAGCCAGGATAGGTCGCCACAACCCCCTTACAATTTTATATAAAAGAAAACAATAACTCACCCTTGGTCTGATGATGATGACCGTACCTACATGACCTTACTGGACTTCTCCTTCGAGATCCCAACACCATAAGGCCACTTAGGCTCGTAACGCCCCTGCTCTGACGCGCTGGCCAGCTCAGGACCGCTGTCATATCACCAAACACTGAAACAATAAATGATAAATATTAAAATAGTGGCTTGGTAAATTACTCTACCCTTAACTGATCTGGTTCCCCTTAGCTAGGTGCTGGTTTGTGCTAATAAGCACTGGGTTTGCTTGATATATGATTAAAATCTAGTTATAAAAATTATCCTACTAAAAACGTAACTCCCAAGAATTATAAAGAATTTCCTTTCGCAATATGGACAACCCTGAATTTATAAATTGTTTCGATTTCTATCGATAATATTTATCTCTTTCCATTTTATAATTAGTGTAATTATAAAAGAAACATATTGATATAAAAAGAATTAAAGTATAATTGAAAATATGAAAATTCCACTATAAATCTCCCAAACATGGAGAAAAACAAGTTATAGAAAAACAAAATGATTAATAAATCTGTATTGTATTATTTATTCATATATCTTATTGAATGGTTAAATTACAATTATTATCATTCTTATTATTATTATTATTAACAGGTAATAGTTGTGGCATTAACAGCGCCAATTATATTTATCCCTTTTACACATTATTTCCATACATCATGTTAAAAATTTTATAACATAAATACATAATACATTTTACATAATAATACACATTGATACATTTAATACATTGAAATAATTTATTCATTTTTAATCTTGATTAAGATTTACATTATGATTTGCATATTCTATTTATTTAAAGTTACATTTAAGTTAAAAAATTACAATTTCAGTTAATTAATTACTTAGACATCAATTATAATTATTAATTTATAAAATTCATTTCAAATTTATTATTAGTATTCATACTACATATTATTATTTCATTATTCATTTCTTACTTCCTCTATACTCTGAATTTTCTACCTCACTAACTACCTAACCTTTCATCTTCTAATCATTGTTTAGTCTGGATGACTCCTATATTCACTATGCTTCTATTATTATAATCTTACTCACCTTCTTCTAACTAACCACCAAATTCACCTATCATGACACCAATATCTCAATTATAAACACCTTTACTAATTTCATTTAAATCCTATAGCACCGCTCGTCTTTGCACCGAGATGGGTGTTCCCTAACTGGCTATATACATTCATATTATTTTGCCCTTCCAAAAATTCGGCAAAAATTCCCTTAAACTACTCTATTACCTGCCACAACACTATAAGTTGGCTACTCCTTATCACCTCACCCCCACTACAAAATATCATCAATAACAAATATATGTTTATACCTTTACTTGACACCTCTACAAATAATCACTAACTACTGTGTCCCTAAATATCTAATAATTCTCTTTGTATTACTTCAAAATTCGTAACTATCTAACTCCATTTTCATTAATTAAATAACTCACCTGCCTTTTATCTATACCCAGGCTCTATCCCTGTTTAAACATTCTACCTTACTGCAATCATTGACAATTGTCTTATAAAATTCATCTCTCACCTACTTATAACAATACCTCTCAAAATTCAAATATATATTCTAACTTATTACCTTATTATTCATAAGGAATTACCTTCATTACCAATTAAGTAATAATTTGACTTCATTAAAAACTTTCTATTAATTAATAATTTACTTCTGTTATAAAGGTAACACAACTTTCTTTTGTACTATCTTAATAATGGTACTCAATTATGATTACTCTTTAATTGTTATTCCATTATTTAAAAAATATTATTATTAAACATGTTAATTATTAAAATACATAATAATACATACTGGTGTACATAAAATATACCTGCAATACAACATACATAAAAATACATAAACACATTGATATATAAATACATATAGAACAATGAAAAATATACACTCCAACTCATTATTTTGTATAATCAAACTCAGTCCATAGCAGTCCAATTCAATACCACTGTTCACATATATTTAATGTTCATTACACAATTGAAACACTCTACCCTCCATCGTTGAATAACAACCGGATCTTAGGTCTATTTAATTTATTATTTAATAAATAAAATTTATGATTAGCAATATTATATTCATTTTCATTTATAAAACTGTTATCAAACAAATATTTCAAGTCACGATCGAGTAGGGTTCCGTTTATCTCAGTAATATCACATGTCATTAATTGGTTATTTATTTTATAATTATCCTCATAATTTTCTACCACAGGTAAGTACTTAATACCATTATTCTCATTTATTGCTATCTCAATTTCATTGTTACTATAAGGTAACCAGTATTCATTATTTTCATCCACCTTATCTAACCCCAACCTTTCTATCAATTGTCTGTATTTTCTATTTACTTTAAAAAATTGTATTACTTTCTTTTTCTCACAATATCTCTCTATACTTTCTCTCTTAATACATTTCTCTCCATAACACCAAATTATACTCTCTCTCTCCAAATATGCAGGGGTCCCTAACATAAAATTATTGCACCACTTATTAGGTACACAAAAATACAAAGAAACTTTATGTGTAGACCTTTCGTCTCCCAAATATACATTGAAGGAACTCTTGTCCTTATAAAAAATACGTGAAGACTTTTCTTCACCCCTTAACACAACATCAAAAGAAAATTCTACCCCCTGCATCCCTTGCACAAAAATACTTTCTCCAAACTCTCTTTCTGACTCAATACATTCAAATACTTCATTTTCTCTCATAATACTTTCATTATCATTTTCTAACACCACATTCTTACTACTTGTAATATTCTTACTATCTGTAAATTCATTATTCACATTATCATTTTTAATTACGTTATTAGTCAGTACAGTAATCCCTCGTCAACCGCGGGTTCTCCAACCGCGGAATTCATTTATACGCGGTTTTATAAATGCGCAGTAGTTTCCAACCGCGGGGCTGGAATTCGCTTATACGCGGTTTGTAGTAGCATCCGCTAGGCAGCGCTTCGTGCACACATATCCCTTCAAATCGGATTGAAGTCAGTCAGTCGCGCATAGCTCTTCTGCCGTGACGTATTGCGTGTTCTTTAGTTTTTAGTGTTCGTTGTTCTTATTATATAGTGTTAATTTACTCTTTTATAAACTATCCTTTTGTCATAATGTGTTCCAAACGTTCAGAAAACATAATTGGCGGTGATAAGCTAGCCAAAAGGGCTAGGAATGTACTACCGCTGGAGAAAAAGCTCGATGTTTTGAACAGGTTAGGGCGCGGCGAGAGTGCTGCGTCTGTGGCCAGGTTAATGGCTGTATTTTTTCTTGACATTGATCCCATCATGGAGCGGAGTATAAAATTCAAACGGGGTTTGGAGGATTTATTATCTCCATACAAGCAGCTTCAGAAGGAGTTTCAAAATAAAATGAAGCAGACTTCTCTTTTATGCTATTTTAAATCATCTGGTGGCAAGTCAACTGACGTCCCTCACTCTTCCACAAGTGCCGATTCCCATGCCTCGATTTAAAATTGTTTTGATTAAAATTTTGCGTTTAAATTGTTTGTGTGTTAAAAATTGGTTTTATTTTAAAATTTTAAGTTGAAAATTGTAGTAAGCTATAAAACTGGACTTACTTAGCACTAAACACTGGCCGCTATTTTTTCCTTGTCTTAGCGGCTTTTTCGTTATACGTAATGTAATACAGTATGTACTGTATTTTAAACATTTTGAAAATTTTTATAATTTAAGTAACTGTCAGCTATTTGAAATCATTGGACTGGTTTTATACATTCGAACAATGTAGTGTATAATGTATAATAAAGAGTCGTACAGTATTTTATATTTCTGGCTTTGTTTCAGATTCCCCTAACCTTACTTTTCCCATATAAAGTTAACTTCACCAACCGCGGATTCACTAACCGCGATGTTTTGTAGGAACCTAACCCCCGCGGTTGGCGAGGGAATACTGTACTTCGTTTTTCGTACTGTTTTCCTTCTGGGTTTCTAATTGATTTAAATTCTCATCTAGTTTTTTGATTACCTTGTCACATTTCTTAATAAGATTATCGTGACCTATTTTCATTTCATTTTTTAGTTCATTGAATTGTTTGTCAAAACTATCTCTGATTTCATTTTTCTGCTCATCTAGCTTTTTGTAACAAAATTATCAAATGTATTTAATAAAAGCTGCATCATAGCAGCAGTACTGTCTAATTTACTTTTTTGGACTAACTGACATGGATGTAGAGACCTTCTCTGCTTCTACATGTACAACAGATACAGTTGTATCTGCTTCGTCAATCTGACTAAATTGAGTTGGTTGAACATCCATTTCACTCATAACTATTTCGTCAGTGAAGCTGACTTTTTCAGTTTTATCTTCATTAGTATTCATGTTTGCAATTTATATTACAGGCATGCATCCAATAGTATAACCTAACTTCATAAAATTTGGTTATGATTACAATTTCTTTATTACCTCAGATAACTCTTTCCATTCTCCTCGTAGGCTTACTCTATATAAAATTATATAATATAGAGTCCCTGTTCGCAGGCGACCATCTGTTATAAATCAAATTCTATCATATTTATGTAACTGTATTTTACAAATACACGATAACAGTAATTATTGTGTTTACTATCGGGTGCCATGTTGGGAATTACCAACAGCTGATATTTCATTTACTTTATGGGCCAAGTTTCGTGTTAAGCGAACGAGGTTGTAGAACGGGAAGTGTTATCTGAAATAAATACTCTGAAATGGTTATAAAAACAAAACTTATTATTAACAGAAGTTTTACATACATTTTGGACTCGACCATGCGCCAAACACGCCTCGGGGCGTAGTCCTACGTATCATGAAATACACAAACATATTTAATATTGAACCTTGTAATTAATCTACACATATAATAAACATATAGTCAACAAATTTAAGATATATATATATATATATGTATGTATGCACAACCCAGCATTTATATAAATCACTCTCACTCTCACTCTCTCTCTCTCACTCTGGTACAATTCCTTTTATGAGCTCATTTATTTAAAGTATTGAAATATAAATTGGTCATTTCATTGAATGACAAGTTTGATTTGAAAATAAAATATATATATGTTGCTGGAACGTTCTCACCAAATAGTCGTCTGCTGTTTTACGAACTTCGCGCACCGCGAGTTCGTCGATTTTTACCGGTCACATTTTGAAGTTGTAGATTAAACTCAGCACTGTATCTAAATAGTTATTTAAATAGTTCTTTAACCACTTTTAGTGGTTCAAAAGTTAAAATTCACTATTCGTGAACAATTTTCCGGCCGGCTGCGATCACTGTTCCTGATGAAATGACACAGAGTCTTTGTTCCATATTTCTGAGGTGGGGTGAATCTACGTCACTCGTCTATTGTCTGTTTGTTTACAGCATCGTGTTGTTTACAAAAACAAATTCCTGGCTGCTGACGTCATAAAGGCTTGTCGCTTTTATCGCATTATTCGACATACTGTTTTTTGTGAGGCTTCACGTTTTTTGCTCTGAAACCGTCCGAATCCTGGCAAATATTATATAGTCCACTCACGATATATTCATAAAGGTTATTAAATGTTTGTCTAATTTTGACCAAATGAAGGAATACAATATTTATGGTTTTTTATACCATATTTAGGGTAATTACAAATTGTACCATAATTGTACCATTACATTATTAATTGGGTGTGGTCAGATAGCGAAATTGTCCTTTTTATTTAAGGTGGAGTGTAAAGGTTTTCGATATTTTTACCTATAAAAAATAATCGTGGCGACCCTGATCTTCTGATAAAATTTGAGTATGGTAAGTAGTTGCGACTGTGCACAGGTAAGTCCAGGTAGCGTATTTTAGGTATTTAATATATTTCGGCGTATATTTTTTTATTGTTACAACATGAGAAGTTATGGGAATATAGTGTTGCTAACATATGTTTAAATGACATGCTGACATCTAAAACGAAATTGCATTCCATGCACTGAATACTGAATACGTGTTCATTTGGTGACACGAACCGGCAACACTCATCTTCTACTGGAAGAGTGCGTAATAAACGTTAGCGACGATTGGCTAGTTTAAAGAATGCTAAATTCTACTCCTCCCACTACCCAGATATCACAAAGGAGGTTAATTTAAACAGATTTTCAATTCCACAAATTTATCGGTCACTGTCCTTTCTCATGTGCTTGTCGTCATTTTTATATTAGTGCAGTCAGTGTAGTGATAACTGTTATTGTTGTGTTTCTACAGTTTCATGTTAATTCTGTTGTAAACAGAGTAGCTTTTTGTTAGGTATTTTTGTTTTTTCATGAATTTATTTTTGTTCCGTATCATTTATTATTTTTACTTCCATGTTCCTTAAGGAAATGGAAGTATGGTGATGGCAAAAAAAATCGTGTTCGAGATTATTGCAGATTCTGATTGTACTACACTCAAAACATGAAAAAAAGTCATTTTTCGAAAAGTGTCTGTGCGAGTGTGTGTCTGTCTGTCTGTGTGTCTGTAGATTTTTTTCTATGGCAAACGATAACAGCCGCAAATTCAAACAGAATCAAATAATTTTTTGCATACAGCCCTGATTTGTAGAGTACTCATGACCTATTGTTTTTGGTGAAGATCGGTTAAGGGAAAGCGGTAGTTTACCTGCAACGGTTTTTTTTTATCAAGGGTAATTTTGTTTGTTTGGCAAACGATAACAGCCGCAAATTCAAACAGAATCAAATAATGTTTCGCATACAGCCCTGAATTGTAGAGTTCGCAAGATCTGTTGACTTTGGTACAGATCGGTTAAGGTAAAGGGGTAGTTTACCTGCAACGTTTTATGTTTTAACAAGGGTATTTCTTATGGCAAACGATAACAGCCGCAAATTCAAACATAATCAAATAATGTTTTGCATACTGCCCTGAATTGTAGAGTTCTCAAGACCTTTTGGTTTTGGTGAAGATCGGTTAAGGAAAAGGGGTAGTTTACCTGCAACGTTTTATGTTTTAAAAGGGTATTTTCTATGGCAAACGATAAGAGCCGCAAATTCAAACAGAATCAAATACGTTTTTGCATACAGGCTTGATTTATTGAGTACTAACGACCTATTGTTTTTGGTGAAGATCGTTTTAGGGAAAGGGGTAGTTTACCTGCCACGTTTTTTCTTTTATCAAGGGTATTTTGTATGGCAAACGATAACAGCCGCAAATTCAAACAAAATCACATAATATTTTACATACAACCCTGAATTGTAGAGTTCTCAAGACCTATCGTTTTTGGTGAAGATCGGTTAAGGGAAAGGGGTAGTTTACCGGCAACGGTTTTTTATCAAGGGTAATTTTTTCTATGGTAAACGATAACAGCCGCAAATTCAAACAGAATCAAATGATGTTTTGCATACAGCCCTGTATTGTAGAGTTCTCAATACCTGTTGGTGTTGGTGAAGATCGGTTAAGGGAAAGGGGTAGTTTACCTGCAACGTTTTATGTTTTAAAAGGGTATTTTCTATGGCAAACGATAAGAGCCGCAAATTCAAACAGAATCAAATACGCTTTTGCATACAGCCTTGTTTTGTTGAGTACTAAAGACCTATTGTTTTTGGTGAAGATCGGTTAAGGGAAAGGGGTAGTTTACCTGCAACGGTTTTTTTTTTATCAAGGGTAATTTTGTTTGTTTGGCAAACGATAACAGCCGCAAATTCAAACAGAATCAAATAATGTTTCGCATACAGCCCTGAATTGTAGAGTTCGCAAGATCTGTTGACTTTGGTACAGATCGGTTAAGGTAAAGGCGTAGTTTACCTGCAACGTTTTATGTTTTAACAAGGGTATTTCTTATGGCAAACGATAACAGCCGCAAATTCAAACATAATCAAATTATGTTTTGCATACTGCCCTGAATTGTAGAGTTCTCAAGACCTTTTGGTTTTGGTGAAGATCGGTTAAGGAAAAGGGGTAGTTTACCTGCAACGTTTTATGTTTTAAAAGGGTATTTTCTATGGCAAACGATAAGAGCCGCAAATTCAAACAGAATCAAATAAGTTTTTGCATACAGGCTTGATTTATTGAGTACTAACGAAGTATTGTTTCTGGTAAAGATCGTTTGAGGGAAAGGGGTAGTTTACCTGCCACGTTTTTTCTTTTATCAAGGGTATTTTGTATGGCAAACGATAACAGCCGCAAATTCAAACAAAATCACATAATATTTTACATACAACCCTGAATTGTAGAGTTCTCAAGACCTACCGTTTTTGGTGAAGATCGATTAAGGGAAAGGGGTAGTTTACCTGCAACGGTTTTTTACCAAGGGTAATTTTTTCTATGGTAAACGATAACAGCCGCAAATTCAAACAGAATCAAATGATGTTTTGCATACAGCCCTGTATTGTAGAGTTCTCAATACCTGTTGGTGTTGGTGAAGATCGGTTAAGGGAAAGGGGTAGTTTACCTGCAACGTTTTATGTTTTAAAAGGGTATTTTCTATGGCAAACGATAAGAGCCGCAAATTCAAACAGAATCAAATACGCTTTTGCATACTGCCCTGCTTTGTTGAGTACTCGCGATCTATTGTTTTTGGTGAAGATCGGTTAAGGGAAAGGGGTAGTTTACCTGCAACGGTTTTTTTTTATCAAGGGTAATTATGTTTGTTTGGCAAACGATAACAGCCGCAAATTCAAACAGAATCAAATAATGTTTCGCATACAGCCCTGAATTGTAGAGTTCGCAAGATCTGTTGACTTTGGTACAGATCGGTTAAGGTAAAGGGGTAGTTTACCTGCAACGTTTTATATTTTAACAAGGGTATTTCTTATGGCAAACGATAACAGCCGCAAATTCAAACATAATCAAATAATGTTTTGCATACTGCCCTGTATTGTAGAGTTCTCAAGACCTTTTGGTTTTGGTGAAGATAGGTTAAGGAAAAGGGGTAGTTTACCTGCAACGTTTTATGTTTTAAAAGTGTATTTTCTATGGCAAACGATAAGAGCCGCAAATTCAAACAGAATCAAATAGGTTTTTGCATACAGGCTTGATTTATTGAGTACTAACGACCCATTGTTTTTGGTGTAGTTTACCTGTAACGTTTTATGTTTTAACAAGGGTATTTCCTATGGCAAACGATAAAAGCCGCAAATTCAAACAGAATCAAAAGATTATTTGCATACAGCCCTAAATTGTAGAGTTCTCAAGACCTATTGTTTTTGGTGAAGATCGGTTGAGGGAAAGGGGTAGTTTACCCGCAACGTTTTTTTAACAAGGGTATTTTCTATGGCAAACGATAACAGCCGCAAATTCAAACAGAATCAAATAATGTTTTGCATACAGCCCTGATTTGTAGAGTACTCAAGACCTATTGGTTTTGGTGAAGATCGGTTAAGGGGAAGGGGTAGTTTACCTGCAACGTTTTTTTATCAAGCGTATTTTCTATTTACTTCCATATTCCTTAAGGAATGGAAGTATGGTGATGGCAAAAAAAATCGTGTTCGAGATTATTGCACATTCTGATTCTACTACACTCAAAACATGAAAAAAAGTCGTTTTCCGAAAAGTGTCTGTGTGTGTGTCTGTCTGTCTGTCTGTCTGTGTGTCTATCTGTAGATTTTTTTTCTATGGCAAACGATAACTGCCGCAAATTCAAACAGAATCAAACAATTTTTTGCATACAGCCCTGATTTTCGGAGTACTCGCGATCTGTTGTTTTTGGTGAGGATCGGTTGAGGGAAAGGGGTAGTTTACCTGCAACGTTTTTTTTTTAGCAAGGGTAATTTTGTTTGTTTGGCAAACGATAACAGCCGCAAATTCAAACAGAATCAAATAATGTTTCGCATACAGCCCTGAATTGTAGAGTTCTCAAGATCTGTTGATTTTGGTGAAGATCGGTTAAGGGAAAGGGGTAGTTTACCTGTAACGTTTTATGTTTTAACAAGGGTATTTCCTATGGCAAACGATAACAGCCGCAAATTCAAACAGAATCAAAAGATTATTTGCATACTGCCCTAAATTGTAGAGTTCTCAAGATATATTGTTTTTGGTGAAGATCGGTTGAGGGAAAGGGGTCGTTTACCTGCAACGTTTTTTTAACAAGGGTATTTTCTATGGCAAACGATAACAGCCGCAAATTCAAACAGAATCAAATAATGTTTTGTATACAGCCCTGATTTGTAGAGTACTCACGACCTATTGTTTTTGGTGAAGATCGGTTGAGGGGAAGGGGTCGTTTACCTGCAACGTTTTTTTATCAAGCGTATTTTCTATGGCAAACGATAACAGCCGCAAATTCAAACAGAATCAAATAATTTTTTGCATACATCCCTGAATTGTAGAGGTCGCAATGACTTTCGATTTTGGTGAAGATCGGTTAAGGGGAAGGGGTAGTTTACCTGCAACCTTTTACGTTTTAACAAGAGTAAAGTACTTGAAAATTTATTTAAACTTTTTGAAACAATGGTAATTGTTAAAAATAAAATAATTTTTTGCCAGGCAATAAAATTATAATTTTTTCATTTTAATGTAATATAATATTTTTCATTTAATACAGCAATAAAAAGGCAGGTAAGACACAGCCTGGCTGTTTGGCTGAAAATGATTTTAAATATAAATCTTAGAATATGGAAGTCATGTATGGTTCTCCATACCGATATTTTGTTTTATCAAGGGTATTTTGTATGGCAAACGATAACAGCCGCAAATTCAAACAGAATCAAAAGATTATTTGCATACAGCCCTAAATTGTAGAGTTCTCAAGACCTATTGTTTTTGGTGAAGATCAGTTAAGGGAAAGGGGTAGTTTACCTGCAACGGTTTTTTATCAAGGGTAATTTTACTTCCATATTCCTTAAGGAATGAAAGTATGGTGATGGCAAAAAAAATCGTGTTCGAGATTATTGCAGATTCTGATTCTACTACACTCAAAACATGAAAAAAAGTCGTTTTCCGAAAAGTGTCTGTGTGTGTGTCTGTAGATTTTTTTTCTATGGCAAACGATAACTGCCGCAAATTCAAACAGAATCAAATAATTTTTTGCATACAGCCCTGATTTGTAGAGGACTCACGAACTATTGTTTTTGGTGAAGATCGGTTGAGGGAAAGGGGTAGTTTACCTGCAACGGTTTTTTTTTATCAAGGGAAATTTTTTTTTTTGGCAAACGATAACAGCCGCAAATTCAAACAGAATCAAATAATGTTTCGCATACAGCCCTGAATTGTAGAGTTCTCAAGACCTATTGTTTCTGGTGAAGATCGGTTAAGGGAAAGGGGTAGTTTACCTGTAACATTTTATGTTTTAACAAGGGTATTTCCTATGGCAAACGATAACAGCCGCAAATTCAAACAGAATCAAAAGATTATTTGCATACAGCCCTAAATTGTAGAGTTCTCAAGACCTATTGTTTTTGGTGAAGATCGGTTAAGGGAAAGGGGTAGTTTACATACAACGTTTTTTTAACAAGGGTATTTTCTATGGCAAACGATAACAGCCGCAAATTCAAACAGAATCAAATAATTTTTTGCATACAGCCCTGATTTGTAGAGTACTCGCGACCTATTGTTTTTGGTGAAGATCGGTTGAGGGGAAGGGGTAGTTTACCTGCAACGGTTTTTTTTATCAAGGGAAATTTTTTTTTTTTGTCAAACGATAACAGCCGCAAATTCAAACAGAATCAAATAATGTTTCGCATACAGCCCTGAATTGTAGAGTTCTCAATACATATTGTTTTTGGTGAAGATCGGTTAAGGGAAAGGGGTAGTTTACCTACAACGTTTTTTTAACAAGGGTATTTTCTATGGCAAACGATAACAGCCGCAAATTCAACCAGAATCAAATAATTTTCTGCATACAGCCCTGATTTGTAGAGTACTCAAGACCTATTGTTTTTGGTGAAGATCGGTTGAGGGGAAGGGGTAGTTTACCTGCAACGTTTTTTATCAAGCGTATTTTCTATGGCAAACGATAACTGCCGCAAATTCAAACAGAATCAAATAATTTTTTGCATACAGCCCTGATTTGTAGAGTACTCGCAACCTATTGTTTTTGGTGAAGATCGGTTGAGGGAAAGGGGTAGTTTACCTGCAACGGCTTTTTTTTATCAAGTGAAATTTTTGTTTTTTTTGGCAAACGATAACAGCCGCAAATTCAAACAGAATCAAATAATGTTTCGCATACAGCCCTGAATTGTAGAGTTCTCAAGACCTATTGTCTTTGGTGAAGATCGGTTAAGGGAAAGGGGTAGTTTACCTGTAACGTTTTATGTTTTAACAAGGGTATTTCCTGTGGCAAACGATAACAGCCGCAAATTCAAACAGAATCAAAAGATTATTTGCATACAGCCCTAAATTGTAGAGTTCTCAAGACCTATTGTTTTTGGTGAAGATCGGTTGAGGGGAAGGGGTAGTTTACCTGCAACTTTTTTTTTCTATGGCAAACGATAACTGCCGCAAATTCAAACAGAATCAAATAATTTTTTGCATACGTCCCTGAATTGTAGAGGACTCAAGGCCTTTTGATTTTGGTAAAGATCGGTTAAGGGGAAGAGGTAGTTTACCTGCAACCTTTTACGTTTTAACAAGAGTAAAGTACTTGAAAATTTATTTAAACTTTTTGAAAGAATGGTAATTGTTGAAAATAAAATAATTTTGTTGCCAGGTAACAAAAATTAAGTCATTTTGATTATAAAATATAAATATTTACAACAAGAAAGGAATTTTCAGTTTTCAAAATTTAAATATATTTTTATAAAACAATGGGTTCTTCATTGAGGTGGGGACCATGTCACTCACTCCATCTCAAGCCTCTCCCATTTTGCAGAAAAAGAGGACCCTGTCAAGGCTGATACTTTGACGACAGTGACAGGGCTTTCCACCAAATTCAGCAGAGTGACAGGTAGGCCCAACTCTGATTGGCTCCTCAGATTTCCCCAGCGTTAGTAGGTTCTATGAAAATATTTTATTTCAAAAATGATTTTAAATATAAATCTTAGATATGTTTTATAAATCTCATGTTTTATGTTTTAACATGGGTAATTTTTTATATGACGAACCATAACTGCCGTAAATTCAAACAGAATCAAATAATTTTTTACATATGTGCCTGAGCTATAGAGAACTCAATGTCTGTTAATTTTGGTGAAGATCGGTTACGGGGAAAGGGCAGTTTACCTGAAACATTTTTTGTTGTAACATGAGTAAAGTACTTAATTTTGATAAAGTATCCTGATAAGATCTTAATAATCCACTGTAGAAACGTAGATGAAATATCTATAAATGAAGAGGCTAGTTGAACGGGCTGGGGGTAATTTTCTATAAATCAAAATTATAGTTGAAGGGGGAGGGGATAATTTTTTTTTATATGTGTACTACGTTATTGGCAACAAAGAAGTAGTTTTTGTTAAAATTCCTTCCCTGGCTGTTTGGCTGAAAATGATTTTAAATATAAATCTTAGAATATGGAAGTCATGTATGGTTCTCCATACCGATATTTTTCTATGGTAAACGATAACAGCCGCAAATTCAAACAGAATCAAATGATGTTTTGCATACAGCCCTGTATTGTAGAGTTCTCAATACCTGTTGGTGTTGGTGAAGATCGGTTAAGGGAAAGGGGTAGTTTACCAGCAACGTTTTATGTTTTAAAAGGGTATTTTCTATGGCAAACGATAAGAGCCGCAAATTCAAACAGAATCAAATACGCTTTTGCATACAGCCCTGTTTTGTTGAGTACTAAAGACCTATTGTTTTTGGTGAAGATCGGTTAAGGGAAAGGGGTAGTTTACCGGCAACGGTTTTTTTTTATCAAGGGTAATTTTGTTTGTTTGGCAAACGATAACAGCCGCAAATTCAAACAGAATCAAATAATGTTTCGCATACAGCCCTGAATTGTAGAGTTCGCAAGATCTGTTGACTTTGGTACAGATCGGTTAAGGTAAAGGGGTAGTTTACCTGCAACGTTTTATGTTTTAACAAGGGTATTTCTTATGGCAAACGATAACAGCCGCAAATTCAAACATAATCAAATAATGTTTTGCATACTGCCCTGAATTGTAGAGTTCTCAAGACCTTTTGGTTTTGGTGAAGATCGGTTAAGGAAAAGGGGTAGTTTACCTGCAACGTTTTATGTTTTAAAAGGGTATTTTCTATGGCAAACGATAAGAGCCGCAAATTCAAACAAAATCACATAATATTTTACATACAACCCTGAATTGTAGAGTTCTCAAGGCCTACCGTTTTTGGTGAAGATCGATTAAGGGAAAGGGGTAGTTTACCTGCAACGGTTTTTTACCAAGGGTAATTTTACTTCCATATTCCTTAAGGAATGGAAGTATGGTGATGGCAAAAAAAATCGTGTTCGAGATTATTGCAGATTCTGATTCTACTACACTCAAAACATGAAAAAAAGTCGTTTTCCGAAAAGTGTCTGTGTGTCTATCTGTCTGTCTGTCTGTCTGTAGATTTTTTTTCTATGGCAAACGATAACTGCCGCAAATTCGAACAGAATCAAATAATTTTTTGCATGCAGCCCTGATTTGCAGAGTACTCGCGACCTATTGTTTTTGGTGAAGATCGGTTGAGGGAAAGGGGTAGTTTACCTACAACGGTTTTTTTTTAGCAAGGGTAATTTTGTTTGTTTGGCAAACGATAACAGCCGCAAATTCAAACAGAATCAAATAATGTTTCGCATACAGCCCTGAATTGTAGAGTTCTCAAGATCTGTTGATTTTGGTGAAGATCGGTTAAGGGAAAGGGGTAGTTTACCTGTAACGTTTTATGTTTTAACAAGGGTATTTCCTATGGCAAACGATAACAGCCGTAAATTCAAACAGAATCAAAAGATAATTTGCATACAGCCCTAAATTGTAGAGTTCTCAAGACCTATTGTTTTTGGTGAAGTTCGGTTGAGGGAAAGGGGTAGTTTACCTGCAACGTTTTTTTAACAAGGGTATTTTCTATGGCAAACGATAACAGCCGCAAATTCAAACAGAATCAAATAATGTTTTGCATACAGCCCTGATTTGTAGAGTACTCAAGACCTATTGTTTTTGGTGAAGATCGGTTAAGGGAAAGGGGTAGTTTACCTGTAACGTTTTATGTTTTAACAAGGGTATTTCCTATGGCAAACGATAACAGCCGCAAATTCAAACAGAATCAAAAGATTATTTGCATACAGCCCTAAATTGTAGAGTTCTCAAGACCTGTTGTTTTTGGTGAAGATCGGTTGAGGGAAAGGGGTAGTTTACCTGCAACGTTTTTTTAACAAGGGTATTTTCCATGGCAAACGATAACAGCCGCAAATTCAAACAGAATCAAATAATTTTTTGCATGCAGCCCTGATTTGCAGAGTACTCGCGACCTATTGTTTTTGGTGAAGATCGGTTGAGGGAAAGGGGTAGTTTACCTACAACGGTTTTTTTTTAGCAAGGGTAATTTTGTTTGTTTGGCAAACGATAACAGCCGCAAATTCAAACAGAATTAAATAATGTTTCGCATACAGCCCTGAATTGTAGAGTTCTCAAGATCTGTTGATTTTGGTGAAGATCGGTTAAGGGAAAGGGGTAGTTTACCTGTAACGTTTTATGTTTTAACAAGGGCATTTCCTATGGCAAACGATAACAGCCGCAAATTCAAACAGAATCAAAAGATTATTTGCATACAGCCCTAAATTGTAGAGTTCTCAAGACCTATTGTTTTTGGTGAAGTTCGGTTGAGGGAAAGGGGTAGTTTACCTGCAACGTTTTTTTAACAAGGGTATTTTCTATGGCAAACGATAACAGCCGCAAATTCAAACAGAATCAAATAATGTTTTGCATACAGCCCTGATTTGTAGAGTACTCAAGACCTAATGTTTTTGGTGAAGATCGGTTAAGGGAAAGGGGTAGTTTACCTGTAACGTTTTATGTTTTAACAAGGGTATTTCCTATGGCAAACGATAACAGCCGCAAATTCAAACAGAATCAAAAGATTATTTGTATACAGCCCTAAATTGTAGAGTTCTCAAGACCTGTTGTTTTTGGTGAAGATCGGTTGAGGGAAAGGGGTAGTTTACCTGCAACGTTTTTTTAACAAGGGTATTTTCTATGGCAAACGATAACAGCCGCAAATTCAAACAGAATCAAATAATGTTTTGCATACAGCCCTGATTTGTAGAGTACTCAAGACCTATTGTTTTTGGTGAAGATCGGTTAAGGGGAAGGGGTAGTTTACCTGCAACGTTTTTTTATCAAGCGTATTTTCTATGGCAAACGATAACAGCCGCAAATTCAAACAGAATCAAGTAATTTTTTGCATACGTCCCTGAATTGTAGAGGTCTCAATGACTTTCGATTTTGGTGAAGATCGGTTAAGGGGAAGGGGTAGTTTACCTGCAACCTTTTACGTTTTAACAAGAGTAAAGTACTTGAAAATTTATTTAAACTTTTTGAAACAATGGTAATTGTTAAAAATAAAATAATTTTGTTGCCAGGCAATAAAATTATAATTTTTTCATTTTAATGTAATATAATATTTTTCATTTAATACAGCAATAAAAAGGCAGGTAAGACACAGCCTGGCTGTTTGGCTGAAAATGATTTTAAATATAAATCTTAGAATATGGAAGTCATGTATGGTTCTCCATACCGATATTTACTTCCATATTCCTTAAGGAATGGAAGTATGGTGATGGCAAAAAAAATCGTGTTCCAGATTATTGCAGATTCTGATTCTACTACACTCAAAACATGAAAAAAAGTCGTTTTCCGAAAAGTGTCTGTGTGTGTGTCTGTCTGTGTGTCTGTCTGTCTGTCTGTGTGTCTGTAGATTTTTTTCTATGGCAAACGATAACTGCCGCAAATTCAAACAGAATCAAATAATTTTTTGCATGCCGCCCTGATTTGCTGAGTACTCGCGACCTATTGGTTTTGGTGAAGATCGGTTGAGGGAAAGGGGTAGTTTACCTGCAACGTTTTTTTAACAAGGGTATTTTCTATGGCAAACGATAACAGCCGCAAATTCAAACAGAATCAAATAATGTTTTGCATACAGCCCTGATTTGTAGAGTACTCAAGACCTATTGTTTTTGGTGAAGATCGGTTTAGGGAAAGGGGTAGTTTACCTGTAACGTTTTATGTTTTAACAAGGGTATTTACTATGGCAAACGATAACAGCCGCAAATTCAAACAGAATCAAAAGATTATTTGCATACAGCCCTAAATTGTAGAGTTCTCAAGACCTATTGATTTTGGTGAAGATCGGTTGAGGGAAAGGGGTAGTTAACCTGCAACATTTTTTTAACAAGGGTATTTTCTATGGCAAACGATAACAGCCGCAAATTCAAACAGAATCAAATAATATTTTGCATACAGCCCTGGTTTGTAGAGTACTCAATACCTATTGTTTTTCGTGAAGATCGGTTAAGGGGAAGGGGTAGTTTACCTGCAACCTTTTACGTTTTAACAAGGGTAAAGTACTTGAAAATTTATTTAAACTTTTTGAAACAATGGTAATTGTTAAAAATAAAATAATTTTGTTGCCAGGCAATAAAATTATAATTTTTTCATTTTAATGTAATATAATATTTTTCATTTAATACAGCAATAAAAAGGCAGGTAAGACACAGCCTGGCTGTTTGGGTGAAAATGATTTTAAATATAAATCTTAGAATATGGAAGTCATGTATGGTTCTCCATACCGATATTTTACTTCCATATTCCTTAAGGAATGGAAGTATGGTGATGGCAAAAAAAATCGTGTTCGAGATTATTGCAGATTCTGATTCTACTACACTCAAAACATGAAAAAAAGTCGTTTTCCGAAAAGTGTCTGTGTGTGTGTCTGTCTGTCTGTC
The DNA here is from genome assembly GCA_034769895.1 of Magicicada septendecula. Taxonomy (NCBI): domain Eukaryota; kingdom Metazoa; phylum Arthropoda; class Insecta; order Hemiptera; family Cicadidae; genus Magicicada; species Magicicada septendecula. Next base: position 244,095,214 of record CM068369.1, read on the forward strand.
TGTCTGTGTGTCTGTCTGTCTGTAGATTTTTTTTCTATGGCAAACGATAACTGCCGCAAATTCAAACAGAATCAAATAATTTTTTGCATGCAGCCCTGATTTGCAGAGTACTCGCGACCTATTGTTTTTGGTGAAGATCGGTTGAGGGAAAAGGGTAGTTTACCTGCAACGGTTTTTTTTTAGCAAGGGTAATTTTGTTTGTTTGGCAAACGATAACAGCCGCAAATTCAAACAGAATCAAATAATGTTTCGCATACAGCCCTGAATTGTAGAGTTCTCAAGATCTGTTGATTTTGGTGAAGATCGGTTAAGGGAAAGGGGTAGTTTACCTGTAACGTTTTATGTTTTAACAAGGGTATTTCCTATGGCAAACGATAACAGCCGCAAATTCAAACAGAATCAAAAGATTATTTGCATACAGCCCTAAATTGTAGAGTTCTCAAGACCTATTGTTTTTGGTGAAGATCGGTTGAGGGAAAGGGGTAGTTTACCTGCAACGTTTTTTTAACAAGGGTATTTTCTATGGCAAACGATAACAGCCGCAAATTCAAACAGAATCAAATAATGTTTTGCATACAGCCCTGATTTGTAGAGTACTCAAGACCTATTGTTTTTGGTGAAGATCGGTTAAGGGGAAGGGGTAGTTTACCTGCAACGTTTTTTTATCAAGCGTATTTTCTATGGCAAACGATAACAGCCGCAAATTCAAACAGAATCAAATAATTTTTTGCATACGTCCCTGAATTGTAGAGGTCTCAATGACTTTCGATTTTGGTGAAGATCGGTTAAGGGGAAGGGGTAGTTTACCTGCAACATATTTCGTTTAAACAAGAGTAAAGTACTTGAAAATTTATTTAAACTTTCTGAAACAATGGTAATTGTTGAAAATAAAATAATTTTGTTTCCAGGCAATAAAATTATAATTTTTTCATTTTAATGTAATATAATATTTTTCATTTAATACAGCAATAAAAAGGCAGGTAAGACACAGCCTGGCTGTTTGGCTGAAAATGATTTTAAATATAAATCTTAGAATATGGAAGTCATGTATGGTTCTCCATACCGATATTTTGTTTTATCAAGGGTATTTTGTATGGCAAACGATAACAGCCGCAAATTCAAACAGAATCAAAAGATTATTTGCATACAGCCCTAAATTGTAGAGTTCTCAAGACCTATTGTTTTTGGTGAAGATCAGTTAAGGGAAAGGGGTAGTTTACCTGCAACGGTTTTTTACCAAGGGTAATTTTTTCTATGGTAAACGATAACAGCCGCAAATTCAAACAGAATCAAATGATGTTTTGCATACAGCCCTGTATTGTAGAGTTCTCAATACCTGTTGGTGTTGGTGAAGATCGGTTAAGGGAAAGGGGTAGTTTACCTGCAACGTTTTATGTTTTAAAAGGGTATTTTCTATGGCAAACGATAAGAGCCGCAAATTCAAACAGAATCAAATACGCTTTTGCATACTGCCCTGCTTTGTTGAGTACTCGCGATCTATTGTTTTTGGTGAAGATCGGTTAAGGGAAAGGGGTAGTTTACCTGCAACGGTTTTTTTTTATCAAGGGTAATTATGTTTGTTTGGCAAACGATAACAGCCGCAAATTCAAACAGAATCAAATAATGTTTCGCATACAGCCCTGAATTGTAGAGTTCGCAAGATCTGTTGACTTTGGTACAGATCGGTTAAGGTAAAGGGGTAGTTTACCTGCAACGTTTTATATTTTAACAAGGGTATTTCTTATGGCAAACGATAACAGCCGCAAATTCAAACATAATCAAATAATGTTTTGCATACTGCCCTGTATTGTAGAGTTCTCAAGACCTTTTGGTTTTGGTGAAGATCGGTTAAGGAAAAGGGGTAGTTTACCTGCAACGTTTTATGTTTTAAAAGTGTATTTTCTATGGCAAACGATAAGAGCCGCAAATTCAAACAGAATCAAATAGGTTTTTGCATACAGGCTTGATTTATTGAGTACTAACGACCCATTGTTTTTGGTGTAGTTTACCTGTAACGTTTTATGTTTTTAACAAGGGTATTTCCTATGGCAAACGATAAAAGCCGCAAATTCAAACAGAATCAAAAGATTATTTGCATACAGCCCTAAATTGTAGAGTTCTCAAGACCTATTGTTTTTGGTGAAGATCGGTTGAGGGAAAGGGGTAGTTTACCCGCAACGTTTTTTTAACAAGGGTATTTTCTATGGCAAACGATAACAGCCGCAAATTCAAACAGAATCAAATAATGTTTTGCATACAGCCCTGATTTGTAGAGTACTCAAGACCTATTGGTTTTGGTGAAGATCGGTTAAGGGGAAGGGGTAGTTTACCTGCAACGTTTTTTTATCAAGCGTATTTTCTATTTACTTCCATATTCCTTAAGGAATGGAAGTATGGTGATGGCAAAAAAAATCGTGTTCGAGATTATTGCACATTCTGATTCTACTACACTCAAAACATGAAAAAAAGTCGTTTTCCGAAAAGTGTCTGTGTGTGTGTCTGTCTGTCTGTCTGTCTGTGTGTCTATCTGTAGATTTTTTTTCTATGGCAAACGATAACTGCCGCAAATTCAAACAGAATCAAACAATTTTTTGCATACAGCCCTGATTTTCGGAGTACTCGCGATCTGTTGTTTTTGGTGAGGATCGGTTGAGGGAAAGGGGTAGTTTACCTGCAACGTTTTTTTTTTAGCAAGGGTAATTTTGTTTGTTTGGCAAACGATAACAGCCGCAAATTCAAACAGAATCAAATAATGTTTCGCATACAGCCCTGAATTGTAGAGTTCTCAAGATCTGTTGATTTTGGTGAAGATCGGTTAAGGGAAAGGGGTAGTTTACCTGTAACGTTTTATGTTTTAACAAGGGTATTTCCTATGGCAAACGATAACAGCCGCAAATTCAAACAGAATCAAAAGATTATTTGCATACTGCCCTAAATTGTAGAGTTCTCAAGATATATTGTTTTTGGTGAAGATCGGTTGAGGGAAAGGGGTCGTTTACCTGCAACGTTTTTTTAACAAGGGTATTTTCTATGGCAAACGATAACAGCCGCAAATTCAAACAGAATCAAATAATGTTTTGTATACAGCCCTGATTTGTAGAGTACTCACGACCTATTGTTTTTGGTGAAGATCGGTTGAGGGGAAGGGGTCGTTTACCTGCAACGTTTTTTTATCAAGCGTATTTTCTATGGCAAACGATAACAGCCGCAAATTCAAACAGAATCAAATAATTTTTTGCATACATCCCTGAATTGTAGAGGTCGCAATGACTTTCGATTTTGGTGAAGATCGGTTAAGGGGAAGGGGTAGTTTACCTGCAACCTTTTACGTTTTAACAAGAGTAAAGTACTTGAAAATTTATTTAAACTTTTTGAAACAATGGTAATTGTTAAAAATAAAATAATTTTTTGCCAGGCAATAAAATTATAATTTTTTCATTTTAATGTAATATAATATTTTTCATTTAATACAGCAATAAAAAGGCAGGTAAGACACAGCCTGGCTGTTTGGCTGAAAATGATTTTAAATATAAATCTTAGAATATGGAAGTCATGTATGGTTCTCCATACCGATATTTTGTTTTATCAAGGGTATTTTGTATGGCAAACGATAACAGCCGCAAATTCAAACAGAATCAAAAGATTATTTGCATACAGCCCTAAATTGTAGAGTTCTCAAGACCTATTGTTTTTGGTGAAGATCAGTTAAGGGAAAGGGGTAGTTTACCTGCAACGGTTTTTTATCAAGGGTAATTTTACTTCCATATTCCTTAAGGAATGAAAGTATGGTGATGGCAAAAAAAATCGTGTTCGAGATTATTGCAGATTCTGATTCTACTACACTCAAAACATGAAAAAAAGTCGTTTTCCGAAAAGTGTCTGTGTGTGTGTCTGTAGATTTTTTTTCTATGGCAAACGATAACTGCCGCAAATTCAAACAGAATCAAATAATTTTTTGCATACAGCCCTGATTTGTAGAGGACTCACGAACTATTGTTTTTGGTGAAGATCGGTTGAGGGAAAGGGGTAGTTTACCTGCAACGGTTTTTTTTTATCAAGGGAAATTTTTTTTTTTGGCAAACGATAACAGCCGCAAATTCAAACAGAATCAAATAATGTTTCGCATACAGCCCTGAATTGTAGAGTTCTCAAGACCTATTGTTTCTGGTGAAGATCGGTTAAGGGAAAGGGGTAGTTTACCTGTAACATTTTATGTTTTAACAAGGGTATTTCCTATGGCAAACGATAACAGCCGCAAATTCAAACAGAATCAAAAGATTATTTGCATACAGCCCTAAATTGTAGAGTTCTCAAGACCTATTGTTTTTGGTGAAGATCGGTTAAGGGAAAGGGGTAGTTTACATACAACGTTTTTTTAACAAGGGTATTTTCTATGGCAAACGATAACAGCCGCAAATTCAAACAGAATCAAATAATTTTTTGCATACAGCCCTGATTTGTAGAGTACTCGCGACCTATTGTTTTTGGTGAAGATCGGTTGAGGGGAAGGGGTAGTTTACCTGCAACGGTTTTTTTTATCAAGGGAAATTTTTTTTTTTTGTCAAACGATAACAGCCGCAAATTCAAACAGAATCAAATAATGTTTCGCATACAGCCCTGAATTGTAGAGTTCTCAATACATATTGTTTTTGGTGAAGATCGGTTAAGGGAAAGGGGTAGTTTACCTACAACGTTTTTTTAACAAGGGTATTTTCTATGGCAAACGATAACAGCCGCAAATTCAACCAGAATCAAATAATTTTCTGCATACAGCCCTGATTTGTAGAGTACTCAAGACCTATTGTTTTTGGTGAAGATCGGTTGAGGGGAAGGGGTAGTTTACCTGCAACGTTTTTTATCAAGCGTATTTTCTATGGCAAACGATAACTGCCGCAAATTCAAACAGAATCAAATAATTTTTTGCATACAGCCCTGATTTGTAGAGTACTCGCAACCTATTGTTTTTGGTGAAGATCGGTTGAGGGAAAGGGGTAGTTTACCTGCAACGGCTTTTTTTTATCAAGTGAAATTTTTGTTTTTTTTGGCAAACGATAACAGCCGCAAATTCAAACAGAATCAAATAATGTTTCGCATACAGCCCTGAATTGTAGAGTTCTCAAGACCTATTGTCTTTGGTGAAGATCGGTTAAGGGAAAGGGGTAGTTTACCTGTAACGTTTTATGTTTTAACAAGGGTATTTCCTGTGGCAAACGATAACAGCCGCAAATTCAAACAGAATCAAAAGATTATTTGCATACAGCCCTAAATTGTAGAGTTCTCAAGACCTATTGTTTTTGGTGAAGATCGGTTGAGGGGAAGGGGTAGTTTACCTGCAACTTTTTTTTTCTATGGCAAACGATAACTGCCGCAAATTCAAACAGAATCAAATAATTTTTTGCATACGTCCCTGAATTGTAGAGGACTCAAGGCCTTTTGATTTTGGTAAAGATCGGTTAAGGGGAAGAGGTAGTTTACCTGCAACCTTTTACGTTTTAACAAGAGTAAAGTACTTGAAAATTTATTTAAACTTTTTGAAAGAATGGTAATTGTTGAAAATAAAATAATTTTGTTGCCAGGTAACAAAAATTAAGTCATTTTGATTATAAAATATAAATATTTACAACAAGAAAGGAATTTTCAGTTTTCAAAATTTAAATATATTTTTATAAAACAATGGGTTCTTCATTGAGGTGGGGACCATGTCACTCACTCCATCTCAAGCCTCTCCCATTTTGCAGAAAAAGAGGACCCTGTCAAGGCTGATACTTTGACGACAGTGACAGGGCTTTCCACCAAATTCAGCAGAGTGACAGGTAGGCCCAACTCTGATTGGCTCCTCAGATTTCCCCAGCGTTAGTAGGTTCTATGAAAATATTTTATTTCAAAAATGATTTTAAATATAAATCTTAGATATGTTTTATAAATCTCATGTTTTATGTTTTAACATGGGTAATTTTTTATATGACGAACCATAACTGCCGTAAATTCAAACAGAATCAAATAATTTTTTACATATGTGCCTGAGCTATAGAGAACTCAATGTCTGTTAATTTTGGTGAAGATCGGTTACGGGGAAAGGGCAGTTTACCTGAAACATTTTTTGTTGTAACATGAGTAAAGTACTTAATTTTGATAAAGTATCCTGATAAGATCTTAATAATCCACTGTAGAAACGTAGATGAAATATCTATAAATGAAGAGGCTAGTTGAACGGGCTGGGGGTAATTTTCTATAAATCAAAATTATAGTTGAAGGGGGAGGGGATAATTTTTTTTTATATGTGTACTACGTTATTGGCAACAAAGAAGTAGTTTTTGTTAAAATTCCTTCCCTGGCTGTTTGGCTGAAAATGATTTTAAATATAAATCTTAGAATATGGAAGTCATGTATGGTTCTCCATACCGATATTTTTCTATGGTAAACGATAACAGCCGCAAATTCAAACAGAATCAAATGATGTTTTGCATACAGCCCTGTATTGTAGAGTTCTCAATACCTGTTGGTGTTGGTGAAGATCGGTTAAGGGAAAGGGGTAGTTTACCAGCAACGTTTTATGTTTTAAAAGGGTATTTTCTATGGCAAACGATAAGAGCCGCAAATTCAAACAGAATCAAATACGCTTTTGCATACAGCCCTGTTTTGTTGAGTACTAAAGACCTATTGTTTTTGGTGAAGATCGGTTAAGGGAAAGGGGTAGTTTACCGGCAACGGTTTTTTTTTATCAAGGGTAATTTTGTTTGTTTGGCAAACGATAACAGCCGCAAATTCAAACAGAATCAAATAATGTTTCGCATACAGCCCTGAATTGTAGAGTTCGCAAGATCTGTTGACTTTGGTACAGATCGGTTAAGGTAAAGGGGTAGTTTACCTGCAACGTTTTATGTTTTAACAAGGGTATTTCTTATGGCAAACGATAACAGCCGCAAATTCAAACATAATCAAATAATGTTTTGCATACTGCCCTGAATTGTAGAGTTCTCAAGACCTTTTGGTTTTGGTGAAGATCGGTTAAGGAAAAGGGGTAGTTTACCTGCAACGTTTTATGTTTTAAAAGGGTATTTTCTATGGCAAACGATAAGAGCCGCAAATTCAAACAAAATCACATAATATTTTACATACAACCCTGAATTGTAGAGTTCTCAAGGCCTACCGTTTTTGGTGAAGATCGATTAAGGGAAAGGGGTAGTTTACCTGCAACGGTTTTTTACCAAGGGTAATTTTACTTCCATATTCCTTAAGGAATGGAAGTATGGTGATGGCAAAAAAAATCGTGTTCGAGATTATTGCAGATTCTGATTCTACTACACTCAAAACATGAAAAAAAGTCGTTTTCCGAAAAGTGTCTGTGTGTCTATCTGTCTGTCTGTCTGTCTGTAGATTTTTTTCTATGGCAAACGATAACTGCCGCAAATTCGAACAGAATCAAATAATTTTTTGCATGCAGCCCTGATTTGCAGAGTACTCGCGACCTATTGTTTTTGGTGAAGATCGGTTGAGGGAAAGGGGTAGTTTACCTACAACGGTTTTTTTTTAGCAAGGGTAATTTTGTTTGTTTGGCAAACGATAACAGCCGCAAATTCAAACAGAATCAAATAATGTTTCGCATACAGCCCTGAATTGTAGAGTTCTCAAGATCTGTTGATTTTGGTGAAGATCGGTTAAGGGAAAGGGTAGTTTACCTGTAACGTTTTATGTTTTAACAAGGGTATTTCCTATGGCAAACGATAACAGCCGCAAATTCAAACAGAATCAAAAGATTATTTGCATACAGCCCTAAATTGTAGAGTTCTCAAGACCTATTGTTTTTGGTGAAGTTCGGTTGAGGAAAGGGGTAGTTTACCTGCAACGTTTTTTAACAAGGGTATTTTCTATGGCAAACGATAACAGCCGCAAATTCAAACAGAATCAAATAATGTTTTGCATACAGCCCTGATTTGTAGAGTACTCAAGACCTATTGTTTTTGGTGAAGATCGGTTAAGGGAAAGGGGTAGTTTACCTGTAACGTTTTATGTTTTAACAAGGGTATTTCCTATGGCAAACGATAACAGCCGCAAATTCAAACAGAATCAAAAGATTATTTGCATACAGCCCTAAATTGTAGAGTTCTCAAGACCTGTTGTTTTTGGTGAAGATCGGTTGAGGGAAAGGGGTAGTTTACCTGCAACGTTTTTTTAACAAGGGTATTTTCCATGGCAAACGATAACAGCCGCAAATTCAAACAGAATCAAATAATTTTTTGCATGCAAGCCCTGATTTGCAGAGTACTCGCGACCTATTGTTTTTGGTGAAGATCGGTTGAGGGAAAGGGGTAGTTTACCTACAACGGTTTTTTTTTAGCAAGGGTAATTTTGTTTGTTTGGCAAACGATAACAGCCGCAAATTCAAACAGAATTAAATAATGTTTCGCATACAGCCCTGAATTGTAGAGTTCTCAAGATCTGTTGATTTTGGTGAAGATCGGTTAAGGGAAAGGGGTAGTTTACCTGTAACGTTTTATGTTTTAACAAGGGTATTTCCTATGGCAAACGATAACAGCCGCAAATTCAAACAGAATCAAAAGATTATTTGTATACAGCCCTAAATTGTAGAGTTCTCAAGACCTGTTGTTTTTGGTGAAGATCGGTTGAGGGAAAGGGGTAGTTTACCTGCAACGTTTTTTTTAACAAGGGTATTTTCTATGGCAAACGATAACAGCCGCAAATTCAAACAGAATCAAATAATGTTTTGCATACAGCCCTGATTTGTAGAGTACTCAAGACCTATTGTTTTGGTGAAGATCGGTTAAGGGGAAGGGGTAGTTTACCTGCAACGTTTTTTTATCAAGCGTATTTTCTATGGCAAACGATAACAGCCGCAAATTCAAACAGAATCAAGTAATTTTTTGCATACGTCCCTGAATTGTAGAGGTCTCAATGACTTTCGATTTTGGTGAAGATCGGTTAAGGGGAAGGGGTAGTTTACCTGCAACCTTTTACGTTTTAACAAGAGTAAAGTACTTGAAAATTTATTTAAACTTTTTGAAACAATGGTAATTGTTAAAAATAAAATAATTTTGTTGCCAGGCAATAAAATTATAATTTTTTCATTTTAATGTAATATAATATTTTTCATTTAATACAGCAATAAAAAGGCAGGTAAGACACAGCCTGGCTGTTTGGCTGAAAATGATTTTAAATATAAATCTTAGAATATGGAAGTCATGTATGGTTCTCCATACCGATATTTACTTCCATATTCCTTAAGGAATGGAAGTATGGTGATGGCAAAAAAAATCGTGTTCCAGATTATTGCAGATTCTGATTCTACTACACTCAAAACATGAAAAAAAGTCGTTTTCCGAAAAGTGTCTGTGTGTGTGTCTGTCTGTGTGTCTGTGTGTCTGTCTGTCTGTCTGTGTGTCTGTAGATTTTTTTTCTATGGCAAACGATAACTGCCGCAAATTCAAACAGAATCAAATAATTTTTTGCATGCCGCCCTGATTTGCAGAGTACTCGCGACCTATTGGTTTTGGTGAAGATCGGTTGAGGGAAAGGGGTAGTTTACCTGCAACGTTTTTTTAACAAGGGTATTTTCTATGGCAAACGATAACAGCCGCAAATTCAAACAGAATCAAATAATGTTTTGCATACAGCCCTGATTTGTAGAGTACTCAAGACCTATTGTTTTTGGTGAAGATCGGTTTAGGGAAAGGGGTAGTTTACCTGTAACGTTTTATGTTTTAACAAGGGTATTTACTATGGCAAACGATAACAGCCGCAAATTCAAACAGAATCAAAAGATTATTTGCATACAGCCCTAAATTGTAGAGTTCTCAAGACCTATTGATTTTGGTGAAGATCGGTTGAGGGAAAGGGGTAGTTAACCTGCAACATTTTTTTAACAAGGGTATTTTCTATGGCAAACGATAACAGCCGCAAATTCAAACAGAATCAAATAATATTTTGCATACAGCCCTGGTTTGTAGAGTACTCAATACCTATTGTTTTTCGTGAAGATCGGTTAAGGGGAAGGGGTAGTTTACCAGCAACCTTTTACGTTTTAACAAGGGTAAAGTACTTGAAAATTTATTTAAACTTTTTGAAACAATGGTAATTGTTAAAAATAAAATAATTTTGTTGCCAGGCAATAAAATTATAATTTTTTCATTTTAATGTAATATAATATTTTTCATTTAATACAGCAATAAAAAGGCAGGTAAGACACAGCCTGGCTGTTTGGGTGAAAATGATTTTAAATATAAATCTTAGAATATGGAAGTCATGTATGGTTCTCCATACCGATATTTTACTTCCATATTCCTTAAGGAATGGAAGTATGGTGATGGCAAAAAAAATCGTGTTCGAGATTATTGCAGATTCTGATTCTACTACACTCAAAACATGAAAAAAAGTCGTTTTCCGAAAAGTGTCTGTGTGTGTGTCTGTCTGTCTGTCTGTCTGTGTGTCTGTCTGTCTGTCTGTAGATTTTTTTTCTATGGCAAACGATAACTGCCGCAAATTCAAACAGAATCAAATAATTTTTTGCATGCAGCCCTGATTTGCAGAGTACTCGCGACCTATTGTTTTTGGTGAAGATCGGTTGAGGGAAAAGGGTAGTTTACCTGCAACGGTTTTTTTTTAGCAAGGGTAATTTTGTTTGTTTGGCAAACGATAACAGCCGCAAATTCAAACAGAATCAAATAATGTTTCGCATACAGCCCTGAATTGTAGAGTTCTCAAGATCTGTTGATTTTGGTGAAGATCGGTTAAGGGAAAGGGGTAGTTTGCCTGTAACGTTTTATGTTTTAACAAGGGTATTTCCTATGGCAAACGATAACAGCCGCAAATTCAAACAGAATCAAAAGATTATTTGCATACAGCCCTAAATTGTAGAGTTCTCAAGACCTATTGTTTTTGGTGAAGATCGGTTGAGGGAAAGGGGTAGTTTACCTGCAACGTTTTTTTAACAAGGGTATTTTCTATGGCAAACGATAACAGCCGCAAATTCAAACAGAATCAAATAATGTTTTGCATACAGCCCTGATTTGTAGAGTACTCAAGACCTATTGTTTTTGGTGAAGATCGGTTAAGGGGAAGGGGTAGTTTACCTGCAACGTTTTTTTATCAAGCGTATTTTCTATGGCAAACGATAACAGCCGCAAATTCAAACAGAATCAAATAATTTTTTGCATACGTCCCTGAATTGTAGAGGTCTCAATGACTTTCGATTTTGGTGAAGATCGGTTAAGGGGAAGGGGTAGTTTACCTGCAACATATTTCGTTTAAACAAGAGTAAAGTACTTGAAAATTTATTTAAACTTTCTGAAACAATGGTAATTGTTGAAAATAAAATAATTTTGTTTCCAGGCAATAAAATTATAATTTTTTCATTTTAATGTAATATAATATTTTTCATTTAATACAGCAATAAAAAGGCAGGTAAGACACAGCCTGGCTGTTTGGCTGAAAATGATTTTAAATATAAATCTTAGAATATGGAAGTCATGTATGGTTCTCCATACCGATATTTCTATGGTAAACGATAACAGCCGCAAATTCAAACAGAATCAAATGATGTTTTGCATACGGCCCTGTATTGTAGAGTTCTCAATACCTGTTGGTGTTGGTGAAGATCGGTTAAGGGAAAGGGGTAGTTTACCTGCAACGTTTTATGTTTTAAAAGGGTATTTTCTATGGCAAACGATAAGAGCCGCAAATTCAAACAGAATCAAATACGTTTTTGCATACTGCCCTGTTTTGTTGAGTACTAAAGACCTATTGTTTTTAGTGAAGATCGGTTAAGGGAAAGGGGTAGTTTACCAGACACGTTTTTTGTTTTATCAAGGGTATTTTATATGGCAAACGATAACAGCCGCAAATTCAAACAGAATCATATAATATTTTGCATACAGCCCTGAAATGTAGAGTTCTCAAGACCTGTTGGTTTTGGTGAAGATCGGTTAAGGGAATAGGGTAGTTTACCAGCAACGTTTTATGTTTTATCAAGGGTGTTTTCTATGGCAAACGATAATAGCCGCAAATTCAAACAGAATCAAATAATTGTTTGCATACAGGCCTGAATTGTAGAGTACCTAAGACCTGTCGTTTGTGGTGAAGATCGGTTAAGGGAAAGGGGTAGTTTACCTACAATGTTTTTTTAACAAGGGTATTTTCTATGGCAAACGATAACAGCCGCAAATTCAAACAGAATCAAATAATTTTCTGCATACAGCCCTGAATTGTAGAGTACTCAAGACCTATTGTTTTTGGTGAAGATCGGTTGAGGGGAAGGGGTAGTTTACCTGCAACGTTTTTTATCAAGCGTATTTTCTATGGCAAACGATAACTGCCGCAAATTCAAACAGAATCAAATAATTTTTTGCATACAGCCCTGATTTGTAGAGTACTCGCGACCTATTGTTTTTGGTGAAGATCGGTTGAGGGAAAGGGGTAGTTTACCTGCAACGGCTTTTTTTTATCAAGTGAAATTTTTGTTTTTTTTGGCAAACGATAACAGCCGCAAATTCAAACAGAATCAAATAATGTTTCGCATACAGCCCTGAATTGTAGAGTTCTCAAGACCTATTGTCTTTGGTGAAGATCGGTTAAGGGAAAGGGGTAGTTTACCTGTAACGTTTTATGTTTTAACAAGGGTATTTCCTGTGGCAAACGATAACAGCCGCAAATTCAAACAGAATCAAAAGATTATTTGCATACAGCCCTAAATTGTAGAGTTCTCAAGACCTATTGTTTTTAGTGAAGATCGGTTGAGGGGAAGGGGTAGTTTACCTGCAACTTTTTTTTTCTATGGCAAACGATAACTGCCGCAAATTCAAACAGAATCAAATAATTTTTTGCATACGTCCCTGAATTGTAGAGGACTCAAGGCCTTTTGATTTTGGTAAAGATCGGTTAAGGGGAAGGGGTAGTTTACCTGCAACCTTTTACGTTTTAACAAGAGTAAAGTACTTGAAAATTTATTTAAACTTTTTGAAAGAATGGTAATTGTTGAAAATAAAATAATTTTGTTGCCAGGTAACAAAAATTAAGTCATTTTGATTATAAAATATAAATATTTACAACAAGAAAGGAATTTTCAGTTTTCAAAATTTAAATATATTTTTATAAAACAATGGGTTCTTCATTGAGGTGGGGACCATGTCACTCACTCCATCTCAAGCCTCTCCCATTTTGCAGAAAAAGAGGACCCTGTCAAGGCTGATACTTTGACGACAGTGACAGGGCTTTCCACCAAATTCAGCAGAGTGACAGGTAGGCCCAACTCTGATTGGCTCCTCAGATTTCCCCAGCGTTAGTAGGTTCTATGAAAATATTTTATTTCAAAAATGATTTTAAATATAAATCTTAGATATGTTTTATAAATCTCATGTTTTATGTTTTAACATGGGTAATTTTTTATATGACGAACCATAACTGCCGTAAATTCAAACAGAATCAAATAATTTTTTACATATGTGCCTGAGCTATAGAGAACTCAATGTCTGTTAATTTTGGTGAAGATCGGTTACGGGGAAAGGGCAGTTTACCTGAAACATTTTTTGTTGTAACATGAGTAAAGTACTTAATTTTGATAAAGTATCCTGATAAGATCTTAATAATCCACTGTAGAAACGTAGATGAAATATCTATAAATGAAGAGGCTAGTTGAACGGGCTGGGGGTAATTTTCTATAAATCAAAATTATAGTTGAAGGGGGAGGGGATAATTTTTTTTTATATGTGTACTACGTTATTGGCAACAAAGAAGTAGTTTTTGTTAAAATTCCTTCCCTGGCTGTTTGGCTGAAAATGATTTTAAATATAAATCTTAGAATATGGAAGTCATGTATGGTTCTCCATACCGATATTTTTCTATGGTAAACGATAACAGCCGCAAATTCAAACAGAATCAAATGATGTTTTGCATACAGCCCTGTATTGTAGAGTTCTCAATACCTGTTGGTGTTGGTGAAGATCGGTTAAGGGAAAGGGGTAGTTTACCAGCAACGTTTTATGTTTTAAAAGGGTATTTTCTATGGCAAACGATAAGAGCCGCAAATTCAAACAGAATCAAATACGCTTTTGCATACAGCCCTGTTTTGTTGAGTACTAAAGACCTATTGTTTTTGGTGAAGATCGGTTAAGGGAAAGGGGTAGTTTACCGGCAACGGTTTTTTTTTATCAAGGGTAATTTTGTTTGTTTGGCAAACGATAACAGCCGCAAATTCAAACAGAATCAAATAATGTTTCGCATACAGCCCTGAATTGTAGAGTTCGCAAGATCTGTTGACTTTGGTACAGATCGGTTAAGGTAAAGGGGTAGTTTACCTGCAACGTTTTATGTTTTAACAAGGGTATTTCTTATGGCAAACGATAACAGCCGCAAATTCAAACATAATCAAATAATGTTTTGCATACTGCCCTGAATTGTAGAGTTCTCAAGACCTTTTGGTTTTGGTGAAGATCGGTTAAGGAAAAGGGGTAGTTTACCTGCAACGTTTTATGTTTTAAAAGGGTATTTTCTATGGCAAACGATAAGAGCCGCAAATTCAAACAAAATCACATAATATTTTACATACAACCCTGAATTGTAGAGTTCTCAAGGCCTACCGTTTTTGGTGAAGATCGATTAAGGGAAAGGGGTAGTTTACCTGCAACGTTTTTTTAACAAGGGTATTTTCTATGGCAAACGATAACAGCCGCAAATTCAAACAGAATCAAATAATTTTCTGCATACAGCCCTGAATTGTAGAGTACTCAAGACCTATTGTTTTTGGTGAAGATCGGTTGAGGGGAAGGGGTAGTTTACCTGCAACGTTTTTTACCAAGGGTAATTTTACTTCCATATTCCTTAAGGAATGGAAGTATGGTGATGGCAAAAAAAATCGTGTTCGAGATTATTGCAGATTCTGATTCTACTACACTCAAAACATGAAAAAAAGTCGTTTTCCGAAAAGTGTCTGTGTGTCTGTCTGTCTGTATGTCTGTCTGTCTATCTGTCTGTAGATTTTTTTTCTATGGCAAACGATAACTGCCGCAAATTCGAACAGAATCAAATAATTTTTTGCATGCAGCCCTGATTTGCAGAGTACTCGCGACCTATTGTTTTTGGTGAAGATCGGTTGAGGGAAAGGGGTAGTTTACCTACAACGGTTTTTTTTTAGCAAGGGTAATTTTGTTTGTTTGGCAAACGATAACAGCCGCAAATTCAAACAGAATCAAATAATGTTTCGCATACAGCCCTGAATTGTAGAGTTCTCAAGATCTGTTGATTTTGGTGAAGATCGGTTAAGGGAAAGGGGTAGTTTACCTGTAACGTTTTATGTTTTAACAAGGGTATTTCCTATGGCAAACGATAACAGCCGCAAATTCAAACAGAATCAAAAGGTTATTTGCATACAGCCCTAAATTGTAGAGTTCTCAAGACCTATTGTTTTTGGTGAAGTTCGGTTGAGGGAAAGGGGTAGTTTACCTGCAACGTTTTTTTAACAAGGGTATTTTCTATGGCAAACGATAACAGCCGCAAATTCAAACAGAATCAAATAATGTTTTGCATACAGCCCTGATTTGTAGAGTACTCAAGACCTATTGTTTTTGGTGAAGATCGGTTAAGGGAAAGGGGTAGTTTACCTGTAACGTTTTATGTTTTAACAAGGGTATTTCCTATGGCAAACGATAACAGCCGCAAATTCAAACAGAATCAAAAGATTATTTGCATACAGCCCTAAATTGTAGAGTTCTCAAGACCTGTTGTTTTTGGTGAAGATCGGTTGAGGGAAAGGGGTAGTTTACCTGCAACGTTTTTTTAACAAGGGTATTTTCTATGGCAAACGATAACAGCCGCAAATTCAAACAGAATCAAATAATGTTTTGCATACAGCCCTGATTTGCAGAGTACTCGCGACCTATTGTTTTTGGTGAAGATCGGTTGAGGGAAAGGGGTAGTTTACCTACAACGGTTTTTTTTTAGCAAGGGTAATTTTGTTTGTTTGGCAAACGATAACAGCCGCAAATTCAAACAAAATTAAATAATGTTTCGCATACAGCCCTGAATTGTAGAGTTCTCAAGATCTGTTGATTTTGGTGAAGATCGGTTAAGGGAAAGGGGTAGTTTACCTGTAACGTTTTATGTTTTAACAAGGGCATTTCCTATGGCAAACGATAACAGCCGCAAATTCAAACAGAATCAAAAGATTATTTGCATACAGCCCTAAATTGTAGAGTTCTCAAGACCTATTGTTTTTGGTGAAGTTCGGTTGAGGGAAAGGGGTAGTTTACCTGCAACGTTTTTTTTAACAAAGGTATTTTCTATGGCAAACGATAACAGCAGCAAATTCAAACAGAATCAAATAATGTTTTGCATACAGCCCTGATTTGTAGAGTACTCAAGACCTAATGTTTTTGGTGAAGATCGGTTAAGGGAAAGGGGTAGTTTACCTGTAACGTTTTATGTTTTAACAAGGGTATTTCCTATGGCAAACGATAACAGCCGCAAATTCAAACAGAATCAAAAGATTATTTGTATACAGCCCTAAATTGTAGAGTTCTCAAGACCTGTTGTTTTTGGTGAAGATCGGTTGAGGGAAAGGGGTAGTTTACCTGCAACGTTTTTTTAACAAGGGTATTTTCTATGGCAAACGATAACAGCCGCAAATTCAAACAGAATCAAATAATGTTTTGCATACAGCCCTGATTTGTAGAGTACTCAAGACCTATTGTTTTTGGTGAAGATCGGTTAAGGGGAAGGGGTAGTTTACCTGCAACGTTTTTTTATCAAGCGTATTTTCTATGGCAAACGATAACAGCCGCAAATTCAAACAGAATCAAGTAATTTTTTGCATACGTCCCTGAATTGTAGAGGTCTCAATGACTTTCGATTTTGGTGAAGATCGGTTAAGGGGAAGGGGTAGTTTACCTGCAACCTTTTACGTTTTAACAAGAGTAAAGTACTTGAAAATTTATTTAAACTTTTTGAAACAATGGTAATTGTTAAAAATAAAATAATTTTGTTGCCAGGCAATAAAATTATAATTTTTTCATTTTAATGTAATATAATATTTTTCATTTAATACAGCAATAAAAAGGCAGGTAAGACACAGCCTGGCTGCTTGGCTGAAAATGATTTTAAATATAAATCTTAGAATATGGAAGTCATGTATGGTTCTCCATACCGATATTTACTTCCATATTCCTTAAGGAATGGAAGTATGGTGATGGCAAAAAAAATCGTGTTCCAGATTATTGCAGATTCTGATTCTACTACACTCAAAACATGAAAAAAAGTCGTTTTCCGAAAAGTGTCTGTGTGTGTGTCTGTGTGTGTGTCTGTCTGTCTGTCTGTGTGTCTGTAGATTTTTTTTCTATGGTAAACGATAACTGCCGCAAATTCAAACAGAATCAAATAATTTTTTGCATGCCGCCCTGATTTGCAGAGTACTCGCGACCTATTGGTTTTGGTGAAGATCGGTTGAGGGAAAGGGGTAGTTTACCTGCAACGTTTTTTTAACAAGGGTATTTTCTATGGCAAACGATAACAGCCGCAAATTCAAACAGAATCAAATAATGTTTTGCATACAGCCCTGATTTGTAGAGTATTCAATATCTATTGTTTTTGGTGAAGATCGGTTAAGGGAAAGGGGTAGTTTACCTGTAACGTTTTATGTTTTAACAAGGGTATTTCCTATGGCAAACGATAACAGCCGCAAATTCAAACAGAATCAAAAGATTACTTGCATACAGCCCTAAATTGTAGAGTTCTCAAGACCTATTGTTTTTGGTGAAGATCGGTTAAGGGAAAGGGGTAGTTTACCTGCAACGTTTTTTTAACAAGGGTATTTTCTATGGCAAACGATAACAGCCGCAAATTCAAACAGAATCAAATAATGTTTTGCATACAGCCCTGATTTGTAGAGTACTCAAGACCTATTGTTTTTGGTGAAGATCGGTTTAGGGAAAGGGGTAGTTTACCTGTAACGTTTTATGTTTTAACAAGGGTATTTACTATGGCAAACGATAACAGCCGCAAATTCAAACAGAATCAAAAGATTATTTGCATACAGCCCTAAATTGTAGAGTTCTCAAGACCTATTGATTTTGGTGAAGATCGGTTGAGGGAAAGGGGTAGTTAACCTGCAACGTTTTTTTAACAAGGGTATTTTCTATGGCAAACGATAACAGCCGCAAATTCAAACAGAATCAAATAATATTTTGCATACAGCCCTGGTTTGTAGAGTACTCAATACCTATTGTTTTTCGTGAAGATCGGTTAAGGGGAAGGGGTAGTTTACCTGCAACGTTTTTTTATCAAGCGTATTTTCTATGGCAAACGATAACAGCCGCAAATTCAAACAGAATCAAATAATTTTGCATACGTCCCTGAATTGTAGAGGTCTCAATGACTTTCGATTTTGGTGAAGATCGGTTAAGGGGAAGGGGTAGTTTACCTGCAACCTTTTACGTTTTAACAAGGGTAAAGTACTTGAAAATTTATTTAAACTTTTTGAAACAATGGTAATTGTTAAAAATAAAATAATTTTGTTGCCAGGCAATAAAATTATAATTTTTTCATTTTAATGTAATATAATATTTTTCATTTAATACAGCAATAAAAAGGCAGGTAAGACACAACCTGGCTGTTTGGGTGAAAATGATTTTACTTCCATATTCCTTAAGGAATGGAAGTATGGTGATGGCAAAAAAAATCGTGTTCGAGATTATTGCAGATTCTGATTCTACAACACTCAAAACATGAAAAAAAGTCGTTTTCCGAAAAGTGTCTGTGTGTCTGTGTGTCTGTCTGTCTGTCTGTCTGTCTGTAGATTTTTTTTCTATGGCAAACGATAACTGCCGCAAATTCAAACAGAATCAAATAATTTTTTGCATACAGCCCGGTTTTGCAGAGTTCTCGCGACCTATTGTTTTTGGTGAAGATCGGTTGAGGGAAAGGGGTAGTTTACCTGCAACGGTTTTTTTTTAGCAAGGGAAATTTTGTTTGTTTGGCAAACGATAACAGCCGCAAATTCAAACAGAATCAAATAATGTTTCGCATACAGCCCTGAATTGTAGAGTTCTCAAGAATTATTGTTTTTGGTGAAGATCGGTTAAGGGAAAGGGGTAGTTTACCTGTAACGTTTTATGTTTTAACAAGGGTATTTCCTATGGCACACGATAACAGCCGCAAATTCAAACAGAATGAAAAGATTATTTGGATACAGCCCTAAATTGTAGAGTTCTCAATACCTTTTGTTTTTGGTGAAGATCGGTTAAGGGAAAGGGGTAGTTTACCTACAACGTTTTTTTAACAAGGGTATTTTCTATGGCAAACGATAACAGCCGCAAATTCAAACAGAATCAAATAATTTTCTGCATACAGCCCTGATTTGTAGAGTACTCAAGACCTATTGTTTTTGGTGAAGATCGGTTGAGGGGAAGGGGTAGTTTACCAGCAACGTTTTTTATCATGCGTATTTTCTATGGCAAACGACAACTGCCGTAAATTCAAACAGAATCAAATAATTTTTTGCATACAGCCCTGATTTGTAGAGTACTCGCGACCTATTGTTTTTGGTGAAGATCGGTTGAGGGGAAGGGGTAGTTTACCTGCAACGGTTTTTTTTATCAAGGGAAATTTTTTTTTTTTTGGCAAACGATAACAGCCGCAAATTCAAACAGAATCAAATAATGTTTCGCATACAGCCCTGAATTGTAGATTTCTCAAGACCTATTGTTTTTGGTGAAGATCGGTTGAGGGAAAGGGGTAGTTTACCTGCAACGTTTTTTAACAAGGGTATTTCCTATGGCAAACGATAACAGCCGCAAATTCAAACAGAATCAAATAATGTTTTGCATACAGTCCTGATTTGTAGAGTACTCAAGACCTATTGTTTTTGGTGAAGATCGGTTAAGGGGAAGGGGTAGTTTACCTGCAACCTTTTACGTTTTATTTTCTATGGCAAACGATAACAGCCGCAAATTCAAACAGAATCAAATAATGTTTTGCATACAGCCCTGATTTGTAGAGTACTCAAGACCTATTGTTTTTGGTGAAGATCGGTTAAGGGGAAGGGGTAGTTTACCTGCAACGTTTTTTTATCAAGCGTATTTTCTATGGCAAACGATAACAGCCGCAAATTCAAACAGAATCAAATAATTTTTTGCATACGTCCCTGAATTGTAGAGGTCTCAATGACTTTCGATTTTGGTGAAGATCGGTTAAGGGGAAGGGGTAGTTTACCTGCAACCTTTTACGTTTTAACAAGAGTAAAGTACTTGAAAATTTATTTAAACTTTTTGAAACAATGGTAATTGTTAAAAATAAAATAATTTTGTTGCCAGGCAATAAAATTATAATTTTTTCATTTTAATGTAATATAATATTTTTCATTTAATACAGCAATAAAAAGGCAGGTAAGACACAGCCTGGCTGTTTGGCTGAAAATGATTTTAAATATAAATCTTAGAATATGGAAGTCATGTATGGTTCTCCATACCGATATTTAAATATAAATCTTAGAATATGGAAGTCATGTATGGTTCTCCATACCGATATTTTACTTCCATATTCCTTAAGGAATGGAAGTATGGTGATGGCAAAAAAAATCGTGTTCGAGATTATTGCAGATTCTGATTCTACTACACTCAAAACATGAAAAAAAGTCGTTTTCCGAAAAGTGTCTGTGTGTGTGTCTGTCTGTCTATCTGTAGATTTTTTTTCTATGGCAAACGATAACTGCCGCAAATTCAAACAGAATCAAATAATTTTTTGCATGCAGCCCTGATTTGCAGAGTACTCGCGACCTATTGTTTTTGGTGAAGATCGGTTGAGGGAAAAGGGTAGTTTACCTGCAACGGTTTTTTTTTAGCAAGGGTAATTTTGTTTGTTTGGCAAACGATAACAGCCGCAAATTCAAACAGAATCAAATAATGTTTCGCATACAGCCCTGAATTGTAGAGTTCTCAAGATCTGTTGATTTTGGTGAAGATCGGTTAAGGGAAAGGGGTAGTTTACCTGTAACGTTTTATGTTTTAACAAGGGTATTTCCTATGGCAAACGATAACAGCCGCAAATTCAAACAGAATCAAAAGATTATTTGCATACAGCCCTAAATTGTAGAGTTCTCAAGACCTATTGTTTTTGGTGAAGATCGGTTGAGGGAAAGGGGTAGTTTACCTGCAACGTTTTTTTAACAAGGGTATTTTCTATGGCAAACGATAACAGCCGCAAATTCAAACAGAATCAAATAATGTTTTGCATACAGCCCTGATTTGTAGAGTACTCAAGACCTATTGTTTTTGGTGAAGATCGGTTAAGGGGAAGGGGTAGTTTACCTGCAACGTTTTTTTATCAAGCGTATTTTCTATGGCAAACGATAACAGCCGCAAATTCAAACAGAATCAAATAATTTTTTGCATACGTCCCTGAATTGTAGAGGTCTCAATGACTTTCGATTTTGGTGAAGATCGGTTAAGGGGAAGGGGTAGTTTACCTGCAACATATTTCGTTTAAACAAGAGTAAAGTACTTGAAAATTTATTTAAACTTTCTGAAACAATGGTAATTGTTGAAAATAAAATAATTTTGTTGCCAGGCAATAAAATTATAATTTTTTCATTTTAATGTAATATAATATTTTTCATTTAATACAGCAATAAAAAGGCAGGTAAGACACAGCCTGGCTGTTTGGCTGAAAATGATTTTAAATATAAATCTTAGAATATGGAAGTCATGTATGGTTCTCCATACCGATATTTCTATGGTAAACGATAACAGCCGCAAATTCAAACAGAATCAAATGATGTTTTGCATACAGCCCTGTATTGTAGAGTTCTCAATACCTGTTGGTGTTGGTGAAGATCGGTTATGGGAAAGGGGTAGTTTACCTGCAACGTTTTATGTTTTAAAAGGGTATTTTCTATGGCAAACGATAAGAGCCGCAAATTCAAACAGAATCAAATACGTTTTTGCATACTGCCCTGTTTTGTTGAGTACTAAAGACCTATTGTTTTTAGTGAAGATCGGTTAAGGGAAAGGGGTAGTTTACCAGACACGTTTTTTGTTTTATCAAGGGTATTTTATATGGCAAACGATAACAGCCGCAAATTCAAACAGAATCATATAATATTTTGCATACAGCCCTGAAATGTAGAGTTCTCAAGACCTGTTGGTTTTGGTGAAGATCGGTTAAGGGAATAGGGTTGTTTACCAGCAACATTTTATGTTTTATCAAGGGTAATTTTTTTTATGACGAACGATAACTGCCGTACATTAAAACAGAATCAACTACTCTTCTGCATACCTTTTTGAATTATACAGATCTCAAGGTCTGTTGATTTTGTTGAAGATCGGTTAAGGGAAAGGGGTAGTTTACCTGCAACGTTTTATGTTTTAACAAGGGTATTTTTTCTATGAAGAACGATAACTGCCGTAAATTCAAAGAAAATCAACTAATGTTTTGCATACAGCCCTGAATTGTAGAGTTCTCAAGACCTATTGTTTTTGGTGAAGATCGGTTAATGGAATAGGGTAGTTTACCAGCAACGTTTTATGTTTTATCAAGGGTGTTTTCTATGGCAAACGATAATAGCCGCAAATTCAAACAGAATCAAATAATTGTTTGCTTACAGGCCTGAATTGTAGAGTACCTAAGACCTGTCGTTTGTGGTGAAGATCGGTTAAGGGAAAGGGGTAGTTTACCTGCAACGGTTTTTTATCAAAGGTAATTTTTTTCTATAGTAAACGATAACAGCCGCAAATTCAAACAGAATCAAATGATGTTTTGCATACAGCCCTGTATTGTAGAGTTCTCAATAAGTATTGGTGTTGGTGAAGATCGGTTAAGGGAAAGGGGTAGTTTACCAGCAACATTTTATGTTTTAACAAGGGTAATTTTTTATATGACGAACGATAACTGCCGTAAATTCAAACAGAATCAACTAGGTTTTTGCATACCTTTTTGAACTAAAGAGAACTCAAGGTCTGTTGATTTTGTTGAAGATTGGTTAAGGGAAGCGGTAGTTTACCAGCAACATTTTATGTTTTAAAAAGGGTAATTTTTTATGACGAACGATAACTGCCGAAAATTCAATGAGAATCAAATAATTTTTTGCACCCCCTGAGTTGCAGAGAGCTCAAGGTCTATTGATTTTCGTGAAGATCAGTTAAGGGAAAGGGGTAGTTTACCTGCAACATTTTATGTTGTAACAAGAGAAATGTTTCCATGACGAACGATAACTGCCGCACATTCAAACAGAATCAAATGTTTTTTTGCATGCTTCCCTGAATTTGTAGAGGACGGAAGGTCTGTTGATTTTGGAGAAGATCGGTTAAGAGAAAGGGGTAGTTTACCTGAAATATTTTATGATTTAACTAGAGTAAAGTACTTAATTTTTATAAATAAAGTATCCTGATAAGAAGCTCATAGTAATCCACTATAGAAACTTAGATGAAATATCTATAAATGAAGAGGTTAGGTGAACGGGGTGGGGGTAATTTTCTATTATTAAAAATTATAGTTGAAGGTGGAGGGGAGAATTTTTTATATGTGTACTACGTTATCGGCAACAAAGAAGTAGTTTTTTGTTAAAATTGCTTCCCGGGCTCTTTAGCCGTAGTCCAATGTTTTCTGCAAAATCAGACTTTTCGGCAGTGCCATCGACTGCCATCATCGGTAAAAATTGAGTGCGAAAACGTGAGGTGGTATACGTTAGTGACCACAGTACTGTGGTTAATGCTGAAGCAATAAGTAGAAAGGCGTAGTTTCTATGGAAATATTTCATTTCGAATATGATTTTAAATATTAATCTTAGAACATGGAAGTCATGTATGGTTCTCCATACCGATATTTATATTAATATGGCATCGCCACCTTGACCACAGATTTCTAGACTTTATGAACATACTTAGAAAGTAGACGGTCTCAACTTAACTATTAAGTGCTTGATGTGTGTTCCCAAGGACAAACATATTAAAACATCGCAGACTTCATTGTCAGTAATGAGGACATAAAGGTAACCAGATTAATAGATTATAAAAGTAATAAATAGAGTAGCCTAATTATTGTCTGTTCTATTAAGTCTTTTAATACTATATTGCCCTGCAGGCACAATACAATATCAGTAGTCAGTACTGTTAACTGAAAAATGCAACAGATAAATAATATTTAATTACCTGCTGCGATTTAAAATAATGTTAATATACTTTAATGATTAAAATAAAATAATCTATGACTAAGTTATGTAATTATTTAATGACTGAATTTCTTAATGCTAAATATTTTAAGTAATTTTCTGCATCAAAAATTTTAATTAATTTTTTTTTTTTTAATATTAATCTGTGGATTTATTTCACATGATTTTAATTATTTAAATAGCCAAAGCAGCTTGCTCAACAAAGCAACAAAAAAAAAAAACAAATTTTTAACTTTTAATCAGTTAATTTGATTTTAACTTTAATCAGTTACTTTTGCATGCATTAACTTTAACTCAGTTAACTTTGGGGGGCACTAACTTTAATCAGTTAAAAATTTGTATTAACTTTCCAAGTCTGCTCATATAGTTCAAAAACATTATACCAATGGGTCAAAAAGTTTTTGTAGATTTTTGCAAATACTGTTGTTCAACTGAGTATTGGCAGTTGTTCAACTCAATATTTTCCATGTCAGAATTTGTTACGTAGGTTGCATTGGATGCATTATGAAATGCACACCAGTGCAACTTTCTACCACTAACATTTTTTATTCGTAAGTGGAGTCATAATTACTGTGAAAAGAATTTTTCTTTATTTTAGAGAAATGTATATACAGCCATTTGTTTCACATCTTTAAACTAAACAAAAAAGTGTTAATTCTGTTTTAAATAAAAAAAGTTAAAAATTACAATGGTCCGTATACACAGTAAACAATTAAACACTTGATGTGTTTGAGGAAATAATGCACTGTCAAATCATCAATTATAATATCTAAAGTAGTACTTCTTTAGGTCACAGAACTGGCCCAATGAGAGCTGGATGGCTTTTTAAGTATTCAATCCAACATCAGCTGATGTATAATGTCACAAAGTAGAATTCTAGATGAATCAGGAACACTTTACAGAAAGTTCTGAGCACCAAGAATATTACACAATCTTGCCGCCTGCTTGTGTTACATATGCTACTGCACTTAATCTGTGGTGTTTGATGGTAGAGTGTACTCGATTTTTTTTTTGACATTGTATATATTCAGGCATTTTGTTCATTGGACCTATTGTCTTACTGGACCTTCTTGTTTTTGGGCTTTATTTACTTAGATCCACTGGCCTGAAATCTAATACCTATATACAAATTAAGGTTGTGTTGATTCTCGTACTATTTAGATATCTTGTAATGGTACGAAAAGAAGAAGCTCAGAGAAGTGCAGAAGTGTGCTTGGAGGTTATGTTGTGCTTAGTTTATGAATGTACGGAGGTGTGTAAGTGTATTCTTTTATAAAGAACTCGTATTGTTTATCTTATATACGTTATACAATGTGTACAATTTTAGTGTAGTTTTGAGTATATCTGATAAACAACCTTTGCAAAAGACTTAACTATTTGACTGAGGACGAAATTCATAAATATGTTACAAGCTATGAATTGGGTAGTGAAGTATCTATTTTTGACAAATCGTAAAGTAGAGATGATCAATTTAACAATATTTTAATGTTTTTTATCATTTTCCTTATAATTAATGTTGAAAAGTTTCATTATAATACATTTTACAAAGTTTTAAAAATGTCACTAAAGTCACTATCAAAGACATAACACACTAACCGAGTTGTCACTGATCAAAGGGTTAAATTTGTGAATTTGACTTGATTTGTTATTCGATTTTAATTTGATATTTCTTTAACAATTTGTAGAACAATTCACACATTGAATATTCTCACTTTTTAATCATATTTAAAACAGTTTGTACTCTTATTTTACCTTAACAATCTGGATCAAATTAAGATCAAAACACAATCATAAAACCAAATATTACTAACCCTCTACATATTTCTGAGAGCAAATAAAGTAAAACTTCAAGTTGACTCAATAGACCTTAGCATCTCTCTCTTTCTTAGTTAACAATACAAATATACAAACATTACACATCAAATAGCCAGCAACTGGAATAATTATTTTACAGTAAAATCTCCCCTTAGGCCTTCTCACACGCACACACTCACTCCTATATACCTTATCTGCTGAAAATACTTAAATATTGAGTTTAATTTGGTGTTCCACTTCAGGTGTACATGAGGCATCACTCTTCCGCTGCTCCCATGGACTCTGTCACCAGCTACTAAACACACAGAGCATTCCTAGATGGTGACATCACTACCTATCCCACACAGCGCTCTCAGCTTCAACTGATTACTATTAAATTGTGGGAATTATTGTAAAATATGTGCATATTCTTTCACCCCCCCCCCAATTGTTTTTGCATATTTCAATTCATATTAGTGTAGCACTAAAAGCATTATAATACACTGGCATATAGCATCCCATACTGTTGTGCAATAACACATTAGAAGATATTTTATTTTTTAACTGGTTGTCTGATTGTTTAGATTTTACACTCCCACAATTTTCCAATCACTGTTAAATATACTCTCATTGCCATTTTAAATATCAAACAAGCCCCTCTAGTTTCTGTTGGAAATTGCATGGTCATATAACTTTTAACTCACATTTTTTATTTTAATTGCTGGTTTACATTCAGATTTTACATTGTTCACACCCAGAATAACTGTCTCTCTGTTTGGAGTATACTCATACTTTTGAATTTTGAAGTTGAACTGCTTTATAAATGTTTTTTGTACCACGCTCAAGAAAGACAAACTGTCCTCTATTGTGGCCAACTCGCGAGTGTACAGCTACACACTACCGACATATAGTCACAAAATTAATGTAGAGCTTCTTCTGCGTCCACTCAGTTTTTAAACACCACAATTCTTCCACAGTCTTCGCTGTTATACCATCACCTCATTATTTATATTTCACTTTATAAAAATATGTTATTTGAAGAAGTACTTTTCTCACATGATGAACTCTTGCTTGATGGTAATACATGTTACCAACCCACCTAGATATAATACTCTACGGTTCATATTCTCTTCAGTGCTATGAACATCGTCAATGTCATTCACTCCTCTTTAATTTATACATCATACAAAACATCAAATACAATAACAATGATTTTTTATACTTTTGCCACTTATGCATACATTTTCAGCTAAGCACTACACACCTATTGATCTACTGATAGCACTATCAATTTTTGGCTGGCACATTTTTCAAATATACGCCTACACACTGACTACCATTACAATATTATACTCTGGAGGGTATTCATCAAAGCTGAAAAATTCAATAAGAATAACTAAAAATTTATAAATGCATAACATGTATCTTATCAATATGATAGATATTACTGTTGTCTATTCCTGAATGTACACAATTATTCTTTACACCAAACACTGACAGACAAACGTAGACAAAATGATTAGATCTTCTTTGGAGATATGAAGGATTCACAGTCCAATTAAAAAATATCGGTATGGAGAACCATACATGACTTCCATGTTCTAAGATTTATATTTAAAATCATTTACAAAATGAAATGTTTCCATAGAAACTACTTCTTTCCACTTATTGCTTCAGCCTTAACCACAGTACTGTGGTCACTAACGTATACCACCACACGTTATCGCACTCGATTTTCACTGATGATGGCAGTCGATGGCACTGCAGAAACGTCTGGTTTTGCAAAAACAATGGACTACAGCCAAACAGCCCTGGAAGGAATTTTAACAATAAACTACTACTTTGTTGCCGATAACGTAGTACACATAAAAATTATCCCCTCCCCCTTCAATTATAATTTCCATTTATAGAAAATTACCCCCACCCCGTTCAACTAGCCTCATCATTTATAGATATTTCATCTACATTTCTACAGTGGATTATTAAAATCTTCTTATCAGGATACTTTATTTATTAAAATTAAGTACTTTATTCTTGTTACAACAAAAAATGTATCTGGTAAACTGCCCTTTCCCCGTAACTGATCTTCACCCAAATCAAGAGGCCTCGAGTCTTCTACAACTCAGGTACATATGTAAAAAATTATTTGATTCTATTTGAATTTACAGCAGTTATCATTCATCATAAAAAAATTTCTCTTGTTGCTGGTAAACTACCCATTTCCCTTAATCGATTTTCACCAAAATTAACAGGCCTTGAGGTCTCTACAATTCAGGGATGTATGCAAAAACATATTTGATTATTCTTGAATTTACGGCAGTTATCGTTAGTCATAGAAAAAATTAACCTTATCACATAAAATGTTGCCAGTAAACTATCCCTTTCTCTAAACTGATCTTCACCAAAATCAACAGGTCTTGAGTACTCTACAATTCAGGGATGCATGCAAAACATTATTTGATTTTGTTTGAATGTAACGGCAGTTATCGTTCATCATAGAAACAATTACTCTTGTTAAAACATTAAAGGTGGCAGGTAAACTACCCCTTTCCCTTAACCGATCTTCACTAAAATCAACAGACCTAGAGTACTTACAACTTCATGAAAGTATGCAAAAAATTATTTGATTTTCTTTGAATATGCGACAGTTATAATTCATCATAAAAATAAAATTACCCTTTTAAAACGTAAAACGTTGCAGGTAAACTACCCTTTTCTCGTAACCGATCTTCACCAAAGTCAACAGGCCTTGAGTACTCTATAATTCAGGAAGGTTTGCAAAAAAGTATTTCTTTCTGTTTGAATTTACGGCAGTTATCGTTTGTCATAGAAAAAATTACCCTTGTTAAAACATAAAACGTTGCAGGTAAACTACCCCATTCCCTTAACCGATCTTCACCAAAATCAAAAGCCCTTCAGTCCTCTACAATTCAGGGATGAATGCAAAACATTAATTGATTCTGTTTGAATGTGCGGCAGTTATCGTTCGTCATAGAAAAAATTACCGCTGTTAAAACATAAAATGTTGCAGGTAAACTACCCTTTTCCCTTAACCGATCTTCACCAAAATCAACAGCCATTGAGATCACTATAGCTCCGGAAGGTATGCAAAACATTATTAAATTCTGATTGAATTTACGGCAGTTATAATTCGTCATAGAAAAAATTTACCCATGTTAAAACATAAAACGTTGCAGTTTAACTACCCCCTTTCCTTAACCGATCTTCACCAATTACACAACAGGTCTTGAGAACCCTACAATTCAGGGCTGTATGCAAAACATTATTTGATTCTGTTTGAATTTGTGGTTGTTATCGTTTGCCATAGAAAATACCCTTGTTAAAACATAAAACGTTGCAGATAAACTACCCCTTTCGCTTAACCGATCTTCACCAAAAACAACAGGTCTTGGGAACTCTACAAATCAGGGCTGTATGCAAAAAATTATTTGATTCTGTTTGAATTTGCGGCTGTTATCGTTTGCCATAAAAAAAATCTACAGACACACAGACAGACACACACACAGACACTTTTTGAAAAATGACCTTTTTTCATGTTTTGAGTGTAGTACAATCAGAATCTGCAATAATCTCAAACACGATTTGTTTTCCCATCACCATACTTCCATTTCCTTAAGGAACATGGAAGTAAAGTATCGGTATGGAGAACCATACATGACTTCCATGTTCTAAGATTTATATTTAAAATCATTTACGAAATGAAATGTTCCATAGAAACTACTTCTTTCCACTTATTGCTTCAGCCTTAACCACAGTACTGTGGTCACTAACGTATACCACCACACGTTATCACACTCTATTTTCACTGATGATAGCAGTTGATGGCACTGCGGAAACGTCTCGTTTTGCAGAAAATATTGGACTACGGCCAAACAGCCCGGGAAGGAATTTTAACAAAAAACTACTACTTTGTTGTCGATAATGTAGTACACATATAAACATTATCCCCTCCCACTTCAACTATAATTTTCAATTATAGAACATTACCCTCACCCTGTTCAACTAGCCTCTTCATTTATAGATATTTCATCTACGTTTCTTCAGTGGATTATTAAGATCTTCTTATCAGGATACTTTATTTATCAAAATTAAGTACTTTACTCTTGTTACAACAAAAAAGGTTTCAGGTAAACTACCCTTTTTCCCGTAACCGATCTTCACCAAAATCAAGAGGCCTTGAGTCTTCTACAACTCAGGCACATATATAAAAAATTATTTGATTCTGTTTGAATTTACGGCAGTTATCGTTCGTCATGAAAAAATTTCTCTTGTTACAACATAAAATGTTGCAGGTAAACTACCCCTTTCCCTTAACCGATCTTCACCAAAATCAACAGGCCTTGAGATCTCTACAATTCAGGGATGCATGCAAAACATTATTTGATTCTGTTTGAATGTGCGGCAGTTATCATTCGTCATAGAAACAATTATTCCTGTTAAAACATAAAAGGTGG
Organism: Magicicada septendecula; assembly: GCA_034769895.1. Classification (NCBI taxonomy): domain Eukaryota; kingdom Metazoa; phylum Arthropoda; class Insecta; order Hemiptera; family Cicadidae; genus Magicicada; species Magicicada septendecula. The sequence continues at coordinate 244,125,646 of CM068369.1, forward strand.
CAGGTAAACTACCTATTTCCCTTAACCAATCTTCACCAAAAACAACACACCTTGAGTACTCTACAATTCAGGAATGTATGCAAAACATTATTTGATTCTCTTTGAATTTACGGTAGTTATCGTTCGTCATAAAAAAAATTATCCTTGTTAAAACATAAAATGTTGCTGGTAAACTACCCCTTTCCCTTAACCGATCTTCAACAAAATCAATAGGTCTTGAGAACTCTACAATTCAGGGCTGTATGCAAAACATTATTTGATTCTGTTTGAATTTGCAGCTGTTTGCCATAGAAAAATATCGGTATGGAGAACCATACACGACTTCCATGTTCTAAGATTTATATTTGAAATCATATTCGAAATGAAATATTACCATAGAAACTACTTCTTTCTACTTATTGCTTCAGTCTTAACCACGGTACTGTGGTCACTAACGTATACCACCTAACGTTTTCGCACTCGAATTTTACTGATGATAGCAGTCGATGGACTGCCGAAAAGTCTGGTTTTGCAGAACACATTGGACTACGGCTAAACAGCCCGGGAAGGAATTTTAACAAAGAACTACTTCTTTGGTGCCGATAACGTAGTACACATATAAAAAATTCTCCCCTCCCCAATCAACTATAATTTTCATGAATAGAAAATTACCCCCACCACGTTCACCTAACATCTTCATTTATAGCTATATCAACTACGTTTCTACAGTGGATTATTATGAGCTTCTTATTAGGATACATTATTTATCAAAATTAAGTACTTTACTCTCGTTAAAACATAAAACGTTACAGGTAAACTACCCCTTTCTATTAACCGATCTTCACCAAAATCAATAGACCTTCAGTCCTCTACAATTCAGGGAAGCATGCAAAAAAATATTTGATTCTGTTTGAATGTGCGACAGTTATCGTTCGTCATATAAACAATTACCTTTCTTAAAACATAAAACGTTGCAGGTAAACTACCCCTCTCCCTTAACCGATCTTCACCAAAAACAACAGATCTTGCGAACTCTACAATTCAGGGGTGTATGCAGAACATTATTTGATTCTGTTTGAATTTGCGGCAGTTATCGTTCGTCATATAAAAAATTACCCTTGTAAAAACATAAAATGTTGCTGGTAAACTACCCTTTTCTATTAACCGATCTTCACCAACACCAATAGGTCTTGAGAACTCTATAATTCAGGGCTGTATGCAAAAGAGTAGTTGATTCTGTTTGAATTTGCGGCTGTTATCGTTTGCCATAGAAAAAATTACACTTGTTTAAAAAAAAAACCGTTGCCGGTAAACTACCTCTTTCACTTAACCGATCTTCACCAAAATCAATAGATCTTGAATAGATCTTGAGTACTCTACAAATCAGAGCTACATGCAAAAAATTATATGATTCTGTTTCAATTTACGACTCTTATCGTTTGCCATAAATATCGGTATGGAGAACCATACATGACTTCCATATTCTAAGATTTATATTTAAAATCATTTTCGAAATGAAATATTACCATAGAAACTACTTCTTTCTACTTACTGCTTCAGCCTTAACCACAGTACTGTGGTCACTAACGTATACCACCTCACGTTATCGCACTCGATTTTCACTGATGATGGAAGTCGATGGCATTGCCGAAATGTCTGGTTTTGTAGAAAACATTGGACTACGGCCAAATATCCCGGGAAGGAATTTTAACAAAAAACTACTACTTTGTTGTCGATAATGTAGTACACATATAAACATTATCCCCTCCCACTTCAACTATAATTTTCAATTATAGAACATTACCCTCACCCTGTTCAACTAGCCTCTTCATTTATAGATATTTCATCTACGTTTCTTCAGTGGATTATTAAGATCTTCTTATCAGGATACTTTATTTATCAAAATTAAGTACTTTACTCTTGTTACAGAGTATTTGGACTACGGCCAAATATCCCGGGAAGGAATTTTAACAAAAAACTACTTCTTTGTTGCCGATAACGTTGTACACATACATATCAGTGGCGAAGTTACATGGAGGCAATTGAGGCAATGCCTACCCTAAAAAATTCTGTAGAATAAAAATTATAAATACGTATGAACTACATAACGTAAAGATTATACATTGTTACTGTGACTGTCAAATTTATTAAACCGAAACGTGCTTTATTGAGCGACCGCTAGATGGTGACAGGTGAGATTCGGCATAGTTCGTTTAAAGCGAATGAGGCAACCTGAACGTGCCTCAGCGTTTTTTGTATACATCGTATGTAAGCAATGTAGTGGTGTGATAGGGAAGTGTAGGGAGGGGGGATTGTCCCGCGCTGTACACATAGAGCGTTGAGGCATGCCTCACTTCTGTGGTCCAAACAGTTAAGTTAAAGCGCCTGTGTTGTTTCTAAGTGTTTATTTTATGCGGTTATTAAAAGTGTCACTGTTATTCCGCTGAACTAACAGATGATCAAGATTGTTATTTGAATTATTTGTAACATTAAACATATATATAGAAACTAATCAAGTTTAAAAATTTGAAGTTCAATCAGTTGTATTATGGTGTATGACTAATACAAGGATTGTTCAATAGACACACGTATAGAGCTGTAAAGCATTTTTTATTCAACGATTTTAAAAGAAGTCTCCAATAACATTAAGACATGAGTTCCACTGTTGCGCTAACCTGTAGATTCCCTGCTAGTAAAATTCTTACGGCTGTTTGTGGAACCATTCGGTTACAGCAAACTCTACCTCAGCGTCCGATTTGACCCACCGTCCTTTTAGTGATTCCTTAAAAAAAATTTAAGATAAGATTTTTGCCTACCCATTCATTAACTACTAGCTTCGCCAGTAAGCAAATTGATGTCCATTTTTTTGGCTTGCACGCGTTATGTTGGTGTGGGTCCGAAACCATTTCCATTTAAAAAGCGTGCAAACGTAAGAAAATAAACATGAGTGAGGCCAGAAATAACGTGAATTGTGTGTGTGTGTGTGTGTGTGTGTGTGTGTGTGTGTGTGTGTGTGTGTGTGTGTGTGTGTTTGTGTCTTACCTGCCTTTTTATTGCCGTATTAAATGAAAAATATTATATTACATTAAAATGAAAAAATTTTAATTTTATTGCCTGGCAACAAAATTATTTTATTTTTAACAATTACCATTGTTTGAAAAAGTTTAAATAAATTTTCAAGTACTTTACTCTTGTTAAAACGTAAAAGGTTGCAGGTAAACTACCCCTTCCCCTTAACCGATCTTCACCAAAATCGAAAGTCCTTGAGACCTCTACAATTCAGGGACGTATGCAAAAAATTATTTGATTCTGTTTGAATTTGCGGCAGTTATCGTTTGCCATAGAAAATAAGCTTGATAAAAAAACGTTGCAGGTAAACTACCCCTTCCCCTTAACCGATCTTCACCAAAAACAATAGGTCTTGAGTACTCTACAAATCAGGGCTGTATGCAAAACATTATTTGATTCTGTTTGAATTTGCGGCTGTTATCGTTTGCCATAGAAAATACCCTTGTTAAAAAAACGTTGCAGGTAAACTACCCCTTTCCCTCAACCGATCTTCACCAAAAACAATAGGTCTTGAGAACTCTACAATTTAGGGCTGTATGCAAATAATCTTTTGATTCTGTTTGAATTTGCGGCTGTTATCGTTTGCCATAGGAAATACCCTTGTTAAAACATAAAACGTTACAGGTAAACTACCCCTTTCCCTTAACCGATCTTCACCAAAAACAATAGGTCTTGAGAACTCTACAATTCAGGGCTGTATACGAAACATTATTTAATTCTGTTTGAATTTGCGGCTGTTATCGTTTGCCAAAAAAAAAAAATTTCCCTTGATAAAAAAAAACCGTTGCAGGTAAACTACCCCTTTCCCTCAACCGATCTTCACCAAAAACAATAGGTCGCGAGTACTCTACAAATTAGGGCTGTATGCAAAAAATTATTTGATTCTGTTTGAATTTGCGGCAGTTATCGTTTGCCATAGAAAAATATCGGTATGGAGAACCATACATGACTTCCATATTCTAAGATTTATATTTAAAATCATTTTCACCCAAACAGCCAGGCTGTGTCTTACCTGCCTTTTTATTGCTGTATTAAATGAAAAATATTATATTACATTAAAATGAAAAAATTATAATTTTATTGCCTGGCAACAAAATTATTTTATTTTTAACAATTACCATTGTTTCAAAAAGTTTAAATAAATTTTCAAGTACTTTACTCTTGTTAAAACGTAAAAGGTTGCAGGTAAACTACCCCTTCCCCTTAACCGATCTTCACCAAAATCGAAAGTCATTGAGACCTCTACAATTCAGGGACGTATGCAAAAAATTATTTGATTCTGTTTGAATTTGCGGCTGTTATCGTTTGCCATAGAAAATACGCTTGATAAAAAAACGTTGCAGGTAAACTACCCCTTCCCCTTAACCGATCTTCACCAAAAACAATAGGTCTTGAGTACTCTACAAATCAGGGCTGTATGCAAAACATTATTTGATTCTGTTTGAATTTGCGGCTGTTATCGTTTGCCATAGAAAATACCCTTGTTAAAAAAATGTTGCAGGTAAACTACCCCTTTACCTCAAGCGATCTTCACCAAAAACAATAGGTCTTGAGAACTCTACAATTTAGGGCTGTATGCAAATAATCTTTTGATTCTGTTTGAATTTGCGGCTGTTATCATTTGCCATAGGAAATACCCTTGTTAAAACATAAAACGTTACAGGTAAACTACCCCTTTCCCTTAACCGATCTTCACCAACAGATCTTGAGAACTCTACAATTCAGGGCTGTATGCGAAACATTATTTGATTCTGTTTGAATTTGCGGCTGTTATCGTTTGCCAAACAAACAAAATTACCCTTGCTAAAAAAAAACGGTTGCAGGTAAACTACCCCTTTCCCTCAACCGATCTTCACCAAAAACAATAGGTCGCGAGTACTCTGCAAATCAGGGCTGTATGCAAAAAATTATTTGATTCTGTTTGAATTTGCGGCAGTTATCGTTTGCCATAGAAAAAAAATCTACAGACAGCAGACAGACAGACAGACACACAGACACTTTTCGGAAAACGACTTTTTTTCATGTTTTGAGTGTAGTAGAATCAGAATCTGCAATAATCTCGAACACGATTTTTTTTGCCATCACCATACTTCCATTCCTTAAGGAATATGGAAGTAAAAAATCTACAGACACACAGACACACACACAGACACTTTTCGGAAAACGACTTTTTTTCATGTTTTGAGCGTAGTAGAATCAGAATCTGCAATAATCTGGAACACGATTTTTTTTGCCATCACCATACTTCCATTCCTTAAGGAATATGGAAGTAAATATCGGTATGGAGAACCATACATGACTTCCATATTCTAAGATTTATATTTAAAATCATTTTCACCCAAACAGCCAGGCTGTGTCTTACCTGCCTTTTTATTGCTGCATTAAATGAAAAATATTATATTACATTAAAATGAAAAAATTATAATTTTATTGCCTGGCAACAAAATTATTTTATTTTTAACAATTACCATTGTTTCAAAAAGTTTAAATAAATTTTCAAGTACTTTACTCTTGTTAAAACGTAAAAGGTTGCTGGTAAACTACCCCTTCCCCTTAACCGATCTTCACCAAAATCGAAAGTCATTGAGACCTCTACAATTCAGGGACGTATGCTAAAAATTATTTGATTCTGTTTGAATTTGCGGCTGCTATCGTTTGCCATAGAAAATACGCTTGATAAAAAAACGTTGCAGGTAAACTACCCCTTCCCCTTAACCGATCTTCACCAAAAACAATAAGTCTTGAGTACTCTACAAATCAGGGCTGTATGCAAAACATTATTTGATTCTGTTTGAATTTGCGGCTGTTATCGTTTGCCATAGAAAATACCCTTGTTAAAAAAACGTTGCAGGTAAACTACCCCTTTACCTTAACCGATCTTCACCAAAAACAATAGGTCTTGAGAACTCTACAATTTAGGGCTGTATGCAAATAATCTTTTGATTCTGTTTGAATTTGCGGCTGTTATCGTTTGCCATAGGAAATACCCTTGTTAAAACATAAAACGTTACAGGTAAACTACCCCTTTCCCTTAACCGATCTTCACCAGAAACAATAGGTCTTGAGTACTCTACAAATCAGGGCTGTACGCAAAACATTATTTGATTCTGTTTGAATTTGCGGCTGTTATCGTTTGCCATAGAAAATACCCTTTTTAAAAAAACGTTGCAGGTAAACTACCCCTTTCCCTCAACCGATCTTCACCAAAAACAATAGGTCTTGAGAACTCTACAATTTAGGGCTGTATGCAAATAATCTTTTGATTCTGTTTGAATTTGCGGCTGTTATCGTTTGCCATAAGAAATACCCTTGTTAAAACATAAAACGTTACAGGTAAACTACCCCTTTCCCTTAACCGATCTTCACCAAAATCAAAAGACCTTGAGAACTCTACAATTCAGGGCTGTATGCGAAACATTATTTCATTCTGTATGAATTTGCGGCTGTTATCGTTTGCCAAACAAACAAAATTACCCTTGCTAAAAAAAAACCGTTGCAGGTAAACTACCCCTTTCCCTCAACCGATCTTCACCAAAAACAATAGGTCGCGAGTACTCTGCAAATCAGGGCTGCATGCAAAAAATTATTTGATTCTGTTTGAATTTGCGGCAGTTATCGTTTGCCATAGAAAAAAAATCTACAGACAGACACACAGACAGACAGACAGACAGACAGACAGACACACAGACACTTTTCGGAAAACGACTTTTTTTCATGTTTTGAGTGTAGTACAATCAGAATCTGCAATAATCTCGAACACGATTTTTTTTGCCATCACCATACTTCCATTCCTTAAGGAATATGGAAGTAAAAATAGCCTTTTAAAACATAAAATGTTGCAGGTAAACTACCCCTTACCCTTAACCGATCTTCACCTAAAAAAAAAAAGGTCTTGAGTACTCTACAGATCAGGGCTGTATGCAAAACATTATTTGATTCTGTTTGAATTTGCGGCTCTTATCGTTTGCCATAGAAAATGCCCTTTTAAAACATAAAACGTAGCAGGTAAACTACCCCTTTCCCTTAACCGATCTTCACCAAAACCAATAGGTCTTGAGAACTCTATATTTCAGGGCTGTATGCAAAAGAGTAGTTGATTCTGTTTGAATTTGCGGCTGTTATCGTTTGCCATAGAAAATAAAAAATATCGGTATGGAGAACCATACATGACTTCCATATTCTAACATTTATATTTAAAATCAATTTCGAAATGAAATATTACCATAGAAACTACTTCTTTCTACTTACTGCTTCAGCCTTAACCACAGTACTGTGGTCACTAATGTATACCACTCACGTTATCGCACTTGATTTTCACTGATGATGGAAGTCGATGGCATTGCCGAAACGTCTGGTTTTGTAGAAAACATTGGACTACGGCCAAATATCCCGGGAAGGAATTTTAACAAAAACTACTTCTTTGTTGCCGATAACGTTGTACACATATATATAAAAAATATGAATAAAATTGATGGCTTGTATAAGTTAATGATTGATCTCCATTAAGTAGTGCTCAAGTTTCCAAAGTTTTAATATTATGATGTCCATAATTAAAACATCAGAGCAGGTTTAGTGTGAATGAGGGTACACCGTGGACAAAAATTTTCAACATTTCCTATTGAGCGTTGCTTAGAGTAATGCTGCGAATCTACAGTGTATGTTTCACAGAACAAACACGCGAAAAAGAAGGAGCGCTCCGAAGTCACTCATGGACCCTCAGCATCTTGCAGAAGGTCATTCCCTAAAGACGAAAATTCTGTCTATGAATCGTTCCTCTGTAAACACGTGCAGTTACACTGCCCAGCGATCCACAGGAAGCAAATTGATGTCCATTTTTTCGACTTGCACGCGTTATGTGGTGAGGGTTTCGGCACTTTCCATTTAAAAAGCGTGCAAATGTAAGAAAATAAACATGAGTGAGGCCAGAAATAACGCGAATTGTGTGTGTGTGTGTGTGTGTGTGTGTGTGTGTGTGTGTGTGTGTGTGTGTGTGTGTGTGTGTGTGTGTGTGTGTGTGTGTGTGTGTGTGTGTGTGTGTGTGTGTGTGTGTGTGTGTGTGTTCCCTGCCTTTTTATTGCTGTAGTCACAATAATAAAATGGAAACATAAACATTACATAACTGAGATATGCTTACCTGCCGCGAACGATATATTATTTTATACATGTATATTAACTCATACATAATTTACATTAAAATGAAAAAATTATAATTTTATTGCCTGGCAACAAAATTATTTTATTTTTAACAATTACCATTGTTTGAAAAAGTTTAAATGAATTTTCAAGTACTTTACTGTTGTTAAAACGTAAAAGGTTGCTGGTAAACTACCCCTTCCCCTTAACCGATCTTCACCGAAATCGAAAGACCTTGAGATCTCTACAATTCAGGGACGTATGCAAAAAATTATTTGATTCTGTTTGAATTTGCGGCTGTTATCATTTGCCACATAAAATACTTCTTAAAAAAACGTTGCAGGTAAACTACCCCTTTCCCTTAACCGATCTTCACCAAAAACAATTGGTCTTGAGAACTCTAGAATTGAGGGCTGTATGCAAAAAATTATTTGATTCTGTTTGAATTTGCGGCTGTTATCGTTTGCCATAGAAAAAATCTACAGACAGACACACACACACACAGACAGACAGACACTTTTCGGAAAACGACTTTTTTTCATGTTTTGAGTGTAGTACAATCAGAATCTGCAATAATCTGGAACATGATTTTTTTTGCCATCACCATACTTCCATATCCTTAAGGAATATGGAAGTAATACACTTGTTTAAAAAAAAACCGTTGGAGGTAAACTACCTCTTTCCCTTAACCGATGTTCACCAAAATCAATAAGTCTTGAGTACTCTACAAATCAGGGCTACATGCAAAAAATATTTGATTGTTTGAATTTGCGACTCTTATCGTTTGTAATAAAAAATACCCTTTTAAAACATAAAACGTTGCAGGTAAACTACCCCTTTCCCTTAATCGATCTTCACCTAAAACAATAGGTCTTGAGTACTCTACAGATCAGGGCTGTATGCAAAACATTATTTGATTCTGTTTGAATTTGTGGCTCTTATCGTTTGCCATAAAAAATACCCTTTTAAAACATAAAACGTAGCAGGTAAACTACCCCTTTCCCTTAACCGATCTTCACCAAAATTAATAGGTCTTGAGAACTCTAAAATTCAGGGCTGTATGCAAAAGGTTGAATTTGCGGCTGTTATCGTATGCCATAGAAAACAATTACCCTTGATTAAAAAAAAAGTTGCAGGTAAACTACCCCTTTCCTTCAATCGATCTTCACCAAAAACAATAGGTTGTAAGTACTCTACAAACCAGAGCTGTATGCAAAAAATGATTTGATTCAGTTTGAATTTGCGGCTGTTATCGTTTGCCATAGAAAAATATCGGTATGGAGAACCATACATGACTTCCATGTTCTAAGATTTATATTTAAAATCATTTACGAAATGAAATGTTTACATAGAAACTACTACTTTCCACTTACTGCTTCAGCCTTAACCACAGTATTGTGGTCGCTAACGTATACCACCACATGTTATCGCACTCGATTTTCACTGGTGATGGCAGTCGACGGCACTGCCGAAATGTCTGGTTTTGCAGAAAACATTGGACTACGGCCAAACAACCCGGGAAGGAATTTTAACAACATACTACTACTTTGTTGCCGATAACGTAGTACACATCTCCCACTTCAACTATAATTTTCATTTATAGAAAATTACCCCCACCACGTTCAACTAGCCTCTACATTTTTAGATATTTAATCTACGTTTCTACAGTGGATTATGAAGATCTTCTTATCAGGATACTTTATTTATCAAAATTAAGTACTTTACTCTTGATACAACAAAAAATGTTTCTGGTAAACTACACTTTCCCCGTAACCAATCTTTACCAAAATCAACAGGCCTTGCGACCACTACAATTTCGGGACGTATGCAAAATATTATTTGATTATGATCGAATTTACGGCAGTTATCGTTTATCATATACAAAATTAACCTTGTTATCACATAAAACATTGCAGGTAAACTACCTCTTTCCCTTAACCGATCTTCACCAAAATCAACAAGCCTTGATTTGTCTACAATTCAGAGATGCATGCAAAACATTATTTGATTCTGTTTGAATTTATGCCAGTTATTGTTCGTCATAAAAAAAATTACCCTGGTTAAAACATAAAACGTTGGCAGTAAACTACTCCTTTCCCTTAACCAATCTTCATCAAAATCAACAGACCTTGAGTACTTCAAACTTCACAAATGTATGTTAAAAATTATTTGATTCTCTTTTAATATGCGGCAGTTATCGTTTGTCATAGAAAAAATTTCCCTTGTTAAAACATAAAATGTTGCAGGTAAACTACCCTATTCCCTTAATCGCTCTACACCAAAACCAGCAGGTCTTTAGAACTCTACAATTCAGGGCAGTGTGCAAAACATTATTTGATTCTGTTTGAATTTGCGGCTGTTATCGTTTGCCATAGAAAATAAACATTACATAATTGAGATATGCTTGCCTGCCACGAACGATATATTTTCTCTCATACATGATTTACATTAAAATGAAAAAATTATAATTTTATTGCCTGGCAACAAATTTATTTTATTTTTAACAATTACCATTGTTTGAAAAAGTTTAAATGAATTTTCAAGTACTTTACTGTTGTTAAAACGTAAAAGGTGTAACGGGGCAAAAAGGAGGGCCTTTTTATTTTATTAACTTTGGGTTTCATTTTACTAAACTTCACAATTCATTTGCATCCGTGGGGACAGCCACGAGTTATATAAAAGCTTTGTGCGAACAAAGAAACTGTGATGAAACAATGCAAAGGAATGTGGTGTAGTTGATGGTGACACAATTCCTGGAACTTTGATGCTGTGTGACACCTGCGCCCAAACGCACTAACATCGGCGGAGCGCAGACTGACGCCAAGTTGTTTGAAACAAGATGGCTTGGAGGCGAAAGTTTGTTCGCCACGTGGTCCGAGCTGGTGGATATAAGTCCTGCCTACATTTGTGACGTCGACCAGTGCACACTGAATATCGTCCACGTCTAAAACACGAAAAACCCACGTGTTGAATGTGTCACCGCTATGACTACAAAATAACAGGCATTGCTTTCTGCCTTGTCGAATAATTAAAAGTGTAAGAGTTTTGATAAACGCTCTTCCCAGTTCTCTCACCGACGCATACCTGGCCAGGTTGACGCCTAACGGGGCTCAACAATAACATTTTAACATTAATTAACAGTGAGTGCAGTTTTGTCAAAATTCGATAGTGAGAACAGTTTCAAGGCAAAAATGAACTAATAAATTGATTTTATGAACTAACAAAGTAGCGGAGTTTAGGAGTGATGGGCCAGGAAGACGGGGAGACGCTAAATTGCCGGCAGGGGTAGATGATCAATTTCAATTAAATGGGGTTTTTCTAAACAACAGGGTAATTATAATATAGTGTGAATGTTGTGAGCGAGCAGACTGGGCTGTCTGTTATGATTAAGGTAAGATGTTTCAGTATAATATTGTAATTGTAAAGGTAACTTAATTATGTAGTAAATCTCAGAAAAAAAGTGTTATGCATATATTTTTTTTATTTTTAAATTTTGGAGAAATAATTGTTTGAGATAAGGGGCAAGAAATAATCTGTTTTGAAGTTTAAAAAATGTTAACGAAAAAATAAAATCTTAGTTTGTTTCAATTCATAAAATGCGAGTTGCGTCAATTATTGAAACAACCTTAAATCATGTTTGCATCTAGACGTTCGTGTGATGTAACCCTGACGAAGAACAGTTTAAAAGGTAAGTGGAATAAAACAATAATTTCATTTATTTATCTGTATTTGTATTTAATTATGTTATCACAATTGGCGCCCGAACAGGGACGAATTTGATTAATTCAATAATTAAAATTCCACACCTACAATAGATGCAAGCGTGATTTGGGGTTGAGTGAAGAATACGTAAAAAATACGAAAAATTAGGTTATATGTAACTAAGACCTAATGAATACCTAAGGTATGTAAAATAAGAAGTGTTAAAATACAGTATAATAAAATAAATGTGATAAATTTATAATTCAAAAATGTCAGATAATAATGAAAGTACGGTAAGTGAAATGGCTGAATTTAATGGGTCAGCTGTTATGAGTAGCCTTGAAGTACATTCAACGCCGAATGTAGGTCAAGACGACAAAACTTTGTGTAAAAGTAATACGAATGAATCAGATAGTACAGATGATTCGGGGATTCAAATAACCCCAAAATCGAGTAGGGAAAGTAAAATTAATAACGATGAAGTCAGCTTCACTGACGATAAAACAGAAAGTCCGTCAACGCCTATCCAAAATAAACAAGAGGTAGTTAGTAATGAGAAAGTTATGAATATGTTGCAATTAATTTTGGTTAATTAAATCAAAGTATTAAATTTGAAGTACAGAATAACAAATTTGACGTGCAAAATAATAATTTCAATGATAAATTTGATGAGTTGAAAAACGAAATACTTGAACAAAAAGTAAAATGCGAAAGCAATTTCAGTGAGTTAAAAAACCTTATCAATGAGACCAAAAAGCATGTAGAAAGTACTCATGAAATAGTTAAAAATAACTTAAATAAATTAGACCAGAATATTGAGAGAATGGGAGTGGATGTGATAAATACAGATAAGAGTAAAACAAATGAAAATTATAATGAGATGTATAAAAATGTGGTATTAGAAAATAAGGTAACAAATGATAAAAATAATATTGAGAATGGTAATGTAATTGAAAAGGTAGTATCAGAGAGTGATATGTTGAAAACAGTTAGTGAGAGTGAGAGAATAATAGGTTGTAACGGAGTAGAAATTAGTGTTGTTGAATTAGAGAAAGAGTGGCAAGAGAGAGTAGATGAGTATGTAGGGCAGAGGGTAAATTTTCCCCATACTTGTGGTGAACCAGGGTGTTCACAAAGGTTATTGTTGAAGGGCAAGAGTCCCTTGTTATTAGAAGATGTGAGGTTTTTGAGTTGTTTCCCCTTTTTGTATAAGTTAGTACCCTCTGTGTGGAATGGTGTTGAAAGTGAGAGATGGTGTTATGATGAGAGAGATTCAGATGGAGAATTGTGTGTTGATAGAGAGATAGAATTGTATAAGTTAAAGAGAAATTATAATGAGTTGAAAGAGATGTTAGAAGTGGTACAGATAAATGATATGAAATACTTACTTTGTAGAGTAGAGATTGAGAATTGTTTTGATGATACCTATTTAAATAATAATAATTTACCTTATGTTGTAATGAATGAGAAAGTAACTGACTTTATAATGAATATAACTACTAATGGAGACTGGACAGAAATAAATAATGTTGACTTGGTTTATGATAAAATAATTATAATGGGAAGTAACCCTATATATGATTATTGTGGTAAAATGAATAAACTAAAACTTTATGGTTATTACACACAGGATAGCCATATGAGGTGCGTAAATGAAATTGAAAAATGTTATGTGAAACCCAGACTATTATTCGATGATGGAGGCTGAACATAAACTTAATGAATGGACATTTTAAATATTTTGATTTATGGTTCTGACCTGGCTGCTTTTGGAAATGAAGTGTGATAAATTTGAACAATTAATGGTGAAGAATTGTAAATAATTGATAGTGAAATTAATTGTGTGTATTGTAAATGTTAGGTAAACAATGTGTGTATGTGTAGGAAATTGTTATGATAATAATAATAATATTTTTGCAATCTAAATAAATAACAAAAAATAATTGGGAAGAGGATAACAAATGAATTGTAATTATTGTAATTGGTGAGAGTAATTAAAAAATTGTTGTTTTCAATAATTAATTTCATTAAAATAATTAATTAATGCTTGATGCCTTTACTTGGTGAAAATCCATTGTAAATTATAGTAAAAAATAAAACCATAAAATAGTTTTTGTGATTTCCACTCGTCAATTTATTAAAATTATAAAACCATGACAGCTGTTTCGGCAACACAGTGCCTTCATCAGATGGTATAAGCTGACTAATTTTCGTACAAACAATACAGAATATAAAATATAATACAAGTGCTGTTGTATAGAGAGCGATAGTAATCTCGTGTCAATAAGATTTATACACATTACACAAATATATAACATAACATATACCAAGTCTATTTATACAAATTAAGCAGAGGCGAGCTATTTAGATCTAACTGATCATTTAATAATACATTTAAATATTTGTGTTTATTAATTTCAAGGGTTTCTAATAAATCAAGCTTTGGACCTTTATCAGATAAATGTAAAATTTCAAAATTGTCATTATAACTATGGTCTTTTTCTAACAAGTGATTTGCATAATTTGATTTGCCATCATTATATCTAAAACTATAATTGTGACCATACATTCTTTTTTCGAAAGATCTACCTGTCTGTCCGATATACACTTTATTACAAGACCCACAGGATAATTTGTATACACCAGACTTTTGCAGTTTATCTGTTTTACTCTTATTATTTTTAATATATTTTCCCAAAGAAGACTGCGTCTTAAAAGCTATATTTACATTCCTTTGCGTGAAATATTTACCAATATTATCAGAAGCAGAACCTATGTAAGTGAGAGTGTGATATCTTTTAATCTGTGTTGAGGGAGGGTAAACTAGTTTTAAAGCTTGTGAATACAATTTTTTGTTTAACAAGTGATCTATGAGGCTAGGTTGGTAACCATTGTTGACAGCTATTTGTTTAATAATGTTAAGTTCTGATTGGAAATTTGAGTCTGATAACGGAATACTAACTAGTCTGTGGATAAAACTGTGAAAAGCAGCCAATTTATGTGAGTATGGATGTGTGGAAGTAATGTGTATTGTCATATCTGTATGTGTAGGCTTATGAAAAATACCGAAGTCTAATTTATTATTGCATTTTGTTATTGTAAGGTCTAAAAAATTGATACTATTATTATCTTCTAATTCTAAGGTAAAGCTAATATTTTTGTGTAAATTGTTAATAAAATTAAGAAAGATCTGTAATTGTCTACGTGTACCTAGAAAAATTGCTAAAATATCGTCCACATATCTATACCAAAAAATAAACAATTTGAAATAAGGGTGTGCTCTAATTTTAGTTTCTATGTAGTCCATAAAGATTTCAGCTGCCAAAGGGCTAAGTGGATTTCCCATTGCAAGCCCTTCTTTGCCAATATAGATCTTTCCATTAAATTCAAAGTAGTTTTGATTAAGGCAAACCTTCAGTAAATTCAAGATATCCTCTCTCATAAAGGGGTTATTACAATTTTCAATTAATAATTTTTCTACAATATCTATTACATCAGTCGGTGGAATACTCGGAAACAAATTCTTCACATCAAATGATAATAAAACAGCTTTGTCTGGGATATGTGAATCTTTAATTCTGTTAATTAAGTCTAGTGAATTTTTAATACTATGTGTTGACTGAAATTTGCATTGTGTTTGTATAATCTTAATTAGTCTTTTAGATAATTTAACAGAAGGAGCAGTTACATATGATACCACTGGTCTAATTGGATGGTTATCCTTATGCAATTTAATTAAAGAGTAAAGCTTTGGTGGCTGAGGATTCATTACTGATAAAAAATCCAAATCTCGATTATCAAAGAAAGAACAATTCTTTATAGCCTGTTTAACATCTATTTGAAATTTAAAAGTCGGGTTAGTATCAATGGGTTCAAAAGAGTTCAAACATTCAAGTGTCTTGTTTACATATTCGCCTTTGTCGATAGCAATAACAGTATTGCCCTTGTCAGCGCGGGTAAATATTATATTATTAACTACAGATTTTCTCTTAATTGAATTAATAGTTAGTCTATTTTTATTGTTAAATGGTAGAGTCTTAATTTGTTTCGCATAAAGAGAAGTTAATTTATCCGCTACAATGTATTTGTTCAATGGTATTGATTCGGAATTTTCATGAAATTTATTGTACTTATTACAAGCTAACTCACAATCCACACCTAAAATTTCAAACTCCTTTTTATAATTTGACGGTTGTATATTATATTTGAAACCCTTTTCGATCAGTTTAGTTTCAAAACTATTAAAAGTTACGTTGGTCAAATTCATAAAACGCTGATAAAATATATGGTTAGAAAATTTGTTATTATGCCCGCATTGTCTATTATAATAATTACCGCTATTACTAACCTTAAACATTTTCAACTTGTTTAACTTACGTAACTGATTTAAGTATTTGTTATGAATAATTCTTTGAACATCATTTCGCACTTTACGGTCTAGCAAGTCAAATTCTATATTATGCAATCTACGTAATAATTCTGTATGTATAAACTTAAGGTAAATATTACAAACGTCTCTTTTATTGTATTGAATCTTCATGTCGTATAACATCCATTTTCTAATGCCAGCTTCAACCCCTTTTATCGCTGATAAACTTTTGTTGTTCGTCTTCAAACTCATGTAATGTGGTGTTAAGTTGTCCATTAAGCACTTTTTGAAGAACCAAATATTCTGCGATGTAATTTTTGTACGGAGTAACACTTTAAAATACCACAAGGCCAACATGCTAGTTGTAGCATCTTTCAAATAATTAATGCTTGATGCCTTTACTTGGTGAAAATCCATTGTAAATTATAGTAAAAAATAAAACCATAAAATAGTTTTTGTGATACGAGATTACTATCGCTCTCTATACAACAGCACTTGTATTATATTTTATATTCTGTATTGTTTGTACGAAAATTAGTCAGCTTATACCATCTGATGAAGGCACTGTGTTGCCGAAACAGCTGTCATGGTTTTATAATTTTAATAAATTGACGAGTGGAAATCACAAAAACTATTTTATGGTTTTATTTTTTACTATAATTTACAATGGATTTTCACCAAGTAAAGGCATCAAGCATTAATTATTTGAAAGATGCTACAACTAGCATGTTGGCCTTGTGGTATTTTAAAGTGTTACTCCGTACAAAAATTACATCGCAGAATATTTGGTTCTTCAAAAAGTGCTTAATGGACAACTTAACACCACATTACATGAGTTTGAAGACGAACAACAAAAGTTTATCAGCGATAAAAGGGGTTGAAGCTGGCATTAGAAAATGGATGTTATACGACATGAAGATTCAATACAATAAAAGAGACGTTTGTAATATTTACCTTAAGTTTATACATACAGAATTATTACGTAGATTGCATAATATAGAATTTGACTTGCTAGACCGTAAAGTGCGAAATGATGTTCAAAGAATTATTCATAACAAATACTTAAATCAGTTACGTAAGTTAAACAAGTTGAAAATGTTTAAGGTTAGTAATAGCGGTAATTATTATAATAGACAATGCGGGCATAATAACAAATTTTCTAACCATATATTTTATCAGCGTTTTATGAATTTGACCAACGTAACTTTTAATAGTTTTGAAACTAAACTGATCGAAAAGGGTTTCAAATATAATATACAACCGTCAAATTATAAAAAGGAGTTTGAAATTTTAGGTGTGGATTGTGAGTTAGCTTGTAATAAGTACAATAAATTTCATGAAAATTCCGAATCAATACCATTGAACAAATACATTGTAGCGGATAAATTAACTTCTCTTTATGCGAAACAAATTAAGACTCTACCATTTAACAATAAAAATAGACTAACTATTAATTCAATTAAGAGAAAATCTGTAGTTAATAATATAATATTTACCCGCGCTGACAAGGGCAATACTGTTATTGCTATCGACAAAGGCGAATATGTAAACAAGACACTTGAATGTTTGAACTCTTTTGAACCCATTGATACTAACCCGACTTTTAAATTTCAAATAGATGTTAAACAGGCTATAAAGAATTGTTCTTTCTTTGATAATCGAGATTTGGATTTTTTATCAGTAATGAATCCTCAGCCACCAAAGCTTTACTCTTTAATTAAATTGCATAAGGATAACCATCCAATTAGACCAGTGGTATCATATGTAACTGCTCCTTCTGTTAAATTATCTAAAAGACTAATTAAGATTATACAAACACAATGCAAATTTCAGTCAACACATAGTATTAAAAATTCACTAGACTTAATTAACAGAATTAAAGATTCACATATCCCAGACAAAGCTGTTTTATTATCATTTGATGTGAAGAATTTGTTTCCGAGTATTCCACCGACTGATGTAATAGATATTGTAGAAAAATTATTAATTGAAAATTGTAATAACCCCTTTATGAGAGAGGATATCTTGAATTTACTGAAGGTTTGCCTTAATCAAAACTACTTTGAATTTAATGGAAAGATCTATATTGGCAAAGAAGGGCTTGCAATGGGAAATCCACTTAGCCCTTTGGCAGCTGAAATCTTTATGGACTACATAGAAACTAAAATTAGAGCACACCCTTATTTCAAATTGTTTATTTTTTGGTATAGATATGTGGACGATATTTTAGCAATTTTTCTAGGTACACGTAGACAATTACAGATCTTTCTTAATTTTATTAACAATTTACACAAAAATATTAGCTTTACCTTAGAATTAGAAGATAATAATAGTATCAATTTTTTAGACCTTACAATAACAAAATGCAATAATAAATTAGACTTCGGTATTTTTCATAAGCCTACACATACAGATATGACAATACACATTACTTCCACACATCCATACTCACATAAATTGGCTGCTTTTCACAGTTTTATCCACAGACTAGTTAGTATTCCGTTATCAGACTCAAATTTCCAATCAGAACTTAACATTATTAAACAAATAGCTGTCAACAATGGTTACCAACCTAGCCTCATAGATCACTTGTTAAACAAAAAATTGTATTCACAAGCTTTAAAACTAGTTTACCCTCCCTCAACACAGATTAAAAGATATCACACTCTCACTTACATAGGTTCTGCTTCTGATAATATTGGTAAATATTTCACGCAAAGGAATGTAAATATAGCTTTTAAGACGCAGTCTTCTTTGGGAAAATATATTAAAAATAATAAGAGTAAAACAGATAAACTGCAAAAGTCTGGTGTATACAAATTATCCTGTGGGTCTTGTAATAAAGTGTATATCGGACAGACAGGTAGATCTTTCGAAAAAAGAATGTATGGTCACAATTATAGTTTTAGATATAATGATGGCAAATCAAATTATGCAAATCACTTGTTAGAAAAAGACCATAGTTATAATGACAATTTTGAAATTTTACATTTATCTGATAAAGGTCCAAAGCTTGATTTATTAGAAACCCTTGAAATTAATAAACACAAATATTTAAATGTATTATTAAATGATCAGTTAGATCTAAATAGCTCGCCTCTGCTTAATTTGTATAAATAGACTTGGTATATGTTATGTTATATATTTGTGTAATGTGTATAAATCTTATTGACACGAGATTACTATCGCTCTCTATACAACAGCACTTGTATTATATTTTATATTCTGTATTGTTTGTACGAAAATTAGTCAGCTTATACCATCTGATGAAGGCACTGTGTTGCCGAAACAGCTGTCATGGTTTTATAATTTTAATAAATTGACGAGTGGAAATCACAAAAACTATTTTATGGTTTTATTTTTTACTATAATTTATAATATAAATTAAAATAATTGGAGGTGTTTAAATATTTTGATTGATTTAAATGTTATTATAATTGAATTTTTCTAATGAGTTTAAATTATTTTATGAGATGTGAAGTTCATAAGTAATAAATAAATAAATGATAAATTGTTTGGTATGGAGTAACATTGTGGTTATTGTTTCAGAAGGTACAGGGTGTTTGGTGTTTTATTTGTGTATTTAGGACAGTGTATGAGCAATGTACTGTAAGTATAAATTTTATAATACAGGTTATACAGAGTAAAATGTTTACAGGCGTTGAAGAAATTTTAAACTTAATGATGAAATAATTTGAGATAATTGTACTAAATAGAAACTATAATTAAAAAGTAATAATAACTGAAATATGAGATAAAACAAATGTTAATAATAAATTTGAAATTTTTGAGGAATATAATTGTAGTGAGTGAGAAATAATGAAAGGATGTTATGTGGAAGATTTAATTTAGTTATTAAGTGGCTACTACGGTGGTGGCATGTGCCACCGTAGGTAGCGATAAGTGTTGGGGGTAACAGAGAGTGTTACCTCCATCGGAGGCCAAAATGGCGTAAAATGCACGGCACACCCTTTTTTACAATTTTATATTGTATACTGATAAACTGCCGTGCCGTGCAGATAAATGATGATGATAACATGCCTGAAAGTAGAGTTGATTTCCCCGACTTTTCGGGCGATTACTGCCTTACCAGCACTAATCTTGGTTTTGGCTAGCGGTCAGCTATGGCCATAAATTAAGAACCTTGACCATAGCTGGCTTGAAATTGGTTTATATTAGAAATTTATGGGGGGTGAAACTAGGGGAAATCCCGGAAACTATGGAACAGTGGCTGCCACTCTGTTCGAGTAGGAACAGCAAGGCCAGGTGGTAGACCCGTTTTAAGGGCGTATAAATATGTAACAAGTGATATGATGGTATCTATTAATTTCCAATGTAACGCTGAAGCAAGGACACGGAGATGTAAAATTCCTCCACCAATGCCGTCTTTGTGGAAGCACATGGGTGCAACAGTCCAACAGAAAAAACAATAGTGTGTGTCGCTGGGTGGTTGCTCAG
The DNA here is from genome assembly GCA_034769895.1 of Magicicada septendecula. Classification (NCBI taxonomy): domain Eukaryota; kingdom Metazoa; phylum Arthropoda; class Insecta; order Hemiptera; family Cicadidae; genus Magicicada; species Magicicada septendecula. Next base: position 244,146,356 of record CM068369.1, read on the forward strand.
GGGAGCAACGAATTAAAATTTTGTAACCTAAAGATGATGACTCGCTCCTGAAGTAATTAAATAATTGTATCATGATTTGAGATATAATAGCATTAGATGTTTATTATGCTGTGTTTATTCTATCTTATAAATGTATTAATTTGTTGCATTAGAGGTAAGGATTGATAAAATGTGTAATTTATATAATTTTGAAATGTGTTTGTATTAAGGTCATTCACCTTGCTAAGAAAATCAGCTGATCCGCTGTAGAATGTCACTTATAAATTATTTGCTAATTTCCAATGTAACTAATGTTTGAATAGAATGATTTTAATGTGTTAAAAGATTTTGATTTAAATGATAAAAATAATTTGATATAGTTGAGAATTTTAAATGATTTGTGAAAGATAGTAAAAGGTAGATGTTGGGTGATTAATATTTTGTTAGGACAGGTAGATCAGTCCATGTTGAATTTAAAGGGGTACTAGATGAATAAATCTTGTTATGAATAAATGTAAGGTAGAATTTGAGATGTAATAGTGACACAGTAGCTATGGGGAATATATGTAGAGTATTGATTGATATATTGATGTAATAAGTAAATGGAGATATTTTGTTGTAGTTGAAGTGATGTAATGAGAATGGTAATGAGTTGATGGGAATTTTGTAAGAGGGGGTGGTGTGGTAGGAGTCCGCAACAAAAGGGTTGGGATGGGAAGGGACCGTTTAGCACCGGAAAGGGCCGCCTAGGTAGAATCCAGGGGCCAAATAAGGGAATGAGCTTTTGGGAGGGGAACACACATCCTGAGTACAAAAGGGTTAGAGAGTATTTTTTTATATAAGAGTAGAGTGATGCGAATTGAGTTGAGTAGTAAGTGGGTTTAGAGATTGTTTGATAGATGTTTTTGAGAGAGATGGGTGTCAGGTTAGTTAAAGCTGTTAGTAATATTAGAGTCAGAGAGGGGATTATAAATGTATACATGCCAAGTTGTAAATCAAGTTATTATGAATAATTAGATCACCCAAACTAATAGAGATTGATAATGTTAAAGAAAGAGAGTCATAGTAAAAATATAGAATTTTAATTGAAGCAAGTGACAATTTTAACAGAATTTGAGAATAAAGTAAAGTTGTAAAATGTGTAATTTTGAGTAATTTAAATGTCAATTTTATTGTTAATTGTAATAATACTATGTTAATTTTAAATGTCTTATTTGATTGTTTTATTGTGTTTGAAGATAAAAAGTTTAAAGATGTTTAATGTATGTTCTGAGGTAGCCAATGTATAACCTGTGTGGGTCAAGGTTATGGACTTGACCCAGTTTGATCAGCTGATGGGTGATGTTATAAACTAGACTAGTTTTGGCAATGAAGTGATGCAAAATTTGGTTGTTTAATTAATTGAAATAATTTTAAATTTTCTTAATATTGAGAAAAGTACATTTTAATAAATTAAAATTTTTTTTTGAATTTGAAAAAAAAATTGATTTTTGTGCCTGCCATCTAACTGATGTTTTGAATTTTGATTGTAGTGTTGTTTATGTGTATTACTAGGGTTTTATTGAATTATATTGTTTAGTATGTATGTATAATCACATGTTAGGATAAATGAATTCATGTTTTAAGTGGATGTTCAATTTTTTTTTGAGAAGTTTTTCTGAGTATTAGAGTAATGAAGAAAATTGATAAATGTAGATAAAAGATTTTTTTTTGGTTTTGATGAAAATAATAATAATATGACAATCTGATTTTGAACTTAAAAGAATGGTGAATTTAAAGATAAATATTTTGTGACTTTTAAATGATGAGTTTGTTTATAAGATATAATAAGTGTGTATACAAGCCCAGTAACTGCTAAAGGCAGCCCAGTGTGCATGGTAAGGGGGAACATATCGGTTGAGGATCTGGCGTGGTATAAGACCAGGGGTTTGGATTTTGGGGTGGCATGATGTAACGGTACGGAATTGTGAGCCACCCCAGTTTAATTTCATATTAATTCAAATCATCATTTTAAGCACTTTCCAAATTGCCAGACTTTCACCTGTAAGGAGCCTCCAGTACAGCAATGCAACACACATACAGTCAGACAAAACAACTGCCAGACGCATTGCGTAACCACCCACCAGCAGGCTTGTGTGAAACACAGTCTGCAGTTTGTCAGCAGAGGGAGTAGAAGTAAGCAGCATACAGTGCAGATAAAAATTACATAGTGGCCTCGGGTGTAAGATAGGCCGTAGTTAAGAGTAGGCCTATCTTTTAAAATACTAAAACTAGTATAAAAAACAGTATAACGCGCGGCCAGCCTAAGTGAGCTAAGTGTTCGAAAATTTATGTCGGCCGACAAAACAAAACGAAATATTATTTTAAAGTGGATTAAAATAATAGTGGCGCATCAACTTAATTTGAAATAAGCAATAACAGCACCGCGGTTAAACAGTGAAAAACTAAATCATGGTGTGTTAAACAGTGCATTCACAGCAGAGGTGCAAAACAGCGGAGTTCTTCAGACGTTAAGTATTAACTGAGTTTTAAACAAGATTATTTTCCCCTTTTCCACAGAGTATAAGTCAACATAAATAAATTGTAAATCTAAAATGTACATCAGAGATCTCAAAGTGGGGTTTAATAGAACGATAAAATCAAAGAACGAATGTGTGTGAGTGTGTAGCTAAAGCACGTATTGGTTCATGGCAAATAGTAAATAGTTGGGGTATACCATAGTTGTCATAAGCTAGTTAATTAAGAAATATTTTATTACTATGTTTGATTTCACAAATTGTTGCTCCTTCTACAAGTATTTGCTCTCAATGTCATGAAAGAGAGACGAAGTAATTATTTTGAATAATAAATCAGAGGCAATTTGTTTTAGCACAAACGGTGTATTTGATCTTTGCCTATATCAAATCCAAATAATCCTTTTTGCAGCAGTTTCGTCTGAACGACCCTTGGAGTAAAAAACCCGAAGGTAAGAGATAATTATAATGTAATTAAAGGTAAAGTTTCAATGATAGAAGGTTAGGTGCACTGTGGTGCGTGTCTGTTCGATTTTATGGTGTTGGGATCTCGAATAGAGAAGTCCAGTAATCTCATTCAGATGTGGCCATAGTCGCCGAGCCAGGGGGGTAGTTTACCCATGATGTATAAGGACTAATGGGGGTTGTTGGCACCATATCCTCACTGATCCTCTTAGGGGTTTAACAATGAGATTTTTTCTGTTTTGACAGAAGACCTCTCATTGGGGGGGGGGGGTATTGTAACGGGGCAAAAAGGAGGGCCTTTTTATTTTATTAACTTTAGGTTTCATTTTATTAAATTTCACAATTCATTTACATCCGTTGGGACAGCCACGTGTTATATAAAAGCTTTGTGCGAACAAAGAAACTGTGATGAAACAATGCAAAGGAATGTGGTGTATTTGATGGTGACACAATTCCTGGAACTTTGATGCTGTGTGACACCTGCGCCCAAACGCACTAACATCGGCGGAGCGCAGACTGACGCCGAGTTGTTTGAAACAAGATGGCTTGGAGGCGAAAGTTTGTTCGCCACGTGGTCCGAGCTGGTGGATATAAGTCCTGCCTACATTTGTGACGTCGACCAGTGCACACTGAATATCGTCCACGTTTAAAACACGAAAAACCCACGTGTTGAATGTGTCACCGCTATGACTACAAAATAACAGGCATTGCTTTCTGCCTTGTCGAATAATTAAAAGTGTAAGAGTTTTGATAAACGCTCTTCCCAGTTCTCTCACCGACGCATACCTGGCCAGGTTGACGCCTAACGGGGCTCAACAATAACATTTTAACATTAATTAACAGTGAGTGCAGTTTTGTCAAAATTCGATAGTGAGAACAGTTTCAAGGCAAAAATGAACTAATAAATTGATTTTATGAACTAACAAAGTAGCGGAGTTTAGGAGTGATGGGCCAGGAAGACGGGGAGACGCTAAATTGCCGGCAGGGGTAGATGATCAATTTCAATTAAATGGGGTTTTTCTAAACAACAGGGTAATTATAATATAGTGTGAATGTTGTGAGCGAGCAGACTGGGCTGTCTGTTATGATTAAGGTAAGATGTTTCAGTATAATATTGTAATTGTAAAGGTAACTTAATTATGTAGTAAATCTCAGAAAAAAAGTGTTATGCATATATTTTTTTTATTTTTAAATTTTGGAGAAATAATTGAGATAAGGGGCAAGAAATAATCTGTTTTGAAGTTTAAAAAATGTTAACGAAAAAATAAAGTCTTAGTTTGTTTCAATTCATAAAATGCGAGTTGCGTCAATTATTGAAACAACCTTAAATCATGTTTGCATCTAGACATTCGTGTGACGTAACCCTGACGAAGAACAGTTTAAAAGGTAAGTGGAATAAAACAATAATTTCATTTATTTATTTGTATTTGTATTTAATTATATTATCACAAAGGTTGCAGGTAAACTACCCCTTCCCCTTAACCGAGCTTCACCAAAATCAAAACCTTGAGATCTATACAATTCAGGGACGTATGCAAAAAATTATTTGATTCTATTTGAATATGCAGCAGTTATTGTTCGTCATAGAAAAAATTACACTTGTTAAAACATAAAACGTTGCAGGTAAAGTACCCTATTCCCTTAACCGATCGTCACCAAAAACAATAGGTCTTGAGAAGTCTAAAATTCAGGGCTGTATGCGACACATTATTTGATTCTGTTTGAATTTTCGGCTACTATCGTTTACCATAGAAAAAATTACCCTTGATAAAAAACCGTTGCAGGTAAACTACCCCTTTTCCTTAACCGCTTCACCAAAAACGATACGTCTTGAGTACTCTACAATTCAGGCCTGTATGCAAACAATTATTTGATTCTGTTTGAATTTGCGGCTCTTATCGATTGCCATAGAAAACACCCTTGATAAAACATAAAATGTTGCTGGTAAACTACCCTATTCCATTAACCGATCTTCATCAAAAACAACAGGTCTTGAGAACTCTACAATTCAGGGCTGTATGCAAAACATTATTTGATTCTCTTTGAAATACGGCAGTTATCGTTCGTCATAGAAAAAATTACCCTTGTTAAAACATAAAACGTTGCAGGTAAACTACCCCTTTCCCTTAACCGATCTTCAACAAAATCAACAGACCTTGAGTTCTGTATAATTCAAAAAGGTATGCAGAAGAGTAGTTGATTCTGTTTGAATTTGCGGCTGTTATTGTTTGCCATAGAAAATACCCTTGTTAAAACATAAAATGTTGCTGGTAAACTACCCTATTCCCTTAACCGATCTTCACCAAAACCAACAGGTCTTGAGAACTCTACAATTCAGGGCTGTATGCACAATATTATATGATTCTGTTTGAATTTGCGGCTGTTATCGTTTGCCATAGAAAATACCCTTGATAAAACAATAAACGTGGCAGGTAAACTACCCCTTTCCCTTAACCGATCTTTACCAAAATCAACGGGTCTTGAGAACTCTACAATTCAGGGGTGTATGCGAAACATTTTTTGATTCTGTTTGAATTTGCGGCTGTTATCGTTTGCCAAACAAAAAAATTACCCTTGATAAAAAAAACTGATGCAGGTAAACTACCCCTTTCCCTCAACCGATCTTCACCAAAAACAACAGGTCGTGAGTACTCTACAAATCAGGGCTGTATGCAAAAAATTATTTGATTCTGTTTGAATTTGCGGCTGTTATCGTTTGCCATAGAAAAAAAATCTACAGACACACATACAGACAGACACACAGACAGACAGACAGACACACACAGACACTTTTCGGAAAACGACTTTTTTCATGTTTTGAGTGTAGTGCAATCAGAATCTGCAATAATCTCGAACACGATTTTTTTTGCCATCACCATACTTCCATTTCCTTAAGGAACATGGAAGTAAAAAATCTACAGATAGACACACAGACACTTTTTGAAAAATGACTTTTTTTCATGTTTTGAGTGTAGTACAATCAGAATCTGCAATAACCTCGAACACGATTTTTTTTGCCATCATCATACTTCCATTTCCTTAAGGAACATGGAAGTAAAAAATCTAGACAGACAGACAGACAGACAGACACACACACACAGACACTTTTTGAAAAATGACTTTTTTTCATGTTTTGAGTGTAGTACAATCAGAATCTGCAATAACCTTGAACACGATTTTTTTTGCCATCACCATACTTCCATTTCCTTAAGGAACATGGAAGTGAAAATTACCCTTGATTAAAAAAAAATCGTTGCAGGTAAACTACCCCTTCCCTCAACCGATCTTCACGAAAAACAATAGGTCTTGAGTACTCTACAAATAAGAGCTGTATGCAACAAAATATTTGATTCTGTTTAAATTTGCGGCTGTTATCGTTTGCCATAGAAAAAAATCTACAGACACACAGACATATACACACATACACGACACTTTTCGAAAAATGACTTTTTTCATGTTTTGAGTGTAGTACAATCAGAATCTGCAATAATCTCGAACACGATTTGTTTTGCCATCACCATACTTCCATTTCCTTAAGGAACACGGAAGTAAAAAGAATAAGTAATACCCTTCTTATTGCACATTTTAATATAACACTACTATATGAATACAACATCTTTCTTACCTACACGCCATGGGTTCTGCAGGTTCCAAGGTCAACTTCTTCTTGGCCTTTTCTTGCTGGGGATTATTTTTACGGCCACCTAAAAACCAGCTTCTGAAAATCAGACAAAGCTTATTAATTTTTTTTTTTTTAATTACTGTGCCTTCTCTAAAACTTACTTATTAACTGCTACCTTTATATCATTAATAAAAGCATAGATTCGGGCACAATATGTACACCTCATTTAGTTTTGACAATATATATTTTTTGAACTCTACACAAATAATTTCAGTTGTATTTCTCCCTCTTCCTGAATTACAACAATATTGTTTTAATTATCTTCTTCTTCACTATTCAGTGAATAGATAATTCACCTGTTCTGATTCTCAGAGTCAGGTTTTGTTATATATTCAATTACCCTCAGTTATGTTTTAAAATAAAAATATTTGTGGCTGACAATCAATTTAAAAAAAGGTTGACAATTATTTTCTGTGACGTCTGTGGTAGTAGAACTAAATCACATACTCCGTGTGTAAGTGCAAAATGTGTAACTATATTCTGTGAAACTTAAGACTGGGTGCAGAGATCGTCTCTGCAACACACTCTTTCTGATACAGTAAACTCCTGATTATCCATGGAATTGGATGGTGCGATTGCCGCGAATTCACGAATTCCACGGATAATCCACAATATGTACAAAAGAGGGCAGAAAATATAGAAAATACTTTAACTGATGAGCGTTTTCTGAACTGATAAATTGTTATTAGGGTATCACCGACACTAAGTATTTCTGAAGTTACTACCTATATAGTACACAGGCCTATACAAGATTCAAGTGAATGTTCCTACTTTTTCATGTGCAGCAGGTATTAGATTAAGGAATAATTACCACAAACGTATGAATTAAAAAATGCTAGAAGAACACATGTCAGTGAAGTCACTCCTGATCTGTTGGCAAACATTGCAGGTGATGTTCAAAATCAATATCTAAATTTTGCGTCAGTTAACTAAGCTAGTAGAGGACAATGGCTTTCTACTCTGTATTCTACTGTATACCGTGCAAACATAAAGACAAACATACTGAAAAAATTAAATGCTCCCATAGTTGCAGTAGGTGCATAAGCCTGGATGACTCATGTAGCTGCAGGACAAACAATATAGTACCTGTCAAGTGACCTGTGACACACTCTGTCCCTCGGACATACTTTTACATAAGTTTAAAACAGTATTGTTTACAGTAGTTAACAAAGCAGTGTTTTAAGATTTGTGGGACAGAAGGTTTATTATTCAGCTGAAATTTATTTCTGCTTATTAAACAAAAAATCTCCGGGTTGCTACAAATAATCCACAATGCAGATAAACCATTTACTGTGGCTGAAAATAATCTGTCCTAGTGATAAATGCATAGCCACTCAGTTGAATCACAGAAACTCATAAATAAAAAAAATAACAGACAAAATTACCATCAAACCCAACTACGGCATCAAAATACAAAATAACCCAATTTTTTATGAATTTTCAAATTGTTACAGAATTTTGTCATGTAAATCACCTGTGCTTAACCATCAATCACACAGCTGTCTTACAAAAACTGTGTAAGATATGTACAAAAACAATCCATTAATGTCACAGAAAACGCTGGTAGTACCCAGGGGTGGATTAACCATTAGGCTGACTAGGCTGTCACTGGGGGGGGGGGGGCAAAATTTTTATCTAAAAAATAATAAAATTTTACAGCTAAATGTAAAATTGGTAGTAAGTTACAAGAATAAAAATTTGGGCGCCTGTTTGCGAAAAACTATGGTAAAACTGTACATAAATAATAGAAGTGCTTTCCAAACTACTTTCTCTGGTTATGAGTCATCGGCGGCCGGCGCTCATAGAACTACGCCGCTGCCCAACTTTCATAGAATTGAAGGTGTAGGCCTAACTCTAAAACAATCTCTGAAAAATAGCCTCAGTTTTTAATTCTTGAGATTATTTCCAAAAACTATGATATTTGAAATATTCCTAACTAAGAAATACATTGTAGGGTGTTTGAAGCTTCATTCAGCCCCTTGGAAATAAACGTTAGAGTAGCCTATGGGAGGTGAGGGGGGCGCTAAAATATTATTAGCCTAGGGCGCCAAGATACCTTAACCCGGCCCTGGTAGTACCATCCTGAATTACCATATAATCCGAGTACTACTCCAGTCTTGCACAAATTACTTTATGCTAAATCATATGGGAATGTTAACATGTTCTCTGCCACGTTGGTCATTATAACTAAAAATCAACACAATATTGTGTGCAAAAAAATGGTCACTGCAGTAGGATGGAACTACCACAAAAATGTTGGCAGAGAACATGTTAAACTTGGATCTCCTTGGCAACTAGATTACAAAAATAATCCGTTTATTTCAAAAGCTAGTTTAACAAATTAACCTCGTACATTCCTTGCATATTTCCAGACTATCAAAAATTATGTACATCATTAACATTTGTTTCACATATAATGAATGCCAATTTCATACAAATAATTCATACGCTATCTCCTACAGTGTTTTGATAACTCATTTGTCGCATGTCCCATGTCACTCATTTACGTGACATGTGTTGAAATTTTACGATTTTTATGCAAATAATAAATTTTATTAAATTTATCAAAACTTCGTTTTCATCTTACCTTCGGGTTCTAATCCAGGATTCTACAGACGAAACCAGTTGCAGAAGGATTATTTGAGTTGAGCGGTAAAAATATAATAACACAGTTTATGCTAAAACAAATTGCTTCTGGTTTATTATACAAATTAATTACTCCGTCTCACTTTGATGACAATTAAATTTCTTATTTCTTTTCTGGTATATTAAAATACTCATTGAATTAGTAACATATAAAATCAAACAAATTAACAAAATGAATATTTCTTGCTTAACTAGCCTATGACAAACTATTTATATTTTTAATGAACCAGTACGTAATTTAACCCCACACTCACACACATTCGTTCTTTGACTTTGACATTCTATTTAAACCCCACTTTGCGATCTCATGATTTAGGAAAACGTCTGTAAATATAAATGTTAATGTAGTTAAAAATTCTGAATTGATAATATAGTACTCATCCTGGTTGTTGCTCTACTCCAACTGATGATGCACGTGTTTTATCCCTCACTTCGAAAGTCAATTGATACTCATTAAAGTAATTTTGTCTTTGGACTGGTACTAAGTTTTACTGGTCACTAAAACCACGTTTTTCACATTTAATAATTGTGTCGGCCGACGTAACTTTTGCTCGAGCACTACTGGGGTTTTTAGTGAGTTGACCACTACATAGTTCACACACTTTAATAGTTGTACTGGATAGGCCGAATTTATTTATGGCCCATCTCACACGTCCGAGGCCACCGTTTAACTTGTAAAACTATTCTCTGCTACTGTCTGATGCAAACTGGGGTGATAATGTGTTTTACTGTGATTCACCAAAAGACTGAGCTGGCAAGCTGTTGGGTAATACGTCTGGCTGGGCAGACTCAGACATAAACAGTCTGCAATAACATTGTATGTTTGTATGTTTTGCTGGTTACTATGGGGTACCCCTTAGGTGAATACTGACTACTTTGGGATTACAATTGATTTAAATTATTCTCTTTAACACACAATTTATATAAATAAATGTTTATTATTGAATTATTCTTACTTTAATCACTATTTTAATTATAAGATTGAAATAATTTATATGCTAACAACTAAACTCGTCTCAAAATGAACAAAATATCCTTAAGTTTCTTAAGTTCATTAATTACTACACTTCTTTATAGTTTTACATCAATATGTAATGCATAAGTAATCACTTTATTATTACCAACAAAACTTGTAATTAAAATTATAACAAAAACACTTATATATTTAACATCCGAAATAGCATTATGAGGTGTACCACATGTATCTACACCTAAATACAAATGAAACTAAAGACAAATATTGTTCTAAGGCTTTCACGGCCAGTGTCAGTTATATTGGAAGTATGTACCGGGCTGTTTGGCCATGGTCCAAGGTTTACAAACAAACCAAATATTTCAGCACCGCCACTGGCTGCCATCTTCAGTGAAATTCGAGTCTACCTGAACGCAGGGCGTCAAACGTCAGGCCCACAGTACTGTGGTTAAGGCTAAAGATGTCCCACAATGCTACATGTACTTATAAATTCACCAAGTCTCACTTACAGGTAAAAATTACACCATCAGCCAGTCTGAATAATGCACACATAAAGACTACACCATAAGCCAATCAAAATAAAGGTGTATGATAGGCTCGCATTGTGCTCTGCCATGAAGTACTTAACGAAATGCTTTCGCCCTGCCAATTCATAGCAATTGCAGCATGCTTCTGAATCAAGACGGACTCCATATGAAGACGAGAGAAGGAATAGCCATTGACCAACAGCGCTAGTTCAAGGTGGCCAGCTCCTTGTTGAGGTACCATGGCTTGCATATCCTCCTACCCCGGTCCACCAGGGTCTTCAACACCGCCCTCTTCTAGCTTGGATGGTGGTTTAACTGTTTATGGAGATAACGGTTGGTGTGCATCGGTTTTCTATAAACTTTATGTCCCAGGCTGCCATCGGTCCTTCTAAGGACCAGAACGTCCAGAAAAGCCAACGGATTGTCTGTCTCCCTCTCCACAGTGAACTGTATCCGTGGGTGAACCTGATTGAGGTGTGCCAGGAACTTGCCGAGCTCCTCCTCCCTATAGCTCCAGACCACAAAGGTGTCATGAACATACTGGAACCAACACCTCGGCTTCAGCGGGGAAGATGAAATTGCCCGCTGCTCGAACCTTTCCATATAAAAGTTTGCCACCACAGGACTGAGTGGACTACCCATGGTCACACCATCAATCATTTCAAAGAATTCTCCGCCGCACTGGAAAGGTTGTTTTTAGAACATGGCGGAAGAGCGCTGTAATGTTTGCCAGAAATAAGTCCAATACATGGCCGAGGACATCATTCACAGGCACCATGGTGAACAAAGAGACCACGTCAAAGCTGACCATTATGTCTCCTGGATGCGACGATAACCCACCAAGATTTTCAAGATAGTGCATCAAATCCTTTACATATGACTCTGTACCTCCGATATATGGCCGGAGAAGCTCGGTCAGGTGTTTAGCAAGATGGTAGGTTGGAGACCCTATGGCACTGATGATCGGTCTCAGCGGGACATCCAGTTTGTGGATCTTGGGAAGCCATAAAGCCTTGGTGCAGTCTTTACCTGTGAATTATTCTGATTGGCTGATGGTGAAATTTTTACCTGTACGTGGGACTTGGTGAATTTGTAAGTACAGGTAGCATTGCAAGACACCTTTAGCCTTCATCACAGTACTGTGGGCCTGACGTTTGACACCTGCGTTCAGGTAGACTCAGATTCCACTGAAGATGGCAGCTAGTGGTCCTGCTGAAATGTTTGGTTTGTTTGTAAACCCTGGACCATGGCCAAACAGCGTGGTACATACTTCTATTGAAACTAAAGACATCTGCAAAGAAAAAAGAACCAGAGTTAAGGGTTTAGTGAAACTAGTTAATTAACCAGTGATGAATCATGGAGTTGGTTTATAGGGAGCATTAAACATGATGTACACGGAAGACAACTCGTAGCCTATAAAATGCTAAAAGGCATGAATAAAAATGAAAATGATACAGCTTATTCAAACATCATTCCCGAATATATGGGCAATGGATACATCATTATAAAGCTCTCTGACATAATGAAAATTTGAGAAAGCAGACCACATTCATTTAGAAACCAACAAATTTGTTACCTATGAGGGAGACTGAATAGCAATGGATGAGCTTGAAGAAGCCCTTGGAAGAACTAAAAATCAAAAAGCAACAGGACAGGATGAATTGAAGGCAGAATTGTTAAGGAATGGGGATACCTTGCTTGAACTTATATTATTACATTTCTATAATGTGCTGGAAACTACAACAGGTCCTGCACGATTGGCTAACTGCTAGAGTCTATTTTTAAGAAAGGAAAATGGAGTGGCTATAATAACTGTAAAGGAATATGTTTGGTTAATACTGTTTATAAAATATATGCAAGAATCATAAATCACTATCTGCATACTACTTCCAAGCATCTTATTTTGAAAGAGCATAATGGTTTCAGGAAGAGCAGATCATGTACAGGCAATGCTTTTATTATTACAAAAATCACTGAAAAGCATCATGCATTCAATAAAGGAGTGCATACATGAGGGCAATTTGAAAAGTTCGTGGGCTACCATAGAAACGAATGTGTGGCGTTTCTGTTTTTTACTGCATCGTGGCGCCACGTTCGCCCCACGAACAGCAGTGAAGTGTCAAGTCATTAGGGAAGTCCGATTCTTCTAGGTCCTCAAAATAACCATTTACTCCCGCTTTCAGCTTGTCATCTGAGGAAAATTGCTTCCCCCCCCCAAAGTTTTTTGAGGTTTGGGAATAGATGAAAGTCAGATGGCGTACTAAATTAGGTGAATAAGGCGGATGGTGCAATAGATCGTATTTCAACTTGGCGATTTTTGCCATAGACACAATGCATATATGTGAGGGCGTACATTATTCTGATGGAAAATGATCTTTGCTAAACCTGGTCTTTTTTCTGGAATTTTTACATTTAATTGGCCTAAAAGGTTAGCGTAATACTCTCCATTTATCATTTGACCCTTTTTAAGGCAATCTAGTAACAATATCCCCTTAGCATCCCAGAAAAATGGATCCATACACTTTTCAGCCGACAAAATTGATTTTACCGTTTCTGCAGGTGGCAAATCACTATGCATCCATTGTTTCGACTAGTTTGTTTTGTTTCTAGAGTGAAGTAATGGACCCAAGTTTCATCAGTTGTTACAAATCTACGAATAAAATCTTTCGGTTTTTCTTAAAACGGTCTGAGAAGCTTGCATTCGCATGCATTTTTGGTCACTTGTCAACAAACGCAGCCCCCATCTTGTAGACAGCTTTTTCATACCTAATTCCTCAGTAAGAATTTGATGTACCCTTTCATCTGAGATGCCCACAGTATTAATAATTTTAGACACCTTCAAACGGCGGTCTTCCAAAACAATACTGTGCACTTTATTGGTGAGTTCTGGTGTAATGGCACTTTTCAGATGCCCAGTATGCGGGTCATCTTCCCAATCTTGCACGACCACGTTTAAATTCACTAGCCCATTTTTTCACTGTAGTAAATGAAGGCCCAGAATCACCCAACACACTATTCATCTCATTAAAAATTTCTGTTGGCGTTAAACCTTTCTTAACAAAAAATTTGATCACTGCACGATGTTCAATTTTGTCCATTTGCAGCGTTGCTGTGAGATAACCTTATTTATACAGCTGTTTCTCTGCAACAATGACTTGACCTGACTGATGCTTTACAGCTGTTCGTGGGGCAAACGTGGCACCACACTTCGGTAAAAAAACAAAAACACCACACATTCATTCATATGGTAGGCCGTGAACTTTTCAAATCACCCTCATAGCTTTCATTGACTTTGAGCAGGCCATTTATAGAGTAAATAGAATTTGCTGTGGCAAGTATCAGAATGGGAATACCCACAACTTATAAGAACTATAGAAAGTCTATAAACACAACAAGAATCACTATTAAAAATAATTGTAGGATATCTCAACAAATATCTGTCAATCAAGGCATTAGACAAGGGTGCAGTATATCTCCTACCTCTTTTCAACATTTATTTCGACAATCTACTAAGGAAATGGAAACATCTTGTAAACCCTCGTATTAAGTTATCACGAGACAGATATTTGAATGTGCTGTTGTTTGCTGATGACTTGCTTGTAACTCAAAATACACAATCTGCATGACAAAAGTCTGTTTTTAAGCTTCAGAAGATTTGTGAACAATACAACAGGAAAATTTCCACTACAAAAACAAAGGTAATGGCATTCTGAGGCAAGGCACCAATAAGACCAAAAATAATAATTAATGATCAAACTTTAGAACAGGTGAGCCATTTTAACTAATTGGGAAATGATATTGCCTATGATAAGAATTATAATATTGATGCTCAGTTATGTAAGTTCCAGATGACCTGTGGGACAATCAATCATATTTTTAGAAACAAGGTACGTTGAAGTACAAAATTAAAGTTTTACAAAATTATGGTGGTCCCTGTACTGTCCTATGGGTGTAAATTATAGATGACAACCAAGAAACAAGAAAGTAAACTACAGCCCTTGGAAATGATATTCTTAAGAGGAGTTAAAACATATTCAACACTTGATTATATCAAGAATGACAGTTGTAGAATAATAATGAACTTGAATGAAACATTTAAAGATTATAAACAAAGGTAGAAAGAACACTCGGAAAGAATCTCAGATTCAAGACTGGGCAAACGAGTCTGGATATATAAACATATAGGACACAGATATGTGGGTGGATCCAGGAAGAGATGGCTGGAGGATCTTTGAAGGTGGAACAGGCAGCACTTTGCCTATGCCGTGATGTGAGGATGATGATGATATAGCATTACAAAACATGGCTCTGTGCATTTGTAGCCTGACAGCATATGTGCAAATCATAATAATTCATTAGCAGAGAATAATAGTATGACACTATTTCAAAGAAAGGAAGTCCACTTTATACAAGAAATTAACTATTTTATTTAATTCATTTAAAGACTGAAATATTTTGGAACATTTACACCAGTTTTGTCTGAATTTATACACTACACATTAAACAGTTAATAAACAATACTTACGGAACAGCTTGCCCAAAAGCAGATTTTAACTTAGAAGCAACAGCTATTGCAACATCTGTCAGCACTGGTGCTGAGTTGCCTTCAACTACATAGTGAAAACCAACATATGGTTTATTTCCTGCTGCTATGACAAGCGAGCTTTGTGGAGGGGATGGTCGGTACCAAGTATTGAAACCTCCACAAAGAGAAGCAGTTGCCAAGTGTGTAAAGCTAGGTGGACACAGATGTAATCCCACACTACAGTCAACCATGTTGTCCTGGTCTGGAAGACTCCATTTATGTAGAGACAGAGGCGGAGCTGTTATCATTTCCTCACAGTTTGCCTGCACTGTACAATTTTTGTATAAATTTTCATTTTATCACTTACTAATCAAAACATGCATAGTACATATATCATGACACTGTAGTGAGAGCACACTGGTGTATGGGAAGGATTGACTAAAGGCGACAGTTTATATTACTCAATGAAATGCTATCAACTACTGAACTCTTAATTTTGGGCAACACAATGACTGTGATTTGTAGACATGCAATTTCTAACATATAATCCAGTAGACAGAAAATTTATTGTGGCACTACTGTGAACAACGTCATCCTTAACTTAATTATTTCCATTTTATTTTAATTTCCTGGATTTTGTTGTTCATGACATGACATTAACTAGTTATAAATATAACACTACTGACACGGAACACTAATTTTTTATTGGTACAAATGTAATATTTTTACCTTGTAGCCTGAACCAGTTTTTGCTTAATATAAACTTCGTCAGAGACTTATAACCAGCCTATGATGAAGCTGGTTATACTATATTTATAACCAATTTTAATCTTCTAAAATAACAGAACACAAGCATATTAATGTTGTAAGTAAGGCAAAGTTCTATTTTCAACATATTAACATGTAGCATACTTCATAAATACAAGGCACATTTCGTAAGTAAGATCCATTTTTAAATTACTGACTGTGGTGACAAAACTGAATCGCTCATGGACAATTTTGCAGTGTAACATACTTCTTAGCTGTTGGCTATTTTGTCAGCATCAAATACGTGATTGTTGTAGTGTGTGAGCAACTTGAAACGAGTGATACAACAGATAATCTCACCAACTCTGAGGTTCATGTCATGATACGTTTTATGTAACCAACTTCATAAAGTTCATACTGGAATTCATAACCAACTTTGTGAGGTTTATGGACCACATCTTATGAAAGACAGTAAAGCTAGGCAATGGTGTTATTTATTTAGGGAAGAACAAACAAATGTTCATAATAAGAGCACTGCAGTTGCCCACAGTGGATGGTTTTAGTGGAACAGTGAATGTGAAAATTTGTGGAAATTAGCAATTTAAGGTTTAAGAATTGTTTATGCAATTCCTATTATTTCACACTCAGTAATTTATGACATTGTGACAGAGAAATTTGGTTACAAAAAAAATTATGTGCCAGACGGGTGATAAAAATGTTACCCACTACACATAAGCAGAAATATTTCTTCAGCTCACATATTGTTGGAACATTTTAAAAATGAAGGAGATGGGTTGTTTGAACAAATCATACTTGAGTTGAAACCTGCATTTCATACAAGAGGGTAGAGTCAGAACAACAGCCAATGCGATGGTTCACTCCACCATCTCCAAAAGCTAAGAAGTTTAAGCAAGCATATTCTGTCCCAAGAACTATAGATACAGTTTTCTAGAAAAGAAAGGCATCTTGTTTGATTTTGTGAAACATGTAATCACTTCTAATGCTGATGTGTACTAGTATATAATCCTGCAGAAACTAAAACATGCCACTGTGACAGTACAAAATGGGTATAATTATTTTAATATTGTGCAATAATATGATCTATGTAAACATGGAATAAAATACGACTTTAGAAATTGGAATGTATGAATCAGCCAGTGTGACGTAGGAATTGCCATCTCAAAACTGAATAACCGGACCTTATAAGGTAAGGAATTTTGTATTCTGTCTGACGTCACGAGAATATCATGAAGAGAATACGTGTTTTTGAATAACAAAACGCAATTTTGGCGTTTACAAAAGTCTAGCACATTCTATGAACAACAGATGAGAAGGGAAGCAGAGAGCGAGGGGAACCACGTGACCAGGTCATATAGTATACCCTGACTGATCGCCATTCGGGCAGTCTACAAAAAACTCAACGCAGTGTAATAGTGTCAGGAGGCCTACGCAGACCATAATCAGTGTAGGCCTACAAAATAGTGTGAAAATGAATATAAAACAATGAAAAGATCGCCAAGGTAGGTACTACTCTGGGTGTGTAAGTTGAAAGAAAGTAAGTAAGTTTACACCACCTCAGGCAAAAAACATGGGTTGTTATCCTGTGGGATCATGTTTTTGCACGATAGTGTTCACCTCATACAGCACCGCAAACTGTTCAATTGTTGGAAAAATTGGCTGGGAAATTTTTAACACCCGCCCTATAGCCCTGATTTCACACCAAATAATTACTACTTATTCAAGAATTTAAAGAAAATGGCTGTTACTAGCTTGATCAAGACACAAGTTGTGGATTTTTATAACAATGGGACAAGAAAGCTGTTTTAAATGATATAAAATATTCATGGAAGTTGATGGTGATTACGTGGAAAAATAAATAAGGGTTATAGACTTTTTTGGCGAAAGTAAATCATCTTTTCATGTCTTCCTCTTATTACAATACACTTTACTTTTAAAAAATGCTTTGTAATAAAACCATTCAGTATCCTTCTAGAACTTAATGCAAATTCTTGCCTTTGCTATAATAAAAATCGGTATGGAGAACCATACATGACTTCCATGTTGTAAGATTTATGTTTAAAATAATTTACTTGAATTCGGTTTGGTAATTTCTAAAAAAATATCGTCCACCCTCAAACTAATTTCACTATTTATAAATATTTTTGTAATTATGGGGTAATCGTTTAATATAATGTTATTTTTAGTCACTGTATCCATAAAAATTAGGTAGGCTTACTTTATTCTTATAAAGAAACCGAACTACGCATATAATCATCCCTCCACTGAAGCGCTCCGAAGTCACTCATGGACCCTGAGCATCTTGCAGAGGGTTCATTCCCTAAAGACGAAAAGTCTGTCTATGAACTGTTCATCTGTAAACACGTGCAGTTACACTGCCCAGCGATCCACAGGAAGCAAATCGATAACGAAAGTGTGCAAATGTAAGAAAATAAACAAGAGTGAGGCCTGACATAACGTGAATTGTGTGTGTGTGTGTGTGTGTGTGTGTGTGTCTTACCTGCCTTTTTATTGCAGTAATCATAATAATAAAATGGAAACATAAACATTAGATAATTGAGATACGCTTGCCTGCCACGAACGATATATTTTCTCTCGTACATGATTTAAATTAAAATGAAAAAATATAAAATTTTGTTAAAGTGAAATGAAATGTTTCCTTAAAAACTACTTCTTTGTTGTCAATAACGTATTACACATATAAAACTTATAAAATTTACTTACTCCATCATCAACTACCATTTTAATTTATAGAAAATTACCCCCTTCCCCTTCAACTACCCTTTTCATTTATAGATATTTCATCTACCTTTCTACAGTGGATTATTATGACCTTCTTTTAAGGATACTTTATTTATCAAAATGAGAATTGTCATTGCTAAATCCTAACATAATCCTAACATGTTGCTAAATATAATACAGCCACTAAGCCAAAGTATTGTAATCACTTTTATCATAACCACTTTTCAACCACTGTTTGAAACAGTGAATAAAGTACCAAATATAGTTTAGGGGTGGGGTATGGAAAGTTGATGATTGCTAGCACTACCTAGAATTTTACCATAGATTCAATAAGAACAAGCTCAGGAAATGGAAGTATGGTCATGGCGAAAAAAATCGTGTTCGAGATAATGGCAGATTCTGATTGTACTACCCTCAAAACATGAAAAAGTCATTTTTCGAAAAGTGTCTGTGTGTAGAATTTTTCTATGTCAAACGATAACTGCTACAAATTCAAACAGAATCAATTAACTTTTGCATACAGTTCTGAATTGTAGAGGACTCGAGGCCTATTGATTTTGGTGAAGATCGGTTAAGGGGAAGGGGTAGTTTACCTGTAACGTTTTACGTTTTAACAAGAGTAAAGGAGCATACTTCGTAAAGAAAAGCTGCGGTACTGCTGTGTTGATAATATTTTATATAAATTAATGAATGAAAAATGGAAAATTATGCTTCCTAGTAGCATGTCAGTATCAATAACGAGGGCATGCCATGAAAGCTTAGCACATGCTGGTCCACATCGTTGTTACTTAGCACTTAAGGAGGACTTTGTATGTAACAATATGGTGCGGAGGATTCGCAGTATTTTGAGGACATGCCATGAATGTCAAACGGCAAAATCTCCGAATCTGCACACGTATATTGAACAACAAGGGATTGTCACCCAAGGGAAAGGTGAGTTGCTATGTGTTGATTTCTTAGATCCACTTTCGCGAGGTCTTCGCAGATTAAGACACCTGATCATACGCATAGATGCCTTCACCAAGAACGTCGGACTCTACCCTGTAATCCGACCAACAACCAAAGCGGTGTTAACAGCGGTTCTCAAGAAATATATCCCAGAGAATGGACCTGTTAAGAGGATCCTTAGTGACCAAGGAAAGCAGTTCCAGAATGTGCGATGGTCTACTACCCTCGAGACGAATGGTATTCAACCTATCCTTACGGCTATTCGGCGACCACAGGGGAACCTGGCCGAAAGGGTAAATAAGGAGCTGGGACAACTGTTTTGGACCTACTGTCATGGCGTACAAAACATGTGGGCAGATTACATACGGTTCTTCGAGCAGTCGCTAAATGAGAATTATAACACCACGACAGGCTTTACATCTACAGAACTGCACTCAGGTAAGCAACCTACCAGGGTTTGGGAGAGGCACATAAAAAAACTAGAGACCCAGAACCTACTGCTACCGTTGCACATAAAACAAAACATAGCCAAAACCTGGATAGAGCAGCGGCTGATCAACGGGCACGGGTGTTCAATGATACGCATAGTACTTTGAAGTTTCAGGAAGGAGAAATGGTCCTTGTGCCGGTTGTCTAACAACCGGCGCTGATACAAGAAAAATATTCAAATAAATATGTAAGTCGAACGGAAAAAGGTTTAGCAGTTTAGCAGTAAGTCGAACGGAAAAAGTGTTTAATGGAACGGCAAAATTTAGTTCGCCGTGGTACATGCCACGCGATCTGGTATTCGCCTTGAAACGCGGATTTGGTATTGCGCCCAACGAATGTTGTGTTTTGTCTTGTGCCCGTAGCCATTACGTGAACAGCTAAACCTCCGTCAGAGCGAAGTATTTTTTGAAAGTAATACTATCACCCAAGGATGGGTAGATAATCTCGCACAGAACTGCGGTAAGTTACTGTAGCACATATATAATGCTTTTCATAAATAAATAAAATGTGAATTTCAGTTTTGTAAGTGTGAATGGATGTTCATAGTTTTTACACCGCGTGGCGTACATCTGAAGTATTCAATATCCGAGCTTCTAAATTGTTTAAACCCTCATGAAATAACGAATATCTTAATTAAGAGAAAATATTTGCCTGTATCACTTTAGTGCTGTAAAATCTTGCAATTTTGGCTGATGTAATAGTTTTCAAATGTAGTAACACGTGCGAGTGCACAAGTAGACAGGTTATAGTGTGTCAAACTTTTGCCCACATAGGCATAATCAATTACTTAAAAACTATAAATTGGTTTGGGAGAGTCTGTGAGTGAAACATAATGTCGAAAGAGAAAACGTATCTTTTAATTATAACGAACAGAGTTAAAAGGGTCCAGGGGAGGCCTGTTCAAATTTGTTCAGTGCAGATTCTATCCAGTGTGCGTGGTGCCTTATAGTGTGAAAATAAGTGTTGGGACATCCCTCTAATTATTTATGTATGTTCAGGGTCCCCGCGCTTAGTCGAGGACACCGGCACAGGAAGAACATCTCCGCCTGAATGTGGTACCAGAGGCTCTCGACTTCGTCTGCCGGAGGGGATAGCGAGATGAGCACGCAAACCAACACTACAGGCACTGGAAGTAGGAACTCAAACACCACCACATGTGACAAACAAGGTGACCTCAAACCAATTATTATTATTTTATTTTGACCTACATAGACACCCAGATTTGTGCCGATAACACTTCAGAAAACTTGTGGGGTATGAGTGACACACTATCAACTTTCTTTCATCTTTTAAACGTTTTAGTTGGGCCCCAGTTTAACTGGACAGAATTGTGCGTGGATTTTGGGGGAATGTTGTATATTATGTACTAACTTGTATTAAGTGTAAGCCCGGGGGCTGGCATATATCCACGGCTACTTACAATTTATTCACTTTTTCGGTAAAAGGGGGTGGTTCAAGTATTAGGGGACTGGTATTTCAAATATGTAAGGGGGGTTCCGTTGGTGACAGGATGAACCCCACCGGCTGGTAGGGTTCAGCTATAATTTCTGTCAGGTTAGTTCAGATAATTACGGTCATTTCACATATTTAAATTACGTTTTGGGGTTATGTAAGGGTAATAAGCTTTCTGATTCAGTAACAGACCGGCCCCCTGTTTAATCCTGTGTAGGCAGGTTTGTATGCAGACATATGCATGCTCCATGCTTAGGAACATGTCGGCTACCGGGCCAATTCAGTTCTCTTAAAAAGCTTATATACCAGTAGGTCGCCTCACAGTTGTAAAAGCTCTTTAAATGTATTATTGTCAATTCAGTTTTCTTAAAAAGGTTATATACCAGTATGTCACCTCACTGTTGTAAATTGTTTTAATCATTATGCTAATCTAGATTTCTTACAAAAAAAATTTATAAATTATTATCTCACCAAATTCACAAATACAGTTCAGGTCACGGAAAGATTGTAGCTTACCTTCTTTTCTATTTATTATTGTCAGTTATATTTTTACTGATTTATTGATTATAATGTTACCAAGTTTAAGCGCACTTTAAAGTTGTATCTGGCATTCTGGCCAACCCAGGTTCGTGGGAGCACTAGTGATATAGATATATATATATATATATATTGTAACATGACAGATATAAGCATAATATTGAATGGCAATTGATCATTAGAATAATGAAGTTATAATGTTTAAATTTGGAAGAAAGCATTAAGTTTAATATAAATAAATTAATTCATAGCAACTGTGGAAAGAAATCATTATTATAAAGAAAATACAAGTTCAAATAAAAGGAGTTACTAGTGATGAGTCATCCAAGACCAGTCTCACAACCAAAGGTTTTCAAGGTATAACCCAGGAAGGTAAAAAAGTAAATAACCAAGCAGTACAGAATATGACCAAACCCACAACGAGGGAGAATAAATAGAATAGAAACCCTAAAATAAGCCAAGATCAACCAATACAGGTGGTGTATTTCTGAAATAAAGAAGAAGATGGAGAAGATCCCAAGAAACCTGATGGCATCAAGAAGAAGATGGAGAAGATACCAGTCCCAGAAGGCAGGAGAAAAGAAGACTGATGAAAGAAGAAGAAGGCAGCATCCTGAAGAAGATGTCATGCTCTTATAAAAGACACCCAAATCCCTATATCCCCAAAATAAATATCTAAAAACAAAAGTATAACGAAATAAAAACCACATGTATACAAATTTAAGAGAGAGAAGTGTATAAAGTAAAAGTTGCCTGTGAACTAAGATGAAACAATAATATAGTACCCATGGAACAAATCTCCATTGAAAAAACGCTAACCAATTTATTATGTTAATAAGACTATACGACCATTTAGCATTAACATAATATATAAGTGCAAAGTGAACCAGTGATAGTTTTGGGTATTATAAAAAATGAACCTTGTGTTTCATTCTTGGCAATCACAAACATTGGATGCAATGAAATATGCATTTTTCAATGACTTGAAATGTGTACTGTGGTAATATGTTGTTCATAAGACATGAATCTGTTTAAAATAACATTTTGTTTTACATGAAAAAAGAAAAACAGAGTTCATAATACCTTTTGAACAATTCATACTATTTATTTATTAATGACAGGGTACAATTCCCCAAAGACAATGGGTAAAAGACGGTATAAAAACTGTAGAATCCTACTTATTATAATAGTTAGAAATAAGAATATAAATATAAGGTTTTTATGTATATAGTAAAACAATGTTTAAAAATGTTTTAGATATAAGGCCATTTGTTTGGGTCTGATACAACTAACATCAGAACTATAAAAATAGTTACTGCTTGTAAATAGTAGAGAGTAATTAAGATGTTAGTTAGTAAAAAACCTTTTTTGTAAGCCATATTTCCATGTTTAGAAATAAGGATTTTGTTGCAAAATGTCTGACTTGAAGACAACCATTTATTTAAAAAAAATATTCTTTATTTTGTTTAACTATTATTTGTATTGTAACCAATACTAATTGTTTTTGTGTAATTTGAAAACATGTTTAATTTATAATACTATATGTAAAAGTCAGAGAGGGTATCACACATCATATATTGTTTGTAAAATATTTTGTAAGAAAAATTGTTAAAAAATCATAGGCCAAAAGAATGGAAACCAAACTTCATCAAAACAGAGAAATTGCTCATTTAAATGCAAATAAACAAAAGGGGTTTAGACAAAATAAACTTGAGATCAAGCCATATAATTGCACAAACCATTTAGAAAGATTTTAATAAATTATATTCAGAATTATAAATAAAAATGAAAATAACTAAACTCAGAAATTTAGACATGGGAGTCATATATTCCTGAATAATGTTTCAGAATACAACTAATTCAATTAATTACCAGAAAATAAGGGAATATGAACCCTTTAATACAATATAGGATTATTAATATTAAATATAACTGATAAAATGGCTGAATTTATATAATGACAGGAAGTAAATTTTGATGTTTTGACTTTTCAGAGTATACCAAACTGAAAGTAAAATTACTATTTTTTGGACAGAAAACACTATAAAACGGCATTATTTAATCTGAAAATAAGCTGAATGAACTGAAAGATTAATTTAAATAACATCTAGTGAATAAAATTGATAAATAACCCAAGTTTAGGTATTTATATAGTGAAATATTAAAGTGTGCACAGGATATGAAAAATATTTGAACAATGTTAAGAATAATATTATATGGGCTAAGAGTTTAATTGAAACTGAAGGAAACAGTTAGTTGATTATTGGAATTCGAACGGTTAACATAAACGAGAGTTTTGTGACAATCTAACCTATCTTACAAAGGTAAAGTTAAGTGGCGAACAGTACGTTACTGTGAAGTCGAGAGTGAATTATAAAATCCTTCCAGAACATATACATTGTGACAAAAACAATCAAGAAATACTAATTAACACTAAACAATACATTTCTACTCCGAAAAACACCACAAAACACCAGAAAACTGTATAATACCTTAACCAAATTAGTGTCGGAATTGGGAAAAGTGTTTTGACTTATAATTACACAGATATACTAAATACAACCCAGAATCACTACACCAGTTACTACACAACATTTAACAAGAGATTTGCAGACACAAGAACAGGAATACTGCCAGAAAATACATTATTTGGAACGCAGCAGGAACGAGCAACATTTTGATCAACTTGATGGCCGCCATTTGCTTTTGACAATTCCAGTGCCTTCTCCTAGTTCATATCAGCTGTTTGGTGAAAACAATTATTTTAATTTTCAAATTATTATTCAATGTTTGTGTTTAGTAATAATTATTCATTTGATGTAACGTTATACTTTTAAATATTAGCCCGATTTCTCTGACTTTGATAATAACTGGCTGTTTAAAGAACCCTGTATAATTTTTATATAATATACTTTGTAATTTTTTCGATATCCTGAGAATCGATATTAATCGATAAGAGTCAATATTGCCATTAATTAATAAAACTTTAATACTTTTCAATACTTAATAGTTCTTTATTTCTTCAATAATACTAATTACCAATAATATAATTCTAATTGATAATCTACAAGGACTTTACCACCTATAAGTGAAGATAACCTAAAAAATAAAAAGATAAACAAGTATCGATTGGTTTGAAGACAATCTTATGAGTGGTGATAGTTTATTTAAAGTATACCAAAACTCTAATAAAAATTTTCAGAAGAGCATTACACCTTTTAAAACTTCACAGCCCTATATTAATTAATTGATTGTAATTAATTAATTAATAAAATTAAAAATTTTTTTTTAATTATTTTTTTTATAAACATAATTTTATTTTAAATTTTCTTCAAAACAATAATTTTTGTTTTGAAACTTTCGGTGAAGTTGAACATACATTTCTTCATCAACATTACGCTACTCGACCAGTCTTGCTACCATTGGGACTCGACCAGCTGGGAAACTTAAGGAAGTGTTTCAGGCCAGTAAGACGTCGAGAGCCACACCAATTACACACCAATTAAACATATTACATTACAATTTATTTATATTATTACAAATTGGCTAGCCCAAACAGTGGGGCTTGATTACATCGGAGTCTCACACTTCACCATCTCTTATATTATCAACAACAACATATTACAATTTACTTATTTTATTACAAATTGGCGCACAACTTTAGGGGCTTTAATTAGCGATTGGAAGGCCAATACATTCTGCCCAATCACTAGTTGGAGCTAGGCAACAGCTACAAAGCCAGAGAAAGATAATAAACAGGGAACAACAACAAGCAAAATGGCAGAACTTACACAAGAAGAAGCGGACAAGATAATAGGAATGTTACAACAAATGATGGACGAGGACAGACGGTGCAAACAAGAATTGAGTCAAATGATAAAGGAGAGCAACCAATCCTTGAAAAAAGAATTGTGTGACCAACTGGACAATATCAATAAGAAGCCGGAAGAGGACATCAAGGAAAAGAAAATGGACGAAAATAATAAGAAATTGGACTCTACAAAGGAAGACTTGAGTAAGAAGATGGGAAGTGATATCCAGTCTCTGAAAGAAGATATCAAATCCAGCAAGGAAGAAACAAATAAGAAGATAGAAGAAAACAGCAAGAAGATGGAAGAGAAGATGGGGAAGAAATTAGAAGAATTGAAGGAGGATTCGAGTAAAAGTATAAGAGAGAGCAACCAATCCTTGAAAGAAGAATTCGGTGAGAAACTGGATGAAACGAATAAGAAAAGGGAAGAGGAGCATCAAAAATGGATTAAGGAAATAAGAGAGAACCGATTAAAAAGGGAAAAGGAGCGTCCAAAATGGGTTAAGGAAATGAAAGAGAACAGATTAAAAAGGGAAGAGGAGCATCAAAAATGGATTAAGGAAATAAGAGAGAACAGATTAAAAAGGGAAGAGGAGCATCAAAAATGGATTAAAGAAATAAGAGAGGACAGATTAAAAAAGGAAGAATTAAGAAAGGAGAAGACCGAAGAAATAAAAAATGATAGCCAACCAGAAACAGAAGAAGTACTAAATGATAAAACGCAGGAAGATAGCCAACCAGAACCAGAAGAAGTACTAAATGATAAAACGCAGGAAGATATAATGGTGGTACCTGAAATTGAAACTAACCGAAACCAGGAAAGTATTAAACAAAGGGAAGGAGAATCAAGGATGAGAAAAATATATCCAAGAAATGTAATAAAAACTAAGGAAGAGTTGGAGATGATGAACCATGGATTAATTGATGACAATAATATCCCAATTACCAATGACAAAGACATCATGAATTCCAGGAATTACAGAAGGAGAATCGAAGTAATTTCAGAAATAATTTACCACAAGACAGTAGTCTACCACTGGGAAAGGACCAGAGGTAAACAGAATACGACATGTGGAACAGACCAATTTCAGCGCAAGACTGGACAATGTTTTTCAGAAAGATGGAAATGTGATATCGTACCAGACTGTAATGATGACACAGATGAATCACCAGAATGTATTCCATTAACGTGCCATCTAGGACAGTTCCAGGGTACGGTTAGACTAAAATATATTCCTTCAGAGTGGATATGTGATGGTAAACCAGCTTATGGTGTTTCAGATAAACAAATAATAAGTGAGAACCCAGGTGAAGATCCTCACATATATTTGTCAGGTAACACAAAACACGGACCAGAGAAGTATTGGTGTATACAATATGATGATAGAGGGAGCCAGCCCAATAATTACGACGGCCCTAACAACCCGCCGCGTAATGACCAGTTTAGCAGTAATTTTAACGGCATTAGGAATAACAACCCCTATCCAAACAGTAGAAACAATTTTTATCAACATAATAATAATATTCTATACAGTCAGAGAAATCCATATCCCAACAATAATGATGACAGCCCTTACCCACCTAACCGAAATTACTATAATAATAACTTTAGTAATAACAATAATAACAGTAATAATAACCGAGTGTCGCGCCCTAGGATAAATTTTATAAGAGCAACTGAGATGATGGACCCTGGTTGACACAGATACCACACACCATCAAGAAAAGGGACGGAGATCATGATAACCGACTACGGCGAAAAACAACGGTGAAGGAGACGGAATAAATATCATTGAAAGGAAATGATATGGAGAATAAACATAGAAACAAAACTGGGTTTTATGAATGAAGACTATTTAAGAAAATGCACATTATAAATAAAAATATGAGCAATGGAACGACATAAAGAAAATCGTACATCTTCCTGGGTATATAAAAGAAAAGAAAATTTATAAGAAAAGGAAAAGTGAAAATCAACTTATTAAAGTATAAATAATATGGTCCAGTGTAGAGTACAATATATGCCCATATGTTGTGGTAAATGATAAGCATAACAATACATATGAGTTGAAGGAAATCGTTTCAGGAAAAATCAAAGGAGTGTACAATCAAGCTTCTATGAAGAAATATTATGAAGAATGAGTTGTGAGTTTTAGAATTTTGAATTTATTAATTTTTAAAAAATCCTAAAATAATGTAAGTACATCTTACAACCTAATATTTTGAGAAGAACATTCTGGAGAATTAAAAGAAAAAGAATTTTTAATAATTTTGAAAAAATCCTAAAATAATGTAAGTACATCTTACAACCTAATATTTTGAGAAGAACATTTTGGAGAATTATAAGAAGAAGGAATTTAGAATTTTTATTTTAAAAATTCGGAAATAATGTAAGTACATCTTACAACCTAATATTTTGAAAAGAACATTCTGGAGAATTAAAAGAAGAAGAATTTTTTAATTTAATATTTTAAAAAATTTTAAAATAATGTAAGTACATCTTACAACCTAATATTTTGAGAAGAACAATCTGGAGAATTATAAGAAGAAGGAATTTTGAATTTATTTAAAAAAAAAAAAATCCTAAAATAATGTAAGTACATCTTACAACCTAATATTTTGAGAAGAACATTCTGGAGAATTAAACGAAGAAGAAGTTTTTTTATATTATTTTAAAAAATTCTAAAAATATGTAAGCACAACTTACAACCTAATAATTTTGGAACAAACTTTATGGAAGAGAGAAAAAGAAAGAATTTTGAATATAACTTATTCTAAAATGTGTAAGAACATCTTACTACAACCTGATGATTTTGGAACAAACTTTATGGAAGAAAGAAAAAGAAAGACTTTTGAATTGAAATATAATTATAAAAATTTAAAATTGAGTAAGTACATCTTACTACAACCTAATAATTTTGGAACAAACTTTATGAAAGAAAAAGAAAGACTTTTGAATTGAAATATAATTATAAAAATTTAAAATTGAATAAGTACATCTTACTACAACCTGATAATTTAGAACAAAACTTTATGGAAGAAAGAGAAAGAGAGAGAATTTTGAACTTAATTTAAAAAATTTAAAATTAAGTAAGCACAGCTTACTACCACTGAATTATGAGAAAAACATTTTGGAAGAATTAAGAAGAAAGGAATTTTGAATTTAATATACAAAAAATTTAAAAATGAAGTAAGACCAACTTACTATAACTAAGTTTATGAGAAAACTTTATGGTAAATAATTAAGAAGAATTTGATTTTTGGAAAAATACCAAAACATTCAGAAATAATAGTAAGATAACAGTACTATAAACAATTCTGAATGAAACAATTCTGGGAATAAATGAATTAAACAGAATTTGAATGTTGATAGAACGTCAGTACTTTGAAACAAGATAAGATCAACATATTACGAGGATTTATGAGAAATATTTTTCAATTAAATAAAAAGAATAGTTTAAATTTTACATTAAAACTAACCAAGTTCCAAAAAATAATTATGTGTCAATTATGATTGAATTGAGAAGAAAATAAAGTGATTAATTCAGAAAAGAGAATTAACGTTAATCCAGAATAAATGCTAGATATTCACAATAGCATCTGAAGGAGTAGAGAAGAATAACAAAAAAGAGTGTAATATGCCAGAGAAAAAAAAAATTTGGAAGCAAAGAGACTAATTACCTATGAAACGATAATGAAAACAGTTAATTAAGAGCAAAGAAGAACAACTCATACCAAACATATAGAGAAGATGATTTTGAACCAATGATAATAATAAGACCTATATGAAATGCAAAGAGAAGAAATACCACATGAAATATGATATAAATGAATTAATGTTAATGAATGCGAAGGCAGATTAATAACTTTCAAAGAGAAAGGAAAGAACCAAAATGTTTAAATAAAATGATCAATATAACAACCTGTATATCTAATGTAAAGATACAATGTTAAAAAATTAAATATAATATATTAAGACCATTCAAATAATGAATAAGAAAGACTATATATAAAGACCATGCTAATACTATGAGTAACCAGAAGAAAATATAACGAGAATTCAGATGGAGAAGAAAGAGAGTTACACTGTAAACAGTAACCAGAATTATTAAAAGAAAGGTTTTCAACCATAATTAAAATTAATATATCAGACAAGTTAAGAGTTTTGAAAAAATATATATGTAATGAGTATAATAATAATTATGAAGATTTATTAAGATAGAAAATGTGAGATAATCTGAGAGACTACGAAGTGGAGAATCCAAAGATATTTTTATTAGTCGAAAATGAGACTACTTTTTGTTTATTTATTCGATGACTGGCTGAAGATAATTCCAGCAGCATTATGTTTTTTGAGCAGGGATGGATATGCCTCTGTACTCAATTTATAGAAGTGGTGTATGGCCAGCAGAGAAGTAGCGTACAGTGCCCCTCTGATCTGCCCCAGCCCACGTGATAGGGAATGTTAGGGAATTAATATCCCAAGGATGCAACACGAAGTTGATAAAGGAAGAAAATGTATTACAATAATAATATATCTCAGAAGACACTAACTATCCGAAAAGGATCAGTAGTAAAACAAATAATTATATATATAAAATTAATTAAACTCTAATTATAAAAAAGTCGATATAAAAATGGAGAAGAAAATGAATTATAAGAAATGATGAAATTATCATAAGAAATTATTTCATCCATAAACATGTCTGAAATAATTACTTCTGGAGGGGAGCAATCTGTAACATGACAGATATAAGCATAATATTGAATGGCAATTGATCGTTAGAATAATGAAGTTATAATGTTTAAATTTGGAAGAAAGCATTAAGTTTAATATAAATAAATTAATTCATAGCAACTGTGGAAAGAAATCATTATTATAAAGAAAATACAAGTTCAAATAAAAGGAGTTACTAGTGATGAGTCATCCAAGACCAGTCTCACAACCAAAGGTTTTCAAGGTATAACCCAGGAAGGTAAAAAAGTAAATAACCAAGCAGTACAGAATATGACCAAACCCACAACGAGGGAGAATAAATAGAATAGAAACCCTAAAATAAGCCAAGATCAACCAATACAGGTGGTGTATTTCTGAAATAAAGAAGACGATGGAGAAGATCCCAAGAAACCTGATGGCATCAAGAAGAAGATGGAGAAGATACCAGTCCCAGAAGGCAGGAGAAAAGAAGACTGATGAAAGAAGAAGAAGGCAGCATCCTGAAGAAGATGTCATGCTCTTATAAAAGACACCCAAATCCCTATATCCCCAAAATAAATATCTAAAAACAAAAGTATAACGAAATAAAAACCACATGTATACAAATTTAAGAGAGAGAAGTGTATAAAGTAAAAGTTGCCTGTGAACTAAGATGAAACAATAATATAGTACCCATGGAACAAATCTCCATTGAAAAAACGCTAACCAATTTATTATGTTAATAAGACTATACGACCATTTAGCATTAACATAATATATAAGTGCAAAGTGAACCAGTGATAGTTTTGGGTATTATAAAAAATGAACCTTGTGTTTCATTCTTGGCAATCACAAACATTGGATGCAATGAAATATGCATTTTTCAATGACTTGAAATGTGTACTGTGACAATATGTTGTTCATAAGACATGAATCTGTTTAAAATAACATTTTGTTTTACATGAAAAAAGAAAAACAGAGTTCATAATACCTTTTGAACAATTCATACTATTTATTTATTAATGACAGGGTACAATTCCCCAAAGACAATGGGTAAAAGACGGTATAAAAACTGTAGAATCCTACTTATTATAATAGTTAGAAATAAGAATATAAATATAAGGTTTTTATGTATATAGTAAAAGAATGTTTAAAAATGTTTTAGATATAAGGCCATTTGTTTGGGTCTGATACAACTAACATCAGAACTATAAAAATAGTTACTGCTTGTAAATAGTAGAGAGTAATTAAGATGTTAGTTAGTAAAAAACCTTTTTTGTAAGCCATATTTCCATGTTTAGAAATAAGGATTTTGTTGCAAAATGTCTGACTTGAAGACAACCATTTATTTAAAAAAAATATTCTTTATTTTGTTTAACTATTATTTGTATTGTAACCAATACTAATTGTTTTTGTGTAATTTGAAAACATGTTTAATTTATAATACTATATGTAAAAGTCAGAGAGGGTATCACACATCATATATTGTTTGTAAAATATTTTGTAAGAAAAATTGTTAAAAAATCATAGGCCAAAAGAATGGAAACCAAACTTCATCAAAACAGAGAAATTGCTCATTTAAATGCAAATAAACAAAAGGGGTTTAGACAAAATAAACTTGAGATCAAGCCATATAATTGCACAAACCATTTAGAAAGATTTTAATAAATTATATTCAGAATTATAAATAAAAATGAAAATAACTAAACTCAGAAATTTAGACATGGGAGTCATATATTCCTGAATAATGTTTCAGAATACAACTAATTCAATTAATTACCAGAAAATAAGGGAATATGAACCCTTTAATACAATATAGGATTATTAATATTAAATATAACTGATAAAATGGCTGAATTTATATAATGACAGGAAGTAAATTTTGATGTTTTGACTTTTCAGAGTATACCAAACTGAAAGTAAAATTACTATTTTTTGGACAGAAAACACTATAAAACGGCATTATTTAATCTGAAAATAAGCTGAATGAACTGAAAGATTAATTTAAATAACATCTAGTGAATAAAATTGATAAATAACCCAAGTTTAGGTATTTATATAGTGAAATATTAAAGTGTGCACAGGATATGAAAAATATTTGAACAATGTTAAGAATAATATTATATGGGCTAAGAGTTTAATTGAAACTGAAGGAAACAGTTAGTTGATTATTGGAATTCGAACGGTTAACATAAACGAGAGTTTTGTGACAATCTAACCTATCTTACAAAGGTAAAGTTAAGTGGCGAACAGTACGTTACTGTGAAGTCGAGAGTGAATTATAAAATCCTTCCAGAACATATACATTGTGACAAAAACAATCAATAAATACTAATTAACACTAAACAATACATTTCTACTCCGAAAAACACCACAAAACACCAGAAAACTGTATAATACCTTAACCAAATTAGTGTCGGAATTGGGAAAAGTGTTTTGACTTATAATTACACAGATATACTAAATACAACCCAGAATCACTACACCAGTCACTACACAACATTTAACAAGAGATTTGCAGACACAAGAACAGGAATACTGCCAGAAAATACATTATTTGGAACGCAGCAGGAACGAGCAACATTTTGATCAACTTGATGGCCGCCATTTGCTTTTGACAATTCCAGTGCCTTCTCCTAGTTCATATCAGCTGTTTGGTGAAAACAATTATTTTAATTTTCAAATTATTATTCAATGTTTGTGTTTAGTAATAATTATTCATTTGATGTAACGTTATACTTTTAAATATTAGCCCGATTTCTCTGACTTTGATAATAACTGGCTGTTTAAAGAACCCTGTATAATTTTTATATAATATACTTTGTAATTTTTTCGATATCCTGAGAATCGATATTAATCGATAAGAGTCAATATTGCCATTAATTAATAAAACTTTAATACTTTTCAATACTTAATAGTTCTTTATTTCTTCAATAATACTAATTACCAATAATATAATTCTAATTGATAATCTACAAGGACTTTACCACCTATAAGTGAAGATAACCTAAAAAATAAAAAGATAAACAAGTATCGATTGGTTTGAAGACAATCTTATGAGTGGTGATAGTTTATTTAAAGTATACCAAAACTCTAATAAAAATTTTCAGAAGAGCATTACACCTTTTAAAACTTCACAGCCCTATATTAATTAATTGATTGTAATTAATTAATTAATAAAATTAAAAAAAATTTTTTAATTATTTTTTTTTATAAACATAATTTTATTTTAAATTTTCTTCAAAACAATAATTTTTGTTTTGAAACTTTCGGTGAAGTTGAACATACATTTCTTCATCAACATTACGCTACTCGACCAGTCTTGCTACCATTGGGACTCGACCAGCTGGGAAACTTAAGGAAGTGTTTCAGGCCAGTAAGACGTCGAGAGCCACACCAATTACACACCAATTAAACATATTACATTACAATTTATTTATATTATTACAAATTGGCTAGCCCAAACAGTGGGGCTTGATTACATCGGAGTCTCACACTTCACCATCTCTTATATTATCAACAACAACATATTACAATTTACTTATTTTATTACAAATTGGCGCACAACTTTAGGGGCTTTAATTAGCGATTGGAAGGCCAATACATTCTGCCCAATCACTAGTTGGAGCTAGGCAACAGCTACAAAGCCAGAGAAAGATAATAAACAGGGAACAACGACAAGCAAAATGGCAGAACTTACACAAGAAGAAGCGGACAAGATAATAGGAATGTTACAACAAATGATGGACGAGGACAGACGGTGCAAACAAGAATTGAGTCAAATGATAAAGGAGAGCAACCAATCCTTGAAAAAAGAATTGTGTGACCAACTGGACAATATCAATAAGAAGCCGGAAGAGGACATCAAGGAAAAGAAAATGGACGAAAATAATAAGAAATTGGACTCTACAAAGGAAGACTTGAGTAAGAAGATGGGAAGTGATATCCAGTCTCTGAAAGAAGATATCAAATCCAGCAAGGAAGAAACAAATAAGAAGATAGAAGAAAACAGCAAGAAGATGGAAGAGAAGATGGGGAAGAAATTAGAAGAATTGAAGGAGGATTCGAGTAAAAGTATAAGAGAGAGCAACCAATCCTTGAAAGAAGAATTCGGTGAGAAACTGGATGAAACGAATAAGAAAAGGGAAGAGGAGCATCAAAAATGGATTAAGGAAATAAGAGAGAACCGATTAAAAAGGGAAAAGGAGCGTCCAAAATGGGTTAAGGAAATGAAAGAGAACAGATTAAAAAGGGAAGAGGAGCATCAAAAATGGATTAAGGAAATAAGAGAGAACAGATTAAAAAGGGAAGAGGAGCATCAAAAATGGATTAAAGAAATAAGAGAGGACAGATTAAAAAAGGAAGAATTAAGAAAGGAGAAGACCGAAGAAATAAAAAATGATAGCCAACCAGAAACAGAAGAAGTACTAAATGATAAAACGCAGGAAGATAGCCAACCAGAACCAGAAGAAGTACTAAATGATAAAACGCAGGAAGATATAATGGTGGTACCTGAAATTGAAACTAACCGAAACCAGGAAAGTATTAAACAAAGGGAAGGAGAATCAAGGATGAGAAAAATATATCCAAGAAATGTAATAAAAACGAAGGAAGAGTTGGAGATGATGAACCATGGATTAATTGATGACAATAATATCCCAATTACCAATGACAAAGACATCATGAATTCCAGGAATTACAGAAGGAGAATCGAAGTAATTTCAGAAATAATTTACCACAAGACAGTAGTCTACCACTGGGAAAGGACCAGAGGTAAACAGAATACGACATGTGGAACAGACCAATTTCAGCGCAAGACTGGACAATGTTTTTCAGAAAGATGGAAATGTGATATCGTACCAGACTGTAATGATGACACAGATGAATCACCAGAATGTATTCCATTAACGTGCCATCTAGGACAGTTCCAGGGTACGGTTAGACTAAAATATATTCCTTCAGAGTGGATATGTGATGGTAAACCAGCTTATGGTGTTTCAGATAAACAAATAATAAGTGAGAACCCAGGTGAAGATCCTCACATATATTTGTCAGGTAACACAAAACACGGACCAGAGAAGTATTGGTGTATACAATATGATGATAGAGGGAGCCAGCCCAATAATTACGACGGCCCTAACAACCCGCCGCGTAATGACCAGTTTAGCAGTAATTTTAACGGCATTAGGAATAACAACCCCTATCCAAACAGTAGAAACAATTTTTATCAACATAATAATAATATTCTATACAGTCAGAGAAATCCATATCCCAACAATAATGATGACAGCCCTTACCCACCTAACCGAAATTACTATAATAATAACTTTAGTAATAACAATAATAACAGTAATAATAACCGAGTGTCGCGCCCTAGGATAAATTTTATAAGAGCAACTGAGATGATGGACCCTGGTTGACACAGATACCACACACCATCAAGAAAAGGGACGGAGATCATGATAACCGACTACGGCGAAAAACAACGGTGAAGGAGACGGAATAAATATCATTGAAAGGAAATGATATGGAGAATAAACATAGAAACAAAACTGGGTTTTATGAATGAAGACTATTTAAGAAAATGCACATTATAAATAAAAATATGAGCAATGGAACGACATAAAGAAAATCGTACATCTTCCTGGGTATATAAAAGAAAAGAAAATTTATAAGAAAAGGAAAAGTGAAAATCAACTTATTAAAGTATAAATAATATGGTCCAGTGTAGAGTACAATATATGCCCATATGTTGTGGTAAATGATAAGCATAACAATACATTATGAGTTGAAGGAAATCGTTTCAGGAAAAATCAAAGGAGTGTACAATCAAGCTTCTATGAAGAAATATTATGAAGAATGAGTTGTGAGTTTTAGAATTTTGAATTTATTAATTTTTAAAAAATCCTAAAATAATGTAAGTACATCTTACAACCTAATATTTTGAGAAGAACATTCTGGAGAATTAAAAGAAAAAGAATTTTTAATAATTTTGAAAAAATCCTAAAATAATGTAAGTACATCTTACAACCTAATATTTTGAGAAGAACATTTTGGAGAATTATAAGAAGAAGGAATTTAGAATTTTTATTTTAAAAATTCGGAAATAATGTAAGTACATCTTACAACCTAATATTTTGAAAAGAACATTCTGGAGAATTAAAAGAAGAAGAATTTTTTAATTTAATATTTTAAAAAATTTTAAAATAATGTAAGTACATCTTACAACCTAATATTTTGAGAAGAACAATCTGGAGAATTATAAGAAGAAGGAATTTTGAATTTATTAAAAAAAAAAAAAATCCTAAAATAATGTAAGTACATCTTACAACCTAATATTTTGAGAAGAACATTCTGGAGAATTAAACGAAGAAGAAGTTTTTTTATATTATTTTAAAAAATTCTAAAAATATGTAAGCACAACTTACAACCTAATAATTTTGGAACAAACTTTATGGAAGAGAGAAAAAGAAAGAATTTTGAATATAACTTATTCTAAAATGTGTAAGAACATCTTACTACAACCTGATGATTTTGGAACAAACTTTATGGAAGAAAGAAAAAGAAAGACTTTTGAATTGAAATATAATTATAAAAATTTAAAATTGAGTAAGTACATCTTACTACAACCTAATAATTTTGGAACAAACTTTATGAAAGAAAAAGAAAGACTTTTGAATTGAAATATAATTATAAAAATTTAAAATTGAATAAGTACATCTTACTACAACCTGATAATTTAGAACAAAACTTTATGGAAGAAAGAGAAAGAGAGAGAATTTTGAACTTAATTTAAAAAATTTAAAATTAAGTAAGCACAGCTTACTACCACTGAATTATGAGAAAAACATTTTGGAAGAATTAAGAAGAAAGGAATTTTGAATTTAATATACAAAAAATTTAAAAATGAAGTAAGACCAACTTACTATAACTAAGTTTATGAGAAAACTTTATGGTAAATAATTAAGAAGAATTTGATTTTTGGAAAAATACCAAAACATTCAGAAATAATAGTAAGATAACAGTACTATAAACAATTCTGAATGAAACAATTCTGGGAATAAATGAATTAAACAGAATTTGAATGTTGATAGAACGTCAGTACTTTGAAACAAGATAAGATCAACATATTACGAGGATTTATGAGAAATATTTTTCAATTAAATAAAAAGAATAGTTTAAATTTTACATTAAAACTAACCAAGTTCCAAAAAATAATTATGTGTCAATTATGATTGAATTGAGAAGAAAATAAAGTGATTAATTCAGAAAAGAGAATTAACGTTAATCCAGAATAAATGCTAGATATTCACAATAGCATCTGAAGGAGTAGAGAAGAATAACAAAAAAGAGTGTAATATGCCAGAGAAAAAAAAAAAATTTGGAAGCAAAGAGACTAATTACCTATGAAACGATAATGAAAACAGTTAATTAAGAGCAAAGAAGAACAACTCATACCAAACATATAGAGAAGATGATTTTGAACCAATGATAATAATAAGACCTATATGAAATGCAAAGAGAAGAAATACCACATGAAATATGATATAAATGAATTAATGTTAATGAATGCGAAGGCAGATTAATAACTTTCAAAGAGAAAGGAAAGAACCAAAATGTTTAAATAAAATGATCAATATAACAACCTGTATATCTAATGTAAAGATACAATGTTAAAAAATTAAATATAATATATTAAGACCATTCAAATAATGAATAAGAAAGACTATATATAAAGACCATGCTAATACTATGAGTAACCAGAAGAAAATATAAAGAGAATTCAGATGGAGAAGAAAGAGAGTTACACTGTAAACAGTAACCAGAATTATTAAAAGAAAGGTTTTCAACCATAATTAAAATTAATATATCAGACAAGTTAAGAGTTTTGAAAAAATATATATGTAATGAGTATAATAATAATTATGAAGATTTATTAAGATAGAAAATGTAAGATAATCTGAGAGACTACGAAGTGGAGAATCCAAAGATATTTTTATTAGTCGAAAATGAGACTACTTTTTGTTTATTTATTCGATGACTGGCTGAAGATAATTCCAGCAGCATTATGTTTTTTGAGCAGGGATGGATATGCCTCTGTACTCAATTTATAGAAGTGGTGTATGGCCAGCAGAGAAGTAGCGTACAGTGCCCCTCTGATCTGCCCCAGCCCACGTGATAGGGAATGTTAGGGAATTAATATCCCAAGGATGCAACACGAAGTTGATAAAGGAAGAAAATGTATTACAATAATAATATATCTCAGAAGACACTAACTATCCGAAAAGGATCAGTAGTAAAACAAATAATTATATATATAAAATTAATTAAACTCTAATTATAAAAAAGTCGATATAAAAATGGAGAAGAAAATGAATTATAAGAAATGATGAAATTATCATAAGAAATTATTTCATCCATAAACATGTCTGAAATAATTACTTCTGGAGGGGAGCAATCTGTAACATGACAGATATAAGCATAATATTGAATGGCAATTGATCATTAGAATAATGAAGTTATAATGTTTAAATTTGGAAGAAAGCATTAAGTTTAATATAAATTAATTAATTCATAGCAACTGTGGAAAGAAATCATTATTATAAAGAAAATACAAGTTCAAATAAAAGGAGTTACTAGTGATGAGTCATCCAAGACCAGTCTCACAACCAAAGGTTTTCAAGGTATAACCCAGGAAGGTAAAAAAGTAAATAACCAAGCAGTACAGAATATGACCAAACCCACAACGAGGGAGAATAAATAGAATAGAAACCCTAAAATAAGCCAAGATCAACCAATACAGGTGGTGTATTTCTGAAATAAAGAAGACGATGGAGAAGATCCCAAGAAACCTGATGGCATCAAGAAGAAGATGGAGAAGATACCAGTCCCAGAAGGCAGGAGAAAAGAAGACTGATGAAAGAAGAAGAAGGCAGCATCCTGAAGAAGATGTCATGCTCTTATAAAAGACACCCAAATCCCTATATCCCCAAAATAAATATCTAAAAACAAAAGTATAACGAAATAAAAACCACATGTATACAAATTTAAGAGAGAGAAGTGTATAAAGTAAAAGTTGCCTGTGAACTAAGATGAAACAATAATATAGTACCCATGGAACAAATCTCCATTGAAAAAACGCTAACCAATTTATTATGTTAATAAGACTATACGACCATTTAGCATTAACATAATATATAAGTGCAAAGTGAACCAGTGATAGTTTTGGGTATTATAAAAAATGAACCTTGTGTTTCATTCTTGGCAATCACAAACATTGGATGCAATGAAATATGCATTTTTCAATGACTTGAAATGTGTACTGTGACAATATGTTGTTCATAAGACATGAATCTGTTTCAAATAACATTTTGTTTTACATGAAAAAAGAAAAACAGAGTTCATAATACCTTTTGAACAATTCATACTATTTATTTATTAATGACAGGGTACAATTCCCCAAAGACAATGGGTAAAAGACGGTATAAAAACTGTAGAATCCTACTTATTATAATAGTTAGAAATAAGAATATAAATATAAGGTTTTTATGTATATAGTAAAAGAATGTTTAAAAATGTTTTAGATATAAGGCCATTTGTTTGGGTCTGATACAACTAACATCAGAACTATAAAAATAGTTACTGCTTGTAAATAGTAGAGAGTAATTAAGATGTTAGTTAGTAAAAAACCTTTTTTGTAAGCCATATTTCCATGTTTAGAAATAAGGATTTTGTTGCAAAATGTCTGACTTGAAGACAACCATTTATTTAAAAAAAATATTCTTTATTTTGTTTAACTATTATTTGTATTGTAACCAATACTAATTGTTTTTGTGTAATTTGAAAACATGTTTAATTTATAATACTATATGTAAAAGTCAGAGAGGGTATCACACATCATATATTGTTTGTAAAATATTTTGTAAGAAAAATTGTTAAAAAATCATAGGCCAAAAGAATGGAAACCAAACTTCATCAAAACAGAGAAATTGCTCATTTAAATGCAAATAAACAAAAGGGGTTTAGACAAAATAAACTTGAGATCAAGCCATATAATTGCACAAACCATTTAGAAAGATTTTAATAAATTATATTCAGAATTATAAATAAAAATGAAAATAACTAAACTCAGAAATTTAGACATGGGAGTCATATATTCCTGAATAATGTTTCAGAATACAACTAATTCAATTAATTACCAGAAAATAAGGGAATATGAACCCTTTAATACAATATAGGATTATTAATATTAAATATAACTGATAAAATGGCTGAATTTATATAATGACAGGAAGTAAATTTTGATGTTTTGACTTTTCAGAGTATACCAAACTGAAAGTAAAATTACTATTTTTTGGACAGAAAAAACTATAAAACGGCATTATTTAATCTGAAAATAAGCTGAATGAACTGAAAGATTAATTTAAATAACATCTAGTGAATAAAATTGATAAATAACCCAAGTTTAGGTATTTATATAGTGAAATATTAAAGTGTGCACAGGATATGAAAAATATTTGAACAATGTTAAGAATAATATTATATGGGCTAAGAGTTTAATTGAAACTGAAGGAAACAGTTAGTTGATTATTGGAATTCGAACGGTTAACATAAACGAGAGTTTTGTGACAATCTAACCTATCTTACAAAGGTAAAGTTAAGTGGCGAACAGTACGTTACTGTGAAGTCGAGAGTGAATTATAAAATCCTTCCAGAACATATACATTGTGACAAAAACAATCAAGAAATACTAATTAACACTAAACAATACATTTCTACTCCGAAAAACACCACAAAACACCAGAAAACTGTATAATACCTTAACCAAATTAGTGTCGGAATTGGGAAAAGTGTTTTGACTTATAATTACACAGATATACTAAATACAACCCAGAATCACTACACCAGTCACTACACAACATTTAACAAGAGATTTGCAGACACAAGAACAGGAATACTGCCAGAAAATACATTATTTGGAACGCAGCAGGAACGAGCAACATTTTGATCAACTTGATGGCCGCCATTTGCTTTTGACAATTCCAGTGCCTTCTCCTAGTTCATATCAGCTGTTTGGTGAAAACAATTATTTTAATTTTCAAATTATTATTCAATGTTTGTGTTTAGTAATAATTATTCATTTGATGTAACGTTATACTTTTAAATATTAGCCCGATTTCTCTGACTTTGATAATAACTGGCTGTTTAAAGAACCCTGTATAATTTTTATATAATATACTTTGTAATTTTTTCGATATCCTGAGAATCGATATTAATCGATAAGAGTCAATATTGCCATTAATTAATAAAACTTTAATACTTTTCAATACTTAATAGTTCTTTATTTCTTCAATAATACTAATTACCAATAATATAATTCTAATTGATAATCTACAAGGACTTTACCACCTATAAGTGAAGATAACCTAAAAAATAAAAAGATAAACAAGTATCGATTGGTTTGAAGACAATCTTATGAGTGGTGATAGTTTATTTAAAGTATACCAAAACTCTAATAAAAATTTTCAGAAGAGCATTACACCTTTTAAAACTTCACAGCCCTATATTAATTAATTGATTGTAATTAATTAATTAATAAAATTAAAAATTTTTTTTTAATTATTTTTTTTTATAAACATAATTTTATTTTAAATTTTCTTCAAAACAATAATTTTTGTTTTGAAACTTTCGGTGAAGTTGAACATACATTTCTTCATCAACATTACGCTACTCGACCAGTCTTGCTACCATTGGGACTCGACCAGCTGGGAAACTTAAGGAAGTGTTTCAGGCCAGTAAGACGTCGAGAGCCACACCAATTACACACCAATTAAACATATTACATTACAATTTATTTATATTATTACAAATTGGCTAGCCCAAACAGTGGGGCTTGATTACATCGGAGTCTCACACTTCACCATCTCTTATATTATCAACAACAACATATTACAATTTACTTATTTTATTACAAATTGGCGCACAACTTTAGGGGCTTTAATTAGCGATTGGAAGGCCAATACATTCTGCCCAATCACTAGTTGGAGCTAGGCAACAGCTACAAAGCCAGAGAAAGATAATAAACAGGGAACAACGACAAGCAAAATGGCAGAACTTACACAAGAAGAAGCGGACAAGATAATAGGAATGTTACAACAAATGATGGACGAGGACAGACGGTGCAAACAAGAATTGAGTCAAATGATAAAGGAGAGCAACCAATCCTTGAAAAAAGAATTGTGTGACCAACTGGACAATATCAATAAGAAGCCGGAAGAGGACATCAAGGAAAAGAAAATGGACGAAAATAATAAGAAATTGGACTCTACAAAGGAAGACTTGAGTAAGAAGATGGGAAGTGATATCCAGTCTCTGAAAGAAGATATCAAATCCAGCAAGGAAGAAACAAATAAGAAGATAGAAGAAAACAGCAAGAAGATGGAAGAGAAGATGGGGAAGAAATTAGAAGAATTGAAGGAGGATTCGAGTAAAAGTATAAGAGAGAGCAACCAATCCTTGAAAGAAGAATTCGGTGAGAAACTGGATGAAACGAATAAGAAAAGGGAAGAGGAGCATCAAAAATGGATTAAGGAAATAAGAGAGAACCGATTAAAAAGGGAAAAGGAGCGTCCAAAATGGGTTAAGGAAATGAAAGAGAACAGATTAAAAAGGGAAGAGGAGCATCAAAAATGGATTAAGGAAATAAGAGAGAACAGATTAAAAAGGGAAGAGGAGCATCAAAAATGGATTAAAGAAATAAGAGAGGACAGATTAAAAAAGGAAGAATTAAGAAAGGAGAAGACCGAAGAAATAAAAAATGATAGCCAACCAGAAACAGAAGAAGTACTAAATGATAAAACGCAGGAAGATAGCCAACCAGAACCAGAAGAAGTACTAAATGATAAAACGCAGGAAGATATAATGGTGGTACCTGAAATTGAAACTAACCGAAACCAGGAAAGTATTAAACAAAGGGAAGGAGAATCAAGGATGAGAAAAATATATCCAAGAAATGTAATAAAAACGAAGGAAGAGTTGGAGATGATGAACCATGGATTAATTGATGACAATAATATCCCAATTACCAATGACAAAGACATCATGAATTCCAGGAATTACAGAAGGAGAATCGAAGTAATTTCAGAAATAATTTACCACAAGACAGTAGTCTACCACTGGGAAAGGACCAGAGGTAAACAGAATACGACATGTGGAACAGACCAATTTCAGCGCAAGACTGGACAATGTTTTTCAGAAAGATGGAAATGTGATATCGTACCAGACTGTAATGATGACACAGATGAATCACCAGAATGTATTCCATTAACGTGCCATCTAGGACAGTTCCAGGGTACGGTTAGACTAAAATATATTCCTTCAGAGTGGATATGTGATGGTAAACCAGCTTATGGTGTTTCAGATAAACAAATAATAAGTGAGAACCCAGGTGAAGATCCTCACATATATTTGTCAGGTAACACAAAACACGGACCAGAGAAGTATTGGTGTATACAATATGATGATAGAGGGAGCCAGCCCAATAATTACGACGGCCCTAACAACCCGCCGCGTAATGACCAGTTTAGCAGTAATTTTAACGGCATTAGGAATAACAACCCCTATCCAAACAGTAGAAACAATTTTTATCAACATAATAATAATATTCTATACAGTCAGAGAAATCCATATCCCAACAATAATGATGACAGCCCTTACCCACCTAACCGAAATTACTATAATAATAACTTTAGTAATAACAATAATAACAGTAATAATAACCGAGTGTCGCGCCCTAGGATAAATTTTATAAGAGCAACTGAGATGATGGACCCTGGTTGACACAGATACCACACACCATCAAGAAAAGGGACGGAGATCATGATAACCGACTACGGCGAAAAACAACGGTGAAGGAGACGGAATAAATATCATTGAAAGGAAATGATATGGAGAATAAACATAGAAACAAAACTGGGTTTTATGAATGAAGACTATTTAAGAAAATGCACATTATAAATAAAAATATGAGCAATGGAACGACATAAAGAAAATCGTACATCTTCCTGGGTATATAAAAGAAAAGAAAATT
This sequence comes from Magicicada septendecula, assembly GCA_034769895.1. Classification (NCBI taxonomy): domain Eukaryota; kingdom Metazoa; phylum Arthropoda; class Insecta; order Hemiptera; family Cicadidae; genus Magicicada; species Magicicada septendecula. Next base: position 244,191,195 of record CM068369.1, read on the forward strand.
TATAAGAAAAGGAAAAGTGAAAATCAACTTATTAAAGTATAAATAATATGGTCCAGTGTAGAGTACAATATATGCCCATATGTTGTGGTAAATGATAAGCATAACAATACATTATGAGTTGAAGGAAATCGTTTCAGGAAAAATCAAAGGAGTGTACAATCAAGCTTCTATGAAGAAATATTATGAAGAATGAGTTGTGAGTTTTAGAATTTTGAATTTATTAATTTTTAAAAAATCCTAAAATAATGTAAGTACATCTTACAACCTAATATTTTGAGAAGAACATTCTGGAGAATTAAAAGAAAAAGAATTTTTAATAATTTTGAAAAAATCCTAAAATAATGTAAGTACATCTTACAACCTAATATTTTGAGAAGAACATTTTGGAGAATTATAAGAAGAAGGAATTTAGAATTTTTATTTTAAAAATTCGGAAATAATGTAAGTACATCTTACAACCTAATATTTTGAAAAGAACATTCTGGAGAATTAAAAGAAGAAGAATTTTTTAATTTAATATTTTAAAAAATTTTAAAATAATGTAAGTACATCTTACAACCTAATATTTTGAGAAGAACAATCTGGAGAATTATAAGAAGAAGGAATTTTGAATTTATTAAAAAAAAAAAAAATCCTAAAATAATGTAAGTACATCTTACAACCTAATATTTTGAGAAGAACATTCTGGAGAATTAAACGAAGAAGAAGTTTTTTTATATTATTTTAAAAAATTCTAAAAATATGTAAGCACAACTTACAACCTAATAATTTTGGAACAAACTTTATGGAAGAGAGAAAAAGAAAGAATTTTGAATATAACTTATTCTAAAATGTGTAAGAACATCTTACTACAACCTGATGATTTTGGAACAAACTTTATGGAAGAAAGAAAAAGAAAGACTTTTGAATTGAAATATAATTATAAAAATTTAAAATTGAGTAAGTACATCTTACTACAACCTAATAATTTTGGAACAAACTTTATGAAAGAAAAAGAAAGACTTTTGAATTGAAATATAATTATAAAAATTTAAAATTGAATAAGTACATCTTACTACAACCTGATAATTTAGAACAAAACTTTATGGAAGAAAGAGAAAGAGAGAGAATTTTGAACTTAATTTAAAAAATTTAAAATTAAGTAAGCACAGCTTACTACCACTGAATTATGAGAAAAACATTTTGGAAGAATTAAGAAGAAAGGAATTTTGAATTTAATATACAAAAAATTTAAAAATGAAGTAAGACCAACTTACTATAACTAAGTTTATGAGAAAACTTTATGGTAAATAATTAAGAAGAATTTGATTTTTGGAAAAATACCAAAACATTCAGAAATAATAGTAAGATAACAGTACTATAAACAATTCTGAATGAAACAATTCTGGGAATAAATGAATTAAACAGAATTTGAATGTTGATAGAACGTCAGTACTTTGAAACAAGATAAGATCAACATATTACGAGGATTTATGAGAAATATTTTTCAATTAAATAAAAAGAATAGTTTAAATTTTACATTAAAACTAACCAAGTTCCAAAAAATAATTATGTGTCAATTATGATTGAATTGAGAAGAAAATAAAGTGATTAATTCAGAAAAGAGAATTAACGTTAATCCAGAATAAATGCTAGATATTCACAATAGCATCTGAAGGAGTAGAGAAGAATAACAAAAAAGAGTGTAATATGCCAGAGAAAAAAAAAAAATTTGGAAGCAAAGAGACTAATTACCTATGAAACGATAATGAAAACAGTTAATTAAGAGCAAAGAAGAACAACTCATACCAAACATATAGAGAAGATGATTTTGAACCAATGATAATAATAAGACCTATATGAAATGCAAAGAGAAGAAATACCACATGAAATATGATATAAATGAATTAATGTTAATGAATGCGAAGGCAGATTAATAACTTTCAAAGAGAAAGGAAAGAACCAAAATGTTTAAATAAAATGATCAATATAACAACCTGTATATCTAATGTAAAGATACAATGTTAAAAAATTAAATATAATATATTAAGACCATTCAAATAATGAATAAGAAAGACTATATATAAAGACCATGCTAATACTATGAGTAACCAGAAGAAAATATAAAGAGAATTCAGATGGAGAAGAAAGAGAGTTACACTGTAAACAGTAACCAGAATTATTAAAAGAAAGGTTTTCAACCATAATTAAAATTAATATATCAGACAAGTTAAGAGTTTTGAAAAAATATATATGTAATGAGTATAATAATAATTATGAAGATTTATTAAGATAGAAAATGTAAGATAATCTGAGAGACTACGAAGTGGAGAATCCAAAGATATTTTTATTAGTCGAAAATGAGACTACTTTTTGTTTATTTATTCGATGACTGGCTGAAGATAATTCCAGCAGCATTATGTTTTTTGAGCAGGGATGGATATGCCTCTGTACTCAATTTATAGAAGTGGTGTATGGCCAGCAGAGAAGTAGCGTACAGTGCCCCTCTGATCTGCCCCAGCCCACGTGATAGGGAATGTTAGGGAATTAATATCCCAAGGATGCAACACGAAGTTGATAAAGGAAGAAAATGTATTACAATAATAATATATCTCAGAAGACACTAACTATCCGAAAAGGATCAGTAGTAAAACAAATAATTATATATATAAAATTAATTAAACTCTAATTATAAAAAAGTCGATATAAAAATGGAGAAGAAAATGAATTATAAGAAATGATGAAATTATCATAAGAAATTATTTCATCCATAAACATGTCTGAAATAATTACTTCTGGAGGGGAGCAATCTGTAACATGACAGATATAAGCATAATATTGAATGGCAATTGATCATTAGAATAATGAAGTTATAATGTTTAAATTTGGAAGAAAGCATTAAGTTTAATATAAATAAATTAATTCATAGCAACTGTGGAAAGAAATCATTATTATAAAGAAAATACAAGTTCAAATAAAAGGAGTTACTAGTGATGAGTCATCCAAGACCAGTCTCACAACCAAAGGTTTTCAAGGTATAACCCAGGAAGGTAAAAAAGTAAATAACCAAGCAGTACAGAATATGACCAAACCCACAACGAGGGAGAATAAATAGAATAGAAACCCTAAAATAAGCCAAGATCAACCAATACAGGTGGTGTATTTCTGAAATAAAGAAGACGATGGAGAAGATCCCAAGAAACCTGATGGCATCAAGAAGAAGATGGAGAAGATACCAGTCCCAGAAGGCAGGAGAAAAGAAGACTGATGAAAGAAGAAGAAGGCAGCATCCTGAAGAAGATGTCATGCTCTTATAAAAGACACCCAAATCCCTATATCCCCAAAATAAATATCTAAAAACAAAAGTATAACGAAATAAAAACCACATGTATACAAATTTAAGAGAGAGAAGTGTATAAAGTAAAAGTTGCCTGTGAACTAAGATGAAACAATAATATAGTACCCATGGAACAAATCTCCATTGAAAAAACGCTAACCAATTTATTATGTTAATAAGACTATACGACCATTTAGCATTAACATAATATATAAGTGCAAAGTGAACCAGTGATAGTTTTGGGTATTATAAAAAATGAACCTTGTGTTTCATTCTTGGCAATCACAAACATTGGATGCAATGAAATATGCATTTTTCAATGACTTGAAATGTGTACTGTGACAATATGTTGTTCACAAGACATGAATCTGTTTCAAATAACATTTTGTTTTACATGAAAAAAGAAAAACAGAGTTCATAATACCTTTTGAACAATTCATACTATTTATTTATTAATGACAGGGTACAATTCCCCAAAGACAATGGGTAAAAGACGGTATAAAAACTGTAGAATCCTACTTATTATAATAGTTAGAAATAAGAATATAAATATAAGGTTTTTATGTATATAGTAAAAGAATGTTTAAAAATGTTTTAGATATAAGGCCATTTGTTTGGGTCTGATACAACTAACATCAGAACTATAAAAATAGTTACTGCTTGTAAATAGTAGAGAGTAATTAAGATGTTAGTTAGTAAAAAACCTTTTTTGTAAGCCATATTTCCATGTTTAGAAATAAGGATTTTGTTGCAAAATGTCTGACTTGAAGACAACCATTTATTTAAAAAAAATATTCTTTATTTTGTTTAACTATTATTTGTATTGTAACCAATACTAATTGTTTTTGTGTAATTTGAAAACATGTTTAATTTATAATACTATATGTAAAAGTCAGAGAGGGTATCACACATCATATATTGTTTGTAAAATATTTTGTAAGAAAAATTGTTAAAAAATCATAGGCCAAAAGAATGGAAACCAAACTTCATCAAAACAGAGAAATTGCTCATTTAAATGCAAATAAACAAAAGGGGTTTAGACAAAATAAACTTGAGATCAAGCCATATAATTGCACAAACCATTTAGAAAGATTTTAATAAATTATATTCAGAATTATAAATAAAAATGAAAATAACTAAACTCAGAAATTTAGACATGGGAGTCATATATTCCTGAATAATGTTTCAGAATACAACTAATTCAATTAATTACCAGAAAATAAGGGAATATGAACCCTTTAATACAATATAGGATTATTAATATTAAATATAACTGATAAAATGGCTGAATTTATATAATGACAGGAAGTAAATTTTGATGTTTTGACTTTTCAGAGTATACCAAACTGAAAGTAAAATTACTATTTTTTGGACAGAAAACACTATAAAACGGCATTATTTAATCTGAAAATAAGCTGAATGAACTGAAAGATTAATTTAAATAACATCTAGTGAATAAAATTGATAAATAACCCAAGTTTAGGTATTTATATAGTGAAATATTAAAGTGTGCACAGGATATGAAAAATATTTGAACAATGTTAAGAATAATATTATATGGGCTAAGAGTTTAATTGAAACTGAAGGAAACAGTTAGTTGATTATTGGAATTCGAACGGTTAACATAAACGAGAGTTTTGTGACAATCTAACCTATCTTACAAAGGTAAAGTTAAGTGGCGAACAGTACGTTACTGTGAAGTCGAGAGTGAATTATAAAATCCTTCCAGAACATATACATTGTGACAAAAACAATCAAGAAATACTAATTAACACTAAACAATACATTTCTACTCCGAAAAACACCACAAAACACCAGAAAACTGTATAATACCTTAACCAAATTAGTGTCGGAATTGGGAAAAGTGTTTTGACTTATAATTACACAGATATACTAAATACAACCCAGAATCACTACACCAGTCACTACACAACATTTAACAAGAGATTTGCAGACACAAGAACAGGAATACTGCCAGAAAATACATTATTTGGAACGCAGCAGGAACGAGCAACATTTTGATCAACTTGATGGCCGCCATTTGCTTTTGACAATTCCAGTGCCTTCTCCTAGTTCATATCAGCTGTTTGGTGAAAACAATTATTTTAATTTTCAAATTATTATTCAATGTTTGTGTTTAGTAATAATTATTCATTTGATGTAACGTTATACTTTTAAATATTAGCCCGATTTCTCTGACTTTGATAATAACTGGCTGTTTAAAGAACCCTGTATAATTTTTATATAATATACTTTGTAATTTTTTCGATATCCTGAGAATCGATATTAATCGATAAGAGTCAATATTGCCATTAATTAATAAAACTTTAATACTTTTCAATACTTAATAGTTCTTTATTTCTTCAATAATACTAATTACCAATAATATAATTCTAATTGATAATCTACAAGGACTTTACCACCTATAAGTGAAGATAACCTAAAAAATAAAAAGATAAACAAGTATCGATTGGTTTGAAGACAATCTTATGAGTGGTGATAGTTTATTTAAAGTATACCAAAACTCTAATAAAAATTTTCAGAAGAGCATTACACCTTTTAAAACTTCACAGCCCTATATTAATTAATTGATTGTAATTAATTAATTAATAAAATTAAAAATTTTTTTTTAATTATTTTTTTTTATAAACATAATTTTATTTTAAATTTTCTTCAAAACAATAATTTTTGTTTTGAAACTTTCGGTGAAGTTGAACATACATTTCTTCATCAACATTACGCTACTCGACCAGTCTTGCTACCATTGGGACTCGACCAGCTGGGAAACTTAAGGAAGTGTTTCAGGCCAGTAAGACGTCGAGAGCCACACCAATTACACACCAATTAAACATATTACATTACAATTTATTTATATTATTACAAATTGGCTAGCCCAAACAGTGGGGCTTGATTACATCGGAGTCTCACACTTCACCATCTCTTATATTATCAACAACAACATATTACAATTTACTTATTTTATTACAAATTGGCGCACAACTTTAGGGGCTTTAATTAGCGATTGGAAGGCCAATACATTCTGCCCAATCACTAGTTGGAGCTAGGCAACAGCTACAAAGCCAGAGAAAGATAATAAACAGGGAACAACGACAAGCAAAATGGCAGAACTTACACAAGAAGAAGCGGACAAGATAATAGGAATGTTACAACAAATGATGGACGAGGACAGACGGTGCAAACAAGAATTGAGTCAAATGATAAAGGAGAGCAACCAATCCTTGAAAAAAGAATTGTGTGACCAACTGGACAATATCAATAAGAAGCCGGAAGAGGACATCAAGGAAAAGAAAATGGACGAAAATAATAAGAAATTGGACTCTACAAAGGAAGACTTGAGTAAGAAGATGGGAAGTGATATCCAGTCTCTGAAAGAAGATATCAAATCCAGCAAGGAAGAAACAAATAAGAAGATAGAAGAAAACAGCAAGAAGATGGAAGAGAAGATGGGGAAGAAATTAGAAGAATTGAAGGAGGATTCGAGTAAAAGTATAAGAGAGAGCAACCAATCCTTGAAAGAAGAATTCGGTGAGAAACTGGATGAAACGAATAAGAAAAGGGAAGAGGAGCATCAAAAATGGATTAAGGAAATAAGAGAGAACCGATTAAAAAGGGAAAAGGAGCGTCCAAAATGGGTTAAGGAAATGAAAGAGAACAGATTAAAAAGGGAAGAGGAGCATCAAAAATGGATTAAGGAAATAAGAGAGAACAGATTAAAAAGGGAAGAGGAGCATCAAAAATGGATTAAAGAAATAAGAGAGGACAGATTAAAAAAGGAAGAATTAAGAAAGGAGAAGACCGAAGAAATAAAAAATGATAGCCAACCAGAAACAGAAGAAGTACTAAATGATAAAACGCAGGAAGATAGCCAACCAGAACCAGAAGAAGTACTAAATGATAAAACGCAGGAAGATATAATGGTGGTACCTGAAATTGAAACTAACCGAAACCAGGAAAGTATTAAACAAAGGGAAGGAGAATCAAGGATGAGAAAAATATATCCAAGAAATGTAATAAAAACGAAGGAAGAGTTGGAGATGATGAACCATGGATTAATTGATGACAATAATATCCCAATTACCAATGACAAAGACATCATGAATTCCAGGAATTACAGAAGGAGAATCGAAGTAATTTCAGAAATAATTTACCACAAGACAGTAGTCTACCACTGGGAAAGGACCAGAGGTAAACAGAATACGACATGTGGAACAGACCAATTTCAGCGCAAGACTGGACAATGTTTTTCAGAAAGATGGAAATGTGATATCGTACCAGACTGTAATGATGACACAGATGAATCACCAGAATGTATTCCATTAACGTGCCATCTAGGACAGTTCCAGGGTACGGTTAGACTAAAATATATTCCTTCAGAGTGGATATGTGATGGTAAACCAGCTTATGGTGTTTCAGATAAACAAATAATAAGTGAGAACCCAGGTGAAGATCCTCACATATATTTGTCAGGTAACACAAAACACGGACCAGAGAAGTATTGGTGTATACAATATGATGATAGAGGGAGCCAGCCCAATAATTACGACGGCCCTAACAACCCGCCGCGTAATGACCAGTTTAGCAGTAATTTTAACGGCATTAGGAATAACAACCCCTATCCAAACAGTAGAAACAATTTTTATCAACATAATAATAATATTCTATACAGTCAGAGAAATCCATATCCCAACAATAATGATGACAGCCCTTACCCACCTAACCGAAATTACTATAATAATAACTTTAGTAATAACAATAATAACAGTACTAATAACCGAGTGTCGCGCCCTAGGATAAATTTTATAAGAGCAACTGAGATGATGGACCCTGGTTGACACAGATACCACACACCATCAAGAAAAGGGACGGAGATCATGATAACCGACTACGGCGAAAAACAACGGTGAAGGAGACGGAATAAATATCATTGAAAGGAAATGATATGGAGAATAAACATAGAAACAAAACTGGGTTTTATGAATGAAGACTATTTAAGAAAATGCACATTATAAATAAAAATATGAGCAATGGAACGACATAAAGAAAATCGTACATCTTCCTGGGTATATAAAAGAAAAGAAAATTTATAAGAAAAGGAAAAGTGAAAATCAACTTATTAAAGTATAAATAATATGGTCCAGTGTAGAGTACAATATATGCCCATATGTTGTGGTAAATGATAAGCATAACAATACATATGAGTTGAAGGAAATCGTTTCAGGAAAAATCAAAGGAGTGTACAATCAAGCTTCTATGAAGAAATATTATGAAGAATGAGTTGTGAGTTTTAGAATTTTGAATTTATTAATTTTTAAAAAATCCTAAAATAATGTAAGTACATCTTACAACCTAATATTTTGAGAAGAACATTCTGGAGAATTAAAAGAAAAAGAATTTTTAATAATTTTGAAAAAATCCTAAAATAATGTAAGTACATCTTACAACCTAATATTTTGAGAAGAACATTTTGGAGAATTATAAGAAGAAGGAATTTAGAATTTTTATTTTAAAAATTCGGAAATAATGTAAGTACATCTTACAACCTAATATTTTGAAAAGAACATTCTGGAGAATTAAAAGAAGAAGAATTTTTTAATTTAATATTTTAAAAAATTTTAAAATAATGTAAGTACATCTTACAACCTAATATTTTGAGAAGAACAATCTGGAGAATTATAAGAAGAAGGAATTTTGAATTTATTAAAAAAAAAAAAATCCTAAAATAATGTAAGTACATCTTACAACCTAATATTTTGAGAAGAACATTCTGGAGAATTAAACGAAGAAGAAGTTTTTTTATATTATTTTAAAAAATTCTAAAAATATGTAAGCACAACTTACAACCTAATAATTTTGGAACAAACTTTATGGAAGAGAGAAAAAGAAAGAATTTTGAATATAACTTATTCTAAAATGTGTAAGAACATCTTACTACAACCTGATGATTTTGGAACAAACTTTATGGAAGAAAGAAAAAGAAAGACTTTTGAATTGAAATATAATTATAAAAATTTAAAATTGAGTAAGTACATCTTACTACAACCTAATAATTTTGGAACAAACTTTATGAAAGAAAAAGAAAGACTTTTGAATTGAAATATAATTATAAAAATTTAAAATTGAATAAGTACATCTTACTACAACCTGATAATTTAGAACAAAACTTTATGGAAGAAAGAGAAAGAGAGAGAATTTTGAACTTAATTTAAAAAATTTAAAATTAAGTAAGCACAGCTTACTACCACTGAATTATGAGAAAAACATTTTGGAAGAATTAAGAAGAAAGGAATTTTGAATTTAATATACAAAAAATTTAAAAATGAAGTAAGACCAACTTACTATAACTAAGTTTATGAGAAAACTTTATGGTAAATAATTAAGAAGAATTTGATTTTTGGAAAAATACCAAAACATTCAGAAATAATAGTAAGATAACAGTACTATAAACAATTCTGAATGAAACAATTCTGGGAATAAATGAATTAAACAGAATTTGAATGTTGATAGAACGTCAGTACTTTGAAACAAGATAAGATCAACATATTACGAGGATTTATGAGAAATATTTTTCAATTAAATAAAAAGAATAGTTTAAATTTTACATTAAAACTAACCAAGTTCCAAAAAATAATTATGTGTCAATTATGATTGAATTGAGAAGAAAATAAAGTGATTAATTCAGAAAAGAGAATTAACGTTAATCCAGAATAAATGCTAGATATTCACAATAGCATCTGAAGGAGTAGAGAAGAATAACAAAAAAGAGTGTAATATGCCAGAGAAAAAAAAAAAATTTGGAAGCAAAGAGACTAATTACCTATGAAACGATAATGAAAACAGTTAATTAAGAGCAAAGAAGAACAACTCATACCAAACATATAGAGAAGATGATTTTGAACCAATGATAATAATAAGACCTATATGAAATGCAAAGAGAAGAAATACCACATGAAATATGATATAAATGAATTAATGTTAATGAATGCGAAGGCAGATTAATAACTTTCAAAGAGAAAGGAAAGAACCAAAATGTTTAAATAAAATGATCAATATAACAACCTGTATATCTAATGTAAAGATACAATGTTAAAAAATTAAATATAATATATTAAGACCATTCAAATAATGAATAAGAAAGACTATATATAAAGACCATGCTAATACTATGAGTAACCAGAAGAAAATATAAAGAGAATTCAGATGGAGAAGAAAGAGAGTTACACTGTAAACAGTAACCAGAATTATTAAAAGAAAGGTTTTCAACCATAATTAAAATTAATATATCAGACAAGTTAAGAGTTTTGAAAAAATATATATGTAATGAGTATAATAATAATTATGAAGATTTATTAAGATAGAAAATGTGAGATAATCTGAGAGACTACGAAGTGGAGAATCCAAAGATATTTTTATTAGTCGAAAATGAGACTACTTTTTGTTTATTTATTCGATGACTGGCTGAAGATAATTCCAGCAGCATTATGTTTTTTGAGCAGGGATGGATATGCCTCTGTACTCAATTTATAGAAGTGGTGTATGGCCAGCAGAGAAGTAGCGTACAGTGCCCCTCTGATCTGCCCCAGCCCACGTGATAGGGAATGTTAGGGAATTAATATCCCAAGGATGCAACACGAAGTTGATAAAGGAAGAAAATGTATTACAATAATAATATATCTCAGAAGACACTAACTATCCGAAAAGGATCAGTAGTAAAACAAATAATTATATATATAAAATTAATTAAACTCTAATTATAAAAAAGTCGATATAAAAATGGAGAAGAAAATGAATTATAAGAAATGATGAAATTATCATAAGAAATTATTTCATCCATAAACATGTCTGAAATAATTACTTCTGGAGGGGAGCAATCTGTAACATGACAGATATAAGCATAATATTGAATGGCAATTGATCATTAGAATAATGAAGTTATAATGTTTAAATTTGGAAGAAAGCATTAAGTTTAATATAAATAAATTAATTCATAGCAACTGTGGAAAGAAATCATTATTATAAAGAAAATACAAGTTCAAATAAAAGGAGTTACTAGTGATGAGTCATCCAAGACCAGTCTCACAACCAAAGGTTTTCAAGGTATAACCCAGGAAGGTAAAAAAGTAAATAACCAAGCAGTACAGAATATGACCAAACCCACAACGAGGGAGAATAAATAGAATAGAAACCCTAAAATAAGCCAAGATCAACCAATACAGGTGGTGTATTTCTGAAATAAAGAAGACGATGGAGAAGATCCCAAGAAACCTGATGGCATCAAGAAGAAGATGGAGAAGATACCAGTCCCAGAAGGCAGGAGAAAAGAAGACTGATGAAAGAAGAAGAATGCAGCATCCTGAAGAAGATGTCATGCTCTTATAAAAGACACCCAAATCCCTATATCCCCAAAATAAATATCTAAAAACAAAAGTATAACGAAATAAAAACCACATGTATACAAATTTAAGAGAGAGAAGTGTATAAAGTAAAAGTTGCCTGTGAACTAAGATGAAACAATAATATAGTACCCATGGAACAAATCTCCATTGAAAAAACGCTAACCAATTTATTATGTTAATAAGACTATACGACCATTTAGCATTAACATAATATATAAGTGCAAAGTGAACCAGTGATAGTTTTGGGTATTATAAAAAATGAACCTTGTGTTTCATTCTTGGCAATCACAAACATTGGATGCAATGAAATATGCATTTTTCAATGACTTGAAATGTGTACTGTGACAATATGTTGTTCATAAGACATGAATCTGTTTAAAATAACATTTTGTTTTACATGAAAAAAGAAAAACAGAGTTCATAATACCTTTTGAACAATTCATACTATTTATTTATTAATGACAGGGTACAATTCCCCAAAGACAATGGGTAAAAGACGGTATAAAAACTGTAGAATCCTACTTATTATAATAGTTAGAAATAAGAATATAAATATAAGGTTTTTATGTATATAGTAAAAGAATGTTTAAAAATGTTTTAGATATAAGGCCATTTGTTTGGGTCTGATACAACTAACATCAGAACTATAAAAATAGTTACTGCTTGTAAATAGTAGAGAGTAATTAAGATGTTAGTTAGTAAAAAACCTTTTTTGTAAGCCATATTTCCATGTTTAGAAATAAGGATTTTGTTGCAAAATGTCTGACTTGAAGACAACCATTTATTTAAAAAAAATATTCTTTATTTTGTTTAACTATTATTTGTATTGTAACCAATACTAATTGTTTTTGTGTAATTTGAAAACATGTTTAATTTATAATACTATATGTAAAAGTCAGAGAGGGTATCACACATCATATATTGTTTGTAAAATATTTTGTAAGAAAAATTGTTAAAAAATCATAGGCCAAAAGAATGGAAACCAAACTTCATCAAAACAGAGAAATTGCTCATTTAAATGCAAATAAACAAAAGGGGTTTAGACAAAATAAACTTGAGATCAAGCCATATAATTGCACAAACCATTTAGAAAGATTTTAATAAATTATATTCAGAATTATAAATAAAAATGAAAATAACTAAACTCAGAAATTTAGACATGGGAGTCATATATTCCTGAATAATGTTTCAGAATACAACTAATTCAATTAATTACCAGAAAATAAGGGAATATGAACCCTTTAATACAATATAGGATTATTAATATTAAATATAACTGATAAAATGGCTGAATTTATATAATGACAGGAAGTAAATTTTGATGTTTTGACTTTTCAGAGTATACCAAACTGAAAGTAAAATTACTATTTTTTGGACAGAAAACACTATAAAACGGCATTATTTAATCTGAAAATAAGCTGAATGAACTGAAAGATTAATTTAAATAACATCTAGTGAATAAAATTGATAAATAACCCAAGTTTAGGTATTTATATAGTGAAATATTAAAGTGTGCACAGGATATGAAAAATATTTGAACAATGTTAAGAATAATATTATATGGGCTAAGAGTTTAATTGAAACTGAAGGAAACAGTTAGTTGATTATTGGAATTCGAACGGTTAACATAAACGAGTTTTGTGACAATCTAACCTATCTTACAAAGGTAAAGTTAAGTGGCGAACAGTACGTTACTGTGAAGTCGAGAGTGAATTATAAAATCCTTCCAGAACATATACATTGTGACAAAAACAATCAAGAAACACTAATTAACACTAAACAATACATTTCTACTCCGAAAAACACCACAAAACTGTATAATACCTTAACCAAATTAGTGTCGGAATTGGGAAAAGTGTTTTGACTTATAATTACACAGATATACTAAATACAACCCAGAATCACTACACCAGTCACTACACAACATTTAACAAGAGATTTGCAGACACAAGAACAGGAATACTGCCAGAAAATACATTATTTGGAACGCAGCAGGAACGAGCAACATTTTGATCAACTTGATGGCCGCCATTTGCTTTTGACAATTCCAGTGCCTTCTCCTAGTTCATATCAGCTGTTTGGTGAAAACAATTATTTTAATTTTCAAATTATTATTCAATGTTTGTGTTTAGTAATAATTATTCATTTGATGTAACGTTATACTTTTAAATATTAGCCCGATTTCTCTGACTTTGATAATAACTGGCTGTTTAAAGAACCCTGTATAATTTTTATATAATATACTTTGTAATTTTTTCGATATCCTGAGAATCGATATTAATCGATAAGAGTCAATATTGCCATTAATTAATAAAACTTTAATACTTTTCAATACTTAATAGTTCTTTATTTCTTCAATAATACTAATTACCAATAATATAATTCTAATTGATAATCTACAAGGACTTTACCACCTATAAGTGAAGATAACCTAAAAAATAAAAAGATAAACAAGTATCGATTGGTTTGAAGACAATCTTATGAGTGGTGATAGTTTATTTAAAGTATACCAAAACTCTAATAAAAATTTTCAGAAGAGCATTACACCTTTTAAAACTTCACAGCCCTATATTAATTAATTGATTGTAATTAATTAATTAATAAAATTAAAAAAAATTTTTAATTATTTTTTTTTATAAACATAATTTTATTTTAAATTTTCTTCAAAACAATAATTTTTGTTTTGAAACTTTCGGTGAAGTTGAACATACATTTCTTCATCAACATTACGCTACTCGACCAGTCTTGCTACCATTGGGACTCGACCAGCTGGGAAACTTAAGGAAGTGTTTCAGGCCAGTAAGACGTCGAGAGCCACACCAATTACACACCAATTAAACATATTACATTACAATTTACTTATTTTATTACACTATATATATATATACATATTCGGATGTCTGTAGAGGTAGGGTGGTTGAATTTCCAGTTAATTATTAATTATTTCTTTTAGATGGGGGCGATATATGTATGTCGAGAAAATGTATATAGGCGGGTGGCTATGCTTTAAAATTATAAGGGTGTTGGCTATTGATATAGTGATATTGAACATGTGTATGTGATAGAGATATATATATATATATATATATTGTAACGTTCTCCTCGAGCGTGTCCCTCTGATCGGTCCGAACACCTCTTAGCAGTCGCCACTTATGAATTATAAAGACTGAAGTTTAAATAAAGTTTTTGGTAATGTTACTCAAACAAAGCAGAAATCGAGTGTGTGTGATTTGGGTTAAGTAGGGAAGTGGTTTAGCCTTCTTTTGAAGAGAAAGCAAGTACCGTTTGTTTACCCTCGGTTTAAACGATTTCTAAATTTTTCAAATATTCGCCGTGAACCGAATCAGCTGATTTTGACACTAGTCTCCAAATATAGGTTAACCAGACGACACTGTGGCAGAATACGACCCGGTGGATCGTCCTCTTCTTATTTATTCTGAAACCCACTACCACTACCCACTACAATAAAGGAAACACATTTTTATTATTCAATATCATTTCTCAATAATATTTATTAAGAATATTATTGGTTTTTTCTCTTCCGCCAAAATACAAATATCACAATCGATCTTTTCATTAACTAGTACATGATATCGACTTCATTGAGTAAACATGGAATTGTCAAAAAATATATGGTTTTTGACCAAATTTTATACTATATTTAAAACATCAATCAACATATAATTCTTTTATTTATTTCCCCAGGGTTAAGGGTAAGTTCTTTTTGTTATGAGATGGTCAGAAATGGATAATTATACTACGCTTTACAAATATAGAAAAAATATTCAAAAATTTGTTTATTTCGCTTAATATGTAGTTCTGGAGTTGTCCGTAAGAGAGCAGATTGCGTTTGTTTTTATTAAAACATGTGATTACACTTTAATCGTTTCTGTACTACACGACCATTCAGTTTGAAGTTTCTTCGTTAAATATTAAAAGAAATGTTTATATCACCTCTCTTCTTGAAGTTCTTACTTGGGTGAAGCCGTTTCTCAGGTGGTGTTCGTATTTGGTTGTAATTTCATAACCGTCCGGCAAATATTATCTCGTTAAAACTTGAACTCGGCTAGGCTATGCCTACTCGTCCCAAAAAATGGTTTTTTCACTTTTATTATGGAGTATAGCAAGTTAACTTTGATAACTAAGGTAGTAGTACATCATGTTTATACTGTTATTTAATTTTTTAACAATTTTGTGCTTTTCAAAAGGTTTCGAAAGGATATTTTAATAAAATTTTTGTCTCATCATTTTGTCAACCGGACAGGTTTCAATTTCAAATTCGATTAAACAATACTTGTTATTTCGTTACTCTTAGTAACCCATAATTTTTTATATATCTTTTTATTGGTTCTGCTATTTACTTTTTAGTATATAGGCGGTTTGTAATTATTATAAATTTATTTTTGATTTACAGAAAAATAATTCTTTTTAATTTTGGTTTCTTTCCCAATTTGGTTACATAATAGGTTTCTGTTTATTTTCTTATAACTTTGGATATAAGTCTTTAATATTATTATTAACTTTACATGAATTTATATATTATTTATTAATCTCTTATAGTATTCCTACACTGCACTACTTCCTTCTGCCATTTCCCTCATACAGTATTATTTTAATTTTTATTATCATCTGATATTTAAATCTTTTAAGTTTTTAAAACAAACCCTGGGTTATCTTATACAATAACACAATTATTTTATAAAAATATAAAATTAAACTAGGTATTAAATTTTGTTGTCTACACAATATAAATACTACAATAACTTAACAAAATACATAATTCGTTAGTAGCATCATAGTCTACTATCATAGTTTATAATTCTCACATCTACAGCACAATTCTGTAAGAAGTTCCCTTCACATTCACATATTACCTCATTGGGTACACTATAACTCACTTGTCACTGTATATCACTTTAATCGTTTATAATGTTTAGTGATACAATTTAGTTTTGAGCTCGTTATAGTTTACCCATTTCTGACCTTTATGGTATTACAAGAATTATCATTTATTGGGACTGGGTTATGTACCGTTACAATATTTATGTGTGTATTTATGTATGTGTTATTTTGTGGGTCATGTACGGGGAAGATTTATACAAAAAAGAAAAAAAATTTGCAATTATAAACACAAAAACAAATTGTTACCTTATATACTCAATAAATGCTATTGTTGTTGGTTATACTAGAGAGTTTAATTGCAAGTCCCGTCTCACTGGACCCAGTGCATTTTGGCTTCTCTAGGCTTTTGGCCTAGTTTTAAATAACTAGTGGCCCCTCTTCAAAAAAAAAAAAATTATAAAGCATAAAAATTCTAAAGAGGGGTTACATCCTTCTGAAGGCAAATCCTGTAGGCTGTTCTGAAGATAACACGTCTGCTAAGTTCTTCAGATTGTTTAATGGTCCTTATAAACTAAGAGAACAGGTTGGCAGGAATACTTTCATCGTAGTTGATGAAGATCATAACAAGATAATTGGAAAATATCAGGGCGCATCATTGAGGAAATATTACACTTGTGAACGATCGAATCCTTAAATACATGACCCTGAGTAAAGTAATAATAATAATAATAATAAAAATAATACGATGGAATGCATCTACTGATACGCAACTCGCCCATAGAAAACCACAATGTATGAATGGATGGACACTATATTGGCTGAATGATAATATGAAAACCAATAGACATAGTTGCTACATTGCATAGTATTAAGAAAGACATGAAATGAAGAATTAATTGGGTTTTAGTTTGTGAAAATTTCTTGTTATGTTTTGGGTTATATTCTTTGTTTAGAATGTTGTATTAGAAGAATGTTTTAAGTTAAAAAAAAAAAGAAAAAACAAATTGTAACACCACAAAATGTTACATAACCTACACATTCACCAGAAGGGTAAATAAATAACACTGAAGTGATAAAAATGAATCGTTTATAATGAATGTAGCAAAGAAGAGAAGGACCAACAAGAAGAAAGAAGAGGAAGGATCCCAAGAAGCAGTGACGAATACACTGCATGACACTACAACAAACACTATGACTAACTCTAACTAATGGACATGCCAAGTTCACAATAAGCTGTCAAATAAACCAGTCCGTGACATTAATGTAAAGTCATGTGTTAATAAAACTAATTAAATAATGACTAAGATAATGTAACATCAGTAACAGCATTATGGCTGAAAGTAAAAGAACAATGACCAGTAAATGACAAAGCCTATGACTAGATTAGCTATGGCCACAATGTATATTAAAACCAGTATTACAAGCTCAGATGTAATATTAGTGAGTAAAAGTAATTATAAAAGGAAACCTTATATGAATGAGTAACTTCCTTATTATACAAAATGTAACTTGTAACAATTATTAAGGCATGAACATAGTACTAAGAATGTGTCTAGCCCATGCCTAAACAAACGTTTGTCAGTAAATTAAAAAGGAAAAAGGACTCCTAGTGAACACAAAATTTACTGAACAATCACTATAACTGAATGTAAGATGAAATACCACCACTCAATTGTTAATGAATAACGTTAAATTGAGTAGGCCAAACGAAATGTAATTAGAAAATAAGGATTTTTTATAATAATGTATCACCCTAGTTATGTTAAGATTTAATATTGTACAGTTATAAATAGCTCTTAAGTATAATCATAGAGGTATTAGTGTTCAAACAAAGACGTTATAAAGAAAACGCAGTGTGAAACACTAAATGTCAAAAGATAGGGAATGATCGTATTGTGCATTGCTAGCAGACGACAGTGAGAAACCATGTTTCTAAACATTATTTATTAGCATTGTCAAAGAAAACGAGGTTAAAACCAGTGTTAAGCCACATCAAATTGAAGCCCATAAACTAAACTTTAATTTGGTGGTAATAACCTCACGATCGGAACTAGAATAAGTGCATAGTGCGCGTTAGCATAATTTATTATTAAAAATAAGAAAATTGGTTGAGTAAAACCAACAACAATGAAAGTTGTGTACAACGCTCGCCCAGCGACCGTTATAAAAAACAATACTTCATTTGTAACGGTTATCAGAGCCAATCAGAAAAGAGTTTATTAAACGACTTTACCGCCTAAGCCCTATGTAGCGAAGGGGTATATAATCAGCAACGGAGAGAATTCGTTACACACTTTTTGTCATCTACTCGAGCGAGACAGTTCTCGCTCGTCACCGCAACGTTTTTAATAACTTAACATAGTATGTAAACAGTGACTCCTTTTAAAAAATTTCTTCAAGACAGATAACCATACAACAATTGATTACCAGGAAGTGCTTCGAAAGTAAAGTGAATATTTTAATTTGTGCGTGATTTTAGAACGAGAGAGAGAGAGTTTTATAATCAGTAATTAACATAGCCCAGATTTAGTCAGAAGAGGGCCGACTCTCCGTTCATTGTGCGTGTGAAGTGTAACTAACCAGTGGTCATTATAATCAGATCACTGGAGTGTTTTTAAAAATTTTAATCTATATGATTAAAAAAAATAAGGTAACACTGTGACAATTTATTTTATTTATTCTGCTTGCACTGCTCATCATTTACCACAAAATTGTACTGACGCAAGAACAACAAAACTTTCAATTGTATACACAGTTTCAATTTACTTAGCGGATTTATCAATCCAATGTAAGATATTTGTATTAGGACTAAGTGTTAAAAATATATGTTAGTAGATAAGGAAGCGTAACAAACGCTAACCAGTAAACATAATTACGAGTTTTAAAAAGAGGCCAAATTATTAATTATTATTATTAACGCCTGTCAAGGCACATGATAGTTCTTTATTGTATTTCAAAGAGCCTACCCGTGAGGTATATTATATAATCAAAGATCAAATTTGTTAATAGATATAAGAGTTTATTGTTCTAACTGAGCTAGACCGTATTGTAAACGGCAAAGTAATATCAAGTTTATAGTAACGTATCAATTTGTATTTTTAATTGTTGAATTTATTTTAAAAGGGTAAAATAAACCCAGATTTTATTCAGCATAAACCTTGATCATTTTTATTTCATATAGTTAATTAATACTCAACATTGAGTACAGTGAGATAACTCTGAGTAGAGACTTTATTATATTATATTTGAATTGTAGTGAATGCATCAAGCATTTAAATGAAGTATAAAGCGAATTTATACAATTCTCAATTTTATTAATTGGTTTTTCATGGCAATTTTCCTCAAATAAACCCATGTGGCGCCCTTATTGCACACAAGGAGTGATATAACCTTGTTGATAAAGCAAGCTGGTCTTAACTGCATCTTGACAGTTTATTTTTTGGTAAGTGAACTTCAGAACTTCCAGTATCATGAACAGGTACGTGAAAGTGTATATTATTATAAATTATTTGTCCAGACGAGACTTGACGTTACGTACACTGACAACACTTAACCAAGAAGAGGAGTTCCGCTGCAAGATCAACGCTACGGCTACATTCATCCACCGACCAGCGATTAACATATTATTCACTATAATTTTCAAATTTTACTAAATAAACAATATTTATCAATTATTACTAAAGATTATTACTGCAAATATTTTAAAGAGAGTTCTCATTTTTAAATTGTAACATGAGGTTTCGATATAATCGAATAACTTAACTTTAAAATTAAAACACAATAGTAATTTAAACAGTAGGGATCTAGTTTCCTTACAAATTGGCGCTCACAACAGTAGAGCATTTTCAACGATAATCCAGTTACCTTACAAGTTGGCGACCAACAGAGTGTGGCTTTAAAAATATTAAACGAATAAATTTGTAATATTAAAATTAAGCCCGGCAAATACAAGAGAACAATCATGCCTCTCACACAAGCTGAATATATCTGGAACTCATAGAAATGATGATGGAATGGAAGGAAATTTTAGACAAAGGTTGTGAGAAAATAAATAGAAATCTGGAATCATGGATTGAGGATAACAGGAAGTGGAAAGAAGAAAGGAAGGACGATGGCCAACCGGCGATAGAAGAAGTACCAAATGATGAAACCATGGAAGAATTAAGTCTACAATCTGAAGACGATGGCAAACAAACCGAGAATAAAGAAGACTCAAAGGCATTGTTATCTGAGAATAAACACCACAGGAATGAAGAGAATATTCAGCACAAAAAAGCCATCATTGAAGGTGTAAAGAACCAGGTGATTCAGAAAACCAAAGAAGAGGAAATAGAGAACCACATGAGTAAGAAAAAAGAAGAAAGAAGAATGATACGTCCCAAGAAAGTGAGAATTACACGGGAAATATTAGAGATGACTAGGAGTGGCTTAATTAACGTCGTGGACAACCCAATTATTCGTCATAGAGCAAGAATCAATGGTAAGAAGTATGAGCAGAACTTCATAAAAATATTAAAAGTAAATCACCATAAAATAGTGAATAAAAACTTAAATAAAAATATAATTAAATCAAGTATGCCAACAAGTGAAAGACACCAGACAAGGTTAGCTGATTCATTAATGGATAACCGACCATTAAAACATTTAATTAATCATCCAGATGACGGAACGATTAAAACAATGTTACATACCAGTGACTATGTTATGACAAAGAAGGTTATAAACAAGGAGATATCTAAAGTGCATACTCCTAGAAGAAGGATGCCTCGCAAGAAGAAGGAAAACTACCAGAAACAGATGGACCGGATCATTGAAGGATACGCCCAAGCAATAAGAAAAGTGCGGAAGGAAAAGAACCAGTCGACAGAAAATTCCAGCCAGAAGACAGGAGACAACAAACCAGAGTTAGAAGAGACACCAGAAGTTAATTATAACAAAGACCAGGAGAACACCAGACACCTGGGTAAACAGGATAATGAGGAGAAGAAAACAAAAGGACATAGAGCAGTTGAAGATTTTGTCGCAGCAAAATGGAAGAGCCAAATGATAGTGAGGTACACGACAGGGGCGGAAAGAAGTCCGAACCTAAGGATGATCCAAACAACCAACACACCGAATATGAGTGACTATGGCTAAACATTACAAAACCATCAGCCACTGAAGAGAAAGGACAGATATCAAAGATAACCGAGAGAAGCTACCAAAAGTTAAAGAAAATAAAAAACAATCCGAACTATGTAAAATTATTTAAAGAATATAAAAAAGTATTATGTATAAGGAAATTTATTATAAAATGTAGAATATCATAATGTGTATAAACTAAGATGTGTAATATTATGAACAGCAATCAAAAATGGATCCATGAAAACGTAATTGACCCATAATGAGCCCAATAGAATGGTGAAGCACAAGAAAACCCCACATATACTATGGAACAAACATATTATACTATAAGAGTGAACTATTTTATCATATTGTGAATATAACAAGAGTGTTTATTATATTAAATATACTAAAAGTGTCTACCATGAAAATGTTAATTAAATGATAAGGAAAATGCTTATCATATTATATAATAAAGAAAAATGTCTATTATATTGTATAAAACAAAAAGGTGTACCAAATAATACTGCTATGTTGCCCTGACCCTTCAAGTGACTAATTTCAATAAATGAAATAAACGTCCAGAATAAGTGTTAAAAATCCAACACTTGAAGGAGAAGAGGAGAAAAACAACAAAGTGTCAAATATCGAAAAGAGATGGATTAAACAAGGAATGAGAAGGATTAGTAAATGATAAGAGAAATATTTATCATATTTAATAATAAAGGAAAATGTCGAAGGATGTTGAAGGCGATAGAGAAAAATATTTATCGTATTAAATGTATTAAAAGTATTTACCATATAATATATAACGAGAATGATTATCATATTGTATAAAAAAGAAAAATGTCTATTTATGTATAACTAAAATGTTTATCATATATTATGTATATAACTAAATGTTTACCAAATAATACTGCTATTATCAAGGAATGAGAATGTTAATTGAACAATAAAGAAAAATGTTAATAGTATATACCAAAATGTGTATCATATTGTATCAAACAAAAATGTTTATTATATGAATATTGTAAACCCATGATAATCAGAGACTATAATGAACCAAGTGTTAAAAAACCCAATGTATAAACAACATTAAGAGTAAAATATGGTGAACTCAAGAAGAATTTAAAGACTAACTGCATAATTCTATAGTGATAAATCTAAGTGTGTAATTTAAGAATATTGAGATAAACAAAACAACTTACAAACTAGTATCGAAAAATAGCAACAAGGCTAATAAATAACATAGCCAATATGTCAAGTTAGAGATAGAATAATGACCTGTGAAGAGAAGTATGTTAGCTAAATTGATAAAGCATGAAAAGTGATAACAATGAAACCTCTAATACCTTGAATGTTATATTGAATATGTTATCTTATTGAAAAAATAAATGCTATGTTATATTTTATGTGTTGTGATAGTGCAACTGTTGCTACGTGCAATTTTTATATTGTCCCAGACAGAGATGAGGATTCCTCTGATTCTGAGGATGTGTAACTGAGGAACGGCAGAGTATGGAAGCCAAATAGAGCCCCTCTGATTCCGAACCCATTACAAATGTTAGGGAATTAAATGGTAATATGTCAAGGATTATTAATCAAACACTGTGAGGTAAAAATGAAAGAACAAAAGAGTTTGTCACAAGAATCAAGATGTGTTTAATGATAAAGAAAAATGTATTATTGTAAAACAGGAAATTGTTATTTTAAGAAATAAGACATATTATAACTGAATGACCAAGAATATAAGGAACTTGAAAAAATACTAGTAAGCTAAAAAATAATACTAGTCAAGAACTCAATCTAGAGCAACACACCAACCAACTATTGAACTCAATGCAGAAAGAAGCAGTAGTAGTATGATAAAACCAAAATGAAATGATAATTTCTTCAAATGTAAAATTTCTCTCAAATTATCAATTTTGAGAGGGGAGTATATGTAACACCACAAAATGTTACATAACCTACACATTCACCAGAAGGGTAAATAAATAACACTGAAGTGATAAAAATGAATCGTTTATAATGAATGTAGCAAAGAAGAGAAGGACCAACAAAGAAGAAAGAAGAGGAAGGATCCCAAGAAGCAGTGACGAATACACTGCATCACACTACAACAAACACTATGACTAACTCTAACTAATGGACATGCCAAGTTCACAATAAGCTGTCAAATAAACCAGTCCGTGACATTAATGTAAAGTCATGTGTTAATAAAACTAATTAAATAATGACTAAGATAATGTAATATCAGTAACAGCATTATGGCTGAAAGTAAAAGAACAATGACCAGTAAATGACAAAGCCTATGACTAGATTAGCTATGGCCACAATGTATATTAAAACCAGTATTACAAGCTCAGATGTAATATTAGTGAGTAAAAGTAATTATAAAAGGAAACCTTATATGAATGAGTAACTTCCTTATTATACAAAATGTAACTTGTAACAATTATTAAGGCATGAACATAGTCCTAAGAATGTGTCTAGCCCATGCCTAAACAAACGTTTGTCAGTAAATTAAAAAGGAAAAATGACTCCTAGTGAACATAAAATTTACTGAACAATCACTATAACTGAATGTAAGATGAAATACCACCACTCAATTGTTAATGAATAACGTTAAATTGAGTAGGCCAAGCGAAATGTAATTAGAAAATAAGGATTTTTTATAATAATGTATCACCCTAGTTATGTTAAGATTTAATATTGTACAGTTATAAATAGCTCTTAAGTATAATCATAGAGGTATTAGTGTTCAAACAAAGACATTATAAAGAAAACGCAGTGTGAAACACTAAATGTCAAAAGATAGGGAATGATCATATTGTGCATTGCTAGCAGACGACAGTGAGAAACCATGTTTCTAAACATTATTTATTAGCATTGTCAAAGAAAACGAGGTTAAAACCAGTGTTAAGCCACATCAAATTGAAGCCCATAAAGTAAACTTTAATTTGGTGGTAATAACCTCGCGATCGGAACTAGAATAAGTGCATAGTGCGCGTTACCACCATTTATTATTAAAAATAAGAAAATTGGTTGAGTAAAACCAACAACAATGAAAGTTGTGTACAACGCTCGCCCAGCGACCGTTATAAAAAACAATACTTCATTTGTAACGGTTATCAGAGCCAATCAGAAAAGAGTTTATTAAACGACTTTACCGCCTAAGCGCTATGTAGCGAAGGGGTATATAATCAGCAACGGAGAGATTTCGTTACACACTTTTTGTCATCTACTCGAGCGAGACAGTTCTCGCTCGTCACCGCAACGTTTTTAATAACTTAACATAGTATGTAAACAGTGAATCCTTTTAAAAAATTTCTTCAAGACAGATAACCATACAACAATTGATTACCAGGAAGTGCTTCGAAAGTAAAGTGAATATTTTAATTTGTGCGTGATTTTAGAACGAGAGAGAGAGTTTTATAATCAGTAATTAACATAGCCCAGATTTAGTCAGAAGAGGGCCGACTCTCCGTTCATTGTGCGTGTGAAGTGTAACTAACCAGTGGTCATTATAATCAGATCACTGGAGTGTTTTTAAAAATTTTAATCTATATGATTAAAAGAAATAAGATAACACTGTGACAATTTATTTTATTTATTCTGCTTGCACTGCTCATCATTTACCACAAAATTGTACTGACGCAAGAACAACAAAACTTTCAATTGTATACACAGTTTCAATTTACTTAGCGGATTTATCAATCCAATGTAAGATATTTGTATTAGGACTAAGTGTTAAAAATATATGTTAGTAGATAAGGAAGCGTAACAAACGCTAACCAGTAAACATAATTACGAGTTTTAAAAAGAGGCCAAATTATTAATTATTATTATTAACGTCTGTCAAGGCATATGATAGTTCTTTATTGTATTTCAAAGAGCCTACCCGTGAGGTATATTATATAATCAAAGATCAAATTTGTTAATAGATATAAGAGTTTATTGTTCTAACTGAGCTAGACCGTATTGTAAACGGCAAAGTAATATCAAGTTTATAGTAACGTATCAATTTGAATTTTTAATTGTTGAATTTATTTTAAAAGGGTAAAATAAACCCAGATTTTATTCAGCATAAACCTTGATCATTTTTATTTCATATAGTTAATTAATACTCAACATTGAGTACAGTGAGATAACTCTGAGTAGAGACTTTATTATATTATATTTGAATTGTAGTGAATGCATCAAGCATTTAAATGAAGTATAAAGCGAATTTATACAATTCTCAATTTTATTAATTGGTTTTTCATGGCAATTTTCCTCAAATAAACCCATGTGGCGCCCTTATTGCACACAAGGAGTGATATAACCTTGTTGATAAAGCAAGCTGGTCTTAACTCCATCTTGACAGTTTATTTTTTGGTAAGTGAACTTCAGAACTTCCAGTATCACGAACAGGTACGTGAAAGTGTATATTATTATAAATTATTTGTCCAGACGAGACTTGACGTTACGTACACTGACAACACTTAACCAAGAAGAGGAGTTCCGCTGCAAGATCAACGCTACGGCTACATTCATCCACCGACCAGCGATTAACATATTATTCACAGGAATGTTAATTATCGACCGTATTATTATACTGTTAATGATTTCGAGGTTCAGTCATTAATCATGAAAACTCAGTTTTGCGACGTTTCGAGATTTATTCTTCTCATAATCATGCCTACAACATTAAAATATAGTCTTACTACAATATTATTTGTAAGTGTGTATATGTGTGTGTAAAGTCATACATTACTATAACTATTTACTTACATTAACTGTGAGATGAGCTACAGCAACCACATTACACTAAACACTTATCACTGTTCCATACTTATACACATGTAACACATTACATTTGTATAGTGTTAGCGTTATGAAGTTATCTGACAGACTGCCAGTGATATAAAATTTTAATAGTACCTTAACTAGTAAGTTGTTCAGTATTCTTATAACCTGTAAACCATTGTCTATTTTAAAAAGAGTGAATAAGATTAGAATAACACTTGCTAAGACTTTGTACGTCCGTTTTCTTGTTAACTGAAAGGTGTTTATTCTTCTCTATTGTTAGCATTTCTAAGAATTGCCGTTTAAAGTGATTACTTTCTGCATGAATTACTTTAGCTTTATGAAACTGAAACGAGTGACCATGTGTATGGGCGTGTTGTGTTAGGGACCTGATCCCACGGCCCTAACACAACACGCCCGTACACACGGTCACTCGTTTCAGTTTCATAAAGCTAAAGTAATTCATGCAGAAAGTAATCACTTTAAACAGCAATTCTTAGAAATGCTAACAATAGAGAAGTATAAACACCTTTCAGTTAACAAGAAAACGGACGTACAAAGTCTTAGCAAGTGTTATTCTAATCTTATTCACTCTTTTTAAAATAGACAATGGTTTACAGGTTATAAGAATACTGAACAACTTACTAGTTAAGGTACTATTAAAATTTTATATCGCTGGCAGTCTGTCAGATAACTTCATAACGCTAACACTATACAAATGTAATGTGTTATATGTGTATAAGTATGGAACAGTGATAAGTGTTTAGTATAATGTGGTTGCTGTAGCTCATCTCACAGTTAATGTAAGTAAATAGTTATAGTAATGTATGACTTTACACACACCTATACACACTTACAAATAATATAATTGTAGTAAGACTATATTTTAATGTTGTAGGCATGATTATGAGAAGAATAAATCTCGAAACGTCGCAAAACTGAGTTTTCATGATTAATGACGGAACCTCGAAATCATTAACAGCATATTATTCACTATAATTATCAAATTTTACTAAATAAACAATATTTATCAATTATTACTAAAGATTATTACTGCAAATATTTTAAAGAGAGTGCATTTTCAAGTTGTAGCACAAGATTCATTACAGTTATAATCGATATTCAATTTAAATTATATAATAATTTAACACCCCCATAATTGTTTAATTACAAAATTAATTTTCAAAGAAAATAAATTTTTTTTGTATTAACCTGGACGCTTATGCAACATGACAAGGTCTCATTATAGGTAAATGTGGAGCATAATTATTATCAGCTGTTATGAGTGTCCATAATGATAGAAGAATGCTTGGAAATAAAATAATATTAATAAAAAATTAAAATTAATAGGATAAATTAGTAATAAGACAATGTAAAAACTATGAAGATATAATTTAATATGTGAGTGAAGTGTTGTGTAATGTGGGTAGCAAATAGAAGGTTATGGAAGTTTATTCATGTGTAATAAAGCATTGTTCTAGAAGATTCAAGAACAAGGAAGTCGGCGAGCACGTGGCTGCTCCACAATATAATAGAGTATATAGAAAATACGCCTACGCACATATCGGTGGTGATGTCATTCGGCAGTGCGGCGGCAAACATTAAGCTGTATTATAAAAGCAGTAGCCAGTCTTCTCTTTGTTCTCTGAAAGTCGTCATACAGTACTCAGCGAAAACGGTCGCGGTGGGCATCGATGCCAGTCAACATCAATTCCAGGCAGTCCTTGGGCCCGTAGAGTCGTGATAGTAGCGAGTGTCAGCAGGAAACCAACACGGAGTTCGAGATAGTTGGCTACCGTTCCTGAGCTTCACTTTGCTGATCGTGGCGGCTGGGATACGGAGACCTAGAGAGTAAGGGAGTTACTGGAGGCAGTTGCTGGAACGTGGAACCAAGACGACAGATCGCTGGAGGCCGGATTGAGATCGTCGACCGGGAGGACAATGAAGACAACAGAACAGGGAAGCCAAATTTAAATAAATTTGTTATAAAATTATAAAACTTTAAAGTGTAAAGTAAAAGAACCTTGATTTAAAATATAATTTTGTTTAAAGGAGACTCTGAACAGTTAAAAATTTACAGCACTGTTTAAATAAAGAGAACATTTATTTAAAGATATTTTCAAAGCAGATTTTTGAACTACAATGAATTAATTTTGTGTCAAATAACAAAAGAACATTTTAATATAAAAGTGTGTAAAAGAAAGGACAATAAATGTATAAAATTTCACTAATTGTGCATTTTTTTCTGCAAGTCTGGTCTGGGCTATAACCTGTTATCTAGCAGGTTATATATATACATTGTAGCGTGACAGATATTTCCACACAAATACATTACTCAATGATCATTGATAAAGCTCTAATATATGGAATATCCAGATGAGAATCAATTAAAACGCACTATTTACTAATATATTCACAAGAAAAGTTAAATAAAGAAAAATTCTGCAGATAATATAATATAATACAAATTTAAAAACCCAGGAAACTAAAAATGTTAATAACAAAATTACCCAGGTAAGATAGAAGCAGGCAATTAAAATACCCCGACAAAGAAACCAGACCAGAAGAAACAAAGGCATACACAGCGAAAAACTATTGAAGAAGGAAGAAAGAAGAATAACCAAAACCAATGAAGAAAGAAGAAAGAAGAAAGAAGAATAACTAAAGCTACTGAAGACAGAAGAAAGAAGAATAATTAAAACCACTGAAGAAAGAAGAAAGAAGAATAATCAAAGCTACGGAAGAAGGAAGAAAGAAGAATAATTAAAAATACTGAAGAAGGAAGAAAGAAGAATAATCAAAACCAAAACTACTGAAGAAAGAAGACTAAACAAAAATTATTGAAGAAAGAAGAAAGAAGAATAACCAAAACTACTACTACTGAAGAAAGAAGGAAGAAGTGAGACGACCCATATAAAACAAAAACCCCATAGGGAAAGAACCCCAAAAACCCTAGAATCAATGAATGTCCAAAGAGAAAGTATAACACCCCAAAAAACCATATCACTGTAAAACTGACAAAAAACTAAAAGTGTTAGTAGTATTAAATATTAGTGCATTCAAAAAGTTATTGTTTAGTTTGTATAAACAAATCTTCACAGTTCCCCCCATGGTTGAATATTTCATGTTAAAAACTAGAAAAAGACTAGTAAATATATTAATAATTCACCATGGACAAGTGTAAGTGATCAAATTATAACTAATAAACTTTAAAAAGGTGCATGAGTTGCAGTACAAAGTAATAAACTTTAAGTTTTGTGAACAGTGTCTACTTTGATAATGAAATAGTAATATTACTAATAAAAAGCTACTAAAGCTGTATGAACATTCCATAGAATGGAATATGACTTAGATAGCCAGAGTTATATTTTAAGAGGGGGCATAAATCCTGTAAAATGGGGAATTACAGAACCAACTGTTAATGTTGAAGTAGTAAAAGATGTTAACCATTATATGTAACCAGGATGTTAGGTTCCTATTACATATAATAATTAGATAAATAAGGATTATTCATAAGAAATATTAGTGTTATAATTTGTTATTTTATTGTTCATTTTAATTTAGGAATGCCCTATCTAAAAATAGATATCATTCCAATGTTATAGAATACTTTTAATTATGTTATTAGGTAATATACAAAACAATGTTATTCAGAACACCAGTTTTATGTAGAGAGGTGTTATATGTTAACTATACAATCAATAATTACTGTTATACCAGTCAAAGAATTAATTTTTAATCAACTATATAAGAATCAGAAGTCAGAGAAGGATATAAAATAACTACATTAATAAAACATTTGGCAAATAGCCACACATCAAATCTAGGCAATATAATGAATTTAAACTGCAAATAATTAACAAACATAGTCTTATAAGCCAGTTAAACTGACAATATTTAGGCAAGATAAACTCAACATATTAAATACTATGTAAATAAGGCTTTCTAAAGATAGGGTCATTATATGAGTAAAATTATTTATTTGTCTAATAAAATACCATTAAAACTGAAATAGATTCACTGACATTATCATAGGGGGAGTCATATACAAATGAATTGTATTAAAAAACCATCATTAATATACTAAATTGCCATAAAGTCAGTGAGAATTGACAATTATACCAATTTCAGATTTAATAGAATAATAATTATATTAGGGAAAATGGCTATTATTTACTTAGAAGACAGGAAGTATAATTTTAGGCCTACCTCCCAAAAAATGTAAGAAATATAATTTTCTGATAAAACTTTGTAACACTAACTTAATTACTATCAAAATAAGTAGAATAGAATAGTGAAAACGAATATGTATTTAATATTTCAAACAGTTAACTAATAACGAAATTACTTTCTGAGCATAATGTACGATTTTAAAATGTGTCGGAAGTTAAGATGATTTGAAACAATGTATGAGATATATTATATAGGCTAAGATTTTCATGAGACGAAGGAAATCCACACAGTTCATTATTATACCTTGAAGAGAGCACTTAATGTGAATATTTAATAGAACCAACCTTTAATGGCTGTTACGTTATAACAGAGTTCGGAATCATTTTGTGTAAAATTAAATTTTTTAACTATTTTAATTATTGTGAAGTGGTGAAGTTGACCTATGAACTACATAACACCAATAAACGGAATCACATATAACTAATTAAATGAAATAACACTGAAATCGCACCAAATACCAAGTGAAAATTCGAGGTTAAACTGACACACATAAACACCAGTAGATATACCCATTTAACAACATTTTTACACCAAGTGAACTAATCCATCATACACCAGTGACAATAAACTATACCCCAGAAGATCATATACAATTGCGAAGAACATTTAAACGAAGAAAGGACATATTTATTCCAACAAGTACTTCATCCAGGTTAGAAGGCGAACAACGCGCATGCGTCAGGCGGCCATTTTAATCCAATATCATCACCGCAATAAGACACGACTGTGGGCTGCAACTTGGTTTGAATACAATTATATATAAACTTTTATTATTAATAACTACCATTGTATTGTTTAAATTTAAGACATTATTAGAATTGTAAGTGTTATACTTTCATGCCCCTGAACTTCTCTGGCTTTTTATATTAATAACCGTTTAAAGAACCTATTTTATAATACAAATGTAAAATTCTTATATCGACCGGCCCTGAGCGAGTCGATACGGCATTGTAACATCGATTTTAATTGATTAAATTCATTATTTTGTTTAATAAACGTTTGTTTTCTGGTAAACTGAAGTTGATTTCTCTTATAAAAGGACTTAACAGTTAATTAATCAAGAAAACTAGATAACCTTTAAAGGCAGTATATGCGAAACTACAACCTTTCAAGAGTAAGAAGAAGAGAGCCGTTTTCGCCTAAACTTGAAGTTAACTGGATTGTCTTTTTAACAAATTTACAGAAGGGAAAATTATTACCAGAATAAACACAATACCATCATAATTATAATTACAATCAACAACCTCAATTTATTTCTAAATTTTAAGAACATAAATACACCAAAAACATTTTTTCAGAATTTATTTTTTTTTATAAATATAAAAATAAAATTTATATTTTATTTCAAATTGCTACAACAGCAATACACACAGAGTTTATTTGATAACAACAAAGACCAGGAACGTTACCAAATCGACGTTTCCCAGAGCGGAACGTCACTACTACACATATACACACCATAAAAATTATTCTGGGTAATATTATACCAGAACACTACTACAATTACGATTATATTATTGTTTTATTACAAAAGTGAAGACCAACAGTGAGATAATAACGAAGACTAGGAGACATTAGCTACATACTACACACATTCATACATTTGATAATTTGTTTTATTACAAAATTGGCTTCCATCGCGGGGCTTGAATGAGGCAGACGTCCCGTATTATTACAAAATTGGCGTCCAACTAAAGGGCTGTAATTAGGGGTTGAAAGGCTGTAATTACTTGCCCAATTTCTAATTCAGCTTGGCAGCGGTTAGCCAGCCAGGGAATCAGGGAAGATGCTGCGTCGTGCCACATCAAAGAAGAGAGCGGCGGAGGCCGAGAAAGAACTCGATATGGATGATAAGGAGGCGACCCCAGTGGAGGACGTAGAAAAGATATTAGAACGGGTGGAAGATAAACAACCAGCACCACCAGAGAAACAACCCGAAGTACCCACGCAAACAGGGGAAATCAATGTTCCGGAGAAGGAAACAGAAAACATGACAGTACACGAAATGTTTCAGGCAATGATGGAAAATAACAAGAGAATGGAAGAAAACAACAAGAGAATGGAAGAAGGTTTGCATAAGAAAATGGATGACGACAACCGATCGATTAAGGAAGAATTGAAGAAGGACAACCAAGCGACAAAAGAAGAATTGAAGAAGGACAACCAAGCGACAAAAGAAGAATTAGGTAAAAAGATTGAAGACACCCATAAGAGAATAGAGGAAACCAGCAAAGAAATGAAGAAAGACAACCGATCTTTAAGCCGGAAAATTGATGAAACTAATCAGAAAATGGAGGAAACCAGCAAAAATATGGAAGAAAAATTGGAGGAGAATAACAAGAAAATGGAAGAGAAGATGGGGGAGAGGTTGGAAGAGTTAAGAGAGGACAGATTAAAAAGAGAAGAATTAAGAAATGAGAGGACCAAAGAAATAAAAAATGATAGCAAACTAAAAACGGAAGAAATACCACACAATAAAACCATGGAACCAGTTGTAGTATTACTTGAAAGGAAAAATAACGGAAACAAAGAAGATACTAAGGATATGGAAGTGAAACCAAGGGAAATGAGAAAAAGGTATCCAAAGAAATTAATGAAAACAAAGGAAGAAATGGAAATGATGAACCATGGTTTATTTGATAATGATACTATCCCTATTACCAACCATGAAGAAATCGTGAGTTCCAGGAATAATGGAAGTAGATTAAGGGTAATCTCAGAGATGGTTTACCAGCAGACAGTAGTTTACCACTGGGAAAGGACCAGAGGTAAACTGAATAAAACATGGGGACTAGATCAGTTTCAGCGAAGGACTGGACAGTGTATTCCAGAAAGATGGAAGTATGACATCTTACCAGACTGTGATGATGGCACAGATGAATCACCAGAATGTGTTCCATTAGAGTACCATCCAGGACAGTTCCAGTGTACAGGTACACTAAAATGTATTCCTTCAGGGTGGATGTGTGATGGTGAACCAGATTATGGGGTTTCAGATAAGCAAATAATTAATAATTCAGATGAAGATCCTCACAGATATTTTTCATGCAATACCACATATGGACCAGAGACGTACTGGCGTATAAAACACTATGATAGAGGGAGCCGAATAAGCTTAGCAGCCAACAAAAGAATAGCAGCTAGAAAAATGAAATACAAGACAAAGGCCAGAGATGTCACTAGTACCGGAACGATGATGAAGACTATGGTCATCCGGACAATGAGAGCAACTGAAGTGACAGACTACGGTTAAGTCTAATACCATACACCTCCACAAAGAGGGACGGATGTTATGATAACCGACGACGGCCAAAAACCCATGTCAAAGAAAAAGAAATTATGAGCAACTGTCCACCCAAATAAAAATCTTCAACCTGGGTATATACAAGAAAAATAATAATAAGAAGTACATTTGAAGTAAAGAAAAGAAGAGAGCTAATACCATATTTAGGGTAATAATATGATATGTTAACCATATTTATGAAAAAATATTATGAGTAATTTATGAATCAAAAAGGAAATGAATTTTGAATTAAATTTCAAAATTCAAAAATGAAGTAATGACTACTTACTACCAAATATTTATGAAAAAACTTTATGGAAAATAAAAAGAAGAAAATGAATTTTGAATTAAACCACAAAATTCAAAAAAGAAGTAAGAACAACTTACTACCTACCATTGAGGAAACAATTTATGAATCAAAAAGAAAATGAATTTTGAATTAAACCACAAAATTCAAAAAAGAAGTAAGAACAACTTACTACCTACCACTGAGGAAACAATTTATGAATCAAAAAGAAAATGAATTTTGAATTAAACCACAAAATTCAAAAAAGAAGTAAGAACACCTTACTACCTACTATTTAGGAAATAATTTATGATCAAAACAGAAAAGAATTTAAAAAATTTTAAAAATTCAGAACCCAAGTAAGAACAACTTACTACCTTATCTTAAAAACAACTTTTAGAAATGAACAAGAAGAAAGGGAATTTGGATAACACATTACAAACAATTATATATGGGACCAATTCTGAAAAAACTTTCAAGAATAAAGAAATGGCAGTACAAACCACTGATACAATTTAAATGAATAAACTTATTGTGAAGTAAAATTAATGAGGATTTTATGTCAAATAAACAGAGATATTAAACATATGGAATTAATAATTAAAGAGTGCATTTGGATAAAAAGCAAGAGCAGAATAACAGGGTGAAAAAAAAGGAAGAAAAAACTATATATAAATAAATCCATAAGAAAAATATGATCATATAATAAATGTCAATTATAAGAAGTACAATTAAAAGAGTAATTACAAAAACATAATACTAGTGGAATGATTCATAAGAATTAAGTAAAGAACAAAAATATAATACAAAATATATGCTACCAAGGACCAGAAGGAGATTGTAATAACAGTCAAAATATGAAAGAGAATTAAAAACTTTACACTGAATAACAAGTGATAATTATATTATACCAGCTTCCAACCACAAGGAGAAATAAAATGCCAGCAGAACTAACCATTGAGAAAAATAACTGAGATAGAAATTAACTAAGATAGAAATATTAATAGATCTGTTCGTATACGAAGTGAAATATCCAAAGATATTTAATTTTTTTTATAGTCATAAGGTGGACTATTATTATATAATTTTTATTAATAACTGTCTGAGATAAGTCCAGCAGTATTATTATGTATTGATCAGAGATGATTTACCTCTGTAATCAATAAATGACGTAGTATGGCCAGCAGAGTGTGAAGCCTACCGAGCCCCTCTGGACACTGCCCCAGCTAACGTATTAGGAATGTTAGGGAATAAATATCCCAAGGATAAAGAAACAAGTTAAGAAGAAAATGGAAAAATAAAAAATAACGAACCTCAGATGACTATTACTATCAGTAAGAATCCAGTTAATAATGAAATATGGATAAGCTCAAAAATATAGAAGAAAAAATTTTAGAAATGTGAAGGAAATAAAGAAATATAATTTATAATATAATGTCATAAGCAATTACTTCAGACAAACTAAGTATGATCTGAACTAATCACTTCTGGAAGAGAGCAATCTGTAGCGTGACAGATAATCCACACAAATACATTACTCAATAAATTGATAAAGCTCTAATATATGGAATATCCAGATGAGAATCAATTAAAACGCACTATTTACTAATATATTCACAAGAAAAGTTAAATAAAGAAAAATTCTGCAGATAATATAATATAATACAAATTTAAAAACCCAGGAAACTAAAAATGTTAATAACAAAATTACCCAGGTAAGATAGAAGCAGGCAATTAAAATACCCCGACAAAGAAACCAGACCAGAAGAAACAAAGGCATACACAGCGAAAAACTATTGAAGAAGGAAGAAAGAAGAATAACCAAAACCAATGAAGAAAGAAGAAAGAAGAATAACTAAAGCTACTGAAGACAGAAGAAAGAAGAATAATTAAAACCACTGAAGAAAGAAGAAAGAAGAATAATCAAAGCTACGGAAGAAGGAAGAAAGAAGAATAATTAAAAATACTGAAGAAGGAAGAAAGAAGAATAATCAAAACCAAAACTACTGAAGAAAGAAGACTAAACAAAAATTATTGAAGAAAGAAGAAAGAAGAATAACCAAAACTACTACTACTGAAGAAAGAAGGAAGAAGTGAGACGACCCATATAAAACAAAAACCCCATAGGGAAAGAACCCCAAAAACCCTAGAATCAATGAATGTCCAAAGAGAAAGTATAACACCCCAAAAAACCATATCACTGTAAAACTGACAAAAAACTAAAAGCGTTAGTAGTATTAAATATTAGTGCATTCAAAAAGTTATTGTTTAGTTTGTATAAACAAATCTTCACAGTTCCCCCCATGGTTGAATATTTCATGTTAAAAACTAGAAAAAGACTAGTAAATATATTAATAATTCACCATGGACAAGTGTAAGTGATCAAATTATAACTAATAAACTTTAAAAAGGTGCATGAGTTGCAGTACAAAGTAATAAACTTTAAGTTTTGTGAACAGTGTCTACTTTGATAATGAAATAGTAATATTACTAATAAAAAGCTACTAAAGCTGTATGAACATTCCATAGAATGGAATATGACTTAGATAGCCAGAGTTATATTTTAAGAGGGGGCATAAATCCTGTAAAATGGGGAATTACAGAACCAACTGTTAATGTTGAAGTAGTAAAAGATGTTAACCATTATATGTAACCAGGATGTTAGGTTCCTATTACATATAATAATTAGATAAATAAGGATTATTCATAAGAAATATTAGTGTTATAATTTGTTATTTTATTGTTCATTTTAATTTAGGAATGCCCTATCTAAAAATAGATATCATTCCAATGTTATAGAATACTTTTAATTATGTTATTAGGTAATATACAAAACAATGTTATTCAGAACACCAGTTTTATGTAGAGAGGTGTTATATGTTAACTATACAATCAATAATTACTGTTATACCAGTCAAAGAATTAATTTTTAATCAACTATATAAGAATCAGAAGTCAGAGAAGGATATAAAATAACTACATTAATAAAACATTTGGCAAATAGCCACACATCAAATCTAGGCAATATAATGAATTTAAACTGCAAATAATTAACAAACATAGTCTTATAAGCCAGTTAAACTGACAATATTTAGGCAAGATAAACTCAACATATTAAATACTATGTAAATAAGGCT
Source organism: Magicicada septendecula (assembly GCA_034769895.1). Taxonomy (NCBI): domain Eukaryota; kingdom Metazoa; phylum Arthropoda; class Insecta; order Hemiptera; family Cicadidae; genus Magicicada; species Magicicada septendecula. Next base: position 244,228,597 of record CM068369.1, read on the forward strand.
TTCTAAAGATAGGGTCATTATATGAGTAAAATTATTTATTTGTCTAATAAAATACCATTAAAACTGAAATAGATTCACTGACATTATCATAGGGGGAGTCATATACAAATGAATTGTATTAAAAAACCATCATTAATACACTAAATTGCCATAAAGTCAGTGAGAATTGACAATTATACCAATTTCAGATTTAATAGAATAATAATTATATTAGGGAAAATGGCTATTATTTACTTAGAAGACAGGAAGTATAATTTTAGGCCTACCTCCCAAAAAATGTAAGAAATATAATTTTCTGATAAAACTTTGTAACACTAACTTAATTACTATCAAAATAAGTAGAATAGAATAGTGAAAACGAATATGTATTTAATATTTCAAACAGTTAACTAATAACGAAATTACTTTCTGAGCATAATGTACGATTTTAAAATGTGTCGGAAGTTAAGATGATTTGAAACAATGTATGAGATATATTATATAGGCTAAGATTTTCATGAGACGAAGGAAATCCACACAGTTCATTATTATACCTTGAAGAGAGCACTTAATGTGAATATTTAATAGAACCAACCTTTAATGGCTGTTACGTTATAACAGAGTTCGGAATCATTTTGTGTAAAATTAAATTTTTTAACTATTTTAATTATTGTGAAGTGGTGAAGTTGACCTATGAACTACATAACACCAATAAACGGAATCACATATAACTAATTAAATGAAATAACACTGAAATCGCACCAAATACCAAGTGAAAATTCGAGGTTAAACTGACACACATAAACACCAGTAGATATACCCATTTAACAACATTTTTACACCAAGTGAACTAATCCATCATACACCAGTGACAATAAACTATACCCCAGAAGATCATATACAATTGCGAAGAACATTTAAACGAAGAAAGGACATATTTATTCCAACAAGTACTTCATCCAGGTTAGAAGGCGAACAACGCGCATGCGTCAGGCGGCCATTTTAATCCAATATCATCACCGCAATAAGACACGACTGTGGGCTGCAACTTGGTTTGAATACAATTATATATAAACTTTTATTATTAATAACTACCATTGTATTGTTTAAATTTAAGACATTATTAGAATTGTAAGTGTTATACTTTCATGCCCCTGAACTTCTCTGGCTTTTTATATTAATAACCGTTTAAAGAACCTATTTTATAATACAAATGTAAAATTCTTATATCGACCGGCCCTGAGCGAGTCGATACGGCATTGTAACATCGATTTTAATTGATCAAATTCATTATTTTGTTTAATAAACGTTTGTTTTCTGGTAAATTGAAGTTGATTTCTCTTATAAAAGGACTTAACAGTTAATTAATCAAGAAAACTAGATAACCTTTAAAGGCAGTATATGCGAAACTACAACCTTTCAAGAGTAAGAAGAAGAGAGCCGTTTTCGCCTAAACTTGAAGTTAACTGGATTGTCTTTTTAACAAATTTACAGAAGGGAAAATTATTACTAGAATAAACACAATACCATCATAATTATAATTACAATCAACAACCTCAATTTATTTCTAAATTTTAAGAACATAAATACACCAAAAACATTTTTTCAGAATTTATTTTTTTTTATAAATATAAAAATAAAATTTATATTTTATTTCAAATTGCTACAACAGCAATACACAGAGTTTATTTGATAACAACAAAGACCAGGAACGTTACCAAATCGACATTTCCCAGAGCGGAACGTCACTACTACACATACACACCATAAAAATTATTCTGGGTAATATTATACCAGAACACTACTACAATTACGATTATATTATTGTTTTATTACAAAAGTGAAGACCAACAGTGAGATAATAACGAAGACTAGGAGACATTAGCTACATACTACACACATTCATACATTTGATAATTTGTTTTATTACAAAATTGGCTTCCATCGCGGGGCTTGAACGAGGCAGACGTCCCGTATTATTACAAAATTGGCGTCCAACTAAAGGGCTGTAATTAGGGGTTGAAAGGCTGTAATTACTTGCCCAATTTCTAATTCAGCTTGGCAGCGGTTAGCCAGCCAGGGAATCAGGGAAGATGCTGCGTCGTGCCACATCAAAGAAGAGAGCGGCGGAGGCCGAGAAAGAACTCGATATGGATGATAAGGAGGCGACCCCAGTGGAGGACGTAGAAAAGATATTAGAACGGGTGGAAGATAAACAACCAGCACCACCAGAGAAACAACCCGAAGTACCCACGCAAACAGGGGAAATCAATGTTCCGGAGAAGGAAACAGAAAACATGACAGTACACGAAATGTTTAAGGCAATGATGGAAAATAACAAGAGAATGGAAGAAAACAACAAGAGAATGGAAGAAGGTTTGCATAAGAAAATGGATGACGACAACCGATCGATTAAGGAAGAATTGAAGAAGGACAACCAAGCGACAAAAGAAGAATTGAAGAAGGACAACCAAGCGACAAAAGAAGAATTAGGTAAAAAGATTGAAGACACCCATAAGAGAATAGAGGAAACCAGCAAAGAAATGAAGAAAGACAACCGATCTTTAAGCCGGAAAATTGATGAAACTAATCAAAAAATGGAGGAAACCAGCAAAAAGATGGAAGAAAATTTGAAGGAGAATAACAAGAAAATGGAAGAGAAGATGGGGGAGAGGTTGGAAGAGTTAAGAGAGGACAGATTAAAAAGAGAAGAATTAAGAAATGAGAGGACCAAAGAAATAAAAAATGATAGCAAACTAAAAACGGAAGAAATACCACACAATAAAACCATGGAACCAGTTGTAGTATTACTTGAAAGGAAAAATAACGGAAACAAAGAAGATACTAAGGATATGGAAGTGAAACCAAGGGAAATGAGAAAAAAGTATCCAAAGAAATTAATAAAAACAAAGGAAGAAATGGAAATGATGAACCATGGTTTATTTGATAATGATAATATCCCTATTACCAACCATGAAGAAATCGTGAGTTCCAGGAATAATGGAAGTAGATTAAGGGTAATCTCAGAGATGGTTTACCAGCAGACGGTAGTTTACCACTGGGAAAGGACCAGAGGTAAACTGAATAAAACATGGGGACTAGATCAGTTTCAGCGAAGGACTGGACAGTGTATTCCAGAAAGATGGAAGTATGACATCTTACCAGACTGTGATGACGGCACAGATGAATCACCAGAATGTGTTCCATTAGAGTACCATCCAGGACAGTTCCAGTGTACAGGTACACTAAAATGTATTCCTTCAGGGTGGATGTGTGATGGTGAACCAGATTATGGGGTTTCAGATAAGCAAATAATTAATAATTCAGATGAAGATCCTCACAGATATTTTTCATGCAATACCACATATGGACCAGAGACGTACTGGCGTATAAAACACTATGATAGAGGGAGCCGAATAAGCTTAGCAGCCAACAAAGGAATAGCAGCTAGAAAAATGAAATACAAGACAAAGGCCAGAGATGTCACTAGTACCGGAACGATGATGAAGACTATGGTCATCCGGACAATGAGACCAACTGAAGTGACAGACTACAGTTAAGTCTAATACCATACACCTGCACAAAGAGGGACGGATGTTATGATAACCGACGACGGCCAAAAACCCATGTCAAAGAAAAAGAAATTATGAGCAACTGTCCACCCAAATAAAAATCTTCAACCTGGGTATATAAAAGAAAAATAATAATAAGAAGTACATTTGAAGTAAAGAAAAGAAGAGAGCTAATACCATATTTAGGGTAATAATATGATATGTTAACCATATTTATGAAAAAATATTATGAGTAATTTATGAATCAAAAAGAAAATGAATTTGAATTAAATTTCAAAATTCAAAAATGAAGTAATGACTACTTACTACCAAATATTTATGAAAAAACTTTATGGAAAATAAAAAGAAGAAAATGAATTTTGAATTAAACCACAAAATTCAAAAAAGAAGTAAGAACAACTTACTACCTACCATTGAGGAAACAATTTATGAATCAAAAAGAAAATGAATTTTGAATTAAACCACAAAATTCAAAAAAGAAGTAAGAACAACTTACTACCTACCACTGAGGAAACAATTTATGAATCAAAAAGAAAATGAATTTTGAATTTAAACCACAAAATTCAAAAAAGAAGTAAGAACACCTTACTACCTACTATTTAGGAAATAATTTATGATCAAAACAGAAAAGAATTTAAAAAATTTTAAAAATTCAGAACCCAAGTAAGAACAACTTACTACCTTATCTTAAAAACAACTTTTAGAAATGAACAAGAAGAAAGGGAATTTGGATAACACATTACAAACAATTATATATGGGACCAATTCTGAAAAAACTTTCAAGAATAAAGAAATGGCAGTACAAACCACTGATACAATTTAAATGAATAAACTTATTGTGAAGTAAAATTAATGAGGATTTTATGTCAAATAAACAGAGATATTAAACATATGGAATTAATAATTAAAGAGTGCATTTGGATAAAAAGCAAGAGCAGAATAACAGGGTGAAAAAAAAGGAAGAAAAAACTATATATAAATAAATCCATAAGAAAAATATGATCATATAATAAATGTCAATTATAAGAAGTACAATTAAAAGAGTAATTGCAAAAACATAATACTAGTGGAATGATTCATAAGAATTAAGTAAAGAACAAAAATATAATACAAAATATATGCTACCAAGGACCAGAAGGAGATTGTAATAACAGTCAAAATATGAAAGAGAATTAAAAACTTTACACTGAATAACAAGTGATAATTATATTATACCAGCTTCCAACCACAAGGAGAAATAAAATGCCAGCAGAACTAACCATTGAGAAAAATAACTGAGATAGAAATTAACTAAGATAGAAATATTAATAGATCTGTTCGTATACGAAGTGAAATATCCAAAGATATTTAATTTTTTTTATAGTCATAAGGTGGACTATTATTATATAATTTTTATTAATAACTGTCTGAGATAAGTCCAGCAGTATTATTATGTATTGATCAGAGATGATTTACCTCTGTAATCAATAAATGACGTAGTATGGCCAGCAGAGTGTGAAGCCTACCGAGCCCCTCTGGACACTGCCCCAGCTAACGTATTAGGGAATGTTAGGGAATAAATATCCCAAGGATAAAGAAACAAGTTAAGAAGAAAATGGAAAAATAAAAAATAACGAACCTCAGATGACTATTACTATCAGTAAGAATCCAGTTAATAATGAAATATGGATAAGCTCAAAAATATAGAAGAAAAAATTTTAGAAATGTGAAGGAAATAAAGAAATATAATTTATAATATAATGTCATAAGCAATTACTTCAGACAAACTAAGTATGATCTGAACTAATCACTTCTGGAAGAGAGCAATCTGTAGCGTGACAGATAATCCACACAAATACATTACTCAATAAATTGATAAAGCTCTAATATATGGAATATCCAGATGAGAATCAATTAAAACGCACTATTTACTAATATATTCACAAGAAAAGTTAAATAAAGAAAAATTCTGCAGATAATATAATATAATACAAATTTAAAAACCCAGGAAACTAAAAATGTTAATAACAAAATTACCCAGGTAAGATAGAAGCAGGCAATTAAAATACCCCGACAAAGAAACCAGACCAGAAGAAACAAAGGCATACACAGCGAAAAACTATTGAAGAAGGAAGAAAGAAGAATAACCAAAACCAATGAAGAAAGAAGAAAGAAGAATAACTAAAGCTACTGAAGACAGAAGAAAGAAGAATAATTAAAACCACTGAAGAAAGAAGAAAGAAGAATAATCAAAGCTACGGAAGAAGGAAGAAAGAAGAATAATTAAAAATACTGAAGAAGGAAGAAAGAAGAATAATCAAAACCAAAACTACTGAAGAAAGAAGACTAAACAAAAATTATTGAAGAAAGAAGAAAGAAGAATAACCAAAACTACTACTACTGAAGAAAGAAGGAAGAAGTGAGACGACCCATATAAAACAAAAACCCCATAGGGAAAGAACCCCAAAAACCCTAGAATCAATGAATGTCCAAAGAGAAAGTATAACACCCCAAAAAACCATATCACTGTAAAACTGACAAAAAACTAAAAGTGTTAGTAGTATTAAATATTAGTGCATTCAAAAAGTTATTGTTTAGTTTGTATAAACAAATCTTCACAGTTCCCCCCATGGTTGAATATTTCATGTTAAAAACTAGAAAAAGACTAGTAAATATATTAATAATTCACCATGGACAAGTGTAAGTGATCAAATTATAACTAATAAACTTTAAAAAGGTGCATGAGTTGCAGTACAAAGTAATAAACTTTAAGTTTTGTGAACAGTGTCTACTTTGATAATGAAATAGTAATATTACTAATAAAAAGCTACTAAAGCTGTATGAACATTCCATAGAATGGAATATGACTTAGATAGCCAGAGTTATATTTTAAGAGGGGGCATAAATCCTGTAAAATGGGGAATTACAGAACCAACTGTTAATGTTGAAGTAGTAAAAGATGTTAACCATTATATGTAACCAGGATGTTAGGTTCCTATACATATAATAATTAGATAAATAAGGATTATTCATAAGAAATATTAGTGTTATAATTTGTTATTTTATTGTTCATTTTAATTTAGGAATGCCCTATCTAAAAATAGATATCATTCCAATGTTATAGAATACTTTTAATTATGTTATTAGGTAATATACAAAACAATGTTATTCAGAACACCAGTTTTATGTAGAGAGGTGTTATATGTTAACTATACAATCAATAATTACTGTTATACCAGTCAAAGAATTAATTTTTAATCAACTATATAAGAATCAGAAGTCAGAGAAGGATATAAAATAACTACATTAATAAAACATTTGGCAAATAGCCACACATCAAATCTAGGCAATATAATGAATTTAAACTGCAAATAATTAACAAACATAGTCTTATAAGCCAGTTAAACTGACAATATTTAGGCAAGATAAACTCAACATATTAAATACTATGTAAATAAGGCTTTCTAAAGATAGGGTCATTATATGAGTAAAATTATTTATTTGTCTAATAAAATACCATTAAAACTGAAATAGATTCACTGACATTATCATAGGGGGAGTCATATACAAATGAATTGTATTAAAAAACCATCATTAATATACTAAATTGCCATAAAGTCAGTGAGAATTGACAATTATACCAATTTCAGATTTAATAGAATAATAATTATATTAGGGAAAATGGCTATTATTTACTTAGAAGACAGGAAGTATAATTTTAGGCCTACCTCCCCAAAAATGTAAGAAATATAATTTTCTGATAAAACTTTGTAACACTAACTTAATTACTATCAAAATAAGTAGAATAGAATAGTGAAAACGAATATGTATTTAATATTTCAAACAGTTAACTAATAACGAAATTACTTTCTGAGCATAATGTACGATTTTAAAATGTGTCGGAAGTTAAGATGATTTGAAACAATGTATGAGATATATTATATAGGCTAAGATTTTCATGAGACGAAGGAAATCCACACAGTTCATTATTATACCTTGAAGAGAGCACTTAATGTGAATATTTAATAGAACCAACCTTTAATGGCTGTTACGTTATAACAGAGTTCGGAATCATTTTGTGTAAAATTAAATTTTTTAACTATTTTAATTATTGTGAAGTGGTGAAGTTGACCTATGAACTACATAACACCAATAAACGGAATCACATATAACTAATTAAATGAAATAACACTGAAATCGCACCAAATACCAAGTGAAAATTCGAGGTTAAACTGACACACATAAACACCAGTAGATATACCCATTTAACAACATTTTTACACCAAGTGAACTAATCCATCATACACCAGTGACAATAAACTATACCCCAGAAGATCATATACAATTGCGAAGAACATTTAAACGAAGAAAGGACATATTTATTCCAACAAGTACTTCATCCAGGTTAGAAGGCGAACAACGCGCATGCGTCAGGCGGCCGTTTTGATCCAATATCATCACTGCAATAAGACACGACTGTGGGCTGCAACTTGGTTTGAATACAATTATATATAAACTTTTATTATTAATAACTACCATTGTATTGTTTAAATTTAAGACATTATTAGAATTGTAAGTGTTATACTTTCATGCCCCTGAACTTCTCTGGCTTTTTATATTAATAACCGTTTAAAGAACCTATTTTATAATACAAATGTAAAATTCTTATATCGACCGGCCCTGAGCGAGTCGATACGGCATTGTAACATCGATTTTAATTGATCAAATTCATTATTTTGTTTAATAAACGTTTGTTTTCTGGTAAATTGAAGTTGATTTCTCTTATAAAAGGACTTAACAGTTAATTAATCAAGAAAACTAGATAACCTTTAAAGGCAGTATATGCGAAACTACAACCTTTCAAGAGTAAGAAGAAGAGAGCCGTTTTCGCCTAAACTTGAAGTTAACTGGATTGTCTTTTTAACAAATTTACAGAAGGGAAAATTATTACCAGAATAAACACAATACCATCATAATTATAATTACAATCAACAACCTCAATTTATTTCTAAATTTTAAGAACATAAATACACCAAAAACATTTTTTCAGAATTTATTTTTTTTTATAAATATAAAAATAAAATTTATATTTTATTTCAAATTGCTACAACAGCAATACACACAGAGTTTATTTGATAACAACAAAGACCAGGAACGTTACCAAATCGACGTTTCCCAGAGCGGAACGTCACTACTACACATACACACCATAAAAATTATTCTGGGTAATATTATACCAGAACACTACTACAATTACGATTATATTATTGTTTTATTACAAAAGTGAAGACCAACAGTGAGATAATAACGAAGACTAGGAGACATTAGCTACATACTACACACATTCATACATTTGATAATTTGTTTTATTACAAAATTGGCTTCCATCGCGGGGCTTGAACGAGGCAGACGTCCCGTATTATTACAATATATATATATTTCAATCACTTTCTGCTACAGTCCGTTTCTTGACGTATATAATACATTTAATATTTATACATAAATTTACCTCAAGATGTTATTTTTCTATTTGGAACATGTTTCGGGTACTATCTTGTACCCATCCTCAGCCTTCTGGTTTTTTTGTCTGGTCGACCAGACAAAAAAACCGGAAGGCTGAGGATGGGTACAAGATAGTACCCGAAACATGTTCCAAATAGAAAAATAACATCTTGAGGTAAATTTATGTATAAATATTAAATGTAATATATATATATATATATTGCGACAGTACAAATAAGTGATGTACTGAGCATTGAATATAAAAATTTAAATATACCTAATAAACTGTAAATAATTAATAATATATTAGAAATAAGCATGTCAGGGATTGCAAGCTTGGCTCAGACAAAAATATGAACAGGTGTTTCGACCTGAATCGACGTGCACACACACACAAATGTAACTGAAAGTGTGTACACCAGTATTTTGCTAGTGTGTGTGAACGCAGGTCTATGCAGGCGAGTTTACCACCCCAAGATGAATAATTGCACATTTACTGTTTTTCCGTAATTATTCATAAACTATAATTAAGAATTAAAATCCAAAAACACAATAAAATGTAATAAAATGTACTAAATACTGTGTACGAAAACCACGTGAAAGTGACACACCGTACGAGTGTAATAGTTAAATAACTGTGTACAAATCGAAAGGGTTAAGTTGCAATGTCCAAAATTACAGTGAACATGTGTTGTAAAAATAGTTATAAGATAAGTATAAGAGTATACTTACAGGACTCTGCAATTCGCAGAAATATAAGAAATAGCGAAATTGACAAAGAGTGGGGGAACTGAATCCAGAGACAGTTTCTGACATGTCGATTTCGTACCACTGCAGGTGTCGACCAAGACATGGGTATAAATAGGACACGCAAGCTACAGTGGTTCTCTTTCTTAAATCATCCATGGTGCAGCGGGAGCTTATGCCCATCCGCACGGTGTATTTATTTTTTTTGTAAATAGTTTAAATTTTCCAGTTACATACAACTATGTAACTAAGTTGTAAAGACAATCATTTTTAAATAATAACAGCAGTACATAAGAAGAATTACATAAGAAGATCCATTGACATCAGAAACAGCACGAGGAGAGTTCCAGAGAGTGATACGACGCTGGATAAGAAGAGTGATTCGACGCTGGACAAGAGAAGAGTTCCAGAGAGTGATACGATGCTGGACAAGAGAAGAGAGACAGCCGACGCTGGACAAGAGGAGAAGAGAGACAGCCGACGCTGGACAAGAGGAGAAGAGAGAGTGATGCTGAAGTGCGAGACGAGGACGACTACAGATGGATCAAATGATTGAGTATGATTGACGACAATAAGGTGATAAACAACTTATTTATATCTTAATCGTACAATGAACTCAAAGACAATTAAAGACATTTCTATTTTATTTAAAAGTAAGAGCCAATGTTTCTTGTAAAGTAGAATTAAAATCATAGATGTTTTAGAAATACGATTAACGTAACAAGAGCTCAAATTAATATGAAATAAAATGAATACAAAGCATTTAAATGAAAGCAATTAGTATTTGAGATAAAACAGTACTGAGAAACAAAAGATAAGGTCAATAACTATTAATATTTTGAGTACATTACAATATATAAAAAGAGATTTAAATATTGATATTTTGAAACACATTAATTGACTGAGTAGTCTGGAAATGAGATTTTTCTTTAATACAATAATTAGTAGAATAGAATATTTAGTCAGTAAGCATACATATAGCATAAGCCTTACGGCATAATAACAAATAATAACGAATGTTTTAAATCGAAGTCAGTGCCGTGTGCACAATTTTTAATAATATCAAATAAATTTGAAATACCGTTACAAGTTACATAGAGTTCTTATTGCACATACACCTGAAACCCAATTTAAATGTTATATTGTTACATAATTTGTCAATCTTGAACGTGAGACCGGTCACGCTAAATTTGTGTATATGTATTTATGTATATGTATTGTTGCATATTTGGCTCCCAAAGAACGTGGGGCTATACAAATTAAAGTACATATAAAAATTCACACACATAAATACGTTGCAATATATATATATTTTCAATCACTTTCTGCTGCAGTCCGTTTCTTGATGTATATAATACAGTTAATATTTATATTAAACTAGCGAAATACCCGTGCTTCGCTATGGAGTTTCACGTTGTACGTAATTGTACAATTATTGCTCGCTTAATAGTATAGGATTAGATAGACTGTACAAATTCTCAACTCTTAGTTTGTCTATTTACATTCATAGCAACAGTTATTTATTATTTATTTCGAGAAAATCGTTAGAGCCGTTTCCGAGAAAAAAAGGACATACATTTATTAATTAATTGAACTTTGAAATTTTCTCGACTATAAGAACCTGCAAACAACGAAGTTTTTTTTCAATTTAAAACAATGATTAAAAACTCAGGACTAAGTGTATTCAGGGTTTCCAGTAAACTGAGATGTCAACCACTTCATTTACCAAGTATGCAAATTCCCGTATTTTCAGTATTTGGTTTTTTGCCCCTTAGGAGTGAAAGTTTTTAAAACCATTTCTTAGTGAGCACCTAAGACCTATGATGAAGCTATGTTCAAAGTTTCATTGATATCCATTCAGTGGGTTCAGAGATATCGTGATCAGTGAGTCAGTCAGTGGTATTTGGCTTATATAGATATAGATTTACCTCAAGATGTTATTTTTCCTTATTTGGAACATGTTTCGAGAGTTCCTGTGCTCTCATCTTCAGCCTTCGCGATCTTTTGTCTGGTGAAGTGATCAAAAGTGACCTTTTGAACTTCACCAGACAAAAGTCGCGAAGGCTGAAGATGAGAGCACAGGAACTCACGAAACATGTTCCAAATAAGGAAAAATAACATCTTGAGGTAAATTTAATATAAATATTAAATGTAATAAATATATATATTGTAATGACAAATTTCTTATCGTCCTGTAAAAGCCCCGCGATGGAGTGCCAATTTGTAACGACAAGACCTGTATGGGTGTATTATGCCACACGTTGTAGTCGTCAATTTGTAACAATTATGTTCAAATTTCGTTACAGTTCACGTTGTATCGTAATTACGTAACAAATAAAAAGTTGTCGTTTAGCGAAACCGTATCTCGCGCTGTTGTTCGGCGGAAAATTCAAATCTTTTTACCCGCGAAGTCATACCAACCTGTATTTCTTGTAGGAAGAAGTATTCCGGTGCTATGTCATTGAATGAAACACATAAATTAATTTGTGAAATAATACACAGGTATTAATATAAGTATCGGTTTATTAAAGGTCAATTCTGCTTTGAATAATTACGTTAACATGAAATTATTAAAATTATACTTGTTTTGCTCCGACTATAAATAATTTATTGCCCAGCGGTTGGGAGTAACTCTCTCCCAACGGTTTGCTGAAGCCTATTACGTTTACACTGCTTTTCAGTCAAAAGGTTCTTTTGATTACGGATAAAAAAGTTTACGAAATGATTTTTGAAAGTACAAACCTTGACATTCAAATAATTAAATATAATAATTTTCTATTACCACAGTTTACTTATGGTTTACAACACTAATGAGTTCCTCTTATAACCTAGGTTAAGTTTGACTTGTGTATAAATCATCTCTTATTTCTTAAAGTGTTATTAGTGATTTTGGACAATCTTTTAATACAAGTTATCAAATATTTGAATAATTATTCGTTGTTTATTAAGTTTGAACCAAGTTTTAATATAGTGCATAAAATAGTGAAGTGTTGTGAAATGTCTTGTGGTGTAGTTAGGTAATTTAGGATTATACGTTACAATTTGTTTGAGGTTCAGTGGATGATTTTCTTCAGCTCTAGTGTTTGAGTCTTCCTTCTCTGATTTTGGGTTGTATTTCTTGTAATTCGGGTTTAATTTTGTTTAATTCTGTTACAATGTTGCGTCAATCTTGTTTCTTCCTTGTTAGTTAGTATTTTCTTTCATCAACTTGGTTTATTTAAACTTATTTCTGTGGATCGACAATTTTATCATCTGCCCTCTTGTGATGCTAAAAATGGACTCTCATTGTTTTTTAACGATTTTAAAATAATAATGTTTTGTTGTCATAGCAACCAAATTATTCTATTGGCTGAAAGAATTTAGTACTCATTGTTATGAAGTTTGAGTTTTTTTCAAAACACCTAAATATATTATAACTAAGATATTTTCCTGGTCTTGTTACCAATCTGATTATTATTATTATTATCACTGAATAGCTTTTTTGATGTAGTTTATTTAGACATCAAAGATGATTATGTTTTGTTATCTCTGGCCTATTTTAACATTTGGCTGTTACTATTCTTTTTACTTAATTTGGTCATTATGTTGTTTTATGCACTTATTTTATATTTATATTGTTTCTTGGTTTGTTATTTTACGTTTCCTCATCTCTTCCTCTCACTATTTACTGTCATTTGTGGATATTTTACAATTTTGGTTCACATAGTTTTAGGCCTACTCTTACCTATCCTTTTTACATTGTTTTTATTTTAATTTTACTATTATTACCAAGTTCTTATTGCTTAGTTATAGCTAGTCTACACTGATTCCTGACTTATATTACTTATTACAGCTTTTTCGACCTATTAATGCCTTTCATCTTTAAATTTATAACTTTAACATAGGCTTCATCACCACTCAACAGAATATAACTTACTCTTAATGCTTAGTTTAACTATTATAACTGTTGCACAGTTCTATAATATTAACATTAACACTACTTATAAACATTTACTATATAATCTTACTATTTAAACATTCATAACAATAACATCCTTAATAACATTAGGGGATTTTTATCCTTGTTAAGAAACAAACTAATTCGAAATAAATAAATTAAATAAAAGCTGCCAGAAACTTACCTGCGATCTTTTTTCGCTGACTGTAACGGTACAGAAGTGTGTGATGCAGTTTTAATCAGTATTTAATTCAGTAATTCAGTAATTAACTTTCACCTGTGAGGAGCCCCAGTACAGCATTGCACATTGTTAGCCTAAACAATTGGCCAGATGTATTGCGTAACTGCCCCAGCAGCAGTCCTTGTGACACAGTATGCAGTCTATCACCAGTTGTTGCATCAGCCAGTAGCAGATAGCAGTCTTCAACCAGAGCGGTCGTAAGTTAAATAGTGGCCTCGGGTGCAAGATAGGCCGAAAGTACTATAATCGGCCTATCTAGTAAAGTGCGCAATACAACAGTAAACTAACAACAGTACCGGTTATACAAAAAGCTTTAAAACAAACTTTGTTGTTGGAGTAAAAAGACGTAATTGCAGTACGTGACCAAGTGTAGATAAGCAGCAGTGAAAACAGTCCATCAAATAATAATCCATCATTTGTTTTTTTTTTAAAGTGTACACAAATAAATAATGCGATCTCAAACAGTGGGGTTTAAAAACAAAGTGCAAAAAGAATGAGAGAGTGAGTGAGGTAATAAAGGGGGAGAAAGAAAACATTAAGGAGAGTACTGGTTCGGATAGTAGATATATAATTTACATATTTTGATATTGCAACCTTATTGATAAAAATTATAAGTAAAGAAAAAAAAAGGAAAAGAAAGAAGTAAACTTTTATGTTAAATAAAATAGTATTTGAATTATTATAAACATGTGTTAGCCTACTTATTACGCCATAACCATTTCCTAGTTTTCTGTGCTGACAACTCGTCTAACGAAATCGGGGGTTTTCTGAGATTTTATTACAGTCAGATAGTGGGATTTTTATAAGGGCAAGAGTGTTCAAAGTTTACATGTATAACTAAAAAACATGTTGGCGACCTGGGTAATTTAATAAGGTAAGTTTTACGGGGACTATGACGGTAAGTAAAATTCTGGCAGCGGTAAGTATTATTGTATGATGAGTGTGTTATTATTTAGTTAAAAGGGTAGAAGGCGAGTGCCTTTAGAATGGCGACCCTGCCAGGATTAAAAAAAAAAAATACCCCCCCCCCAATAAGAGGTTGAAAGCCGAAGCGTTCAAACTCTTATTGCCTAACCTAAGAGGATCAGTGAGGATATGGTGCCGCAACCCCCCTGAACACTCTACTAAAATTGTGGGTTCTTACCCCCCTAGTCTGGCGACTGCGGCAGCACCCATCCGATCTTACGGGACTTCTCTACTCGAGATCCCACCACCATAAGCTCGGACCGATACCCACCACAGTATCGCCTGACTCTGGAACATTCACTTAAAATTTAATAAACGGCCTTCCATCACTCCATATCCCACAACTGATTTGTTTCCTCTTAGCCATAAAGGCTCATTCTTTGCAAAGTACTGGTTCTGCTTATACAAAGTACTGGTTTGGTTTAAAATTAATAATATAAACTTACATTCTACCTACAGTTCAATCATATTTAACCAACTTTTTTTTTTTTTTATACTACCCCCCTTTTAATCCCTTAACCCCTGATACCCGTTACATTTTAATGTGTTCTGCGCTAGGCTTCTTGGCCTTTTCCAGCCTCATCCTAGCCGTAAACCACATCTCCCTCGTGACCTGTAACTGAGTCACCGCCCATCCACACTCACTATTACCCCCCCTGGACTGGGGCGCCCAGCTGCTTTCACAAGGACTGATGCGGAAGGGGTGGACCTTTTTTTCTTTTATTCCACCCCCATCCTTGCTTCGGCGTTACAATAAAATTCGGTATTACCTACTATTTTTTTTTTTTTATTTATACACCCCTAATGGACTACCACCCCTATCTGGGTGAAAATAGCCCTGTTCCAAAATTTGGTGGATTCCCCAAAAAATAACCCCCCTACTAATGATTTGTCACAATTAATTACTTTCACGGTCATGGTCCGGTGAGGCCATGACCGCACTTAGGTGGGGAATCTACAGTTAAAACATAAAATATAGATTGGCATTGATACAGGTGACTTAGACAGTAATATACATCTCTAAGTTTCACAGACATTTTTGACAGCATTTACACAAAATTTCCTTCAGTTTCCCATTTAAATGAATATTTTAACCATTATTTACATCAATTGGCATTTACTTTATTTTACAATTACATTTGAAGTTCGAATCAGAATAAATTTAAATTTATTATTAAAATCATCTTTCCAAGTAATTTAATAACCAAATTAATTTAATTTTATTATCTCAAGACTCTAAATTATGGTAATTACCTCATTATTTCAATCTTATTTGTTCGAGACAACTTTATTTATTTAACTAACATTTTACAAAGGATTAAAAAATATTATCTCCATCACATCAGATGTTTCTTTTGTTTCATAATAGAATCTGCTCAATGGTACTGATTCATCAAACTGCAACAGTTATCAACTTCAACACATCTGGCTGTAAACATTGGTCACACAACCTACCCGTTTATATAAACACTTGTGTGCCAGACTTGTTTTCATAAACACTCTCAGTCTCAACACTCACATAGTCTAAACATTCTGGTTACATCATACTAACACCTGTACTTCACTTTTCAATTTTTTGTAAATCTTTTAGATAACATATTTGTCTCTTAAATTTTTTTATTCCAATTCAGATCAGATATATTTTAATTCACCACAATTACTTTAATAGCATTACCACAATTCATTTATTATTATTGTTACACTCTTTTCACACCTGTAAGCGTTTTATTCTATCTGATTGGTATTATAAGCTTTATACTTACAATACATTATCCACTTATTGACCTGAACACAAAATACACACCACACACACACACACACCAATATCTCCACGTAGCCCCTGAAACATTGAACAGCAATGTTATTTCATACAAACAATTTAACATTTAATCATTCCAAATTATTTTTGTTATTTATTTAAGCTGCAAAATATTAATATTATTATTATCATCACAACAATTTCTGCTACATACATACATTGTTTATCTGACATTTTATAATATACACAATTAATTTCACTAAACATGTATTTACAATTCTTCAGCAATAATTATTCAGTTATATCACACTTCATTATCATAAATCAGCTAGGTCATTACCATATATTAACATATTTAAAATTGTTCATTTATGAATTTCAGCCTCCATCGTCAAAAATTAGTCGGGGTTTCACATAACAATTTTCAATTTCATTTACATTCCGTATACGGTTGGTTATCTTGTGTATAGTAACCATAAAATTTCTGTTTATTCATTTTACCATAATAATCATATACCAAGTCAACATTAAGTACATCGGTTAAGTCTCCATCAGTAATTACATTCATTATCAAGTCAGTTACTTTTTCCTCATAAGGTAAATTATTATTATTTAAGACTGTATCAACAAAATAATCTTCACTCTCTATTTTAACAGGTAAGTACTTCAAATCATTTAGCATCTCTTTCAACTCATTATAGTCTCTCTTTAATTTATATACTTCTGTCTCTCTATCAACACACAACTCTCCATCTAAATCTCTCTCATCATAACACCATATCATACTTTCAACATCATTCCACACAGAGGGTACAAAATTATTCGACAATAAACAACTCAAATCTTTCACTAATAAGGGTCTCTTGCCCTCCAATAATAACATTTTTGAACACCTTGGTTCATCACAAATAAGGGGAAAATTTACCCTCTGCCCTACACATTCATCTACTCTTTCTTTCCATTCTTTTTCTAATTCATCAACACCAATTACAACTTCGTTACTACATATAGCGCTCTCTCTCTCACTCACTATTTCACTATCTATTTTCAACGTTTCACTCTCAGATACTACATTTTCAATTACATTACCACTTTCAATATCATTGTTACTATTTGTTATCTTACTCTCTACTACCACGTTTTTACACATATCATTATAATTATCATCTGTTTTACATTCAAAATTTTCCATTACCTTTTGTCTTTGTTTATCAAATTTTTCCACCACATTACTCTCTATTTTGTCAATTCTGTTATTCATATTTTTTAATGAATGACTCAACATTTCATTTAATTCATATTTCAATTTGTTACAGTTACTCTCACATTTGATTTGTACTTTATTAATATCAGTTTTAAGTTCATCAAATTTTACGCTAATACTCTGTTGAAACTGAATATTGTTCTTCGACTTTTTTATTAAAATTGCTCTGTATATCTCATTTCTCATTTACACTACTTTTAAAATCTTGCATCTCGTTTTTCTGTTCATGAATGTCCATTGATATGGTTCTTAATATACTCATTATATCATCATCTAATTTATTACATTTTGTTGAGGTGGGGGTTAACTGTACCCCTGAATCCTCCGTAATATTTGTTTCATCTGAATTGTTTTTTGTTTTATTTTCCTGACTCACGTTTGGAGTCGAGTGGATTTCAAAATCACTCATACTATTTGATTCATTATAGTTTTCGACACTAGTCGTTTCATGTATATTACTCTCATTCTTTCCTGCCATTTTTTTATAAATTTATTAATCTAAATTTACTTATAAAAACATCTACCACTTAACTCTTAAACTCTAAACATTGATGTACTAGTTTGTATGTGCTGCGTAATTTTTCACGTATTGTTACTCAACCCTCAAATCGAACTTGCATTTATCGTAGGTGTGGAATTTTAATTATTCAAATTCAAGTCCCTGTTCGGGCACCAAATGTGACGTTCTATTCACATACAAATATACAAATTTTATTTTATTTTCCACCTACCTGTTTCGTCTTCCGCCAGGGTCCGCACCACGAACATTAAAATGCAAATATGATTATAGGTTATCGTAAAAACTTACGCAACGCATTTTTATAAAGAAATTAATTAAAAGTTTATTTTTTACTTTAAAATATCCTTCAAGTATTAAATTGGTTATTTATTTGGCCTCTTGGCTCAAATTATTGAAAATGCATAAACCCTTACTGATAGTTACATGATGGTACAGTGGAAATCGTTTAACGCGAAAACGGTTACCACAAAATATCGGTTAACACGAAATACCACTCGGGTACCGATCGCCGTTTGTTATGTACAGTGTATTATTTGTACGGTTAACACGAAAGGTTTACCTGAAAAATATCGGTTAACACGAAAAATCTTTGTTAAAAATAATTTTTTTTTGGCTGGCTTTTAAGTAACTGCATACAAAATAAAGCCACACAAGTACGCCCAAAAGCTTGTTTTCGATGTAACGAAATCCATTCTTCATCCCTCAAAGAGAAAGAGCAGGTAGTGACCATAGTTTGTTTTGTCTACCTGTTTTGTTTTGTCTTCAGTACCAAGTTCTATTTACAGTACGTACTGTATACAGTGTACCGTTGTTTACGAGAAACCATAGCCTCTCCTTCAGCACCAAATGTGTTGTTCATTGACCGCAAATAAACCGTTATCGCTTACATTAACTACCTACTCTATAGAGTGTGGTGAGTTCAGTTCAGTTTTATTCTGTGCGTGTACAGCGGTGGTAAAGTTTGCGGTACAGTACCGATAACATTTTATTGTAAAACAATTTACTCAGTTGTGAGGATTAACTGTTTACTTTTTACTGTACAAACTTCTTAGTCTTTTACAGCCAGTTAAGTGACGTTAAGCGTGTGACGTGTACGTGTTAAGTGAAGTTACGCTTTCGTAAATTTCGTTTTTGCAGTCCGGAAGTAAAATGGAGAAGAAAGTGTGTAAACAAAGTGCCCTCTCTTTAGAAAAAAAAGTTGAACTCCTCCAAGATGTTATGAGGGTATTCAAACTAAAACAGAAATCTGTAAAACATTCGGTATACCAAACTCGACGTTATCCACGATTATAAAAAATAGAGATAAAACTTTAGAACTGTATGAGTCAGGCAAGTTTGAACCAGGCAGAAAACGTTTCCGTAAGGCAAACCACGAAAACTTAGAGGCTGCTCTTCTTGTTTGGTTTAAGCAAGCAAGATCACAAGATGCTCCTATTTCTGGACCACTACTGATGGAGAAAGCAAACGTTTTTGCTGAACAGATGAACTTAAATTTCACTGCAAATCCTGGCCGGCTAGAAAGGTTTAAAAAATGAAATGGCATAACCTTTAAAAACATCTGTGGCGAATCAAGACAGGTGTCACAAGAAACGACATCATCGTGGTTGCAATCTACGCTGCCTGGAATTTTAAAAGACTATCCACGTAAGGATATTTTCAACGCCAATGAAACAGGACTATTTTTCCGTTGTATGCCCGATAAAACACTTTCATTCAAAGGGGAGCAGTGCTCTGGTGGTAAAAAGTCCAAAGAGAGAGTGACAGTGATGGTAGGTTGCAATGCTGATGGGTCAGAAAAACTTCCGTTACTTGTTATAGGAAAAAGTTTAAAGCCGCGCTGTTTTAAAAATGTTAAAAAGTTGCCAGTAGAATATAGAGCTAACAAATGAGCGTGGATGACGTCTAAAATTTTTACCGAATGGCTGGTTTCGTTAGAAAAACATTTCACTTCTCAGAAGAGGAAAATTGTGTTAATTATTGACAACTGTCCTGCACACCCATGTGACCTAAAATTGATGGCAATTAAACTTGTTTTTCTACCACCGAACACGACTAGTGTCCTACAACCTTGTGATCAAGGTATTATTCAAAATTTAAAATTTCAGTACAGAAAGTTACTTCTGCGGAAATACTTGGCCACTATTAAGGGGAAAAAAGATTTCTGTGTAAATGTTCTGGATGCTTGTAACTTGTTAAGAACAGCGTGGAACCTCGTGACGCCTACAACAATTCAAAATTGTTTCGTTCATGCTCGATTCATTTTCAATTCAGAAACTGAACAACCCGAAGAAAATGAAATTGATCCTACACTATCTGAAATGTTTAATCGTGTGTCATCTGTATTAAATGTTTCAATTTCTCTAAATGAGTACGTGACTGTCAACGAGAACGTAACTACAGCTCCCGTATTAACAGATACCGATATCGTGGAAACGGTGCAAGTTGACAACTGTGAAGGTGATGATAGTGATGACGAACTTGACACGGAAAATGATAGTGAAAATGTTCCTACCGCTACCGATATGCTTTCGTTCCTGAGCCGTGTTCGTCGATATTTTGAAGCTAACTCGGAAGGTGAAATGTTTGAACACGTTGATAAATTAGAACAATTTGTTGAAAATAAAATAGTGCAAAATTGTGTGCAAAAGAAAATAACGGATTATTTTAAATAAAGATAAACACGAAAACTACGGTAAAGTTGAAAGACATACAGTAGTCTATAAGAAAACCTAAATCATAGGACTAAATTTAGAACAGCTAATAATAATTTTAAGAAAAATTAACAATAATAAACCATGAGGATAAATAAAAGGTTGTAGGCCTATTTGTTGCATTTTACTAGACAGTACAATAAATAATCTACAGTACACTATTTGTTCACTTCCTCATTTTGTTTCACTTTTTGTTCGCTTAACGCGAAATTCGGTTTACACGAAAAAATAACTGGTCCCCGTCATTTCGTGTTAACCGATTTCCACTGTATTACACTTATACTTACAGAATTACAATAAACACCTTACCTTAATTAGACAGCCCAAATCTGCTATTTACTCACATTCACACCTTTACAAAACCAACTACTATTATTTAATTAACATGTTTGTGCAAAAAACCCTTTATAAAAATTTGTTGAAAATACGGTTACTGGTTACCCGACGGCTCACTGCTTTCGTTGCCACGTGACTCGTATGTTTATTAATCTTTATTAATAATTGCCCGAAAGTGTATTGTTCACTTGATTTTGGCCCGCTCACTTCACTAACTCTGCTTTGTAATTTTATATCTTGGTTACCACTCTTTACCTGATGAAACTGAACTGTTGTGTGCACACGGTTTTTCATGCACCCGGCCGGGCTGAGAATTTTGTTCAAATGGCCGCCGCCGCCGCCTCACCACAACACCACTGCTGCTTTTTGCTCTGTAATTTAGGTGAAATTTTAGTCCAGTCGGCGGACGCACTACTATTCGCGTCCGGCAGGTCAGGATGTTACTTTCCGACTTGAATAGATAGGCCGACTAATAATTACGGCCCATCTTACACTCCCGAGGCCACAGTTTTACTGTTTCCAGCACTTTATGTTGCTGCTGGCTATCTGTTCACTCTCTGCTGGCAAACTGCAGACTGTAGACTGTGTCACAAGGCTGCTGCTGGGCGGTTACGCAATACGTCTGTACAATTGTTTTGGCTAACACTGTGCATTGCTGTACTGAGGCTCCCTACAGGTGGAGTTAACAATGAAACTTTCTGTATTAATAAAAAGAATGATATCGTAATAATTTAAAATTAATGTTAACCCACTCCTACTTACCATTGCGTGGCTTCAAGGTTGCGTCATACGTATGTTTGGGATGCAGACGTAATTTCTTAAGGTTGTGAGAATAATTTGCACAACACATTTATATGAAGAGAAATTATGATTTTTTAATGATCAAATATTGCCATTTTAAATGTTGGTTTTCCAAATAAATTTTCTTACATGTTTTCAAATTTTGTGTGACTCTTGTTTATACATCCTATTGTTCTATACTTAAATAATATTACTTACTATATTGTAGGTAGCCCAGCCTGCCTTTCACTCTCACATATATTTATTTTAATTTATCAAAACACCGTTAACCAATATTAGATACACGAGCGAAATATTTATTCTTTACAGGTCCCCGTCTCATTTTATATGGCGCGAGGTCGACCGAACACGTGCCTTCCCGGTTACATTATTCGTTATTAACTGCTTTTCAACGGCCACTGCACTGCACTCGTCTATAACATAGTCAATTCCTCGGGTCCCGGTCGGTATTAACGATATGATTGAGTTAGGCGTATTTAGAACACCACCGACCGGGGCCTAAACCAAACTGTAATTGTCTGTAGCGGTGTTGGCGTCCTGTTGACTGTATGGCTGTGTCCGTAACAGGTACAACTACCTGTTCCTGCATGGAAGTTGTTCTTCCATGCCATGATGTTTTCGTCGTCGCTCCTTGTTCCTGCTGTCGTGTAACCATTTTATGCGTGGCATAGAGCTGGTATATGTGGATGACCAGAGGCCGATATTGGACTTGGTTCCGCTGATGTCACCAACAGTAGGCGGAGTTAATGCGACTTCCGTGAGGTCTTATAGAAGACGACGAATATTTTTTTACGCTCTCGCCATCTTGAGTTGTTTGTCAGAGCGTCACTTGGAGCGTGATTGAGCAGTTGCGTATGTGCGCTGCCACACACAGGTACAAAGTTCTCAGAATTTTGTGGAGGTGCAAATGCTCCACTGCATTCCTCAACAACTGCGTCCTATTGCGTTGTTTCACTGTTCTGTTATGTTGCACAATAATGCAGCTTTACCATACTTTATACCAGTCCGCCCGAAAACGAAATAAATAAAAACATAAATATATGCCCCAAACGGTTAAAACAAAGACACACACAATTTGACCCGCTACAATACCCCCTCGATGAGAATTCTGCTGTCCATGACAGAAGAAATCTCATCGATAACCCCGAAGAGGACCGGAGAGGAACTGGTGCCAACAACCCCCTTGTTCTTAATCTCATGGGTACACGACCCCCCTGGCTCAGTGACCATGGACTCATCTGAACGAGATCACTGGACTTCTCCGTAAGAGATCCCAACACCGAGAAATTGATCAGACTCGCACCACGGCACACCTCGCCTTCTAACATGCTACCCCCACAAATCCCCAATTCCTGGCTAAAATCATCCCAGCTCCTCCGCCGATATGTTTCCCCTTTTTGCAAGCTGGGCTGCCTTTAGCAGATACTGGGCTCACACACATTAACATTACATATTATCATAACACATTAAAATAAAAACTTCCTTTTAAAATTTATTATAAATTCAAAAAATTCAATATTCAAAAAAAAAATCTTTTACCAAAAAATTCTCTTCCTCTTTTTTCTAATTTTTGTTTCAATGACTTAACCTAAACATTCCTATTAATACAAATACATCCTTACTCTAGCATGAGAACAATTTATAGCCTACCAATATAAAGCAATACAATAAAAGAAACATCATTAATACATACACAACAAAATAATAATTATCTAACATATTCACTCGCTGGCAGGCGACAAATCAAGTTTTTTTTTTCTTCAAAAAAATTTAAAATTTTCAAAATTTTAAAATTCAAAAAAATTATTCATTAAATATTTATTAAATTTATTTATTAAATAACATTTATTAAAATTATTCAAAGATTAGTTTGAATTAATCAAACAAACAAATTAAAATTGAATTCCTACTCTACAAGCTTAGTAGGTGTATGAACTCATCAGCTGATCAAAACTAGGTCAAGTACAAAACACTTGACCTACATATGTTATGTATGATTTCTGAAAACACTTTAAATATCTGTAATATCCTACCTTGAAATACAAAACATAGTAACATAGAATATTTATAATAAACAAAATATTAATATAAATAATAATCAAATTGGCATTTAAATCATTTAAATTAAACACTTCTTGACTTTACATTATTTTCACTTCTATCAAAATTCTGTCACTGGTTGAAAAAAAATAAACAATTGCATATTCTTTATCATGAATCTCTCTTTCTTTTCAACAATCTTACTTTAATATACTGTGGGTGATGTAAATTATTTATTCTCGTTTTTCTGTATTAGATTTCTATACCTATATAAACTTTCTCCCTCTGACTCTAATATTCATCAACTCAATTATCATGACACCCAACTCTATCAAAAATATCTACTAATCAGGACATTCTAAACCCCAACTTATCATTTAACACAATTCGCCGCCTTCTCTACATATATGAAAAAAATACTCTCCAACCCTTTGTACATAGGATACGTGTTTCCTTCCCAAAAACTCATTTCCCTTATTTGGCGGCCCGGATTCTACCTAAGGCGGCCCCTTCCCCACTAAAATCTATTCTAATCCCGTCCCAACCCTTGTTGGGGTTCCGCAAATACACTACCCCCTAATACAAAATTGCCATCCCCAAAAATCTCGATCTCATTACCTCACTACAAATACAACAAAATAATCTCCTTAATTATGAACATAAATATATATCATTCAAAACTCTACATAAAGTCTCCATTACCACTGTGTCAGCATTAATACTTCACCAACTCTGTTACATCACATCAATTCAAAACCAACATTACATTATATTCATCTCTACTCTTGCAAATTCAACTTTTAATTCAACTTGGACAGGTCTGCATGTCCCATAAAACCTTTATCACCCATGAATTATCTTTTATTAATTTGCATGAATTATTATTTTATTTCTCATATTCTTTTTGTCTTTACTTCAAAATGTCTGTAGTACACTAAACATTAATTATTTGTAACCTTTACAAACCACTATACCAGTGACATGGTATTGCTGATCAGCTGATATCCTAACATAATAAAAACACAATGAAACTACATCTTAAAATTGAACAAATACATGTAATACATTATCAACACTTACTTCTATTATGTTGATTGCCTGCCAGGCGTCTAATGATTGGCTTAGAAAAAAAATTACACACATAATGAAAATACATTTTATCAACAACTATATCTAACACACAACAATAAAATGATTGCACAAATAGCAATAAACCTGGATTATTAGCATACATCAAACAAACAATTCTCTTTTAAATAATTTATATAAAAATTTATAAACCTTATTATTTAAAATTTTTCATTAACTCTTTTTATTTATCATCATGATGAATTTATCCTGTGTTGTAATCAGATTTTCAAAAATTCTAAATTTCTTATTAATACATATTTTTAATCATTATGTTCCACAAAATAAACCATTTAACATTTATTTACTTATTAATTATTATTAAATCAAAATCTCACCAAACACTTTAATTACCTTATAAAATTCAAACACATAATATTCAATCACACTATCTACACATCTCCACTTATTTAATTCAATTTATTATTAAAATTAAATATTCATTTGATTATTAAAATAACATATCTCAATTATTATCAACATTCTACAAATCATTAACTATTGTCTTCATAATTATTTTGTTATTTAATTAGAGTGCAAAAATATTAATAATATTATTATTATTAAAACAACATTTTCTAAAACATATACACATTACATTTCACAATACACACAAATGAATTCACTATTATTTACAAAATATACGTCAAAACTGTTCAAGTGTATCTCACTTCAGATGTCCAAATCAGCAAGGTCATTACCAAAAATTTATAAAATTCAAACAAGGTCTATTCACTGAATTCTAGTTCAGCCACCATCGTCAAAAATTAATC
The DNA here is from genome assembly GCA_034769895.1 of Magicicada septendecula. Classification (NCBI taxonomy): domain Eukaryota; kingdom Metazoa; phylum Arthropoda; class Insecta; order Hemiptera; family Cicadidae; genus Magicicada; species Magicicada septendecula. The sequence continues at coordinate 244,254,852 of CM068369.1, forward strand.
TTGGTTCTAAATAACACTTTTGCTTTTTATTTACAAACAAATGGTTACTTTGTGTGTCATAACCAGAACAACCAACTTCACTCATTTTACCAGAATACTCATTAAACCAGTCTACGTTAGGTATTTTTGTTAAGTCTCCGTCATTACATTCATTCACTATCGGTCTAATTATTTTTATCAAATCATTGTAATCATTATTATTCAAATATATTTCTAAGCCTTCTTTCCATTCATCATACTTTCTATTCAAATTATACAATTCTGTTACATACCATTCTCTATTTACCTCTCTCTCTTCATAACACCACATCACACTCTCACAATTATTCCGGACAGAGGGTACACAATTACTCCACAAAAATAAACACCTCAATTCATCTACCAATACGGGACTCTTGCCCTTCAACCACAACACTTGTGGACTCAATAAATCATCATAAACATCATAAATAATAAAGGGAAAATTTGCCCTCTGTCCCCACTCTACCACAACATTATTTTTCCACTCTCTCTCTAACTCATTAACACACATTAACATCCCATAATCACTACCTTCCACCAACTCATCAGTACTCTCATTCTTTATTTTTACCGTATCAGTCTCCGATACTAATTCTTCAAATACATTACTATTATTCTCATTATTTTCAACATTATTGTTATCATTTATTAACTCTTTCTCTGGTATCATATTTTTACATTTGTCATTACAATTTTCATTTGTTTTATTTTTCTCTGTCCTCATCACATGTACTCCCATTCGCTCCACACTCTGTTCTAACTTATTCAAATTAGTTCTTATCGTTTCATCAGTACTTTCTACACATTTATTCATTTCTTGTATTTCATTTTTTAACTCATTAAAATTATGATTTTGTATTTCAAATTTAATACTTTGTTGCTCCAAAATTAATTGCAACATATTCATAACTTTCTCCTCTTTATCTATCTCTTGTTTACTTTGGACAGGTGTCACTAGATTTTCTATTTTGTCGTCAGTGATGCCGACTTTATTGTCATTATTTTTATTTTCTCTATTTGATTTTGGGGTCGTTTGGATCCCCGAATCATCTGTATTATTTGCTTCATTTATACTACTTGTGTTCAAAGTTTTGTCGCCTTGACCTACATTCGGCGTTGAATGTACTTCAAAACTATTCACAACAGCTGATTCATTTAATTCAGCTATTTCGCTTATCACAGTCGAGTCGGACAAATCGACTCCGTTCTCTGCTGTATTTTCCATTATTATTTTTAGATATTTATTCTGTTTACAATATAAATAATATATATTTTAAATATATATTTATATTTTAAATATTCTTTACTTACTTAGCGTAACTTAACTTTACATAAGTACCTTTTGCGTATTCTCACACAACTTCCAAATTACGATTGCATCCCATTTATAGGTATGGAATTTATTTTTTAAATTCGTCCCTTTCGTGGCGCCAATGAAACTTTCTGTATTAATAAAAAGAATGATATCGTAATAATTTAAAATTAATGTTAACCCACTCCTACTTACCATTGCGTGGCTTCAAGGTTGCGTCATACGTATGTTTGGGATGCAGACGTAATTTCTTAAGGTTGTGAGAATAATTTGCACAACACATTTATATGAAGAGAAATTATGATTTTTTAATGATCAAATATTGCCATTTTAAATGTTGGTTTTCCAAATAAATTTTCTTACATGTTTTCAAATTTTGTGTGACTCTTGTTTATACATCCTATTGTTCTATACTTAAATAATATTACTTACTATATTGTAGGTAGCCCAGCCTGCCTTTCACTCTCACATATATTTATTTTAATTTATCAAAACACCCTTAACCAATATTAGATACACGAGCGAAATATTTATTCTTTACAGGTCCCCGTCTCATTTTATATGGCGCGAGGTCGACCGAACACGTGCCTTCCCGGTTACATTATTCGTTATTAACTGCTTTTCAACGGCCACTGCACTGCACTCGTCTATAACATAGTCAATTCCTTGGGTCCCGGTCGGTATTAACGATATGATTGAGTTAGGCGTATTTAGAACACCACCGACCGGGGCCTAAACCAAACTGTAATTGTCTGTAGCGGTGTTGGCGTCCTGTTGACTGTATGGCTGTGTCCGTAACAGGTACAACTACCTGTTCCTGCATGGAAGTTGTTCTTCCATGCCATGATGTTTTCGTCGTCGCTCCTTGTTCCTGCTGTCGTGTAACCATTTTATGCGTGGCATAGAGCTGGTATATGTGGATGACCAGAGGCCGATATTGGACTTGGTTCCGCTGATGTCACCAACAGTAGGCGGAGTTAATGCGACTTCCGTGAGGTCTTATAGAAGACGACGAATATTTTTTTACGCTCTCGCCATCTTGAGTTGTTTGTCAGAGCGTCACTTGGAGCGTGATTGAGCAGTTGCGTATGTGCGCTGCCACACACAGGTACAAAGTTCTCAGAATTTTGTGGAGGTGCAAATGCTCCACTGCATTCCTCAACAACTGCGTCCTATTGCGTTGTTTCACTGTTCTGTTATGTTGCACAATAATGCAGCTTTACCATACTTTATACCAGTCCGCCCGAAAACGAAATAAATAAAAACATAAATATATGCCCCAAACGGTTAAAACAAAGACACACACAATTTGACCCGCTACAACAATTTGATACTGGATGGAATTGATGATTTGAATTTATATAAAATTAAACTGGGGTAGCTCACATATATGAAATGAATTGTGCAATTTTATAAAACCAAACCCAAAATTAATAAAATAAAAAAACCTTCTAATTCGCCCCCTTACATGACTTACCTTTTCATAATTTCCAACCAGAAGTCCAGAGTCGCCACCAATATCTTTACAGGACAGATATGGAAACCTTTACACTCTACCTTAATTAAAACGGGATAATTTTGCAATCTGACTTCCCCCCAATTCAGAAGATTCGCGGAAACGTTAGACGAATCTTTCAGCACAGAACACTAGGAAATGGTAACAGGCGAAATGACTAAGCCTAACACATTATTTATCAGATCAAATCTTGTTTTATTTTCTTTTTAGTCAAACTCGAAATCTTTCTCTCTCTTTAAATACTAAAAAAAACTACCATAAGCTATAACCTTATTTTCTACGAGCCAGTACTTTACCCCCCCCCCCCCACACACACACACATATTCTGTTTACAAATTTATTGTATACCAAATTTATATATATATATATATTACTTTAATATTTATAACTAAATTTACCTCAAGATATACTTTTTTTCCTATTAGGAACATGTTTCGAGAGTTCCTGTACTCTCATCTTCAGCCTTCGCCATCTTGTTTCTGGTGAAGTATTTGTGTGTTGGCTTCTGGATGTTATTAAGGTAGTTTGTTGGTCTTTGGTCTTTTAAAGTTGCATTATTGTGTGTGGTTATGGTATCTGTTTTTGTATTTTGTGTATTTTCGATGTTGAGTGCTTTGAATATTGTGTCATGTTTTGTATTGATTTGTATTTGTTCTGGTATTAGTTTGTTTTGTGTTTTATGTTTGTAAATCTGTAAATTTTCCCAAATGTTCATTATGGTGCCTTTGTGTGGTATATGTTTTATTAGTGTTACATTGGTTATGTCTGGGAATTCATGTCCTGTGTTTATTGCATGTGTGGCTAAATTGGATTTATATATATTTGGTTTTTTGTATGCATTTTATATGCATTTTTTATGCATTTTGTATGCATATATATGTTAAACCCTTTTTAATTATTTAGCTCTTTAATATTGATTTTATTATTGATGTAAATCGATATAGTTACTTTGTGTAGTTCTCATCTACCCGAGCCATCCACAGCGGTCCGCCATTACCGGGCGGATACGTTCACTTTCACTAAGACACCCCAAACTGTTTTGGTTTTTTGAATTTAACGATTCTGTTCACAACACCTTATCTTCCATCTATCCTTCTTTTGCACTGTGTTGTGGCAGGCCGCGCGTACTTACACACGCCGGCCTCCCAACGTTTTTAATGGAGACTGTTACTTATTGTCTACTATACGGTTTGGCTACTGGTAATGAACTGCTATGTGACTATTGCTTTCAGGAATGTAAGTACGTGCCGTTTTTTTGTGAGAACGCTGGCTGAGGTGTGCGCCCTTACACATTCCCAGAAGCTTTAATTGCTTTTGTGCCTCGCACGGCTGGTTACGTATGAACTACAAGGTGTTCCAAAAGTCGAAATTTTGTGATCAAAACGTTCAGCTTGGGTTGGCTACAAATTTTTTACAATTATTTTGAAATTAAACTAAACCTCTTGGTTTGTACCGTTACAATACCCCCCCCCCAATGACAGGTTTTCTGCTGAAACAGAAAAACTCTCATTGCTAACCCTAAGAGGATCGGTGAGCATATGGTGCCAACAACCCCCCTTTACTTTCTAAACACGTCATGGGTAAACTACCCCCCCTAGCTCGGCGACTATGGCTGCACCTGCACGAGATGACTGGTCTTCTCTGTTCGAGATCCCAACACCATAAAATCGGACAGGTACTCACCATAATACCACCTAACCCTTTTCATTTCACCAAAAAATCAAAACTGGCCTTATACCATACCAGATCCTCAACCGATATGTCTCCCCTTACATACATACTGGCTCGCCTTTTAGCAAAGTACTGGTTGTATACTTATTCATTATCACATTGAATACAACATCTACATTCTACTTCTTGATATCAAATTCCAAAAATAATTTATATTTTATTTTCAACTTCATTTCTCAATTAAATTGGTTTGACGTCACGGTCTCAAATCACTCAATTATGTAAATTTTGTTCAATAAAGCAATAAACCCAAATTCCTTATCAAAGATTCCCCTTTTAAGATGATTCATTTTATTTACTTTAATTAATGAATTTAATCATAAATTTTTTTTAATTCTAAAATTCTTCAAATGCCTTTATTTTGTATCTACTCTTACTAACTAAATGCTCACAATCATAATAAACAAATAAAAATAAACAACTTATTTCTACCATAGATTCAAAAATAGCTACACTTGATTACAAAAATAACCTAAAATACACATCATGATTCAGCTGAACTCTTCTCTACTTATATTGAAGCATAAAATTTAACATAAAATTCTTTACTGCCAAGAATAAATTTTTTTTTGTTTCAAAAAAAAACTTTAATTTCCAAAAATATTTCTTTTATCAATTTCCCACAAAACAAAATTATTCAATTACATTAACTGACAAAAGAATCCATGAGTCAATTACTAGAAACACATCATGTCTCTGACATCAGTCATCAGCTGATCTCTCTGGGTCAGGTGAATGACCTTACCCTAGTTACACTACACAAATCTATACCATGAAAAATACACAACATATGTTTATAATTCTTACACTCTAACATAGAAAAAATATAGGTATGGAGAACCATACATGACTTCCATATTCTAAGATTTATATTTAAAATCATTTTCACCCAAACAGCCAGGCTGTGTCTTACCTGCCTTTTTATTGCTGTATTAAATGAAAAATATTATATTACATTAAAATGAAAAAATTATAATTTTATTGCCTGGCAACAAAATTATTTTATTTTTAACAATTACCAGTGTTTCAAAAAGTTTAAATAAATTTTCAAGTACTTTACTCTTGTTAAAACATAAAAGGTTGCAGGTAAACTACCCCTTCCCCTTAACCGATCTTCACCAAAATCGAAAGTCATTGAGACCTCTACAATTCAGGGACGTATGCAAAAAATTATTTGATTCTGTTTGAATTTGCGGCTGTTATCGTTTGCCATAGAAAATACGCTTGATAAAAAAACGTTGCAGGTAAACTACCCCTTCCCCTTAACCGATCTTCACCAAAAACAATAGGTCTTGAGTACTCTACAAATCAGGGCTGTATGCAAAACATTATTTGATTCTGTTTGAATTTGCGGCTGTTATCGTTTGCCATAGAAAATACCCTTGTTAAAAAAATGTTGCAGGTAAACTACCCCTTTCCCTCAACCGATCTTCACCAAAAACAATAGGTCTTGAGAACTCTATAATTTAGGGCTGTATGCAAATAATCTTTTGATTCTGTTTGAATTTGCGGCTGTTATCGTTTGCCATAGGAAATACCCTTGTTAAAACATAAAACGTTACAGGTAAACTACCCCTTTCCCTTAACCGATCTTCACCAAAAACAATAGGTCTTGAGAACTCTACAATTCAGGGCTGTATGCGAAACATTATTTGATTCTGTTTGAATTTGCGGCTGTTATCGTTTGCCAAAAAAAAAAAAAAAATTCCCTTGATAAAAAAAACTGTTGCAGGTAAACTACCCCTTTCCCTCAACCGATCTTCACCAAAAACAATAGGTCGTGAGTACTCTACAAATCAGGGCTGTATGCAAAAAATTATTTGATTCTGTATGAATTTGCGGCAGTTATCGTTTGCCATAGAAAAAAAATCTACAGACACACACACACACACACACACACACACACACACACACACACACACACACACACACACACACACACAGACACACACACAGACACTTTTCGGAAAACGACTTTTTTTCATGTTTTGAGCGTAGTAGAATCAGAATCTGCAATAATCTCGAACACGATTTTTCTGCCATCACCATACTTCCATTCCTTAAGGAATATGGAAGTAATTAGTAACATAATAGAACACACTAAACAAATATGATAAACATCTTCTCTACTTGAAATAATCTTTTCAAAATCAGTAAAGTCCTTTATAAAATTATTATACAGAGCATAACACATTTAAAGCAATTACTTATGAACAACTTCTCTGCTGTAATCATCTCTTGAATCGAAATAAAATTATTCAATTAGCTTATCAGCTAGTCAGCATCATTAAGTTTCAACTTTCAGTTCGTTACTCCCCTGAGTAACCCTCCTTGCCACACACACTATGACCCCCCCACTGAAATGTGGCGTCCAGCTGCTTCCACAAGAACGGAATTTTTTGGAGGAATTTTGGCATCTCCTGTCAGTGCTTCGGCGTTACATTTTTAAATTGTCAGATATCATCATATCTAAATGTTACATAGTTATACCCTTAAGGCGGGTCTATCACCTGTTTTGCTGTTCCTACTCAAACAAGGTGATAGCCGCTGTTCCATAGTTCCGGAGATTTCCCCTAAGTGGCCCCCCATTAATTTCAATTTTCACCAATTTCAAGGACAACCAACCATGGTCAGTTTTACAATTGCTGCCCACAGCTGGTTGTCGTCCAAAACCACGATCTGGGTTGGTAAGGCCGAGATCGCCCGAAAAGGCAGGGAAATCTTCTCTCATTCGCATGTTTTACTTCGTCTTTAGAATACACTCCACGGTAGCGATTAACATATAATATAAAATTATATAAGTGTTTGTGCAGTGTATATACACCAGTTTCGGCCTCCGATGATGGTAACGTACCTTGACGTTACTCATCAACCCTTACTGCTATCTACAGTGGCACATGCCGTCACTGCAATAGCCTACCTATATCTAAACTTATGTCTTTCTACATTTGCTGTCTCTACATTCCACAATTTATTTTCACTTCTAAAGACACCAAACAACCCCCACAAAATTGCCCCTTAAACTTGCATAATATAACATAATAAACATTAACATTGCTACGTTCAACTAAACAATTCACCTTTAAATAATTTGTATAAAAAATTAGAAACACTACTATTATCATTTCCATCAACTCTTTTATATCAAACCTCTAATTATTCATTATTGTACCATTTAATTCTATAAAAATTCAAATTTATTATTAACATTCATGTTACATCACATTTCATTTCTTATTACCTTCCTACTATGAATTTTCTTTTATTTAACATTTTGGTCATTAATGGGTTTGGGTGATTCTTAGTTATTCATACTAATTCGATTTTTTAAATGGGTATCCAAATATAACCTAACCCCCCGTTCTTCCTTCTAACAACCATTTTCGGACTTATACAATATGACACCAATCTCTCCAAAATATTTACCAATAATTATCTAACTCCACTTAAATCATTCTCCACTTATAACAAAATAGCCGATACCCTATTTGTACTTAGGATGTGTGTTCCCTATTAGTTTCTGGTCCCTTTTCAGGTAACTCCGCCAAACCCCATTTAAAACTATTCCCTCCCGCCATAACGCCTGTCGGTAAGGACTCCTTACCACACCACCCTCTTTACAAAATATCACCATCATCTATTTACTCCCCAATTTCATTACTCTCATTGCTCTACATATATACATCATCGCTACTGTGTCACTACTATTTCCCTGTTTCTGTGTTACTTATATTACAAAATTGTTCTGTCTAACACCCATTAAAGTTAACTTTGACTGATTCAAATGTCTTTTATTATCACCCAAACATTTTACAACATTTTACTTTAATTACTACTTCAAATTAATTTCATTATTTAATTTAACCTTTTGAAACTCATGTAAACATTTTACTTTATTTACATTGCATTATAAACTTCATACTTACAGTACATCACTCATATACTGTCATAGACACAAAATATAAACATTTGTCACCATCAAATCATGTACACAACTCCATGTATCTTCTGAAACATTATAACAATCATATGATTCCATAACTAAACACATTTTACATTTATTCATTCACTATTTATTATCAAGTTTAAATCATTTAAATTCATTATCAAAATTTATTACCACATTTAAATCACTTAATTCATCTGCAATTTATTTAATTCAATCAATTATTTAAAACGCAACATTACTTTAATTACCTTACTCCAAAACCATTACAATTCATTTATTACAAACTCTCATTATTTATTTAGTCTAATAATATATTATTATTATTACATCAATTTCTACTACATACACATTGTTTACCTAAAGCACACTTTACAACATAGACACAATTAATTTCACTATAAATTTATTTACAAATTCTTTGTCATTATTTTTCTGTTTACCACACCTCATTTCATAAGTTAGCAAGGTCATAACCATAAACTAAAATTTGTGAAACTTACCAAGTGTTTTTATATATTTTACAAAACCTTTGTATAAACTAAAATATTTAAAATGTCCATTCACTTATTTTTTATTTAACCCCCATCATCAAACAATAATCTTTTCTGATTTATCCACAATTCATTTTTAATTATTTTCATTTTGTTATTGTTATTATTATAATAACTATCTGTTTTCCCAAATGGTTCCATTACCCAGTAACAATGTTTTACAGGCTTACCCCACATTATTTATAAATCATATACCCTGTCTACATCCGAAATTCTGGTCTTGTCACCGTCAGTATTATTATCTGTCTCAATGAAGTATTTTATTATCTCCTTACTATCCGAATCAGCTGCTATTAATATCCCCATCCTACGTACAGGTAAGTATTCAATATAATTATCACCGTTTTCATCATCTGTTACTGCACTATTCTGGCAACAAGGTAAGTCTACAAAATTACTTACTCTCTCAATATTCATTCTCTCTATCAACTCTCCATAACCTCTATTTGACTTAAATACCTTTATCTCTCCATCAACATACAACTCTCTCTCACCCCATTTCACTCTTTCTCTATCACTACATGCAGAGGGTACTGCTATATTAAAACACTTCCTGGTTCTTTCAGGAACAACACAAAAATTCAAAAGACAATTATTGGTAGAACACTTATCTACCCAACACATTCGTGAAGACCTCTCTTCACCCCCCCACAACACCATGGGAAAATTTTACCCTCTGCAACCCTTCTACCGGTAACTTCTCTTTCCACTCTTTCTCTAATTCATCAACACCAATTACTACTCCGTCAATCACTTCTAATAAATTTACTCTCTCATCATCATCGCTATTACCCACTGTATCACCTTTAACTACCCCGTTTTCAACCATCTTATCACTATTGCTTATTAATTCATTATTCGAATTATCGTTATTACTCACCTTGTTAATTATTCCTTTACTAATTTTCGTCATATTACTACCACCACAAACACTTACCTGTTTTAATTCAACTTCTGTATTCTCTTTTAATTAATCTGTCTCTGGTTTCCACTTCTCATTTCCTCTTTTCATATCATTATTTAATCCCTTGATATCACTAATCATGTCATCTAACATTGCGTTTTGTTTATCCAAACGTTCATTAAACTCGTTGCACATCATATTCATCATATGTGTCTTATAATCAGATTCACTCATATCATTACTTACCTCATTACCCGCCACCTGATCGACTTTCTTCTTGTTAGTTTGATCTGTCTCTCTACCATTTCCTACCATCACTACACTATCATCCTTATCATTAGGCTGTAGCGGGTCAAATTTTGGGTGTTTTATGTTAATCGTTTGGGGCAATTATATAATTTTATTTATTTCGTTTTCGGGCGGGTTTGGATAAAGTATTGTAAAGCTGCATTATTGTGAAACGTATTTGTCCGTATAACAGACCAGTATAGAACTCTGGGGGGACCCTTAGGAATAACGGTGAGTACAAGTGAATTAAATTATATAAATAAGTGAGTTTTTGTACAAGGCCTATTCACTGTCTTATTTTCTACCACTATCACTTCAACTATTTTACCTTTATTATTTGTCATCTCACTATCAATAATAATATCATCACTATGCTTTTTAATTTCGGCAAATATGCCCTCCTCTTGTTCTTCCATTCGTGTCAAATTATCATCCAAATTACCCCACTCCTCGTCTGTCATTTTATCCACAATCCCTCTGAATTCGCCTTCCCATTCATCCCACGCGAAATCTATATCGTTTACTTGTGTCATGTTAAACAAATTTTATTTATTTTTATTTATATTATAAACAACACGATTATATATATAAAAAAACCCACTATTATTCTTAACACAATCATTATCAAAAGTAAAAGTAAACACAATAACACTACCAAAACACAACCTTATTCAACGTAAATATATGGTAATTTCTTCACATATACACCGTTACCCAAATCCTATTTTCTGTGCTTAAAATAGGTCTACCTCGTATAAAGTTATACCAGGATCCTGGCAGCGAGTCGCCAATTGTTAAGAAACAAACTAATTCGAAATAAATAAATTAAATAGAAGCTGCCAGAACCTTACCTGCGATCTTTTTTCGCTGACTTACCTTTTTATAATTTCCAACCAGAAGTCCAGAGTCGCCACCAATATCTTTACAGGACAGATATGGAAACATTTACACTTTACCTTAATTAAAACAGGATAATTTTGCAATCTGACTTCCCCCCCAATTCAGAAGATTCACGGAAACATTAGACGAATCTTTCAGCACAGAACACTAGGAAATGGTAACAGGCGAAATGACTAAGCCTAACACATTATTTATCAGATCAAATCTTGTTTTATTTTCTTTTTAGTCAAACTCGAAATCTCTCTCTCTCTTTAAATACTAAAAAAAACTACCATAAGCTATAACCTTATTTTCTATGAGCCAGTACTTTACACACACACACACACACACACACACACACACACACACACACACACACACACACACACACACATATTGATTTTATTATTGATGTAAATCGATATAGTTACTTTGTGTAGGTCTCATCTACCCGAGCCATCCACAGCGGTCCGCCATTACCGGCCGGATACGTTCACTTTCACTAAGACACCCTGTAACAGTACAATTCTGGCCCTACTGTATTTTGGGGAATAATCGATATAAATTGTATTTTTATTTCAAAGTCACATATACGAAACTAGTAAAGTTTTATGAAGGTTTGCAACTGCGCAATATCGAGTGGACAGGATTTGCTTCAAGGTCGGAACTATACGCTCAGAAGCGACAACATTATTTTGTCCGACGAATGTGTCAATAAGCTGCACCCATGTATACGTCATCCAAAAGTATCCAACCACGCAATTTCTGCGCTTGTAAACAACTAGGGTGTGGATCTCTACACAAAGAAACTGGTGACGCAGCTCCTCCCCACCTCAGAATTGAAGCGTTGCAGATCGCCCCCAGTCGTTAAATAGCAGCATCGCCGGCCGGCTGTGTATAGAAATTTTCTAAAACTAAGTCTCGGATGTCCGCTCGTACAACAAAAAAGTGAAGTACAGTATTTATATAAAATAAAGTAACAGTGCAATGTAAAACGTAAACACAAAGTTTGATAAAAGTTTTAAAATCTATTAGTGCGATTTCAGCGATGGGACGTCTGCAGGACTAATTTCAGCTAAGTGACAAATGGGGGGTACCCAAAAGTTTAAATAAGGGTCAATACAAAATTTTTCAGTAATAACTAATAAAAATGAGCTCAATTTGGGGAAAATATTAAAAGAAAATTGTACTAAGAATGCGAGTGTGAGTGAACGAGAGAATGTCTAACTACATTTAATAAGTGCTGGGTTGTGAGTAATTCTAAATATATCATAAAAATATAATTGAATATGTTATTTTGGAGGGCTATTGAAATGTTTAAGGGGAATTTTAACTTGAATAGTGAAACTGCGTTTCATGGCGCAACGCCTAATGGTGTATAGCAGCGTGCTTATAGTGCACAGTAGAGTCACATGTTTTGTACGTAATATGACAATAAAAGGTAATGTCATTGGTAAACATTTCAAGCAAGAGTAAATTATTTCAGATAATACATTCTGCTACTTCTGGTTCGCTTAACCGAATTCTGCCCTTAAAAGTAAGCAAAATTTCATGTTCTTGTAATAACAAGATGGCGCCTGAACAAAATGTTGATTAAATTTATTGATATTACATATTAATATTGTTGCATAAAATAATTAATTAATATAACAACCCCGAACTGTTTTGGTTTTTTGAATTTAACGATTCTGTTCACAACACCTTATCTTCCATCTATCCTTCTTTTGCACTGTGTTGTGGCTGGCCGCGCGTATTTACACACGCCGGCCTCCCGACGTTTTTAATGGAGACTGTTACTTATTGTCTACTATACGGTTTGGCTACTGGTAATGAACTGCTATGTGACGACTGACTGTGTGTGTTGGTTGCCTAACTGCCCAGGTGTTAGGCGTCGCCGTCAACGTATTCTGTATTGCTTTTAGGAATGTAAGTATGTGCCGCTTTTTGTGAGAACGTTGGCAGAGGTGTGCGCCCTTACACATTCCCAGATGTTTTAATTGCTTTTGTGCCTCGCACGGCTGGTTACGCACGAACTACAAGGTGTTCCAAAAGTCGAAATTTCGTGATCAAAACGTTCAGCTTGGGTTGGTTACAAATTTTTTACAATTATTTTGAAACTAAACTAAACCTCTTGGTTTGTACCGTTACATCCTGAATACAACTATACTATTAAGTTACTATCAATTCTTACTATAATAACAATATTTTGGTTACACTTATTTTTTGGTACTTTTCCCCCTTAAACTCTAGTGTTAATCACTGGTTTTGGTGTCTTTACCTATATTTTGTAATTTACATTTAATTGTTCACTCTCACTTTTATATGAGTTCTTATTTATAATTCTTGTTGTTTATCTCTATTTTGGGTTAAACTTGCACTTTGTACCGTTTCACTGTACTTTAGTGTTAATAGTGGTTATTCCATAATATTTATTTCTTTTACTCACTTCACTTTGGTGTACTCACCCTTATTATATTGTCACTTGGTAAATCACTTCCTAACTACTATTATGCACTCTTGGTTCAATCTAGTTTTAGTTAGTCTTATATTATTCATTAAAATTTTACATCATATCTTTTCCCATTCAATATTTACTTAATTGTTAATACAATATATTATTGGGATTTGTACTTTCCCTACTCAAGGGTACATTTAATGTGTTCATTTCATTATTTCTCTGGTCATTATTTCTTTTGTTATTGGGCCAATCGCTTGGGTTGGGTCATTGTCATTTGTCTCGTCATAGTCATTTTATTTTATTTTTCATGCCTTTTTATTTTATATTTCTTCTCTGGTATTGGGGCTGCTTTTGGTATCGTAACATAATATATTATCGGTCACTCACTCATTCCCCCATATGCATTTGACTTTCCGTAAAATGTTAACCCCCATATAAAGCTCTTTTTTGATGATCCTTTGAGGACCGCTACATAGGGATTTTATTGTAGGCCTACATTAAAGTTCATACTTGGAACAATTACAGCCGATAGCCATACACACTAATAAGTCGTAATTAACTAAATCTAACCACTTAGACAAAAGTTTAAGTAATCTATCTGCTATATGGTTCAAAGTTTTTTTATATATATACATATGACAATATGAGATTTCAGTGACAAGTCAGACAGAATTCAGCAAGAAGGGAGAATTTTTTCCTTACAAGGTCATAACATTATGAGATCAATAACTGCTGATGGCTTTAGTGTTTGCTTGAATTCATAAAAATTGTTAACTTCTTAACCTTAATATTTGACTGTCATAGTGTTTGTGCCTGTTTTGTTTCACATCACAACAGTAATAAGCAGCATTGTGTAATTAATTTTATGCAAACTTCATGACAGTAAAACTGAAACATTTAACAAACTAAAACAATCTTATTTTAGCAATTTAAATCGAGTTTTTGATGTGGCTCTGTTATGGATGAAACTAGATATCACGAACTGATGAAAATTGTAAAAGTAAGATATCTAATTGAAACTGATTTGACAGTACAAATGATTTGTTATAAACTAATTTAAATCATCAATGGTTCTTAAAATTTTGATGCATTATCTAAACACTCACAAAATCTGCATAAAAATTATTTGAAAATCTCATTCAGCACAACAGAAAAAACTTGACTTTGACGTATTTTAATGCACTGAAAGTGACACATTTACAAAAAATGCCATAAAGAATTATGAATCAGGGATTATTTTTTAGTTGGTTCTGAAACAAAATGGCAAAGTGAAGAGCAGCACATAAAAATTAGCCACACCAAAAATAAGCAAGAAATAACAAGTTCAGTATCTACTTTTTTCAACATTCGAAAGTACGGTACAGAAAAGTCAAACAAATTTACTAAGATGAGGTTCTTGAGAGACTCCAAAAAAGTGTCATTTGTGTCTGGCAAGAGACTGCTAACTCTTGAATGCTTTACCACAACAACATTCCATGTCTCGCAACATTCCATGTCTCGCCACATGGAATGTGTTAAAAAAGTATTTCATACTTCTGTGAAAAAGTATTTGGCCAAAAATGGCATTTCTGTTATACCCTAGTCCATTTATTCCCCTGATTATTCCCTTCACTGCCCTAGTCCATATAATTATTTTCTTTTTCCAAAATGAAAACCCAATGGTAGGGCTGCCTTTTTGAAAGTATGGAGAACAACTAAAAGACTTTACTGGACCACCTAAAGACACTGACAGGTGAAGATTTCCAACACCGCTTCAATCAACTGAAACATGTTCATATGTAACTACTTTAAAGGAGATAAAATGATATTACTGTTAATTGTCAACAAATAATTTTATTCAACCAGTTTCATTGTTTTTCAGACAAATCTCATATTATAGTGCACAATATATACTTTCAGTTGACAATATATGACCTACCTTTGACACATAGGCTACCATCCAAAAAATAATTCAGGAAGTTAGATTTACAAAAATCAGAATGTAATTATGAGGGGATAATTTTTATGTGTACTACGTTATCGGCAACAAAGTAGTAGTTTGTTGTTAAAATGCCTTCCCGGCCTGTTTGGCCATAGTCCAATGTTTTCTGCAAAACTAGACATTTCAGCAGTGCCATCGACTGCCATCATCAGTGAAAATCGAGTGCGATAACGTGTGGCATACGTTAGTGACCACAGTACTGTGGTTAAGGCTGAAGCAATAAGTGGAAAGAAGTAGTTTCTATGGAAACATTTCATTTTGTAAATGATTTTAAATATAAATCTTAGAACATGGAAGTCATGTATGGTTCTCCATACCGATATTTTTTCTATGGCAAACGATAACAGCTGCAAATTCAAACAGAATCAAATAATGTTTCGCATACAGCCCTGAATTGTAGAGTTCTCAAAACCTATTGTTTTTGGTGAAGATCGGTTAAGGGAAAGGGGTAGTTTACCTGCAACATTTTATGTTTTAATAAGGGTAATTTTTTTCTATGGCAAACGATAACAGCTGCAACTTCAAACGGAATCAAATAATTTTTCGCAACAGCCCTGAATTGTAGAGTTCTCAAGACCTATTGTTTTTGGTGAAGATCGGTTAAGGGAAAGGGGTAGTTTACCTGCCACATTTTATGTTTTAACAAGGGTAATTTTTTCTATGATGAACGATAACTGCCGCACATTCAAACAGAATCAAATAATGTTTTTTCATGCATCCCTGAATTGTAGAGGTCTGAAGGCCTATTGATTTTGGTGAAGATCGGTTAAGAGAAAGGGGTAGTTTACCTGCAACATTTTATGTTTTAAAAGGGTAAGTATTTTATGATGAATGATAACTGCCACATATTCAAAGAGAATCAAATAATTTTTTTGCTTACATTCCTGAATTATTAAGTACTCAAGGTCTGTTGATTTTGGTGAAGATCAGTTAAGGGAAAGGGGTAGTTTACCTGCAACATTCTATGTTTTAACAACGGTAATTTTTTCTGTGATGAACAATAACTGCCGCACATTCAAACAGAATCATATATTTTTTTGCATACATTCCTGAATTATAAAGGACTGAAGGCCTATTGATTTTGGTGAAGATCGGTTAAGTGAAAGGGGTAGTTTACCTGCCACATTTTATGTTTTAAACAGAGTAATGTTTTCTATGACGAACGATAATTGCTGTAAATTCAAACATAATCAATTAATGTTTTGCATGCATCCCTACATTCTAGAGAACTCAAGGCCTGGTGATTTGGGTGAAGATCAGTTAAGGGAAAGGGGTAGTTTACCTGCAACATTTTATGTTGTAACAAGAGAAATTTTTTCATGACGAACGATAACTGCTGTAAATTCAAACAGAATCAAATAATTTTTTACATATGTGCCTGAGTTGTAGAGGACTCAAGGCCTATTGATTTTGGTGAAGATCGGTTACAGGGAAAGGGTAGTTTACCTGAAACGTTTTTTGTTGTAACAAGAGTAAAGTACTTAATTTTGATAAATAAAGTATCCTGATAAGAAGATCTTAATAATCCACTGTAGAAACATAGATGAAATATCTATAAATGAAGAGGCTAGTTGAACGGGGTCGGGGTAATATTCTATAAATGAAAATTATAGTTGAAGGGGGAGGGGTAGTTTTTTATATATGTACTACGTTATTGGCAACAAAGAAGTAGTTTGTTGCTAAAATTCCTTCCCGGGCTGTTTGGCCGTAGTCCAATGGTTTCTGCAAAACCAGACGTTTCGGCAGTGCTGTCGACTGCCATCATCAGTGAAAATCGAGTGCGATAACGTGTGGTGGTATACGTTAGCGACCATAGTACTGTGGTTAAGGCTGAAGCAATAAGTGGAAAGAAGTAGTTTCTATGGAAACATTTCATTTCATAAATGATTTTAAATATAAATCTTAGAACATGGAAGTCATGTATGGTTCTCCATACCGATATTTTCAGTAGATATTGTTAAGTGAAATGAAAAAAAAAACATATATATGGAGATCACAAATGTACTAACTTTATCCAAGTTTTTGAATTGTGTATTAAATTTTTTATTACAAAACCTTCGTGACAACTACTCTGAAAACAAGGACTATACAAAATGAATGATGTTCACTTTCCAAAAACTATAATACTTTTGTTTATAATAAAAATTTACAGGGCATACATGTTTTACAGTAGTTTATAAAACAAAGTAGCAATATGAACCTACAAACAAAACAAACTGCGCACAAAAATATCCTACAATGTGAGAGAAATCACAGGTTTCTGAATTTAGCCAAACCCCATTAAAACACTCCTAATGTTACCTCCCATAACAACCACCCAGTATGTGCTTTCTGTCCAGTTCCTGCTCATCTCATATGCAGAAACTTTATAAAGTACCTCATTTACTGTGCTTAAGCCCTTAATTTTCAACAAGTAGGGCTAATGTTTTGGCCTAGTTAAGGTTGTCATCTACCTAAGGAGCATTTTAACGCGTATACTGTACGTTTTCAAAACAAAAAATATCATGGAAGAAAATTTAAGCAAGAATAGAGTAACAGTATTTGTTGGTACAAACTTGATGTTCTAAAAAAAATGTCTCCAGTTATGGGAAAGTGGCTACACCATGATACTTAAAGTGCACAGCTAAATTGATGTGTTTATAAGTTATATATTACTTACAAATTCATAAGTTTACAAAGTACAGAAACACACAAAACCATGAGTTTATAAGAACCAATCATGAGCAAGGGATTACCACTGATTTGCTTGCATGCTTATATGGTTAACGGCCTTGGACAACAAAATGGTACAAATTGAATGTAGAATTATTTTGTAATGAATGCGATACATGAACATATGGCAGGAATTATAAGTTATGTGCACAAAGGTACATTTTTCAAGATAATGAACGATTCTGTTGTAATTCAAAATTAAATTTTATACATGTGTGTATTAATACCTCTGGCAAGTTGATTTCTGCATGCTCTTAAGGTGTTACTCAGAGCAAATCCAAACAGAGAACAAACAACGCCCTTATAATTAACATGTAATTCTTCACTCAGCTCAGGACATGAAGTGTGTCGTGGTGGTGTATAGCTCTGGCACTTGATTCCCATAATCTGACCCTCATGTAAAACTTCAGATAACAGTAAACTTCCTGTCTGAAAAAAACAAATGCAATTTAACAGAAATATAAGATGTGGCAATAAAGTTACCAAACTTATTTGTGCTGCTTCCCCATAATGTTGGCAACTGTGAGTAGCAAAGGCCATTTAAACTGTAATTTCCTTTCCATCTATTGTTAAAGTACATACAAATTAACAGTTTGGGGGTAGAATTTGTTTGAAGAAAACTGCTTATCTTGGTTCTATCAGAATAACATTAAGTATTAACGTGAAGCAATGTGTCAATACAAAATTCCTTGTAAAATTTAAAAAATCTGCTACAGAAACATACCAATTAAGGACGCTTATGGTTATGAGTGTCTATTGTGTACCCTATTCAAGTTTTTGAGCAGTTTAAAATATGTAAATATGGAAGTGAATTGAACAATGATGATCCACACCCTGGTTGTCCCTGCTTATCAAAAACAGATGATAACGCTCAGAAACCTGGTAATATTGTTCAAAGAAATCATCACCTGACCACTCGAGAATTTTCTGAATTGGCTAGCAATGATAAAGAAACCGTCTGATATATTTTAAATGCAAATTTTAATATAAAAAAGTGTTCTCAAAGATGGTATTGAGACTTCTCATCCCTGAGCAAAAAACTTGAAAGTATATGTGCAGGCATTTCAAAACATTGAAAATGATCCTAAACTTTAAAAAATTGTAGTAACTTGTGACATATCGATTATGCGGCTTTCTTTTGTTTGTGAAGACACAGTGAAGGAGCTCATGAAATAGCTGACAGACATGACCTGCAGCACTGCTTCTAACAGTGGAAAATTTACATGAAGCATTGTTGGGATCAGGGAGGTGAGTAGATTGTAAGGGGTAATACTGTATTTTCATTGCATAATATCGTCTTCTTCTTCTACTGGTGTTACAACCCAGCATGGGTTTTAGCCTCTTTAGCAATTTTTCCCCCATTCAGCCCTCTCATTGGATATTCTTCTCTCTTCTTATCCCCATATTCTTTGCAACAGTAGAATTTTTGCAAGACAGAATTGTCAGCCCTGTGCTCAACCCCCAACCTAGAGCGCCAGGAACTTTGATTTCAGGCTGTTCTTTCCTAGGGAGTTGTCTTCACCTTGGCTCACAAGCGTTCCCTGCCCAGTCGCAGTAGGTTATCTAAGACCTTGTGTGCAGCTGTTGACACACTAGTGCGCAGACCTTGTGTCCTCTGCCCCCACAGTAGGTGTACACTCTGCTGCCGAAGCACACCATCCTGCCAAGCCAAGACCCAAGATTACCTCCAAGCTGGCGAAGGGATTGGTTACAACTTGAAATAGGCTACTCGGCATAGCAGGGCCCTCCTCCTGTAGGTGAGCGTGGAGTTGGTCTGTAATGGCTAGGGGACTTCTCTTCACTGAAGTCCTAAGTTATGCATCACATTCCCTTAGGCCCTTCGTGTAATATACTGAATAAAATATTTTAAATATCAGTCCAGTTTTTTATAGTCACACCTTGTAAATCATATAAAAATATAAAATAATCTATATAAATCTATATAAAAATCATATTATACACAGAAATGTCAAGTATAAAAATCATACCAGCATTAATGTTTGCATATAATACCATATTTCCTTAATCCACACCAATGACCAAAACAATGAACCCTTTCTCCACTTCTCTTAGGCATTATTAAATTTGTCTAAATTTTTTTTGTAAGTATTATTTAATGTTAACTGACATTTTAACCTTTAAATATCCAAGTTTATTTGAACACGAGCAAACATTATATATAAAAACATGAGAACAAATACATAAAGTTACACAGTTGTATCTTTGAATACATAAACTTTCTGTTATAGTCTTATACAATTCTCATTTTTCTTCTTGGTTTCAAAGATTAGGCTTTATTTGGCATGTTCTGGAAGCCATCATCTCCTCCTCGATCTACTAACAAACACTTCTCTTTCTATTAGACTCATATTTCTAGGTCGTAACTGGTAATCTGTTACTTGACATCTGGGCGAAGTGTTACGCACCATCTCCTCTTAATGGCACTGAGGGCTACACTGGCAGTCAGAGAGCTCCATTCAGGCCTCCCTTGTTTTGTAGATATACCTCAGGCAAGTACCCACAAAAGCGTGTTCTACAAGTGATCTTTTATGATCCAATATTCCTATCCATCCTTTGGTATTATTTTATCACTTCTGCTCCTGCTTATTATTGGAAATAGGTAGGGTAGTGTCTTAAGGTGCCACTGATTCCAACAGGCACTAAAACTAAATCCTGTAAATACTAAAACATGTTGAGAATAAGAAAAATTGTTTTGCTGATATATTTATACCATAACACGTTAACTCACAGTATGGACCATACAGCAGTTTTCACTTAACAGTCAGTCACCTTCTTCTAGTACATTTACCCAGTAAAAACTTTAATAAAGAAGTGAATATAACAGAGACTATAACTCAAAATCATGGTTATGACAAAAAGACTGGCATGACAATATCAGAGAAATTACGGGCATGGCAATTCGTCATAAATCCGATGCCTGTAAATTGTGTCTTCTCTAACAGCATCTATACACAGAATTTACAGACTTTTGTTGTTTTTGGATGTAGATGGGAGTTTGTAGTTGCCCACTGAACACACATATAATGACAACTGTCAGAATTCCGTTTTGTGAATCCCTTTTTGTTGTCTGCTTCATTACTAAGTTCCACTGTTTATTGCATCATCCCAACACAGACTGGTATTGGTACTACATTCTATACAAAAATATTTTAAGTTAAGGTACATTTTTTTGTTGTACTATGTACCCAAAAAGTTTAAGTTTTGTACTGTGTTTAAATGAGTATTAAATGATACAACATGGAAACCCTCATGTAACTTTTTTGTGTCCAAACACATGCTTCTGATCAAGTTATTTAAAATTTTTTTGTCTCAAAAAAGCAAATTAGTTTTATGCTTCACGAAAATTCAAATTCCAATTGTAATGGGACGTTTTATGTAGCATGTGACCTGTTAGTAGACAGTGAGTTGCTATAAAAATGTAGTCATAAAAGTGTTAATTATTATAAAAAGTCACTCTTGGAACACCAGAAAGAATGCAGGCCAGTGGCAGTGACTCAATCAAGAATGCTGCGACTATGGTAAAAATGTAATCTCCAAAGTGTTAGTTGTTCTCAACAGTTACTTGGTATAGAAGTGTAATTGTAGAATCTAAACTGAGTGGAGAGCTAAGTAATAAACAAGTAACTAGTAACTATGTATCAGATTTATTATGTTATGTGACAGTTAATTCATACCTCAGTGTAGAACCTAAGTGCTCCACTGGAGAAACCTAAAGCAATGCAAGTCCAATCTGCAGCACAGTGTGCTGTGCGAGATGTTGGTGAAGCAGCTAATGGCAAACACAATGCAGCTGTGATCATTTCACTGTAAACAATTGTTTAATTAGGTTTTAAAAACATACTTGAATTCTGCAATACTGAGATTAATAATAGTATCTCCGTACAGCCGTACGGCTCACATAAGGCAGCCTACCCTGCCTTCTCCTACACTACTTCAGGTGGTACACAAGGGAGCCATTATTATTATTATTATTATTATTATTATTATTATTATTATTATTATTATTATTATTATTATTATATATCAGCACACACACACACACACACACACACACACACACACACACACACACACACACACACACACACACACACACACACACACACACACACACACACACACACACACACACAATGTTGTCATTTAATATAAATTATTCACACAATACTTTGTATAGCACCAAAAAGTAGAAATAATCTTGGCAATCACCAACACAAAAAGATATGGCACATAATGTTTAAAAAAATACAACATTTAATGTATATGTCAAAATAGCCTAAACAGGATTGAAACTCAAGACTCACGATTACTATAATACATAAGGTTAAGTACATATTACCTTTTAGGACACTTCATTGTTATAACAATGTGTGAACAAAACACACAGCATTTGGTTGGCAAAAAATATAAAAATTATGTTGTCATAGGAAGTTTCCTAACATTACTAGATATTTTAGAGGGTTGATATCTCTATAATAAAATATAAAACATAACTTAATCAGGAACACTTAATAAACATTTGTTCGTCTGCTGAACAAACAAGATAAAGAAAATAATGAGCAACAGCTACTTACTTTGGTTCTTGTGTTGGATCACCATGCCATGTAACACAGTATTTGGTTTTCACACCACTTTCTTCCTGACTGTCCCATTTTGCTAAAAAGTAAAAAAATCCTTTTTATACAAATTTATACTTCAAAATATAATAACTTATTTCTCAGCATAACACGTTTTGATTTCCACAATACTCTCATTAACCTTTTTCCAGCAGCTTCAGCATCCAACTATATACATTTAATTTAATATAGTTTTTACTGAAGCGGTCTATGGCAGCTGGAAATTGGAAGATGGAACAGAATGTTTCAAAACAATTTATTAATTTACTACCTGCGATAGTTCTGGATGTTGCATTACAGACTCACTTTTATAGTTATTTCACATCACATTATTTATTTGTATATTCTGATAAATGAGAGAGGTTAATATAAATCTATGGGCAATAATGTAGTTAATCTGTGTGAAGTATCTGTATATAGTATGGTGATTTAATGTCCAGTTATGGTGGAGTTATGATGTTCAACAACACAGATGAACAATCAAAAAACAAAACTGGATGTTTCAACTGTTAGTTGTAAAACTGGAATGTACATATAAAAACTCACAAGGATGTAGTAAGAAACATCACTTTCATCATCTTCACATCACGGCATTGGCAAGGTGTTGCCTGTTCATCCTTCAAAGATCCTCCAGCCATCTCTTCCTGGGTCTACCCACACACCTGTGTCCTATAGATTTATAGGGGTCAAAGGAATTTGGACAGGTAGTATCTTTGTATTGGGTAGACTGGGCACTGGTCCTCAAGTTCCCAGGGTTGGATGACGTGACGTTAGCTTCCAAAGGAGCCCTTAGCCTCTCTCCAGCCAAGACCATACTGCGTGGTGAAGTGCCACATTCTAAAAGCTGACCCTGTTGATCCACAACAGTATGGATCTAGACTGCAAGATCGATAAATATTCCTGGTGGAGAGCAGCAGTAGTCACCAGTACCAAGTTAGGGCGTAAGGGAAATGATCCTGGACTGGCTTATCTTTGGAATATTACAGGTGTGAATCTACTTGGATTTAGTCGGATGTAATACTGCATCCTATTCTTATAGGATTGTACTTTGCTGCTGCCTTGCAGTTGGATGTTGGGACATCAATGGCTAGGGGAAGACAACCCTGAATAAAAATTTCTGGAAGTCACGGCCTGTTAGGAAGCAGCCCCTCCACATGACTTGCCCATATATAGGCTGGTACAGGGAATAACACTTAATAACAGGAAAATTAATGTACTCAGAACCTTAACGGAAAATGGCCAGACTGTGTTAATAGAAACAAACATTTGTAGGGAAATATGGATCTCTATAAGTAAATGAAAAAAAATGTTACAAACACCAAATTTCATATTCAAGCTCTGCTTATAGTGGATATAGAAAATACTGATTAAGGTTTCTTTCAGAGATTTTAAGATTCACAGATTAAGGTAATGACACAGATTTTAATGGAAACACATACAGTGGGAGCTGAGAAATCAATGATCTTAAACATTAACAGTGCTTATAGACTGTTGGAACTTTGGCATACATACTATTTCAATGAAGAATGTACATCATTTATAATAATGTCACTCAGGTTGTCTTGCTCTCTACTACTATAATGGTAGACCACAGGTGGGAGAATTTAGATAATACTGTTTTTCTGTCATACTTTGTACTGTAATAGTTAGAGAATGTTCTACTTAAAGCTACCAATCAAAGCCTTGTATAAGGATTTAAAGAAAAATTACCATACTGAAAAACAAGAAATATTCTGTACACATATACAGTGACTAGAGACATTCAACAAAAGGCAAAGAAAATTCACTATTGCAGAAAACCCAGGCTAAAAAATAATTTAAAAAAAAATAGAAATTATTATTAAGAAAAGGGATCACTTCCAGTAACAAGTTCTGACAATGATAAAATACAAATATTGCATTCCTGGGAATAAATATTTTGTACAGTATATAAAAACATAATTTTGAACAATGCTGAAGAGTGCACGTAGAAACCACAACTGACTCACCATCACGTGTAGTCTATCTATTTACAGATAACTCACTTCATGTGTAATGTTAATCTACTACAAAAACTTCAAAAATAAATGACCAGTTTTATCAAATTTCTACAGAGCAGTACAAAACGCATTTCAGTTTGTCTAAATATAGAACTATTTTGAAAAAACCAATTCTGACAAACTTGGTTTCTCCTACTTGCACACATCCCCACACACAGTACCTGTAACTAACACAAAGTGTATTGATCTCATACTTTTTATGGATCGCTTGCCATGTATACACTGTTCATTTTACATTACTTTTTATTGTAAATCTTGTTGGTTTACTTTAAGCCCACTGCTCACATAATGTCACACTTCTGACAACTTGTGGTACACAAACTGTGAACTTTTTCTTGTCAGTTCATCTACAGTTTATTACTTCAGTTTATGGTCTTCATTAATACTGACCCACCATATAATTTTTTTTATATTTAATGTTTTTTTTGTTATTTAATTTACTATTTTGTTTTTTGGTTTCAGTGAAAAGTTTAAAGCATGCAAACATGAATAAATTGTACTTGTACATGAACACTTACATGTGAGAATTACCATACATTGTTTATGAGTTACAACAAGTAATTCCCCAGTTGGAGAAAGGGACACACAGCACTCATCCAACCATGATGTTCCAGGACCTACAAGTTCCTTATTAGTTTCAGTATCATCTTCCTTTACTGACCAGTCCCAAGGATCTGTGAACACAGAAAAATTAAAGAGGCTTAAATTTTAAAGTAGCAACATAATTTATACTGTCTTTAAAATTTTATATTGAAATGAATTATTACACTTATAAAAAATGTATATACAAAGAGCTGAATACCTCGAGTAGTGGATTGTGATTAGAACTATAACCTTTGCTCCTGTTTGTTTTGTTAGATTTTTGTTTTATAGAATTAGGGGCTGAGATTAAAGTTTTCATTGAATTTAATTAGATGAATACTTGCTACTCTAGGGTACAAAACTTGTTATCTCATTGGCTTATATCAAATTTTAAGCTACTCACCTAATGCAGACCTAGTAAGCACAATGCCTAACTTTTTTATATTTATTCTCAGACTATCCTTTAATTCACAATATGATTTTTTTAGCATGATATTTAAATCACAGAATACCTCTCTACTCATGACAGATAGATTTATTCATAGATATATGGTATGTTCACTGCTACTCCTAAGGTATCACTAGGCAAGGAAATCACTCATTG
Source organism: Magicicada septendecula (assembly GCA_034769895.1). NCBI lineage: Eukaryota > Metazoa > Arthropoda > Insecta > Hemiptera > Cicadidae > Magicicada > Magicicada septendecula. The sequence continues at coordinate 244,281,016 of CM068369.1, forward strand.
GTTTGTAACTAATATGTGAGAGGAAAGAAACTCAATAAAAATACTTTTTTGGTAAACATGACTTTTATTTGTATTTTATTTCTGTCTTAGCTTTGGTAATTGCCAGTTTAATATCCCTTAGGTTGGGCGGCCACCAGAAGCGGAGCGGAGCGGAGTTGAGCGTAGTGGACCAAGCTTGTAAAATCTAAACAATGTTGTTCAATGAAAAGGTGGCCACCAAAAGCAGAATGGAGTGCAGCGATGTCGCACAGGTCATCTCCAATCAGCTTTGCCTCGGCTGAGATCCGTTTGGAAGCTGACTCTGGTTCCCCTACCACACCACCTTACCACTGGCTGACAACGATGCTCTCAGCTAGTTAGCAGCTAGCAATGGCAATGGAAGTTGAGGAAATGTTGATTGAATGCGTGAGGGAACAAAAGGTGTTGTACGACCCAAGTGGTAAGAAGTATATGGACAACGGCCACAAAATGTTCGGACAATATACCTGATTTATCATTCTTGTTCAACATTTTTGTAACTTATTCACTGATATCTGTAAATTTATATTGTGTGTTGTAATTAATATACAAATAAAAAATTACCTTAAACAAATCACTAACTTCTATTTTTGCCCTACCAACTTCTGATAATTAGTATCACATGCTATTATATCGAAAAGTTCTTAAACTGGTCGCGTGCAATTCTGAAATAATTTTTAAACTGATCAGCAGTCAAATCATCAAAAAGAGAGTGACATTCACCGCAGTCATTTCATCATCTCAGATAAAGACTTTCCCACTCTTTCTTGCACTTAGTAGCTAACACACTCCAAACATGATAACTGAATTCAGTGTCTGAATCAACAGATTTCGAAATAAGCATAGAATATTCCATCTGTTTTAAATTTAGCACGTCTGACATCGCCGAGGTTATAAACGCAACTGACAGTACACTCCGCTTTCTACTGCCACCCCCTAAGTGACTCAGCTCAACTCCACTGCGCTCAACTACGCTCCGCTCCACTTCACTCTACATCTGGTGGCCACCTAGCCTTAGTATTGCCAGTATTACCTTTTACAATGTCTCAACCACGACATTTGTTGCCTTTAGTGCTAGTTTTTATTTCTATGCTTAATCTTATTTTCCTAGTCCTGAAACATACGTTCTCTACAGACAATGCTTCAAAGTATGTGAAAAGTGAATAATGGAATTTTTTTCAAAATACAGATTTCCACATTGAAGAGTAAGGTGATGACTTTTTACAGAACTGAAAATGTTCTAAAAATGTCCCTTCTAAATTTGTTTTATATTACAAACAATGGCATGGTGAATAAGCTACATAAGTTCAACCACACATGTGGGATCATCAGGAGAACTCTAAAATCAATGAGTAAAGAAACAAAGCCTTAAGTTCTACAAGGGTAGAACCTCCCTACACTTCTCCTATGGGGCTTAGAATTTTAATGAAATCCATAACTACTTATATTTAAGTGTCTGAAATGAGTTTCTCAGGTATATGGCAAGGTACACTTCCTAAGAGCGCAGATGCACTACAGGCAGGAACTGAATATTATGAGTATTCTCAACAGGACTGTCCTATATCGGCTAAAATGGTTGGAACATCTTAACCAACTGACTGATTGCCACACTCCAAACAACTATTGAATTATAAGCTGAAGGGGATGCACAAATGTGGAGAGAGATGGAATAATGAATCCAAAGATGTGTCTGTGCTCTAGTCTGCTTAGTTCCAGAACAAACTATTTTTGGTTTAATCCTTGTACAAAAAGATGGTTTCACTCAAAACATTACTATTGAAAACTATTTATGATAAAACATCCTAAATTACTCCATTATTCCTCCACCAACCAGTAAGGGTATGAACATGCTGACGCATTACTGATAGACTGCAGCTTACTGTGAGACATTACTGTACTGTACAACATCACGACAAGGCAGGTAACAAACATACTGAGAAGTTTATCCTTACTGTGAGACATTACTGTACTGTGAGACATCGCGTCAACTTTCGTTGTCGCAGATGAGAGAAGTGGCCATTTTCTCTCTTATAAATTCTAAAATTTATATTTTTACTTGTTATGTATACGTGTAGGCCTATACACAGTTTCTATTGATTAATTGAAATATACTCATTAAGTCATAACTCATTATGCTATGAAGTGATAGTGACAGTGACGACACGTATATGACTTTAAATACAAAATGGTGGCTAATATATAACTTCTCAAACCATCAATGGTGGGCTCATCTAACTCCATAAATTAGAGAAAGCAAGATTTTGGCAAATATCATCACCTATTTTAACAACTACAAAAAGTTTCCAGTTTTGTTAGTTTTATTAGCAGCCATCTTAACACCACCTTTGTCACTACTTATTGCCACACTGCTAAATACTTCGTTCTTGATGAGGTCTTTCGGTGTCTCCACCATCTTCAGGTCTTAAACGACAATTTTTTACCTTCTTTGAATCCATATATTTCTAGGCATATATATACATATATATATATATATATATATATATATATATATATATATAGTAACGAATTCCAGTTTTATCGTGTTTTCGTTGTATAGGTGTAGTGTTACAAAATATATTAAATAAGTGTTCTTGAAAGAAATTAAAATTTTGTTTAAAAAATTTTTCTAATTAAAAAAATTTTTTTTTTATTGATTAATTAATTAGAAACAATTAATTAATTGATGTTCGTGAAGTTCCAAAACGTCTCTCACTTGTTTAAAAAATTTTATAAGCTTTTCTGTATTTTTTAAGAAACTCCAACCACTTATAAGATTGTCTCCAGATACAATCGATCTTTGTTTACTTTCAGTTTTGGAGGTTATCTTCCTTCAATGTGGTGAAATTCTCGTAGTAGATGTATTTAAATTATAGTATGTGTAAATTGCTATGTTTAGAAAAGAAAGAACTGTTTTAAGATGAAAAGTATAAATTATTTATTTAACAATTGTTTAAAAAGACTCTTGTCGATTTTTAAATTGATTCTCAGGGTATCGAATGTTACAAGTTTTTATATGAAATACAATAAGGTTCTTTTAACAGCTATTTATTGGAAAAGTCAGAGAAATCGGGCAAAGATTAAAAAAGTATAACGTTACAATAATAATTCTTAATACTAAAGTACATATATTCAATTGAAAAGATTAAAATAAATAAATTGATTGCGAACCGTGTCGCTGACAAACTAGGAGGCGCTGTTCAGTTGAGTGGTGACGAAAAGCAAATGGCCGCCGTCGAAGTTGTCAATCGTTGCTTCGTAGATTTGGCGTTCCAATAAAGATATTTTCTTGCCGAATTCACGTCCTGGTGTTGGCAAATCTTCCTTCTGATGTTGGTGCAGTGTCTCTGGTTAAGTTTCTGTGTTGTATTTTGAAAAGTGGTGTATTTATAAGTCAGTTCACTTTTTGTCGATCAGGCACTATTCGATGGTTATGTTATATACTGTTTTATGGTGTTTTAAATGTTATTTCACTGTCGTTTTGATGCTATATAATGTTAGTTAGTCCTTTGTAAGTGTTTATGTCACTGTGTCGATGTTGTGAAATGTTTTTTGTCACCACTCGCGATTTTCAAATTCGTATCATACACTGACTCGCCATTACGGTACTAGAAACTAGGTTAAATCATTTAATTTCTCGTGTCAAGTGCCCCGTACAACGTTCAATAATCAACTCTTTACTTCCTTCACTTTCGACTAAAATCTTAGCCAAAGCAATAATATTCCTTTCATTGTTCGAATTTTACTTTGCATCCTGTGCATGTATTAAAGTTACATTATATAACTGCTTAAACTTTGGTTATTATTCAAATTTATTAGCTAGTTGTTACTTAATTTTATCCTTCAGTTCATTTGGCGTATTTTGATATCGAATAATGCCGTTTTATTATGTTTTTTATCTAAAATTGGTAATTTTACCTTCATTTTGTATCTTGTAAATTTTCAAAATCAGCTTCCTGTCATTATGCAAATTCTGCCATTTTTAAGTTATATTTATGATTATTAATCTCATATTGTAATAAAAGGTTTATATTCCCTTAATTTCTTGCAATTATATGAATTGGTTAAGTTTTAAAATATTATGTTGGAATATATGACTCCCCTCTCCAAATTTTTGAGTTCTGTCATTTCCATTTTTATTAATAATTCTGTCTATAATTTTATAATATCTTTCTAAGTTATATTTCTAATTATATGGCTTCATTTCTGGTTTATGTTATCTAAATCCCTTCAGTTTAAATGTATTTAAGTACTCAGTTTCTCAGTTTTAATGATGTTTAGTTTTCATCATTTTGCCTAGATTCTTAACAATTTTTTCATACAAATTTTTACATAAACAATACATATTTAGTTATACCCTCTCTGACTTTTTAACATTGTAATATAAATTAAACATTTTTTCTATTAAACATAATAACAATTAGTATCTGTTTCAATACTATAAACAGATAAGAAATAATTTTAAATAATGGATGTCTTCAAACTAATTAGACATTTTTTATAAACAAAGCTTAATACTAATATAGAAATATTATTTACAAAGAATGTTTTTTCCATGCTAACATCCTATTCAACCATTAACACCAATACAAGTAATAAATATTTTACAATTAGGATGTTAGTGGTTCTAAACTTATTAAAAGGTTCTTATTACTAATACATTTTCAAAATTCTTATTTTACATTAACAAAACCTTATTTCTATACTTCTTATTCTATTTCTTATACTAAATTGAATTATGCAGTTTTTAATATGGTTTAGGGTAATTGTACCCTGTCACTTTATGTCTGCATCTGTTTTTGTTCATTTTTAAAAAAATGTCATTTCAAACAGATTGACAGCTTGATATTATTACATGTATTATATCCACTCTGTACAAATCATAAGTCACTAAAAAGTTGTATTTTTCATTATCTACACAGTTTGTGGATGCCAAGGTTGAAACATAAGGTTTATTTTTTATAATACACAAACTAGCACTGGTTCACTTTACACTCTTGATGCTATTTCTAAATGGTTGTTTAGTCTTATTAACATCAAGAAATTGGTTTGTGGGTTACAATGAAGATTTGTTCTTTGGGTATTATATTATTGTTTCACCTTGGTCCACTGGCAACTCTTACTCTATACACTTTTATTCTTAATTTTATTGTACATATGGTTTCTGTTCATGAATACTTCGTTATACTTTTTATTATTGTGGTTTTTATTTATTTTGGGATATGGGGATATGGGTGTTTTTTATAAGAGCATTCCTTCTTCTTCTGGATGCTGTCTTCTTCTTCTTTCTTCAATGATGTCTTCTTTTCTTCTGATGTCTTTGAATTGTATGTTCTTCATCTTCTTCTGGATGTCATCGGGTTTCTTGGGGTTACTTCATCTACTCTTCTGGTTGCTTTAAATGCCTTATTTACTCCTTACCTTCCTGGGTTATCTTTTTAAACCTTGAGTTATTACACTGGTTTTGATGATTCATCACTAGTAACATTGCTTTTATTCGAACTTAAACTTTTAATACCAATGATTGTTCTGCACGGTTGCTCTGAATTAATTCTTTATATTATTTTAATGCTTTCTTCGGATTTAATGTTATTATATTATATTATTTTAATGATCAATGCCATTCATTATTATGTGTTTATCTGTCACGCTACAGATTGCTCTCCTCCAGAAGTAATTATTTCAGACATGTTTATGGATGAAATAATTTCTTATGATAATTTCATTATTTTTTATATTTCAATTTCCTCTCCATTTCTATATAGACTTTTTATATTTGAGTTTAATAAATTTTATATATGTAGTTACTTATTTTACTTTTGATCCTTCTCGGATAGTTAGTGTCTTCTGAGATATATTATTATTATTATTATCATACACTTTCTTTCTTTATAAACTTCGTGTTGCATCCTTGGGATATTAATTCCCTAACATTCCCTATCACGTGGGCTGGGGCAGTTCAGAGGGGCACTGTAGGCTACACATCTCTGCTGGCCATACACCACTTCTACAGTTTGAGTCCAGAGGCACATTCATCTCTGCTCAAAAAACATAATGCTGCTGGAATTATCTTCAGTCAGTCATCGAATAAATAAAATAAAAAGTAGTCTCATTTTCGACTAATAAAAATATCTTTGGATTCTTCACTTCGTAGTTTCTCAGATTATCTCACATTTTCTATCTTTATAAATCTTCTTAATTCTTATTATACTCATTATATATATATTTTTCTGAACTCTTAACTTGTCTGATATATTTATTTTAATTATGGTTGAAAACTTCTCTTAATAATTCTTGTTACTAGTTATAGTGTAACTCTTTTTCTTCTCCATCTGAATTCTCTTTATACTTCCTTCTGGTTAATGTTAGCATGGTCTTTATATATAGTATTTTCTTATTCATTATTTGAATGGTCTTATTTTATTATATTTAATTTTTTAAATTTGTATCTTTATATTAGATATTCAGGTTGTTATTTTGATCATTTTATTTAAACATTTTGTTCTTTCCTTTCTCTTAGAAAGTTATTAATCCGCCTTCGCATTCATTAACATTAATTCATTTATATTATATTTCATGTGGTACTTCTTCTCTTTGTTTCCAAATTATTGCCTTCTCTTTTATATCACACTCTTTTTTGTTATTCTTCTCTACTCCTTCAAATGCTAGATATTCACATTTATTCTGGATTATATTTAATTCTTTTTTCTGAATTAATCATATTATTTTCTTCTAAATTTAATTATAAATGGCACATATTTATTTTTAGAACTTTGTTAGTTTTATGCAAAATTCAAACTCTTCTTTTTATTTAATTCCATAACATTTCTCATAAATCATTGTAATAAGTTGATCTTATTTTGTTTCAAAGTTTTGACGTTTTATCAAAATTCAAATTCTGTTTAATTCATTTATTCCCAAAATTGTTTCCTTCAAAATTGTTTATAGTAAGATGTGCTTACTTAATTTTTAATTTTTTTTTTTGTTATATATAATTCTAAATTCTAATTCTTCCTTTTTAATTATTCCAAATGGTATCTCTTCAAAATTGTGTGTCGTAAGGTGATCTTACAATTATTTCTGAATTTTTTGGTATTTCTCTAAATTCAAATTCTTCTTAATTATTTACCATAAAGTTTTTTCACAAAATTAGTTATAGTAAGTTGGTCTTACTTCATTTTTAAATTTTTTGTATATTAAATTCCAAAATCTTTCTTTTATTTCGCCATAAAGTTTTTTCTCAAAAATATTTGGTAGTAAGATGTTCTTACAATTATTTTAGAATTTTTTGTGTTAAATTCCAAAATTCCTTCTTTTATTCTTTCTATAAAGTTTTTTCTCAAAAATATTTGGTAGTAAGATGTTCTTACGATTATTTTAGAATTTTTATGTGTATTAAAAATTCAAAATTCCTTTCTTTTAAATTGCCATAAAGTTTTTTCTCAAAAATATTAGGTTGTAAGTTGTACTTACAATTGTTTTAGAATTTTTCTGTTTTAAATTCAAAATTCTAAACTCATTCTTCATAGTACTTTTTCATAGATTCTTGATTGTACACATCTTTAACTCTTCTGGAAACTATTTCTCTCAGTTCATAAGTATTATTATGATTATCCTTTACCACAACATATGGGCCTGTATAGAGCAATAATAACTTTTTGGTTATCCCTTCTAGGGTGCTGGGCAGTTCTCGATTTTTTAAAAGAACTTTCTCGCCCTCTTTGTAAGTTATTATTCGCCCTATTGCCTTTTGATATTTGGCTTGCCGTTTCTCTTGGTCTTCAGCCACCTTGTTATAGAATCTCAACTGGTTAAATTTGCGATCATTGTTTGGTGGAAACTCGATTATTTCTTCAATTTCTCGGGGAGTTGGCTTCTCATACATGGCGGAGTAAGGGGTAATTCCTATAGCTGGATGGTGGGCGAAATTTAGGAATTTCTCTGTTGCTGCTAAGTACTCTTGCCACTTTTTCTGTTGGTTGTGACAGTACGTCCGCAAGATCCTACCCACTTCTCTCAGTACCCTTTCAGCCGGATTACTACTTGGGTGGTAGACTGACGTCTTATAGGTTTTGATCCCAAGTGATAATAATGTGTCTCGCCATCTCCTCCCCTTAAATTGAGTACCATGGTCGGTAATAATTGAGGATGGTCTACCGATCTCTGGCACATATAAGTCGATTATTACCGCAAGAACTTTCGCTGTTGTTGCCCGATTAACCGGATATAGCTTTATATACTTCGTATAATGGTCCATGATTATTATTAGGTACTTGTACCTGTGTCTACCGCCGCTACGGGGAAATGGCCCGCAGATATCCAAGAACACTTTTTCTAGTTTAGTATTTGATGTTATTGGTATCATTATACCCTCTTTCTTCTCATTGTTTACCTTGACACACTGACAAATATTACAGGACCTTAGGTAATTTCTCACCTTTCGGTTAATATTCTTTATTTTGCAGTTTTCTTCTAAAGCCTGTATCACTTTTAGCGATCCCATATGACCATACCTGATATGATAATCTACTATGACTTCCTTTTCGATTTGGTGTGGAATTATCACCTTCCATTTCTCTTCATCCAAAGCCGTTTTTACGAATAATATTCCTTTGTTTAGATGGTAGTATTTGGAAACGGTGTCATCGTCGGCTTCCAATCGATTTATGATGTTTTTCAGTTTAGGGTCAGACTGTTGGTGGATACGGATGTTTATTAATAGAGCTTGTAGATCAGATCTGGTTTTAAATAGGTTGTAAATTTTAACCAAGCTCTCCTTCTCTCCCTCGAAGGTCTGGTCTTCCAAATTTATCCGTGATAATACATCTGCTACCACATTCTTTTTTCCCGGAATATACTCCCACTTTTAAATCATATTCTTGTAGGCGAGTACCCATCTAGCCAATCGGCCGTGACTCAATTTGCACCTACGTAGAAACGAGATGGATTTATGATCAGTACGAACAATGACTTGATACCCGAGAATGTATGTTCGGAACTTGCTGCATGCGAACACCACGCTAAGCAATTCCTTTTCGGTTACATTATAAATCTTTTCGCACTGATTCAGCGTGCGACTAGCGAAGCTTATTACCAGATGTTGACCCTCCTCATCTTCCTGGTATAAAGTTGTTCCTAAGCTTATGTCGCTAGCATCGCAATTTAAAAAGAATGGTTTCTTAAAATCTGGGTGACGAAGTATAACGCTCTCCAGAAACTTTTCTTTTATCAAGCGGAAGGTAATATCTTGTTCCTCACCACAGGTCCATTTGTTTTTAGCGGATAATTGTGGTTGAAACTTGGCTGTCAACTCGGAATATCTGTTCTGAAACTTTCTGTAATAGTTACAGAGTCCGAGGAAAGATTGTAACTGTTTCCTGTTTCTTGGTTGCGGGAACCTCTGAATTGCCTCCACTTTCTCTCCTGACGGGGTAATACCTCTATCGTCTAGATTGAAACCTAAGAATTGTACTTCGCGCGCAATGAACTTGGATTTCTCCAACTTCAAAGTTATGTTGTTTTGCGCTAACTTTCTGAGTACATATTCTACTCTATAACAGTGTTCCTCCCAGGTTTCTGACGTAATGAGTAAATCGTCTACATAGACTGTGGTAAATTGGAGTGCTTCTGGTCCAAGTATTTGGTCCATACATGCCACAAAGATGGAGACAGAATTTACAAGTCCGAAGGGCAGTCTCTTGAACTGGTAATTGCGCCCTTCGAAAATGAACGCCACGTACTGACGGCTTTGTGGATGCAACTCCACTTGCCAATAACCACATACAGTGTCCCAGGTACTGATAAACTTAGTGCTGTGAAAACGTTTTAGTATCTCCTGTATTTGACCGGGTGAGGTTCGGTCATTCACAATGGTTTTATTCAGCTCGCGCGCATCTAAACAGAGCCGGACTTGTCCGTCTTTCTTGGGAACAGCAATAATTGGACTAGTGTAAGGAGATTGACTAATCTCAATTATATCATTTTCAATCATTTTATTAATTTCTGTTCTCACGGCCTCTTTAAGCGAACGCGCGATTGGATATGACCTCCGGTTAAACTCCACGTTTTCTTTGAATTCAAGTTTGCACTGATAGTTTTTAACCTTACCTGGTTCGTCTGAAAACACTGCTTTGTACTTCTCATATACACTCACTAAACGATCTGCTAAATGTACAGGTATTTTTTCGTTATTGGTTCCGCACTGGAAGTCCCGTATCTCTTGTATCTTTACTGACCATAAATCCTCTCCTCCACTGTTGTATACAATTGGTTTATTAAGGGGGCTGTTCCTTATGATATTTATTTTACGAAGTTGTTGGTGTATTGGGCTGGGAAGTATATTTGCGCCTCCTACCAAATTTGCGGTCCATGTTATTCCGTCTGGGAAAAGTGATACTCTCTCTAGGTTAATGTCTATAATGGCGGAGTACCTTCTTAGAATATCGCAACCTACCAGTATATCAAATGGTAATCCGGTGGCGATCAAACATTCCATGTCCAAAGCTATATCACGGCTAACGACACTTACAGAAACTTGCTTCCTAATAGTTTTGTTCTGGCGACCAGTTGCACCTATTAAAACAATGTTATTCACTGGTAACATTGGCAAAGTTTTCACACATTCTCTCTGTATCCTTTCCAGTTCATTGGCATTTATAATGGAAATATTGGCACCTGTGTCAATCATGATTTTTGCGGGAATTCCTTCTACCTCCGCTGTTATATATAATATTTCGTTATTATTATTATTGAGGCTCTTTTCGTTCTCCTCTAAAAGTTCGGTTCTAATATCTTTCAGGTAATGGTTACTAATTATCGTGATGTTCTTTGCATTGGTTGCTTGTTGCAACTCATCTTTATTTAACCCAGGAAGTTGAAGCAGTAATGGGTCGTAATCGTTAATTACTGCCTCCTCCCGTTTATAGTATTGTGGTCATCGTTTGGACTAGGATTGACCGAGGCATCGTTCGGGAAACTCTGTGTCGTTTCCTGCCGCTCTGTACCCTGTTCGAGGTTTATTTCCCTGTTTTGTTGTCGGCCAAGATCCTCCAGGCTGGTACTTCTTCTTCCTTGTTTGTGGCGTGGACCGTCCCGTTCCGCACTTCTCCATCTTCTGTCTCCACCGTGGAAGCTGTTCCTCCGTGGTTGATAGTACCTTCTCGGACCACGATCTTCCGCTCTTATAAAATTAACCCTCGGGCGTGACACTCTATTATTATTATTATTATTTTAATTATTGCTATAATAATTTCTATTTGGTTGGTACTGTCTATCATTATTACCGGGGTATGGATTTCTCTGACTATACGGGTTGTTAGTGGGCTGAGAATAATTGTTCCGGTTATTAGGATAGGTGTTGTTATTCCTAATACCGTTTGCGTTGCCATTAAAATTGTGGTTATTACGCGGAGGGTTATTATTGCCGTCGTAATTACTGGGCTGGTTTCGGTTTCCGGGATGGTTATTGCCGTTATAAGGGTACTGAGTCGTTCTTGCCTCCGGTCGTTCATTCCTCCTCCTGCTCTGGCGGTAGTATTCTTCATTTTCGTACCCTTCCAGTAATTCCGTCATGGCCTGTACCGTCTTGATCTGGCTACCTCTCCTTGCCCTGACAATATCTTCATCGTAATGATAGGAGAGTTTATTTACCAGGCACTCTTCGGGTATAGCCGGCTAGAGGTGTTTCGCCATGCACACCTTCTCTAAGAAATAGGCTGTCATGCTACTGCCTATTTGTGCCCTGTATCGTCCGTTGCAGATGTTATCTCGGATCAGGTTCTGGGTTGTTTCAGACCAGTTTTTTGATTTGAACATTCTCCTGAACTGCTGGTAGTCGGCAATCTCGCTACGGTTAGCCATCCACCAATTATCAGTCATCTCCCTGAATGACTCGTCCAATATTTCCCGGTTATGGCTCCATTGAGTTACTCTATGTTTGGCGAAGTACTCATCTACCCTCGCCAGGAACTCCATCGGTTTCCGCTTGTACTGCCGGAAGTTGAGCCATTCTCGGCTTTCGTTGATGGGCAATCCGGTGAAATGAGTTGGTCTATTTCTTAAAGCTTCCATCTCTTCTTGGCTTTGCTGTACCTGACCTACTGGTCATAGCCTCTTGCATCCCATCACACCGTTCCGCGACTTGGTTCTGTACTCTCCCGAATTCTTCTTGAGTCTCCTTCCGCTGTTCTTCCACTTTCCTGTGGCTATGCTCTTCTATATTTGTAAACTTGATGTTTACTACTTCCTTAAATTCTTGTACCTCCTTTTCGGTCTGGTTGCATTTTCCGTCAATTTCTCAGATCTGTTGGTTTATCATTATGTTTTCTTCTTCTAATTTCTTATTCATGGCTTTCTTGTTAATGTGGATTTCTTTGTTCAGTTCTTCTCTTAACAATTCCATTCTTTTGTCCAGTTTATCCAGATTCTTCTGATTGACCTCCCTTAATTCTTCTCTTAACATTTGGTTGTCCTCTCTCAATTCTTCCAATTTCTCCCCCATCTTCTCTTCCGTTTTCTTGTTATTCTCTTCCAATTTGCCTTCCATCTTCTTGCTATTCTCCCTCAACTCTTCCTTCAATTGTTGGTTATTCTTTTCTATCTTCTTCCTAGTTTCATCGATTTTCTGATTGGTGTTTTCAATTTTATTAATCAATTCTTCTTTAGTCGACTTGAATTCTTCCTTAAAAGATTGGTTGTCTTCCTTCAATTCATCTAACTTCTTCCCCATCTCTTCTTCCATCTTCTTGTTGTCTTCCTTCAAATCTTCTAACTTTTTACTATTCTCCTCCATGTTCTTGTTCATTCCGCTCAATTCTTCTTTTGTGGATTGGTATCCTTCCTCAATTCTTCTAATTTTTCTCCCATCCTCTCTTCCACCTTCTTACTTGTTTCATCAATTTTCTTACTCAGGGACTGGTTGTCTTCTTTCCTTTCCTTACTATTTCCTTCCTTCAAGGATTTAAATTCTTGTAGGAGCATTTCCATCATTTTATCCATCTTGCTATCTTCCATTGTTTTGGATTTCTCCATCTCCTTCTCTGGGACATTAACGTCCCCTGTCTGTGTGGGCATCTCAGGTTGTTCCTCTGGCTGTGCAGGTTGTTTCGACAATACTGGTGGCAATACCCTTTCCATATCTTCTACTGGCGTCGCCTCTTTATTTTCCATGTCCATCTCTACTTCCTTTTCGGCCTCCGCCGCCCGTTTCTTTGAAGTTGCACGTTGTTGCATTCTTCCCTTTTCTCTGGCTTTGTAGCTGCTGCCAAACTCCAATTAGTGATTGGGCAGATTGTAGTGGCCTTTCAATCGCTAATTAAAGCCCCTCAGTTGTGCGCCAATTTGTAACAAATTCCTGTTTTATCGTGTTTTCATTGTATAGGTGTAGTGTTACAAAATATTTTAAATATGTGTTCTTGAAAGAAATTAAAATTGTTTGTTTAAAAATTTTTTCTAATTAAAAAAATTTTTTTTTTTATTATTGATTAATTAATTAGAAACAATTAATTAATTGATGTTCGTGAAGTTCCAAAATGTCTCTCACTTGTTTAAAAAATTGTATAAGCTTTTCTGTATTTTTTAAGAAACTCCAACCACTTATAAGATTGTCTCCAGATACAATCGATCTTTGTTTACTTTCAGTTTTGGAGGTTATCTTCCTTCAATGTGGTGAAATTCTCGTAGTAGATGTATTTAAATTATAGTATGTGTAAATTGCTATGTTTAGAAAAGAAAGAACTGTTTTAAGATGAAAAGTATAAATTATTTATTTAACAATTGTTTAAAAAGACTCTTGTCGATTTTTAAATCGATTCTCAGGGTATCGAATGTTACAAGTTTTTATATGAAATACAATAAGGTTCTTTTAACAGCTATTTATTGGAAAAGTCAGAGAAATCGGGCAAAGATTAAAAAAGTATAACGTTACAATAATAATTCTTAATACTAAAGTACATATATTCAATTGAAAAGATTAAAATAAATAAATTGATTGCGAACCGTGTTGCTGACAAACTAGGAGGCGCTGTTCAGTTGAGTGGTGACGAAAAGCAAATGGCCGCCGTCGAAGTTGTCAATCGTTCCTTCGTAGATTTGGCGTTCCAATAAAGATATTTTCTTGCCGAATTCACGTCCTGGTGTTGGCAAATCTTCCTTCTGATGTTGGTGTAGTGTCTCTGGTTAAGTTTCTGTATTGTATTTTGAAAAGTGGTGTATTTATAAGTCAGTTCACTTTTTGTCGATCAGGCACTGACTGATCTGTGGGGATGGTTATGTTATATACTGTTTTATGGTGTTTTAAATGTTATTTCACTGTCGTTTTGATGCTATATAATGTTAGTTAGTCCTTTGTAAGTGTTTATGTCACTGTGTCGATGTTGTGAAATGTTTTTTGTCACCACTCACGATTTTCAAATTCATATCATACACTGACTTGCCATTACGGTACTAGAAACTAGGTTAAATCATTTAATTTCTCGTGTCAAGTGCCCCGTACAACGTTCAATAATCAACTCTTTACTTCCTTCACTTTCGACTAAAATCTTAGCCAAAGCAATATTATTCCTTTCATTGTTTGAATTTTACTTTGCATCCTGTGCATGTATTAAAGTTACATTATATAACTGCTTAAACTTTGGTTATTATTCAAATTTATTAGCTAGTTGTTACTTAATTTTATCCTTCAGTTCATTTGGCATATTTTGATATCGAATAATGCCGTTTTATTATGTTTTTTATCTAAAATTGGTAATTTTACCTTCATTTTGTATCTTGTAAATTTTCAAAATCAGCTTCCTGTCATTATGCAAATTCTGCCATTTTTAAGTTATATTTATGATTATTAATCTCATATTGTAATAAAAGGTTTATATTCCCTTAATTTCTTGCAATTATATGAATTGGTTAAGTTTTAAAATATTATGTTGGAATATATGACTCCCCTCTCCAAATTTTTTAGTTCTGTCATTTCCATTTTTATTAATAATTCTGTCTATAATTTTATAAAATCTTTCTAAGTTACATTTCTAATTATATGGCTTCATTTCTGGTTTATGTTATCTAAATCCCTTCAGTTTAAATGTATTTAAGTACTCAGTTTCTCAGTTTTAATGATGTTTAGTTTTCATCATTTTGCCTAGATTCTTAACAATTTTTTCATACAAATTTTTACATAAACAATACATATTTAGTTATACCCTCTCTGACTTTTTAACATTGTAATATAAATTAAACATTTTTTCTATTAAACATAATAACAATTAGTGTCTGTTTCAATACTATAAACAGATAAGAAATAATTTTAAATAATGGATGTCTTCAAACTAATTAGACATTTTTTATAAACAAAGCTTAATACTAATATAGAAGTATTATTTACAAAGAATGTTTTTTCCATGCTAACATCCTATTCAACCATTAACACCAATACAAGTAATAAATATTTTACAATTAGGATGTTAGTGGTTCTAAACTTATTAAAAGGTTCTTATTACTAATACATTTTTAAATTCTTATTTTATATTAACAAAACCTTATTTCTATACTTCTTATTCTATTTCTTATACTAAATTGAATTATGCAGTTTTTAATATGGTTTAGGGTAATTGTACCCTGTCACTTTATGTCTGCATCTGTTTTTGTTCATTTTTAAAGAAATGTCATTTCAAACAGATTGACAGCTTGATATTATTACATGTATTATATCCACTCTGTACAAATCATAAGTCACTAAAAAGTTGTATTTTTCATTATCTACACAGTTTGTGGATGCCAAGGTTGAAACATAAGGTGTATTTTTTATAATACACAAACTAGCACTGGTTCACTTTACACTCTTGATGCTATTTCTAAATGGTTGTTTAGTCTTATTAACATCAAGAAATTGGTTTGTGGGTTACAATGAAGATTTGTTCTTTGGGTATTATATTATTGTTTCACCTCGGTCCACTGGCAACTCTTACTCTATACACTTTTATTCTTAATTTTATTGTACATATGGTTTCTGTTCATGAATACTTCGTTTACTTTTTATTATTGTGGTTTTTATTTATTTTGGGATATGGGTGTTTTTTATAAGAGCATTCCTTCTTCTTCTGGATGCTGTCTTCTTCTTCTTTCTTCAATGATGTCTTCTTTTCTTCTGATGTCTTTGAATTGTATATTCTTCATCTTCTTCTGGATGTCATCGGGTTTCTTGGGGTTACTTCATCTACTCTTCTGGTTGCTTTAAATGCCTTATTTACTCCTTACCTTCCTGGGTTATCTTTTTAAACCTTGAGTTATGACACTGGTTTTGATGATTCATCACTAGTAACATTGCTTTTATTCGAACTTAAACTTTTAATACCAATGATTGTTCTGCACGGTTGCTCTGAATTAATTCTTTATATTATTTTAATGCTTTCTTCGGATTTAATGTTATTATATTATATTATTTTAATGATCATTATTATGTGTTTATCTGTCACGCTACAATATATATGGATTCGTAGAGGTAAAAAATTTTCGTTTAAGACCTGAAGATGGAGACACCGAAAGGCCTCGTCAAGAAGAAATTATTTAGCAGTGTGGGAATAAGTAGTGACAAAGTTGAACTAAAGAAAGATCCTGAGAGATTTCATGCGTATATGAGAGTGACATCTGATACATTTGAATATATTTACAAAAGTATCAAACCGAAAATTGGAAAATGCAAGAACAATTATCATACTATCTAGTTTTGCCAGTAGAAAGTATTGACCAACAGATAAAAAAACGTAAAAATTAAAAAAAAATATATATATATATATATATATAATTATAATTTTACAAATACTGTACAGTAATTTATTTTTAAAAATTTGTACTCGACGTTTCAAAATTGTATGCCTAAAAAAATTCTGTTCCAATCAAATTTAATACAGTAAAATAAAAATATCTATTATAATGTGTTAAATAAACGTTTCACTTATAAACATTTCCACCTACTAGATTAACTGTAATATGACAATAATGAAGAAAGTATTTCATCTAAAGTCGGTATTTGATCACCTAGTTGACAATGTCAAGTGTTTTCGTAATTGAAACATTCAATACTGTTTTGATAAACAGATGTTTTGAGTGAGGGGCTAAAGGAGTGAGGGAAGTCATGTGATTCAAGAGAACCAATCAGGTAGTGTGCCACATTACTACATTGCTGTCTTCCATGAGGAAAAAACAAAATAATTGTTCTTGCCTCACTCTAACAGTAAGCTGCAGAGTAATGTAGTACAGTAAGCATCTTCGACATGTTCGCTCATATTTAAATCTATACAGTTGTTATGACAGCACTGTCGTACAGTACAGTAATGTCGCACAGTATGCTGCTGTCTACCAGTAATGTTATGTCGGCATGTTCATATCCTAACGACACTGCACAACACAAATCAAAATAAAATAAACAATTTCAAACCACTAAATGATCCAACAGTATTTACATGTTAGAAAACCTATTGTTATATAACATATTTTACACATGAGGTTATGAGAAGTGGTTTCGACCATTCATTCGTACCCATGTAACCAAATCCACTGCGTATTGTATGAGCTCTGTGTTAACACAGACCAGTGTTCTCCGAGAGGGTTAGGTGAGTTGGTTTTGGTTTTCTTTATTTTTTTTTACGAATTTTTTAACTAAAACAAAACCAGCTTTCCTAACCTCATGCTTAAATATTTAAAAATTGTTTGCTGGTTGCAAACCTTTTATTTTATAGGTTTTTATCTACAAAACCCTATTTTTCCCTCCATTTTATCCTACAGCATACTGCTACGACAGCACAGAACAATCTACGCGTTTATCGAATGTGCCAGAAAGATCTCGATGTAAGCGTGTGGTGTACGTGCTACTAGACGCATTTTGCGAGAATTTTCTCGACTGTGCCGGGCTTCGCTCGGGCGCTCGGACTGTGTCAAGGCCGTAGTAATTACGTAGTTCACGAGAGATAAGACGCAGTTTGGAAGCTTCTGGTGTGTGAGCGTGACTATAAATACATCGGGTAGCGGCCTTAGTTTTCAGTTCCATGCGAGATTTTGGATAGTGCGGTTCGAGAGTATTAGTGCGATATATTTACAGAGCGGTTCGGGTTATTACTGTGTACGTGCAAGTAGTTAGTAGTGAAGTGTTGCGTTTTATATTCGGACGGTATAATTGTAATACAATTGAGTTTTAATATTTGTGGACATTTTATTGCGTGTGTACAATTTTCATTTGATTTGTTGTAGAGACTATGTTGTTAATTACGAACTGTTTTACTGTAACAATTAAAGGTGTGATTATTGACTTAATTGGTGTCTTGTACTTATTTTGTTTCCACTGTACCTACGACGATCGAGTAGACCATCATAACAATATGCATTCAACCACATTCTATTTGTTTGAATTACTCCAGACAAGTGTAGGAAAAATGTTGAAAAAAAAATGAACAATCGGTGTTGCAATTTTATTGTATTGAGTGTTGTAGTCAATATATGGTAGACAAAACAGAAGTAGCATTTACATATCCAGTTAGGAAAAGTGGTTTTGGTTGCGTTCCTTTATACCTTTATATCCTAAGTTAGTTAGCTGGTTCAGGTTTCACTTTTTTGTGACATGCACACTGGTTCTGAACCAACTGTAAATTGAAGGTCAGGTTACTTCTGATTTTTCTTTTTTATTTGATTTCTGAACGTGTTTGAAATAATTTAAGACCAATTTTTGAGTAATTCCCTCAAATAATTTAAAAAAATTATTTTTATAACAAATAAATGGTTTGCATCATTTAAAAAATTTAAAAGTTACTTTTATCAAATTATTTCCAGAAGTAACCACTGTAAATCAGGAAATTAATTTCACTCATAATCAAAATTTATTGTATCTTCATTAACAAAAAATGATATGAATTTTTTTTTAATAAAAGGGAAACTCATGATAAATTTCACTACTTTAATTTATTGTGATAAATAATATTACACTTTTGTAATACAGTAGGCCTAGTAATAGTATTTTAAAAAGGAATCCACTATATATACTTGTATACCTATTTCGAAACAAGCCCTTACGGTCAATTCACATAATGGTGTGTGTCTTTGTCTGCAACACTTTGCCAATGAAATGAGATTACACAAGAAAATACAAAACAGTGAAACTGGCTCAAAACATGTCAGTGACTTTCCTCTATGTATGTAACCATAACATTGGAAACATAACTATAAATGTAAATGAGCATAGATTTCTTACCAATTAATTAGTTATACCTTATTGATGTAAATTATAGTAAAAAATAAAACCATAAAATAGTTTTAGTGATTTTTACTCGTCAATTTATTAAAATTATAAATCCATGACAGCTGTTTCGGCAGCACAGTGCCTTCATCAGATGGTGTAATCTGATGAAGGCACTGTGCTGCCGAAACAGCTGTCATGGATTTATAATTTTAATAAACTGACGAGTGAAAATCACTAAAACTATTTTATGGTTTTATTTTTTACTATAGTTTACAATGGATTTTCACCAAGTAAAGGCATCAAGCATTAATTAATGATGTAGTAGGAAAAAACCATTTGGTTGTGTTGTCCATCAAAATTTAAATACATTTCTGAACATGAGTTGTTTGAAAAATTAAAAAAAAAATGACAAACCAATCCAAAGATTATGCTGGAAATAATTTTGAAACTGTTTAAGAATTTGCTTATTCTATCTCAAGAAAAAAATGATCCAAATAAGTGGTGCTGAGAAAGAAAACAGAAAATGTTATAAAATATGATCATGAAGATCAGACGGCTGAAGATCAACACACATGATCAGATGGCTCTGTAGCTTCCTGTCCCAGAGGTTCGTTAAAGTACGATTTGCAGACACCACCTCAAGGTACCGCCAGCAAAAAAGGGGGCTCCCTCAGGGTGCAGTACTTAGCTGTGTGCTTTTTAACATCATGATCAACGATTTGATTGGCGAACTGAAGAAAGAGCTCGGAGTCGAGGTCCTCTGCTATGCTGATGGCGTTACTATGTGGGCCACCAGCACCAGAATCCCTGCAATGGAGCATTCCATCAACAAAGCCCTTCGCCGTCTCCAAACCTGGTGCAAAGACAATGATATGATAGTTGGCAAGGTTAAAACGACTGCCCAACTCTTCACATTGTCCACTAAGGAGCACACCACCAATCTGACATATGATTCAACGCCCCTTCACCTACTCCAAGCAATGAAATACCTCGGCATGACCCTAGACAACAAGCTAAGCTTCTCTCAGCACGTTGACAGCACAGCCGACAAAGCCACTAAAAGACTATATGCATTCTTAGGAGGCTTACAGGCACCAAGTGGGGGGCCACACAAGACGTCCTAGCCAGCACCTATAAGACGTACATCCGCCCATTAATGGAATATGGCTGCGAAGCTTTCGCCACTGCCAGCGACACTACCAAAAAGAAACTGAGCACAGTGCAGAACAATGCCTTGCGCCTGGTCTGTGGAGCGGCTACATCGACTCCCATCACAGCGCTTGAAAGCCAAACTCTGACCGAACCCCTGGAAGCCTGACAAGACAAAGCGGTCCTAAAGTTCTTTGAGAGATCTCGCAGAGTCGGTGACAAATTTTGAGAAATCTACTGCACCGCGAACACATGGCTTAAGGCACAAACCACACCTTTGGCTAAAGAGCTGGAACTCCGGCAGAAGTATCAAATAAATGCCCACGAACGGTTCCATTCCGAAAGGCCGAACTCATCCGGGAAAAGCCCGAGCTGCAAGTTCACCTGTTCCTTCCCGGGATAACGGAACGCAAAGCCGACATTTCTCAGCACCTTCTGAAGGCCACTGCCCTGGAAATGTTTACCACCAAATATCCACGAGCAGAATGGACCCATGTTTACACTGATGGCTCTGCAATGGGCGATAAAAGCGGCGCAGGGTTTTACACAACCTTTCTCGAGGGTTCCATCCCAGTGGGAAGAAACCGAACAAACTTCGACGGGGAGGTAGCTGCCATCAGCGAAGCTGCAGACAAACCGCTGGGTCTTCCTGGTCTAAAGAAAATTGTTTTTCTCTCCGACTCAACAGCAGCACTACAAGCCATCACTTCTTCCCTACCGCAAGATGGCGACCTTGACCCACTGTGCCAAGAACGCCTCTTCAAGCTGCAATCGAGATCAGAAGTCCGTCTGCAGTGGGTCCCTTGGCCACTGCAACCTCGAAGGAAATGAGAGAGCTGATCAACTAGCTAAAGCAGGATGCCTTCTCCCACAAGAAGAAGAGCCAGTTAGCTACCCAGGAATCTGAAGCCTCATCACGACATCCATCAACAGAATGGTGAAGACAGCCTGGGAGGCAGCCGCTGTTGGCAAAAGATGGTAGCCAATTGTAAAATCCAACGCCACCCCCAACAACCTGCCAAGGGACGTCGCAGTCGCCACGTTTAGAATGACCACCGGCCATGACTACCTCCAGAGCCACCTGCACCGCATCGGCCTTGCCGACTCCCCCCTGTGCCCCTTGTGCTCCGAGGATGAGGGCACGGCTGACCACCTCACAAGCTGCAGAGCCCTGGAAGTCGTGGACGACAACTTGCAAGGATGGGCCAGGCTCTACTGGTCAGCAAGGCGTCTAATGGCCGAGCAGCCATGGACGGGCGTTGGATGAAGAACTAATGATCATGAAGATAACGGCCTTCCACTAGCTGAATGTAGTGCCTATATAATAAATGTTTATCAATCTGTAAACACAATTAAAATTAGAAAACTATAAACCCAGACTGTTCACATTTTTGACCTATACAAAAGAACACACATCAAAATCTACAAACTTTTGTGAGTTACATTCTAAGGCCGGGCTGGGACATTCTAAGTTTTCAAAGAACATACAATTCTTTTGTAAAATACCTAAGAAACAAATGAAAAGAAGTCCTCAAAGTGTCTTGTAGTACTTTCAAAATTAAAAAACCACTATGAGAATTTGGATCATGTAAAACATTAGTAGACAAACTGATAAAAGATACATGTTATTTTGAATGTTGTAATAAGACGAATTTGCGGTGTATTTATTCTTTGTCAATGATGTTGAGATTGCACCTATCGTCTCAAACGTTGTTCGCCAATTTGTAATATGATGATGTTTATTTTAGGGTCCTACTGATTCTAGTTGTTTTATTATTATTGTGAAAGTTCGTTTTTATTATTATTATGTTTTGTATTAGTGATTTATTCCACCCAATTCAATCTATTATTGAATCCGGTCGTGAATAAATCGGTTCACTTACTCTTTTTATCGTCGTTTAATTATTTTAGTTTATATGGTTTAAATGTTTTTAATTCACTTTCTTGAGTTCGATTCTCTGGAAGTTACGTTGACTCTTCTATTATCAGCTGTGGTGAGTTGATCAGTATTTTCCTGCATAGATACTAACATAAATATAACATAGACATGATATTTTCTATCAGTTATAATGTGTAGCAATAGATTAGATGGTGTGGTTGGTAAAAATCATTCGATTTGAATGTCCGCTTTTGACTTCTGATACCAACCGTCTCTGGTTACTCACTAAGCTGTATTTCTATTGTTTACAATAAAAGTCAACACTTTTAAAGGTTCACAAAACAATGGTTGTTTATTCAACTCAAGCAAAAATTAATATTTGATACAGTGATATGGTTTATCTTCCTTTTGTAAAACAATTAAAATAGAACATGGACTCTAAAACATTTATAATCTCAGGATGGTATGACTGCTTTTGGCTATTCGATTATTTTTCATTAGTAAAGAAATAGGTTACAATGCTTTATAAAAATTCGTAGTAGGTTCTTTGAGTCTGCAAAATACACATATATAATAAAATGTACTACTATAATAACAAGTAGACAAAACATAAAATCATTGATTGCTAGTTTACTATAATATAAAATATGAACAACTGTTCATTGTTAGTTATTGAGGTTAATAAGGTTCATGTAACCTGGTTTATTTAAAATTGGTTAATTATGTTTCTTTGATGCTTTCGTTATTTAATACGTGTTAATAATTATTTAAACTCAGTGTCATGATTCTGAATAATCTCCTAGATTGGATATACATAACACAGGTAAATTGAATTCATTTGTTACTACTAGGTTACACTCTTGTGTGACTCTAAGTTCAATTATTATAATTAAATATAAAACATTCTTAAATGCTTAATGGTCAGGGTTCAGTTTCCCTTCATTGATCATACAATGTCTTTTCTTATGCTAATACAATGGAATCATACAAAGAATTAAAATTGTCGTTACTATAATCGTTCAATTTTGTCATTGTTTATCTGACTTTTCTAAGTTCCCTTCCTTTTGGAATTCGGGCAATTTATCGATTAATTCAGATTAATTCGATTCGCTATTAGCGTTCTTTAATTTATTAATTATTTGACAAGTATAGTATAATGGTTATTTGCGTTGATACTTGTGTAACTGGTCGTTCGAAGAATTAACACTTTTTTATAACTTTTTTAATTAATTAATTAATTTTAATAAATGCACTGCACTCACTCCTATAAGCATATACTCCGTAATAGTTCACTTGAAAATATACTGCACTGTCTTCTTATGTTGATCTAACCTCCACTCAAAGTTTTGAGGTTAGTTGGTGTGTTTACAGCTGTTTGCTGTCAAAACCACATTTTTCTGGACGATCGACTAACGTGGAGTCGCTTTCGTTGCTGGTAAAAGACTGTCTGTAGTTCCTCGGCGGGATTCTTCACTTCGTATTTTTTATAAGATTTGATTGGTTGATTGTTTTTAATTCGTTTACACTCGGTGGGCTTCGTTAAAACAGACGCTTAACGTCGCGTCAGGAGGCTGGTTTCGAGATTATGAATCCCTGGTTTCCTACCCACGCGGAAGGGCTCAGCACTTCTTAATTATTTTTTATAAGTCAAATATCTTATTTATAATTGCACTGATGTTATTTTTATTATTCCCATCATTTCTATTTTTTGATGACGAGTATTTTGCATACCCTCATCACATAGTTCAGATTTCGGGTTGCTGAAACCGCACTTGGTATAAATTCATAATGTCCATTAAGCTATTAAATACTTTAAATACATTGTTTTTATCCCATATTTTGATGGTGATAACATATCCTTATCGTATTATTCACTTTTCCCTTAGGATTATGTACTAATAATTACACAATGTCCATTATCATAGGTTCGAGTCCTATTCTTATGGTTATACATTTCGTTTATTAATAAAATTATATTAACATTAATAGTTAATTACATTCTATTATGGCCTATGCATACTGCATTGGTTGTTGTCACTACTGATAGTGTCCTTTTCCTTATATCATGGTTTTATTACCTTAACTATGGTTTGTTAAGTGACCTTACTATACTTCATAGAGTTATATTATTACATGCTTTGTACTCTTTTCATATTATTCTTATTATTGTTTGAATGACTCTTATTATTGTTTTGATATCATTGTTCTTATTGTGTAGTAGCTCGTTCTGCATTTATACAGATAATTACCTTGGTTTAAAGTTATCAAGATTAGTTGCATCTAGTTGTTAACATAGTTTTATTATTATTATTGTTATTATTGGTATTTAGGTAGCTATAATCCTTGACTTTACTTAATTGAATAGTATTCTGCCTCACTTAATGTTGTTAGTTGAGTTCCTACTCTTTTATAATAAGTTTACAAAATAATTTTGTTGCATCAGGCATCTATGCTATAACAAGCATATAGTTATATTAAATTACATTAATACAGCTTTTATATTTACTTATTATGTGATCTATTGTATACAAAACGTTCCTTATAATATCTAGTTACTTCACATTATAATACATTTTAGTTTAACATTGTTTTGGCTTTGTTTTTCTTCAGTTTTAGTGAAAACTGGTTGCCCAGATTAGGTTATGTTACATACTAAGTAAGCAGCAAGGTATTGCTGTTGGTTTTGTATCTCTGTATTACATTTGATTGATGTGATTTTATGTAGTGCTGGTATATCTGTTGTTAATTATTAGAGTACCTTCTGTTTATCTTTTATTGTCTTAATTACTGGTAATTAGTGGTTCCTTCTAACATCAATTCTACTTTACTGTTGGTCATTCATATTTTGGACATAGCTTTCTTTTTATGTCTACACATCATTTAGCTAATAACTTATCCTACTATTATTCGTTCTCTTTGTCATTCTTTATGTTCAACAATTAATTCTTATTGATTATTGTTTACATTACTTAGTCAAGGAAGGTATTCACTAAATAAGTTTGGGTCAGTGTTTATTCTTGTAATGGGTCTATTTTGAACAGTATATTTTTTATTTTCAAGTTATCAATTATTGGGGACAGATCGGTTTGGACACCCTTTACGGTAACTCAGACATGTTTGTTTGGACACCCTGTATACAATTCTGTACCGGGTCGTGCCTGGCGCACAAAGATAACAGCATTGGAATGTCAGCCTATGCGCACATGCATGTATTTTCCGTTGGTGGAAAAATAAAACTTTTTAGCGAGCCCAAAGACAGAACGAAATTACATATACTCGCTCCACAAGTGATATCACGTGACGACTCATTAAAGCGTCACGTGATTTTTACCAACCAATCACGAACATAGTTGCCATGGATGAAGAAGGCGTGGTTTATATAGACGCTTAGAAAAACTACGTTGTCGCCTTCAACACCGATAGCCGGCCGGCTGTACAATAGTACCACGTGTTAAAGCAAAATTTTAATTATGGAAATGTGAGTGCAGGAACAAAAAAGCAGTGCAAAATGTGATTGGTGAATATCTAAATTAACAGCAGGAACTTTTCGGACAAAAAAGTGAACCCGATTCAGACAACAAGGAAAACTACAATGAACTAAATTCACCACGTGGTCGTTATGGATCTAAGTTCAGGAAAGTAATCATTTAAACATCTATTAACCAATTAAAATCAATTTAAAAGCGCTAAATCTAAATTATGGGGAATTTCACAGTATGAGAGGGAGAGAGTGAGCATATACTGGGTCGTTCTTTGAGTAGAAAATAAGTTAGTCGTAAGTGTATATATATATATATATTCAGTAATAAATATAAATCTTGATAGCATGGCTAGGTGAATCAAATATTATTCGGAGGGTTATTTGTAGAAAAAGCATAACGACAGTAGAAATCATAAGTTGACGTAGTTTCACAATTCAGCCATAAGGCGTATTTTAGTAAATTTAAACCGGAAGGTAAACAAAAAAATTGTCATGCTATATAAATAAAATACCATTTTATTTATGTTTGTAAAATATGTGTGTGTCATTGCAATACCTGTTGTTTTTCTCTGCCTAAGTACATCAGACGACACCCTGGTTTATTCGCGATGAAGGTAAGTGGAACAAATTTGAATATTTTGATCTAAAAAGCAAGTAGAGTTTCAGTTATATAAACAGGTTTATAAACTTTAATATTTATTTTTAAACTCGTACTGCTTTAGTCGACGCCCGAAACAGGGACGAATTTTAAATATTTTAATTACTAAATCATTTGAACTGCTTTATTCTACAGCTTAGGGATTTATATCATGTTGTTTATTCCATTTCTTCTTTCTTCTTTTATAAGAATTCTTTCATAGTTTATGTTAGTTCATTATAGTTCATTTTATTTCCCTTTTTGTGTCTGATCTGGATATCTTTCTTCTTCTCTTCACTGATTTCTCTCTCACTTTTAGTTAGTTTATACATGGTGTTGTTTTCACTTGTTTACTTCTCACTGTTTTGATAAGTTTCTTCTCTGTGTTGTCTTTCATGGGTTTCCTTTCCACTGTTTCTTCTTTTTTCTTTCTTGAATTAGTCATCGTTGTGTCCTTCTCACTGATTCTTCTTTTTTATTGAATTGGTTATCGTGGTGTCCTTCTCACTGATTGATTTATTTTCTTGAATTTGTTATCGTTGTTTCCTTCTCACTGTTCTATTGGGTAAGGTATGTAAGTTGTCTCGTCGTTAGTCTTTTTTATCTTCTTTATTAGTACATTTACTAGTAATTCCTTCTTTATTATATTTCACTTGGTTTAACTTATGATACTTTCTCTTTTTTATCCATGATTGTATGCTTGACCTTGTAGGTATTCTTAATTAGTAGTGGCTTTCAAATTATTTTTGGTACGTTGGTGTAGGTAGTGTCATATGTACCATTACAATGTTCATCCTCTTCGGGTTTTTTCCCGTACGCGTTTCGGCATGATGTTTGCCTTCCTCAGCGAGGTGTGATACAGAATGTACGGAACTTGTAACGGTTTTTTCTAGTTGTTAGGTTTTGTGTGGGTGGGGGGGGAAGTGGAAGGGAGTTGGCGTGGGATTCCGAATGATTGTATGTTTTGTGTATAATTGTGTCAAAGAGTGCGTGTGATTTAAAGTGTAATTGGACGTTAAGTACGTTGTTTGGTTGTGTTGTGTAGTGTTTGTATATTTCATATTGAGATCATATTTCATATACAAATTCATATGTAGATTATTAATCTTGAGATCCTACACTACTTGCCTAAAAGTCGAAAACTCAACACAGCAGAACAATGTGAAATATACAAACACTACACAACACAACCAAACAACATACTTAACAACCAATTGCACTTTAAATCACATGCAATTATACACAAAACATACAATAATTCGGAATCCCGCGCCAACTCCCTTCCACCCCCACCCCCCCCCACCTCCACAAAAAACCTAACAACTAGAAAAAACCGTTACAAGTTCCAGACATTCTGTATCACGCTGGCTGAGGAAGGCGAACATCATGCTGAAACGCGTACGTGAAAAAACAAAGTAAGTTTTCACAAGTGAAAGTTTAGCAATTAATATTCAAAAAGATACATATTTCTATTAGAAGAATGAATAACATTACAGCATCTGATGGTGAAATATTTTTATCCCAGCAGATGTAAAGTCACTAAAGATTACTTTTTCATCAAGAAAATATGGAGTCAATTCAAAGCAACAACAAATTCCTACAGAAGACATTTCAAAAATACAAACTTTTTTTATATTTCCTCCAGAACTACGCATGGAATTGCTACTGCTTTTCGTGTTGCCTCAAAGAACCAGAAAACTTCGGAATCGTATTTGAAACAAAAACTGTTTCCTTTAAATCATACTCTTGATCAATACTTTGAAGTCATAAAATGTGATTTAATACATATGACAAATGGTATAATTACGAATATTTTGTACTGTGTAATAATGTAAACGCATTAAACAGAATGCGTAAAATTAAATACGTGTTTCAAATCACATACAGAAAGATTGGGGACTGCTTAAAAAATTTTAACGGGCACATGACAAAAGCAGGGAGTAATAAGACAAATGCTAAAGCCTACAAAAACTGTATACATCCTCAATATTTTTCAGGCTGTAAGAAAATTGAGATAAATGATAAATTCCATGGCCAGAAATACATCTAATTATTGGGGTAGGTAATAGTTTATTTAAACATATGATAACTGAATTTGATAAGACAGCTTGAATTGGACAAAGACATGCAACTGCTTGGGCAACAATTCCTGTTTTCCATGCAATTCCTGCAAAATACTCTTGGATAAAATGGACATGCTGTGCACAGTGATTGTTGATGAAAATATGTTAGGTGTTTGAAGGCTTTTCAGGGTGTTATTTATCATTCTTTATCAAGATAGAGAGAAACTATCTTTCAGGATAGTTTTTCTCTCTATCAAAATTTTATTTGTTAGATAAAACGATTACACAATTACATTTTATATGTTTATACACAACAATTACACATTATGTAACACACATCCCTCCTTGGTTAGCAATCCACAGACTGGTTTGTAGCAGTTCTCCACAGATATAACGGTATAATGATTTAAAAATTAATATTACTCCAAAAGGTCATGCAGTGTTTTTTATGTCACTAATTTTTGCTCAAAAATGAAGAAAGGACTTTATTTCTCTAGGACTTCACCATGGAATGTGTACATTCTGGTTTTAAAAGAATGTCAGCTAAGTATAAAGTTACAAGACTCCACCATGTCTTTAATTTTATACTACACGCCTTAAATTTACATTACATATCTGAGTATGCAGATAAATTGCTAAAAGTAATGCGGGAGTATAATATTTTCTGTTTTGCCTCAAATGGAAGAATGGAAGAATTAATGTTTTCTGTACTTTACTAGTTATACAAAGTGTATTACCACCGCATCCATTGTTTGTTTTGAAATGTAAATTTAATAACAGTCATACATCTACTGTTCTGGAAATATTATTATTTATCCAGTAAATTAAAATAGTGAAACTTTTCATGATATAAAGTTTTCAGTTAAAAAAAATTTTTTTGTCAATAAACATTACACATAATAAATTTCAATGATGAGTGGAATTAAATTTAAAATGGTTATTTCTAGAAATAATTTTACAGAAGTAACCATATTTTTTAAATTATACAAGGCACTTATTTTTGACAACAAAAAATTGTTAACAGCTCACATTAAAAAAAAATTGGTCTTATATTACTTCAAATACATTCAGAAATCAAATAAAAAAAGAAAAATCAGAAGTGCTCTGACCTTTGATTTAAAGTTGGTACATGGATGATGGTTAAGAAAAGCCAAAACAAGTTTCCAAACCTTTCACAAATCAGTCCAAGTGTAGGTTATCAAATTGATATCCAGAGCTAAACATACCAATGATTAATACAAGGGATACACGATATGATGCACAAGCATCAATGCTCACCTAATACACTACATACATTTGTGTATTGTTAAACTTTATTTACAAATATTAAATACAAAAATTAATATACAGAAAACAAACTTGTTTGTTACATTAAACATATTTTCTACTGTGCGCTATTTATGCAATATTATCACTGTTTATACTTACATATCATTATATAATTTTAATTATTACATACATATAATTGTAAAAATCTTGATAAAGATATATATAAGATACAGCTGTCAGTTTGTAAATACTTGTAATTACAGAAGACTATCCTGTATGGTAATTCTCCTGCTATAATTATGTGGTTAATTTCAAAAATTGTTAATTAGTAGTAAGCTGACTTACTTATGATTTTTCTAAATACAGTATTCCGGATAGGTAATTATGAACTCAGTGATTTATATTGTCTGATATTTATTATAAATTATGATTGTCTACCCTGTGGAAAGACAATGATAAAAGGATATTTTAAATAGAAGACCAGCAAACTATTCAAAAATAAACAAACAAAATTAGAACCTATATGCAACTCCAATTTACGAGTTTAATTTAATTACCATACAACACACAGGCAAAAGTAATATGCCTACTGTTGTGACTACATTAATTTCTTTCAAGTACATTGTTATATATTCAGAATACTGTGCACTCTGCACTCTAGAAATTCATAAAAATGGTAATTCTCCTCTCAAAACAAAACAAAAAAATGTTAAGCCTGTTGCAGGAATGAGTAATCAGGGCTGTAGATTGCAATCCATCACTGATATGTTCACACAAAGTAAATAACAGTTAAATGTTCTGGAATATTTTTAAACATTATATAGGTGTTTTCTAAATTTGATACTGTTCCATTATTTCCAATATTGACTTCAAAAACTGTAATGTTTGCCAGAGCCTGATTTACCATTAGTCTGAGTAGGGTGTAGCCTAGGGTGCAAGCTATTGCAGAGTGAAAACATTTAAGAGAACAAAAGAATTTAAAAATTCATGTTACCAATAAAAATATTGGTATGGAGAACCATACATGACTTCCATGTTCTAATATTTATATTTAAAATCATTTTCGAAATGAAATATTACTATAGAAACTACTTCTTTCTACTTACTGCTTCAGCCTTAACCACAGTACTGTGGTCATTAACGTATACCACCTCACGTTATCGCACTCGATTTTCACTGATGATGGAAGTCGATGGCATTGCCGAAACGTCTGGTTTTGTAGAAAACATTGGACTACGGCCAAACATCCCGGGAAGGAATTTTAACAAAAACTACTTCTTTGTTGCCGATAACGTTGTACAATATATATAAAAAATTGCATAAAATTAATGGCTTGTATAAGTTAATGTTTGATCTCCATTAAGTAGTGCTCAAGTTTCCAAAGTTTTAATATTATGATGTCCGTAATTAAAACATCAGAGCAGGTTTAGTGTGTATGAGGGTACACCGTGGACAAAAATTTTCAACATTTCCTATTGAGCGTTGCTACAGTGTTCCTAGTTGCAGCGTTCCTATCAAGCTCGGAATCTACAGTGTATGTTTCACAGAACAAACACGCGAAAAAAAGGAGCACTCCGAAGTCACTCATGGACCCTCAGCATCTTGCAGAGGGTTCATTCCCTAAAGACGAAAAGTCTGTCTATGAATCGTTCCTCTGTAAACACGTGCAGTTACACTGCCCAGAGATCCACAGGAAGCAAATCACTATCCACGCTGGACACTTTTTCGGCTTGCACGCGTTTGTTGGTATGGGTTTCGGCACTTACCATTTACAAAGCGTGCAAATGTAAGAAAATAAACATGAGTGAGGCTAGAAATAACGCGAATTTTGTGTGTGTGTGTGTGTGTGTGTGTGTGTGTGTGTGTGTGTGTGTGTGTGTGTGTGTGTGTGTGTGTGTGTGTGTGTGTGTGTGTGTGTGTGTGTGTGTGTGTGTGTGTGTGTGTGTGTGTGTGTGTGTGTGTGTGTGTGTGTGTGTGTGTGTGTGTGTGTGTGTGTGTGTGTGTGTGTGTGTGTGTGTGTGTGTGTGTGTGTGTGTGTGTGTGTGTGTGTGTGTGTGTGTGTGTGTGTGTGTCTTCCCTGCCTTTTTATTGCGGTAGTCATAATAATAAAATGGAAACGTAAACATTACATAACTGAGATATGCTTGCCTGCCACGAACAATATATTATTTTATACATGTATATTAACTCATACATAATTTACATTAAAATGAAAAAATTATAATTTTATTGCCTGGCAACAAAATTATTTTATTTTTACTTCCATATTCCTTAAGGAAGTGGAAGTATGGTGATGGCAAAAAAAATCGTGTTCGAGATTATTGCAGATTGTGATTGTACTACACTCAAAACATGAAAAAAGTCGTTTTTCGAAAAGTGTCTGTGTGTGTGTGTGTGTGTGTGTGTGTGTGTCTGTCTGTAGATTTTTTTCTATGGCAAATGATAACTGCCGCAAATTCAGACAGAATCAAATAATTTTTTGCATACAGCCCTGATTTGTAGAGTACTCATGATCTATTGTTTTTGGTGAAGATCGGTTAAGGGAAAGGGGTAGTTTACCTGCAACGTTTGTTTATCAAGGGTAATTTTCTATGGCAAACGATAACAGCCGCAAATTCACACAGAATCAAATAATTTTTTGCATACGTCCCTGAATTGTAGAGATCTCAATGACTTTCGATTTTGGTGAAGATCGGTTAAGGGGAAGGGGTAGTTTACCTGCAACCTTTTACGTTTTAACAACAGTAAAGTACTTGAAAATTCATTTAAACTTTTTGAAACAACGGTAATTGTTAAAAATAAAATAATTTTGTTGCCAGGCAATAAAATTATAATTTTTCATTTTAATGTAAATCATGTATGAGTTAATAGTATAATGGATTAATTTACACTCAAAATGTACAAACAGAAAATTTTGTTACAAACATCAATATCATTCGTGGCAGGCAAGCATATCTCAGTTATGTAATGTTTACGTTTCCATTTTATTATTATGACTACCGCAATAAAAAGGCAGGGAAGACACAGACACACACACACACACACACACACACACACACACACACACACACACATACACAATTCGCTTTATTTCTGGCCTCACTCATGTTTATTTTCTTACATTTGCACGCTTTTTAAATGGTAAGTGCCGAAACCCATACCAACATAACGCGTGCAAGCCGAAAAAGTGTCCAGCGTAGATAGCGATTTGCTTCCTGTAGATCGCTGGGCAGTGTAACTGCACGTGTTTACAGAGGAACGATTCATAGACAGACTTTTTATCTTTAGGGAATGAACCCTCTGCAAGATGCTGAGGGTCCATGAGTGACTTCGGAGCGCTCCTTCTTTTTCGCGTGTTTGTTCTGTGAAATGTACACTGTAGATTCGCAGCTTTACTCTAAGCAATGCTCAATAGGAAATGTTGAAACTTTTTGTCCACGGTGTACCCTCATACACACTATACCTGCTCTGATGTTTTAATTACGGACATCATAATATTAAAACTTTGGAAACTTGAGCACTACTTAATGGAGATCAATCATTAACTTATACAAGCCATTAATTTTATGCATATTTTTTATATATATCAGTGGCAAAGCTAGTAGTTAATGAATGGGTAGGCAAAAATCTTATCTTAAATTTTTTTTAAGGAATCACTAAAA
This sequence comes from Magicicada septendecula, assembly GCA_034769895.1. NCBI lineage: Eukaryota > Metazoa > Arthropoda > Insecta > Hemiptera > Cicadidae > Magicicada > Magicicada septendecula. The sequence goes on from CM068369.1 coordinate 244,314,387, forward strand.
AGGACGGTGGTTCAAATCGGACGCTGAGGTAGAGTTTGCTGTAACTGAATGGTTCCACAAACAGCCGTAAGAATTTTACTAGCAGGGAATCTACAGGTTAGCGCAACAGTGGAACTGATGTCTTAATGTTATTGGAGACTTCTTTTAAAATCGTTGAATAAAAAAATGCTTTACAGCTCTATACGTGTTTCTATTGAACAATCCTTGTATTAGTCATACACAATAATACAACTGATTGAACTTCAAATTTTTAAACTTGATTAGTTTCTATATTGTTAATGTTACAAATAATTCAAATAACAATCTTGATCATCTGTTAGTTCAGCGGAATAACAGTGACACTTTTAATAACCGCATAAAATAAACACACTTAGAAACAACACAGGCGCTTTAACTTAACTGTTTGGACCACAGAAGTGAGGCATGCCTCAACGCTCTATGTGTACAGTGCGGGACAATCCCCCCTCCCTTCACTTCCCTATCTCACCACTACATTGCTTACATACGATGTATACAAAAAACGCTGAGGCAAGTTCAGGTTGCCTCATTCGCTTTAAACGAGCTATGCTGAATCTCACCTGTCACCATCTAGCGGTCGCTCAATAAAGCACGTTTCGGTTTAATAAATTGACAGTCGCAGTAACAATGTATAATCTTTACGTTATGTAGTTCATACGTATTTATAATTTTTATTCTACAGAATTTTTTAGGGTAGGCATTGCCTCAATTGCCTCCATGTAATTTCGCCACTGATATATATGTGTACAACGTTATCAGCAACAAAGAAGTAGTTTTTGTTAAAATTCCTCCCCGGGATATTTGGCCATAGTCCAATGTTTTCTACAAAACCAGACGTTTCGGCAATGCCATCGACTTCCATCATCAGTGAAAATCGAGTGCGATAACGTGAGGTGGTATACGTTAGTGACCACAGTACTGTGGTTAAGGCTGAAGCAGTAAGTAGAGAGAAGTAGTTTCTATGGTAATATCTCATTTCGAAAATGATTTTAAATATAAATCTTAGAATATGGAAGTCATGTATGGTTCTCCATACCGATATTTAACAATTACTATTCTTTCAAAAAGTTTAAATGAATTTTCAAGTACTTTACTGTTGTTAAAACGTAAAAGGTTGCAGGTAAACTACCCCTTCCCCTTAACCGATCTTCACCAAAATCGAAAGTCCGCGAGATCTGTAAAATTCAGAGATGTATGCAAAAAATTATTTGATTCTCTTTGAATTTGCGGCTGTTATCGTTTGCCATAGAAAATTACCCTGATAAAAAAACGTTGCAGGTAAACTACCCCTTCCCCTTAACCGATCTTCACCAAAAACAATAGGTCTTGAGTACTCTACAAATCAGGACTGTATGCAAAAAATTATTTGATTCTGTTTGAATTTGCGGCTGTTATCGTTTGCCATAGAAAATTACCCTGATAAAAAAACGTTGCAAGTAAACTACCCCTTTCCCTTAACCGATCTTCACCAAAAACAATAAGTCTTGAGAACTCTACAATTTACGGCTGTATGCAAATAATCTTTTCATTCTGTTTGAATTTGCGGCTGTTATCGTTTGCCATAGAAAATAACCTTGTTAAAACATAAAACGTTGCAGGTAAACTACCCCTTTCCCTTAACCGATCTTCACCAAAATCAATAGGTCTTGAGAACTCTACAATTCAGGGCTGTATGCGAAACATTATTTGATTCTGTTTGAATTTACGGCTGTTATCGTTTGCCAAAAAAAAATATCGGTATGGAGAACCATACATGACTTCCATATTCTAAGATTTATATTTAAAATCATTTTCGAAATGAAATATTACCATAGAAACTACTTCTTTCTACTTACTGCTTCAGCCTTAACCACAGTACTGTGGTCACTAACGTATACCACCTCACGTTATCGCACTCGATTTTCACTGATGATGGAAGTCGATGGCATTGCCGAAACGTCTGGTTTTGTAGAAAACATTGGACTACGGCCAAATATCCTGGAAAGGAATTTTAACAAAAACTACTTCTTTGTTGCTGATAACGTTGTACACATATATATAAAATATATGCATAAAATTAATGGCTTGTATAAGTTAATGATTGATCTCCATTAAGTAGTAATATTATGATGTCCATAATTAAAACATCAGAGCAGGTTTAGTGTGAATGAGGGTACACTGTGGACAAAAATTTTCAACATTTCCTATTGAGCGTTGCTTAGAGTAAAGCTGCGAATCTACAGTGTATGTTTCACAGAACAAACACGCGAAAAAGAAGGAACGCTCCGAAGTCACTCATGGACCCTCAGCATCTTGCAGAGGGTTCATTCCCTAAAGACGAAAAGTCTGTCTATGAATCGTTCCTCTGTAAACACGTGCAGTTACATTGCCCAGCGATCCACAGGAAGCAAATTGATGTCCATTTTTTCGGCTTGCACGCGTTATGTTGGTGTGGGTTTTGGCACTTTCCATTTAAAAAGCGTGCAAATGTAAGAAAATAAACATGAGTGAGGCCAGAAATAACGTGAATTGTGTGTGTGTGTGTGTGTGTGTGTGTGTGTGTGTGTGTGTGTGTGTGTGTGTGTGTGTGTGTGTGTGTGTGTGTGTGTGTGTGTGTGTGTGTGTGTGTGTGTGTGTGTGTGTGTGTGTGTGTGTGTGTGTGTGTGTGTGTGTGTGTGTGTGTGTGTGTGTGTGTGTGTGTGTGTGTGTGTGTGTCTTACCTGCCTTTTTATTGCTGTAGGCATAATAATAAAATGGAAACGTAAACATTACATAACTGAGATATGCTTACCTGCCACGAACGATATATTATTTTATATATGGAGGAGTTCAGTGACATACACACGTACAGAAGAATTATATATATAAAGATATTAACTCATACATAATTTACATTAAAATTAAAAATTATAATTTTATTGCCTGGCAACAAAATTATTTTATTTCTAACAATTACCATTGTTTGAAAATGTTTAAATGAATTTTCAAGTACTTTACTGTTGTTAAAACGTAAAAGGTTGCAGGTAAACTACCCCTTCCCCTTAACCGATCTTCACCAAAATCGAAAGTCCTTGAGACCTCTACACTTCAGGGCCGTATGCAAAAAATTATTTGAATTTGCGGCTGTTATCGTTTGCCATAGGAAATACCCTTGTTAAAACATAAAACGTTACTGGTAAACTACCCCTTTCCCTTAACCGATCTTCACCAAAAACAATAAGTCTTGAGTACTCTGCAAATCAGGGCTGTATGCAAAACATTATTTGATTCAGTTTGAATTTGCGGCTGTTATCGTTTGCCATAGAAAATTACCCTGATAAAAAAACGTTGCAGGTAAAGTACCCCTTCCCCTTAACCGATCTTCACCAAAAACAACAGATCTTGAGAACTCTATAATTTACGGCTGTATGCAAATAATCTTTTGATTCTGTTTGAATTTGCGGCTGTTATCGTTTGCCATAGAAAATAACCTTGTTAAAACATAAAACGTTGCAGGTAAACTACCCCTTTCCCTTAACCGATCTTCACCAAAATCAATAGGTCTTGAGAACTCTACAATTCAGGGCTGTATGCGAAACATTATTTGATTCTGTTTGAATTTGCGGCTGTTATCGTTTGCCAAAAAAAAATATCTGTATGGAGAACCATACATGACTTCCATATTCTAAGATTTATATTTAAAATCATTTTCGAAATGAAATATTACCATAGAAACTACTTCTTTCTACTTACTGCTTCAGCCTTAACCACAGTACTGTGGTCACTAACGTATACCACCTCACGTTATCGCACTCGATTTTCACTGATGATGGAAGTCGATGGCATTGCCGAAACGTCTGGTTTTGTAGAAAACATTGGACTACGGCCAAATATCCTGGGAAGGAATTTTAACAAAAACTACTTCTTTGTTGCTGATAACGTTGTACACATATATATAAAATATATGCATAAAATTAATGGCTTGTATAAGTTAATGATTGATCTCCATTAAGTAGTAATATTATGATGTCCATAATTAAAACATCAGAGCAGGTTTAGTGTGAATGAGGGTACACTGTGGACAAAAATTTTCAACATTTCCTATTGAGCGTTGCTTAGAGTAAAGCTGCGAATCTACAGTGTATGTTTCACAGAACAAACACGCGAAAAAGAAGGAGCGCTCCGAAGTCACTCATGGACCCTCAGCATCTTGCAGAGGGTTCATTCCCTAAAGACGAAAAGTCTGTCTATGAATCGTTCCTCTGTAAACACGTGCAGTTACATTGCCCAGCGATCCACAGGAAGCAAATTGATGTCCATTTTTTCGGCTTGCACGCGTTATGTTGGTGTGGGTTTCGGCACTTTCCATTTAAAAAGCGTGCAAATGTAAGAAAATAAACATGAGTGAGGCCAGAAATAACGTGAATTTTGTGTGTGTGTGTGTGTGTGTGTGTGTGTGTGTGTGTGTGTGTGTGTGTGTGTGTGTGTGTGTGTGTGTGTGTGTGTGTGTGTGTGTGTGTGTGTGTGTGTGTGTGTGTGTGTGTGTGTGTGTGTGTGTGTGTGTGTGTGTGTGTGTGTGTGTGTGTGTGTGTGTCACCTGCCTTTTTATTGCTGTAGGCATAATAATAAAATGGAAACGTAAACATTACATAACTGAGATATGCTTACCTGCCACGAACGATATATTATTTTATATATGGAGGAGTTCAGTGACATACACACGTACAGAAGAATTATATATATAAAGATATTAACTCATACATAATTTACATTAAAATGAAAAAATTATAATTTTATTGCCTGGCAACAAAATTATTTTATTTCTAACAATTACCATTGTTTGAAAATGTTTAAATGAATTTTCAAGTACTTTACTGTTGTTAAAACGTAAAAGGTTGCAGGTAAACTACCCCTTCCCCTTAACCGATCTTCACCAAAATCGAAAGTCCTTGAGACCTCTACACTTCAGGGCCGTATGCAAAAAATTATTTGATTCTGTTTGAATTTGCGGCTGTTATCGTTTGCCATAGAAAATACGCTTGATAAAAAACGTTGCAGGTAAACTACCCCTTCCCCTTAACCGATCTTCACCAAAAACAATAAGTCTTGAGTACTCTGCAAATCAGGGCTGTATGCAAAACATTATTTGATTCAGTTTGAATTTGCGGCTGTTATCGTTTGCCATAGAAAATACCCTTGTTAAAAAAACGTTGCAGGTAAACTACCCCTTTCCCTTAACCGATCTTCACCAAAAACAACAGATCTTGAGAACTCCACAATTTAGGGCTGTATGCAAATAATATTTTGATTCTGTTTGAATTAGCGGCTGTTATCGTTTGCCATAGGAAATACCCTTGTTAAAACATAAAACGTTACTGGTAAACTACCCCTTTCCCATAACCGATCCTCACCAAAAACAATAGGTCTTGAGAACTCTACAATTCAGGACTGTATGCGAACCATTATTTGATTCTGTTTGAATTTGCGGCTGTTATCGTTTGCCAAAAAAAAAATTTTCCTTGATAAAAAAAACCGTTGCAGGTAAACTACCCCTTTCCCTCAACCGATCTTCACCAAAAACCATAGGTCGTGAGTACTCTATAAATCAGGGCCGTATGCAAAAAATTATTTGAATTTGCGGCTGTTATCGTTTGCCATAGGAAATACCCTTGTTAAAACATAAAACGTTACTGGTAAACTACCCCTTTCCCTTAACCGATCTTCACCAAAAACAATAAGTCTTGAGTACTCTGCAAATCAGGGCTGTATGCAAAACATTATTTGATTCAGTTTGAATTTGCGGCTGTTATCGTTTGCCATAGAAAATTACCCTGATAAAAAAACGTTGCAGGTAAAGTACCCCTTCCCCTTAACCGATCTTCACCAAAAACAACAGATCTTGAGAACTCTATAATTTACGGCTGTATGCAAATAATCTTTTGATTCTGTTTGAATTTGCGGCTGTTATCGTTTGCCATAGAAAATAACCTTGTTAAAACATAAAACGTTGCAGGTAAACTACCCCTTTCCCTTAACCGATCTTCACCAAAATCAATAGGTCTTGAGAACTCTACAATTCAGGGCTGTATGCGAAACATTATTTGATTCTGTTTGAATTTGCGGCTGTTATCGTTTGCCAAAAAAAAATATCTGTATGGAGAACCATACATGACTTCCATATTCTAAGATTTATATTTAAAATCATTTTCGAAATGAAATATTACCATAGAAACTACTTCTTTCTACTTACTGCTTCAGCCTTAACCACAGTACTGTGGTCACTAACGTATACCACCTCACGTTATCGCACTCGATTTTCACTGATGATGGAAGTCGATGGCATTGCCGAAACGTCTGGTTTTGTAGAAAACATTGGACTACGGCCAAATATCCTGGGAAGGAATTTTAACAAAAACTACTTCTTTGTTGCTGATAACGTTGTACACATATATATAAAATATATGCATAAAATTAATGGCTTGTATAAGTTAATGATTGATCTCCATTAAGTAGTAATATTATGATGTCCATAATTAAAACATCAGAGCAGGTTTAGTGTGAATGAGGGTACACTGTGGACAAAAATTTTCAACATTTCCTATTGAGCGTTGCTTAGAGTAAAGCTGCGAATCTACAGTGTATGTTTCACAGAACAAACACGCGAAAAAGAAGGAGCGCTCCGAAGTCACTCATGGACCCTCAGCATCTTGCAGAGGGTTCATTCCCTAAAGACGAAAAGTCTGTCTATGAATCGTTCCTCTGTAAACACGTGCAGTTACATTGCCCAGCGATCCACAGGAAGCAAATTGATGTCCATTTTTTCGGCTTGCACGCGTTATGTTGGTGTGGGTTTCGGCACTTTCCATTTAAAAAGCGTGCAAATGTAAGAAAATAAACATGAGTGAGGCCAGAAATAACGTGAATTTTGTGTGTGTGTGTGTGTGTGTGTGTGTGTGTGTGTGTGTGTGTGTGTGTGTGTGTGTGTGTGTGTGTGTGTGTGTGTGTGTGTGTGTGTGTGTGTGTGTGTGTGTGTGTGTGTGTGTGTGTGTGTGTGTGTGTGTGTGTGTGTGTGTGTGTGTGTGTGTGTGTGTGTGTGTGTGTGTGTGTGTGTGTGTGTGTGTGTGTGTGTCTTACCTGCCTTTTTATTGCTGTAGGCATAATAATAAAATGGAAACGTAAACATTACATAACTGAGATATGCTTACCTGCCACGAACGATATATTATTTTATATATGGAGGAGTTCAGTGACATACACACGTACAGAAGAATTATATATATAAAGATATTAACTCATACATAATTTACATTAAAATTAAAAATTATAATTTTATTGCCTGGCAACAAAATTATTTTATTTCTAACAATTACCATTGTTTGAAAATGTTTAAATGAATTTTCAAGTACTTTACTGTTGTTAAAACGTAAAAGGTTGCAGGTAAACTACCCCTTCCCCTTAACCGATCTTCACCAAAATCGAAAGTCCTTGAGACCTCTACACTTCAGGGCCGTATGCAAAAAATTATTTGAATTTGCGGCTGTTATCGTTTGCCATAGGAAATACCCTTGTTAAAACATAAAACGTTACTGGTAAACTACCCCTTTCCCTTAACCGATCTTCACCAAAAACAATAAGTCTTGAGTACTCTGCAAATCAGGGCTGTATGCAAAACATTATTTGATTCAGTTTGAATTTGCGGCTGTTATCGTTTGCCATAGAAAATTACCCTGATAAAAAAACGTTGCAGGTAAAGTACCCCTTCCCCTTAACCGATCTTCACCAAAAACAACAGATCTTGAGAACTCTATAATTTACGGCTGTATGCAAATAATCTTTTGATTCTGTTTGAATTTGCGGCTGTTATCGTTTGCCATAGAAAATAACCTTGTTAAAACATAAAACGTTGCAGGTAAACTACCCCTTTCCCTTAACCGATCTTCACCAAAATCAATAGGTCTTGAGAACTCTACAATTCAGGGCTGTATGCGAAACATTATTTGATTCTGTTTGAATTTGCGGCTGTTATCGTTTGCCAAAAAAAAATATCTGTATGGAGAACCATACATGACTTCCATATTCTAAGATTTATATTTAAAATCATTTTCGAAATGAAATATTACCATAGAAACTACTTCTTTCTACTTACTGCTTCAGCCTTAACCACAGTACTGTGGTCACTAACGTATACCACCTCACGTTATCGCACTCGATTTTCACTGATGATGGAAGTCGATGGCATTGCCGAAACGTCTGGTTTTGTAGAAAACATTGGACTACGGCCAAATATCCTGGGAAGGAATTTTAACAAAAACTACTTCTTTGTTGCTGATAACGTTGTACACATATATATAAAATATATGCATAAAATTAATGGCTTGTATAAGTTAATGATTGATCTCCATTAAGTAGTAATATTATGATGTCCATAATTAAAACATCAGAGCAGGTTTAGTGTGAATGAGGGTACACTGTGGACAAAAATTTTCAACATTTCCTATTGAGCGTTGCTTAGAGTAAAGCTGCGAATCTACAGTGTATGTTTCACAGAACAAACACGCGAAAAAGAAGGAGCGCTCCGAAGTCACTCATGGACCCTCAGCATCTTGCAGAGGGTTCATTCCCTAAAGACGAAAAGTCTGTCTATGAATCGTTCCTCTGTAAACACGTGCAGTTACATTGCCCAGCGATCCACAGGAAGCAAATTGATGTCCATTTTTTCGGCTTGCACGCGTTATGTTGGTGTGGGTTTCGGCACTTTCCATTTAAAAAGCGTGCAAATGTAAGAAAATAAACATGAGTGAGGCCAGAAATAACGTGAATTTTGTGTGTGTGTGTGTGTGTGTGTGTGTGTGTGTGTGTGTGTGTGTGTGTGTGTGTGTGTGTGTGTGTGTGTGTGTGTGTGTGTGTGTGTGTGTGTGTGTGTGTGTGTGTGTGTGTGTGTGTGTGTGTGTGTGTGTGTGTGTGTGTGTGTGTGTGTGTGTGTGTGTGTGTGTGTGTGTGTGTGTGTGTGTGTGTGTGTGTGTCACCTGCCTTTTTATTGCTGTAGGCATAATAATAAAATGGAAACGTAAACATTACATAACTGAGATATGCTTACCTGCCACGAACGATATATTATTTTATATATGGAGGAGTTCAGTGACATACACACGTACAGAAGAATTATATATATAAAGATATTAACTCATACATAATTTACATTAAAATGAAAAAATTATAATTTTATTGCCTGGCAACAAAATTATTTTATTTCTAACAATTACCATTGTTTGAAAATGTTTAAATGAATTTTCAAGTACTTTACTGTTGTTAAAACGTAAAAGGTTGCAGGTAAACTACCCCTTCCCCTTAACCGATCTTCACCAAAATCGAAAGTCCTTGAGACCTCTACACTTCAGGGCCGTATGCAAAAAATTATTTGATTCTGTTTGAATTTGCGGCTGTTATCGTTTGCCATAGAAAATACGCTTGATAAAAAACGTTGCAGGTAAACTACCCCTTCCCCTTAACCGATCTTCACCAAAAACAATAAGTCTTGAGTACTCTGCAAATCAGGGCTGTATGCAAAACATTATTTGATTCAGTTTGAATTTGCGGCTTTTATCGTTTGCCATAGAAAATACCCTTGTTAAAAAAACGTTGCAGGTAAACTACCCCTTTCCCTTAACCGATCTTCACCAAAAACAACAGATCTTGAGAACTCCACAATTTAGGGCTGTATGCAAATAATATTTTGATTCTGTTTGAATTAGCGGCTGTTATCGTTTGCCATAGGAAATACCCTTGTTAAAACATAAAACGTTACTGGTAAACTACCCCTTTCCCATAACCGATCCTCACCAAAAACAATAGGTCTTGAGAACTCTACAATTCAGGACTGTATGCGAACCATTATTTGATTCTGTTTGAATTTGCGGCTGTTATCGTTTGCCAAAAAAAAAATTTTCCTTGATAAAAAAAACCGTTGCAGGTAAACTACCCCTTTCCCTCAACCGATCTTCACCAAAAACCATAGGTCGTGAGTACTCTATAAATCAGGGCCGTATGCAAAAAATTATTTGAATTTGCGGCTGTTATCGTTTGCCATAGGAAATACCCTTGTTAAAACATAAAACGTTACTGGTAAACTACCCCTTTCCCTTAACCGATCTTCACCAAAAACAATAAGTCTTGAGTACTCTGCAAATCAGGGCTGTATGCAAAACATTATTTGATTCAGTTTGAATTTGCGGCTGTTATCGTTTGCCATAGAAAATTACCCTGATAAAAAAACGTTGCAGGTAAAGTACCCCTTCCCCTTAACCGATCTTCACCAAAAACAACAGATCTTGAGAACTCTATAATTTACGGCTGTATGCAAATAATCTTTTGATTCTGTTTGAATTTGCGGCTGTTATCGTTTGCCATAGAAAATAACCTTGTTAAAACATAAAACGTTGCAGGTAAACTACCCCTTTCCCTTAACCGATCTTCACCAAAATCAATAGGTCTTGAGAACTCTACAATTCAGGGCTGTATGCGAAACATTATTTGATTCTGTTTGAATTTGCGGCTGTTATCGTTTGCCAAAAAAAAATATCTGTATGGAGAACCATACATGACTTCCATATTCTAAGATTTATATTTAAAATCATTTTCGAAATGAAATATTACCATAGAAACTACTTCTTTCTACTTACTGCTTCAGCCTTAACCACAGTACTGTGGTCACTAACGTATACCACCTCACGTTATCGCACTCGATTTTCACTGATGATGGAAGTCGATGGCATTGCCGAAACGTCTGGTTTTGTAGAAAACATTGGACTACGGCCAAATATCCTGGGAAGGAATTTTAACAAAAACTACTTCTTTGTTGCTGATAACGTTGTACACATATATATAAAATATATGCATAAAATTAATGGCTTGTATAAGTTAATGATTGATCTCCATTAAGTAGTAATATTATGATGTCCATAATTAAAACATCAGAGCAGGTTTAGTGTGAATGAGGGTACACTGTGGACAAAAATTTTCAACATTTCCTATTGAGCGTTGCTTAGAGTAAAGCTGCGAATCTACAGTGTATGTTTCACAGAACAAACACGCGAAAAAGAAGGAGCGCTCCGAAGTCACTCATGGACCCTCAGCATCTTGCAGAGGGTTCATTCCCTAAAGACGAAAAGTCTGTCTATGAATCGTTCCTCTGTAAACACGTGCAGTTACATTGCCCAGCGATCCACAGGAAGCAAATTGATGTCCATTTTTTCGGCTTGCACGCGTTATGTTGGTGTGGGTTTCGGCACTTTCCATTTAAAAAGCGTGCAAATGTAAGAAAATAAACATGAGTGAGGCCAGAAATAACGTGAATTTTGTGTGTGTGTGTGTGTGTGTGTGTGTGTGTGTGTGTGTGTGTGTGTGTGTGTGTGTGTGTGTGTGTGTGTGTGTGTGTGTGTGTGTGTGTGTGTGTGTGTGTGTGTGTGTGTGTGTGTGTGTGTGTGTGTGTGTGTGTGTGTGTGTGTGTGTGTGTGTGTGTGTGTGTGTGTGTGTGTGTGTGTGTGTGTGTGTGTGTCACCTGCCTTTTTATTGCTGTAGGCATAATAATAAAATGGAAACGTAAACATTACATAACTGAGATATGCTTACCTGCCACGAACGATATATTATTTTATATATGGAGGAGTTCAGTGACATACACACGTACAGAAGAATTATATATATAAAGATATTAACTCATACATAATTTACATTAAAATGAAAAAATTATAATTTTATTGCCTGGCAACAAAATTATTTTATTTCTAACAATTACCATTGTTTGAAAATGTTTAAATGAATTTTCAAGTACTTTACTGTTGTTAAAACGTAAAAGGTTGCAGGTAAACTACCCCTTCCCCTTAACCGATCTTCACCAAAATCGAAAGTCCTTGAGACCTCTACACTTCAGGGCCGTATGCAAAAAATTATTTGATTCTGTTTGAATTTGCGGCTGTTATCGTTTGCCATAGAAAATACGCTTGATAAAAAACGTTGCAGGTAAACTACCCCTTCCCCTTAACCGATCTTCACCAAAAACAATAAGTCTTGAGTACTCTGCAAATCAGGGCTGTATGCAAAACATTATTTGATTCAGTTTGAATTTGCGGCTGTTATCGTTTGCCATAGAAAATACCCTTGTTAAAAAAACGTTGCAGGTAAACTACCCCTTTCCCTTAACCGATCTTCACCAAAAACAACAGATCTTGAGAACTCCACAATTTAGGGCTGTATGCAAATAATATTTTGATTCTGTTTGAATTAGCGGCTGTTATCGTTTGCCATAGGAAATACCCTTGTTAAAACATAAAACGTTACTGGTAAACTACCCCTTTCCCTTAACCGATCCTCACCAAAAACAATAGGTCTTGAGAACTCTACAATTCAGGACTGTATGCGAACCATTATTTGATTCTGTTTGAATTTGCGGCTGTTATCGTTTGCCAAAAAAAAAATGTTCCTTGATAAAAAAAACCGTTGCAGGTAAACTACCCCTTTCCCTCAACCGATCTTCACCAAAAACCATAGGTCGTGAGTACTCTATAAATCAGGGCTGTATGCAAAAAATTATTTGATTCTGTTTGAATTTGCGGCAGTTATCGTTTGCCAAAAAAAAAATCTACACACAGACAGACACACAGACACATAGACACACAGACAGACACTTTTCGGAAAACGAGTTTTTTTCATGTTTTGAGTGTTGTACAATCAGAATCTGCAATAATCTCGAACACGATTTTTTTTGCCATCACCATACTTCCATTCCTTAAGGAATATGGAAGTAAAAAAATTACCCTTGATAAAAAAACCGTTGCAGGTAAACTACCCCTTTCCCTCAACTGATCTTCACCAAAAACAATATATCGTGAGTATTCTACAAATCAGGGCTGTATCCAAAAAATTATTTGATTCTGTTTGAATTTGCGGCTGTTATCGTTTGCCATAGAAAAAAAATCTACAGACAGACAGACACACACACTTTTCGAAAAACGACTTTTTTTCATGTTTTGAGTGTAGTATAATCAGAATCTGCAATAATCTCGAACACGATTTTTTTTGCCATCACCATACTTCCATTTCCTTAAGGAACATGGAAGTAAAAAAAGGAATATCTCAATGTAGAAGAAAATACTAGCAACTTGTTGAAAACATATATTTCAGACTTGGATCAATGTTTCCTGCAGAGTATGTTCGTTTAAAAACATTTTCGAAAGAAAATATGTTTTATGAAACAGAAGAATCTGAAACTAAGAAACCAAAGCAAAAGAAAAAGAAGCATTCTGATCCATGTACTCTTAAATTTCTTAAAATCATGTAGAGTGTAATCTGTATTCCCGAATGTTGAAGTAGCCTTGCGAATTTTTTTGAGCATGGCAGTCACAAATTGTAATGGAAAAAAAGATTGTTTTCAGCCTTAAGCCAGGCATAAATTATATAAGTCTACCTTGGGCCAAGAAAAAATGAAATACCTGGCAGTTTTATTCACTGAAAATGATTTTCTGCAAAGCGTTTCTTAGAATGAAATAGTTAATCAATTTACAACTGCAAAATCCAGAACAATAAGCTTTGAGAACACACAAATTTCAGAAATTAATAATGTACATAAAAATTATTTGAAAAATTTTTGTTCTTAGCATTTTGATTTACTTTTGTACAGGTTAAGCAAAGTATGGGACTTTCATAATACTCTCATTACTTATAATTTATCAATGTGCACATGCTATTGTAATAACTAAATTTAGTAGTATGTGATTAAAATGGAAACAAGAGGACTTTTTGTTCATACAGTCCACATAGTACTCGTTGTTTGAGAGGTTGGAAGGTGAAATGGGGGGAGGGCAAAAAATCAAAAATGCATCAGCCTAGAACACTAAAAACATTTAAATAAGGTCCTGATGTTTGCAACTGTACATTTTGCAAACAGGAATTCTTAAGGGCATTCAAATACAGCTGAGTTATCTGCCTTAGATTGAAGGGCAGATATGTTGAGTTATTTTGAACACGTCTTCAAAAAAAAAAAAATAAATAAATAAATAAAATAAAATAAAAAATTATTAATGCAGTGAAATAATAGGTTCTTATTCGTTATATAGCCCTAGGCACCATTCTATTTTTTTCCTACTGACGAATTTATTTATTAATAATGTAAAAAAGTAGAGATCAAAGAGATTTTGTTTTCGAAACAGCAAACCAAGTCGGTCATATTTACTCTCAACTCAACAGTAAGAATTTGGCATTGTTTGTTATTAGACCACTGAACATTTCCTGGTGAACTCTTCATATTGTATTTTATTAAAAGAAAAAAAAAACAGACATATGCTGTCAGAACAGTACATGTATTCTGAGTCCTGGTGACAACACAGACAACAGAATTTGAAAGGAAAATTTTTCACCATCTGAAGTTCATTCATATATTTATTATTAGCAGTTTGCAGGGATGCTGTCAATTTTTGTTGCCAACCTGCTTTTGTTTTATTATGGACAAAACTCTATACCAGTTACACAGTATAGAAATTTGCTGTTGTTCTGAATGTGTCTTGAAACTGGTAGATGAAGTGGATGCATCCAGAATTAACTATTTGTAGACTCATCACAAAAACTGAAATCATTTCTAGATCAACTATCAATATAATTTTTGGAAGTCAAATGCAGGGGGGGGATTTTAAGTCAATCACAACCAGTTAGATGAAGACCTGTGGCGGCCCTTGAAATGCAAAATAAGATATACCAGAGTACATCAGCACACCTTGTGAAGAGTTATTTTTATTTACCAAATTCGTTAGTGCTTGCTATTCAAGTGTCAAGATTATATAGATGAAACTGGTAAATATTGAATTATTGGTTTCCTGCAATTAAGAGACTTCAACTGATAAGTAAAAGAGCATGTCCACATAATTTGCTATTAGTTAAAATTTGCTATTAGTGATGCTGATGTAATGCGCATAACCCAAAAAAATTCAACACTCAATTTTGATATGCAATATACAGTTTTGTCTTAAACATTTAGTTATACAATATTTCCTTACATTCTACTTGGTTCTGAGCATCACAATTTTGTTTTGAAACACAATTCAAGGGACAAAAAATGAAAATAATCATTCTGCAATACCCTACAATACCAGGAATTTTCAGTGTATGTACACAAAAGTTTTCTTATTGAAATGTTAAAACAAGAAAACAAAATATTACAAAATGTTATTAGTAAATTTTTTAAATGTTACATGCAAATGTTATACAACTGCAATCCTGGAAAAAACAATAATGCACACACAAATACGAATAACAAATTTGTTCCATTACGATGAAAATATAACACCCTGACATTTGTAAGTTTATGTTTAAATTTAACCCTGTTAGTTACATACAAGTTGACTTTGTTTTATTTTCAAGTTATTGATGTTGCACGAGAATATTCTTGTGCTGTCTTATGAACCTACAATTCCTTCTTAACTTAATTTTTTAATATAGAGGTTTTTGCTACACAGTTAAATCTGATTATAAGGATACTGCTGCTACATACAATAACATCTATTCTTTATAAGCCCCAATTTAATTGCAGCAAATTTATATCACATTTTTTACAATGGCCTGCTTATGCAAATTCATAAAAGTTACTGTTTATGTTTTTTATTACTACTGAACATGACGAACGAAGGCTTTCACAGCAAGAATCATCAAATATCAAACTGGCACTAGCAGGCCCATTGCTAATCTCTGTTGTGAGAACTGTATGGACCCTACAATTTTGTCTGTTATGCCACTGATGATGGCTGCCATGGGGTTACCAAGATGTTTGCCATAATGTGGAATGTTTTATATTTGACTACTGAAAATGTTTGTGCTACCTTTACAGTACCTACAGAAAGACACACTACTTTAACATGGTAAGACACTATATAAGACATTTAGATGTTGAACACATAGTGTCACTGAACTCATTTAGAGTCATTCGAAATTATCAAAGTCACCGAATTAAAAATGACAAGCATTCATAGTATTATCTGAAATCTCAGATAAGTGCATTGCCAGGATTTTTCCGTGAGGGGTTGTAGATTGGGATTTTTTCCAAGGAGGCAGGTGAATGATGATAAATTGGGGGGAGAAGTGTTGATAGTATAGCAGATTCACCTGTTGCAGGCTGCTGTATTCGTTATATGTAAATGGTAACAAGATGGTGCTGCCTGCCCAAAAATTGTGCATGTAAAACTCCCGTGGTAACCTACCCCATGGTAACCACCCTTGGACTACACCACTAAATCCACTCCTTTTCAACAATATTCTGTTTCAGTACAGTTAAGTTTCTGTACAATATTTACAACAACAAAAATTTAATTATATACTGAAACCGAGTTTACGTGGCTCAAAACAAAGCAGTACGGAACTGGTGCTGAGGCAAGGTAAAGTTCTTGTTTTACAAAATCAATGCTACAATTAATGGTAAATTTCCATATAACTACTGGCCAACAATGACAAACCTGTTTCCTTTCACTCAAGTAAATATAACAGTTTTTAGATATGTACCTGGCATGACTGACGCTCACTACTTTGTTAGAAATTGGTTATAAACATAACCTATACTGACCATAAAATCTTCACTAATTATACATTTTCTATTAATTACCTGGTGATGCTGACGTATTTTTGTTTATTATGAATAAACATTTCTTAAGGTGTTCAATATCAAGTATACTTGCTAAATTTTTATATTGGCAAGACATATTTCTTTATGATAGTCACACATCCGTTTCTTAAAATGACACGTATCATTTTAAATACTATATAACAAACATTTTATTAATTTTAGTGAACTTATATAAAATTAAACACTAAAAAGACAAAGAACTTCGTAACCATAGTATGTCACATAAATATTAATTCTTTGATACCATCACCACTAATCTGCAAGCAGCTGTTTTGTAATTGTCACTCACAAACTCAATGGTAAATTACCTTCACAAGGAAATATGATATTCCAGTAAACTACTGAAATATTACTTGTACTCTTTTATTGTATTATTTGTTTAAAAATCTTGTTTGGACATATAATAAATAATAACTTTATGTTGTTAACTATTATAATAAAAATATATATTATTATAATCGATTATGTTCCGCACATAATCGATGTTTGCGGGATAATGAAAGTCCCTTACCGGCTGTTTCGTTCGCGCAATTCACGCTGGTCCTACGTCTAACTGTGGTTGTCGTAACATACAGGCATCTTAATAGTCAGGTGGAAGACAGTCGAAATTTGTAATAAATGGCAAAATAATTTTGTGTTCCGTGTCGTTAATATAATAGTGGCAAAATAAAATTATCGTTTTAGTAGTACCTAACTTACAAATCATGTCAGTTATTGCTCAGTATTGGCTTCAATTTAACTTAAACGCCTTTACGTCTTTTGTTTGGTAACAATTTAAAAGAGATTAGGCTATTGTCGGTTTCTGGTTTTGTTCCATTCAACTGTAATTCTAAACTTCACAGTAGGCTACAAATGGCACAATTTAGTAAATGGCAAAAATTGAATGTTCGAAATATTGTTATCAATTGTATGAGTCGACAGTAGTAAAAATTTTGCTTTTTTTTCAATAAATTCTACCTAAACGTTTGTTAGAAAGGGAATAGACATGTTTATGTAATTATTATTTCGTTTCGGCCAGCTACAGACTAGGTAATTTTAATGGTTTTCATCTTAGGACTTCAAGGCTTTAACTTTGGTCATTGTTTCTTCATTCGTTTTTGGTGCAATTCTTTTCTTTCGTTAATCCACTCTCGCCTGTTTTCAGCTCAGGTTGGACGTCTTCATGTGTGATCCCCACTTCTTGAAGATCTCTTTCCACATTGGTGAACCAGGCCCCTTGGTTTTCTTACTTAGGAAGATCCGGTTAGTAAATCTCTTTTGGGCTCATTTATGTCATATGACCATAAAAAGCAATACTTTTCAGCATTGTGTCCACTACCTTTAGAAGTAAAAGAATCTGGTTATTTAGCTATTACTCAGATGAGACCAGTGGCGTTGCTAATGTAATTCAGGTGGCTACAGTTTTTAAGTATAAGAAAGGTTGAGAGATTCTGGGGATTTTTTCACTCTTTAAAAGCATGATCCTGAAACCATGTACCGGTATCATGTATTCTTGAAGAATATGGGACACATAAAGTAAACAAAAATGCAAATAAACTTATTGCACACACATACAATGAGGCATCAGTTATGGCTGTAACTTCAAGGGGAGTACAAGCTATTGTTAAGAACCACTATCCAGGTACAGAATATATACGATATAAATTAGCGTATCAGCTAAATTAAAAATAATGATGAATGTTGCATCAGTAAATAGAAATGTGCGTATGCGTATATTTTTTACTAGTTTGCAAGGAATATGCACGTTTTTTCTTCTCACATTAAAGAATAAAGATACTGGATGAAGTAGTGAAAAAACAATTATTTCAGTCTGTGTCTACAAGGTAGAATTTTTAGTCTCATAGTGTAAACACTTATGCAGAAAGGAGATATGTCGAATCTTGCAAGGCTTCCAAATACCCAACAAATTAATACACCTGGTTCACGTGACCTTGAAAGATACAAGATGTAAAGTAAAAGTAGAAGGAGCATTAACAGAGGATTTCCAAATTCGAAGAGGAGCAAAACAAGGGATGTCTTGTCTACCCTCTTTTTCAATATATGCCTAGAGAAAGTAGTAAAGCAACTTACCCTGGTGGCACAATTATGAATAGAAGGTTGCAGTGCATTGCATATGGTGACGATATTGTTCTCATGACAAGAAACAAACAGGCACTGGAATAGGCATACACCTCTCTGGACATGCTTTGACCAACCTAGGGCTGCAAGTGAACAGCCAAAAGACAAAATATATGCTGATGAAGAAGAATGTCCGAGAAGAAATAGTGCCCAAAATTAAAGTAAATGGCAATGAACTTGAGAAGGTCTTAGATAGAAGTTTTAGATATCTTGGGTCCCTCTTGACGTCAAAAAATCAAATGGCAATGGAAATTCAATAAAAACTGGCCATGGGAAATAGGTGCTACTTTTCTTTGCTGCCTATCCTAAAGTCCAGAAACATTTCTAGAACCTCCAAGGTTACAAAACTGTATTACGGCCAGTAGTATCATATGCTTCAGAAGCCTGGACCATGACCTCATCCCAAGAAGATATGATCAGAAGATGGGAAAGAAAGTTTCTGAGGAGGATATATGGAGTACTAGATACTGGAATGTGGTGTATGAAGATAAAATGCCGAATTGTACAACCCATACAAGAAACCGGACATCATCACAACAATAAAACAAGGCAGAATTAGGTGGGCCACGTACAAAGAATGAGAGAGGAAAGACCAGTGAAAAAAGTATTCATTGGAGGACCAGGAGGAAGAAGATGGGTGGACGATATAGGTGAAGATACGAGAAGACTGGGGGTCAGAAAGTGGCAAAGAGTTGCACAGGAGGCACGTCATTCTGGAGGCCTGGGCTCTTCATGAGCTGTAGCACCATGGAGTAGTAGTATTAGTGTAAACTCAATTTTCCACTACAGGAAACAAATAATTTGTTGTATGAGAGTCATTATTCAAAGGGATGAGATTAAAAATATGAACATGATAAATATTAATCACTACACTTTCACATGTGAAACTTACTTTGTTTATTTTCCTCGTATGACGTTTCAGCATGATGTTCGCCTTCCTCAGTGAGGTATGATACAGAATGTCCGGAACTTGTAACTTTTTTTTTCTAGTTGGTAGGTTGTGTGGGGGTGTGGAGGTGGAAGGGTGTTGGCGCGGGAATCCGAATTATTGTATGTTTTGTGTATAATTGTGTCAAAGAGTGCGTGTGATTTAAAGTGTAATTGGTCGTTAAGTATGTTGTTTGGTTGTATTGTGTAGTGTTTGTATATTTCGTATTGTTCTGCTGTGTTAAGTTTTCGACTTTTAGGTAAGTAGTGTAGGATCTCAAGATTGTTTTTTATGTTGGTGTAGCTGTGGTTTTTTGTCTGTATGTGTGTGGCAAACGCGGAGTGTATGTTGTTGCTGGATAAAGCTTTTAGGTGTTCAGAAAATCTTGAAGAAAAAGACCTTCCCGTCTGGCCTATAAAATACACAGGAAACCAACCACAACTGACATGGTCATACACAACATATCAAACCATCCAATGCAACACAAATATGCTGCATTCAACCATATGCTCCATAGACTAACAAAAATACCACTAAGTAATCAAGAGGATGACATTCTAATACTATACATGGGAAACAAAAGACAATGTGAACAGTTACTGACGCACATAAAAACATAACCTTTACTGCCGAATACGAACACAACAATACCATAAACTTCTTAGACCTCTCCATCACAAATCTAGAACACAGGCACAAATTCAGTATATACAGAAAACCAACTACAACTGACACACTAATACACAACACCTCCAATCACCCAATACAACACAAACTAGCTGCCTTCAGAACCATGATACATAGATTTAACAACATCCCCTTAGATGAACAAGACTACAAAGACGAACTAAACACTATAAAATATCTAGCAGAATCTAACGGATATGACAGAACAATAGTCAGTAAACTCCTACACAAAACACAAAACAAACAACAGACAAAGACAGAAAACAACAAATTCATAACACTAACATACATCAACAAACAAACTGAAAAAATAGCCCACAAAGTCAAAAAAGCAGGATACAGAATCGCTTACAAAACTACTAACAAAACGAAACACACACTATCAAAACACACACACACAAAGCACAAAACAAATTCGATCTACCCAGTGTTTACAAGCTAAATTGCTCAAATTGCAATAAATTCTACATAGGCCAGACAGGACGTAGCTTCAAACAGAGATACATTGAACACACAAAGGCACTCCACTCCACTACAGAATCCACCTTTGCAAACCACCTCATTGAAGCAAACCACACATATAAAAACATCGACAATAACATGAACATTCTACACATACACACAAAAGACCAAAAACTAGACACTCTAGAACAATTGGAAACAAGGCCGTAGCCAGCGGGGGGGGGGGGGGGTTTAGGGGGTTAGAACCCCCCCCCCCCCCCGAAAATGTTGAGGTAAAAATAGAAATTTTTTAGGATAAAAACAAACGTAAATAAAAATATAATGAAAAATGCTCTTATAAAAAAGGAACTGTGCAATAATTCAGTTATTTTGTGTTTCTGGTACTGCATCTACAAAAAGCAAACTGTGCGTTTTTTTCCTTCCGTGAGTACATAGCTGCCTTTGTAGGAAGGAAACCACTAGTTTCTTGGAAAACCACGTGGCTAACACTTGACAGCCCTCATCTTTGTTGGCCGCCGACCTTCAAACAATAGATACTGAAGGTGCCGAACTTACTCTGTGAATATCTTGACCACGTGGGTTACAGTTTGTGTGTTGCCATTTGGTAATGACGTGCTCTTCATCTTCAGTAAATTAGTGAATTATTGTGCTTGCTTTAGTTGTAGAGGGACGTACAAGAAAGAGACACAAAGTAAGTAAAATGTTTGCATTTTTACGAGTCTTTCCATTATATGTCTAGTCTACATGTCATACAGTTGTGCTAGAGATATCAATGTATAGGCCTAGTATTATATTTTTTGTATTATATTTAATTAGAACTGGGGTTATGACTATTAACTTTACGAATTTCCTCCGTAGGTTATAAAGATTTGTAATTATATAAAAAAACGCTCTTGAATGCTTAATTTAATTAAGAATCTTATTGATAGGATTTTCGATCCCGGAAATATAGTTAATTCATTTAATTGATTACACTCTTAAGCAGTGGCGAGTTGTGACATGCAAAATATATCGACTGTGTTTTACACCTTCGTGGAATACAAATACTATGCAATCATTTTCAACAATGCTCTCTACCATGCGAAATTATTTTTCTAGTTTCTTTTATTTATTTTTAGGAGACGTTAAACTATAATGGCTAAACGTCCAGGCTCACAACTGTCGATAAAGAACTTTCTCGCCAAGGCTAAGAAAACCAGTGACATAGAGCCCAAAGAACCTGCAGAGCCTGTTGCAAGTACTTCTACTGTAAATGAAAAGTAATATCAGAATTCGACTTTTATCCTACTGTAAATTCACAAACAAATCCTGAGCATGATGATTGGCATAATGTTGAGGTAGGAAATTATGTGCACACTCCCGGTGATAAAATTGATCGGGAAACCAAACTAAATGTTCTAAAAAATCCATGGGTTCCTAAAATGGAAATTGAATTCCCACCTAGTGAGAAAAGAAATCTAAGATTTCAAAGACAGTGGCTACATCGTTTTCCCTGGCTTGCCTACGCAAAAACTGACGGGGCTCTGTGTAAATATTGTGTGCTATTTTCAAAAGATACAGCTGGTAAAGGTGGTCATCAGAAATTGAAATCGTTAGTCAAGGAACCCTATAAAAATTGGAAAGATGCTTTAGAATTATTTAAAAGTCATGAATCCAATACATACCATAAAGAAGCAATGATTTCAGGGAGCAACTTCTTAAGTGTCTCCATCGAGCCTAACCGTGACATAAGAAACATCATTGATTCAACAAGGAAGAAACAGGTAAAAGAAAATCGAGACAAATTATTTTCCATAGTTGAAACTATCAAGTTTTGTGGTCGACAAGAACTTGCTCTCAGGGGAACTAAAGATTCAGGACCCATATCGCTAAAAGATGAAGAGCCTTTTCATAATGATGGCAATTTTAGGGCTTTATTAAGGATGAGAATACTATGTGGTGACCAAAAATTGATCAATCACACAGAGAGTATGTCTTTAAATGCCTCTTACATGAGTCCAACAGTCCAGAACGATCTTATTCAGATATGTGGAGAAATTATTCAGAAGCAAATTGTCAGTGATATAACTGAAGCCAATATGTTCTCCATTTTAGTAGATGAAACTGCAGACATTGCTGGACATGAACAGCTATCTCTCTGTGTACGATATACAAAAAAAGAAGATAATTATTATGTGTCAAAAGAGGACTTCTTAGGCTTTGTTCGTCTTCATCATACTACCGGACAAGATATAGCTAGGAATATAACTTCATATTTGAAAGATCTTGGTTTGGATTGCAAAATGATAGTCGGGCAAGGCTATGATGGTGCCTCTGTGATGAAATGATCATTCAAAGGCGTGCAAGCACTAATCAGAAAAGATTATCCAGAAGCTCTGTATGTCCATTGCTGTTCCCACTCGTTAAATCTAGCTTTATGCCACTCGTGCAATTTACAAAGTGTAAGAAACTGTGTTGGTACAGTTAAGACTACGATCACTTTTTTGAAGAGCTCTCCTAAAATAATGAGTGTATTGCAATCAAATAAATCTGACTCCCAGTGGAAAACTTTAACATCCATGTGCGAGACTAGATGGGTTGAAAATCGTAGCAGTCTTTTGAAATTCAAGGACCTTTTCAAACCCATTCTCACCACGTTAGAAGATTTAAGCGATGATCCAGACATGGATACCTCATTCAAAGCATCATCTTTAGTAACAGCTCTGCTTAATGGAGAGTTTGTTCTTAGTCTCTGTTTCTTAGCCAAAGTGTTTTCTTATACCTTGACTTTGTGTAAGGTATTGCAGTCACCTCTCTGTGATTTGAAATCAGCGACTGATCACGTTCAAATTATTGTTGACCTCTTTCAGAATATTCGTATGAATATTGAGTGTGAATTCTCCATTATATACAAGTCTGCAAAATCCTTACTAGCTGATGTTGGCGGAGAAATCACACTTCCCCGTTTAACTCCATCACAACGTAACTGTTGTAACATACAAACGGAAGACCCAGAAAAGTATTTTCGCATCTCTATGGCCATTCCACTTCTCGATGATTTTAACAATCAGCTAAAAATAAGATTATCTTGTTGTTGCATCCTCTTCGTTCACTTATTAATTTAATAATATATATAATACTTTCACTTATGAACTTACTATTGTTACTTCCCAAACGTTTCAAGATGTTGTTTCTCTTCTTCAGTGGGTTGAGTACTAACTGTCGATTACAGAATAACCGTTACGGAATGGAGTGTGTGGTGGGGGTTGATGGTAGGAAGGGATTGGCGCTGAGGTTCGAATTATGTGTGTGGATCAGTGTGTCAAATAGTGTATGTGATTTGTAATGTATCTGTTCATTTAATATGTTGTTTGGTTGTAGTGTGTGATATCTGTATATTTCAAATTGTTCAGCTGTGTTTAGTTTTCTACTTTTTGGTAAGTAGTGTAATATTTAATAATAGTGTAATACACTACTTACCAAAAAGTAGAAAACTAAACACAGCTGAACAATTTGAAATATACAGATATCACACACTACAACCAAACAACATATTAAATGAACAGATACATTACAAATCACATACACTATTTGACACACTGATCCACACACATAATTCGAACCTCAGCGCCAATCCCTTCCTACCATCAACCCCCACCACACACTCCATTCCGTAACGGTTATTCTGTAATCGACAGTTAGTACTCAACCCACTGAAGAAGAGAAACAACATCTTGAAACGTTTGGGAAGTAACAATAGTAAGTTCATAAGTGAAAGTATTATATATATTATTAAAAATAAGATTTCTTGATCACAAAGAAGTATTTGCAAATTTAAACTCTCTTTTACCATCCGTTTGCTGTAAGCCTACTACTTTTTTAGACACTGAAAGTTTGAAGTTGTACCAAAACAAAGTTAATTTGGATCTGTTACAATCAGAGTTTGACCTATGGAGAATTTTTTGGGAGAAGAGGGATGAGACTGACCGCCCATCCTGTGCTATCGAAGCTTTAGGAGAATGTAACGAGGACCCGAATATCTTCATTCTGTTAAATATATTCTCCACTTTGCCAGTTACCACTTGTACACCTGAACGTACCTTTTCCACATTAAGAAGACTGAAGACCTACTTGAGAAACTCTTGTGGACAGAGTCGCCTCAGTGGATTAGCGTTGATGTCCATGCACAGAAACAGGGACATTTCAACAGATGAAGTCATAAATAAATTTGCATCGAAAAAAGATAGAAGATTGGACTTTGTTTTATAAGTTTGTCTCTTTGAAGATTTTGAGACTGTTGCAATGTATTAATGCCACTGCTGTAACAAATTTAATATAAACCTTTGAACAGTAGCCTATACTCTATAAATAAAATTAATGTTTTTGCTAAAAACACGAAAAGATGTACAGCAAACTCGATTATCCGTGTGCTGATTATCCGGTTTGTTGGTTATCTGTGCATCCCCGAGGTTTATTGTATTATTTTATTTCCTTTATTTTCATCACGGCATTTTGAATAATGTGAACTGCGCACTTGGAATTCGAGCGCTCTCTCGTCTGCAAGTGACCTGGCAGCATGCTTTGTTTAAGAATTAAACACCAAACAATGTACTGTATAGCAGTTCTTTGTTGCTGTTCTGTGATAACAGTCATGGCTGATTGATGTCTTGTATAGTTTTTGTACCTCAAGTGTTTTACCAACAATAGACGTAAACAATTTTTATTTCGGCTTACCTTATTGATAACAGTGATAATTGAATGTGTTAAATGTTTGACATTATTGCATTTTCGAACAGTATTGTATGTTCCCTATTATTAACTATTATTAAAAGTTTCGTTGTGCATTAAAAAGCACAAACTCGCATTATCCGTGTTTTCAGCTATCCGTGCGCATTTTTCCGGTGATTAGCCTAGATAATCGAGAGTTTGCTGTATTTTTTTTAGTAATATACCTATTTCCAGTGGAAACTCCTGGGCATGTGGAAGGTCTGACTCCTACTCCTAGAAGAATATCCATACTCCCCAAACCTCTCGGTAACCAAACAACCCCCCCCCAAAAATTTTTTCTAGCTACGGCGTTGATTGGAAATATACAAACACACAAAAACAAATAAAAACGACATTCTAAACGAACAGACACAATTCAAATCACACGCATTATTCGAACATATCTCACCCCACACACACAGCATCGATCTTTCGAAATTCGATTCTGTCACCCACAACAAGACGGACAGCACTACCAGCGGCAGCCTCTGAAGAAGCCTTTTAAAGGAGAAAACCGGTTCAGGCTATAAGGTAAAACTTTATGCTTTTACTTATAAAAAACCTAGTGTTCCGAGTCGTTAATGTAATAGTGATATTTCTATAATATGTGCAACTATTTCAGGTATAAAATTTAGCCCATCTTTCCCACTCAGTGGTGGGGCAGCATTTCAACGGTGGAGGGGCCGAGGGTTGGTCAGATTGATATCTGGGTGAGCCAATCTGTAAGAACGTTTTGCATAGATACAAGTTCTTAAAAAGAATTAAAAGCTATACCACATGTTTTTGCAACAAGAGTGGGCGCCATACAACACTATAATGACACACACTATATATTATTACAGTATATTTACTCAGTTTATCATTAGCATGTACATATACAGTCTTGTGAAGTATAGAAGTAAGGAATGAAAAATGTGTTGTAACACACAGTGCATATAGTACTTACATTCATATTCAATAGAATTAGATTATTAAAACATGTTAATTCTCCTATTATTAAGACACCGTAATATTATCTACTACTAGTGAGTTACATTTCTGGCCAATATCCTTTCAACTGACTGTTATTATTTCAAGACAGGCAGTTGAAATGTTAATCATACTGTCCTTAAATAGATTTTTAAAGAAAAGAATATCAATTCTTATAACATACAGTTGATACAGGTATAGAAATGACTACTTGTGGATAACTTGTACATTTTGTGTAAACCAGCACAGTCCAGCACAAGCTGAAAAATGTAGAACATTGCTTTTGACAAAGCATGGGGTCTCAGAGGCTGGGCTTGTTGCAGCTGATAGTAAAGATCTGTATAAGACAGACATCAAGCGCCTACTGGATACATGATGCCGCCTGTATGAAAAGCATATATAATGAAATTTTTATGCAGACAGCCAAGCAGAATGTTCAGCTGCAGTTGCATCATTATGCTCACCTCCTGCGGAGACAGGGGCTATAAGATTGTGTTATCAGCGAAGAGGGATAATATGATTCAGGGATACATTAGAAAGGTTTTTTGTGTACATGAGGTACAGAACAGGTCAAGAAATGACCTAGAGATGGTGCGAACCCAAGAGCTCTGTCAATGCTCATCCTGAGAATTCTGTCAGATAAATATGGCTTTTAGACTGTCTGACTGTCAATATAGTTATCTGACTGTCAGATAGAGTAGGTTTGAAGAGGAAGCTGACTTTGTCAAAGGCTTTGCTCATTTCCAACAGGACAGTGCCAGTGGGCTGATGGGTATTGGCAATGACTCTCTCTAGCTAAAGAGTAGTCGAGTGTTCTTCCTAAAGCCCGACCTTCCCCTCACAAGATAGTGTATCAACCAAGGGCCACATATGGGCAAACAGGAGTTGCTTGAATACCTTCAAGATTGCTGGCAAGAGTGATATTGGATGATAGATTTCCTGAAGCATTGGCAGACGTTAGGGTTCTTGGGTTTAGGAACCACAATGGTTTTTGCAATCTTCAAATTAGTACATATTCTTCAAATGTTGGAATTGATGAAAATGAAGCAACAGATCATTTTCCAAAAAAAACACTAAACTACAGTAGACATCTATTCTGTATTTGAAGTCTGTTCCTGGTATGGACCATGTTGAAAATGTCTTGTAAGACAATGACCTGTCTTGACCACACATAGACCTGAGTATACCCATTGGAATATGGGATGAAGGTGAAACATTATCTTTTTGACACTGTTCATAACGGAAAAAGACTTCAAATACAGAATATACACTGGCTGTGGAAACCTATGTGAGAATATATAGAGTACATGTCATTTATCACTGACCTCCAAAGGACCAGATAATTTAAGTCATTATAAGCAACAGACAGCTACTCTTTGAATTTCAATTGATAACCCAGTACGTTGAAAGCAATTTGCAATTTTGCAATTGTTGAAGAAGATAATGGCAATGCGCTTCAACCATAGGTAATACATTCAGTAAAAAACTTTGGTTTACTTGCCTTCCTCAATATCTTGTAACATTTGCGATGTAAGATGGTTTCCATAATCAGATTTCAAAGATATTACTAAGCCCTGATCCATAAGTTGGAAGATGGACGTTATATTTACAGACATGAAAGTTTGTACAAGTCAAGTTCCCAACTTTTAGATATGCTGTGCAGTTATTAATCAATAGCAGAATAACACTATCATCATAATAAATGATGTTTTAATGTCATGAGGGCACTGTAATTGTTATGAATCATATGTGATTTCATTATAAATAATATTACTTTACATTATAAAATATTGTTACGATGGTCTCATGGACCATCGTATTGTACAGTAGAAACAAAATACAGACACCAATGAAGTCACTAATTACCAAACTTTAATTAATCACAAATAACAATCTGAAATCAACAAGGTACTCTCATACAATAATTCAAGTTAAATTGGTCCACATAATTGTCAACTATTAGATCTCCACACTAATTATAACACAATAATCACTTTCCACTAATCCACAACAATCACTTGATCCCCACTCTACAATATTGCCAGGTGTAAATAGCTAACTAAGCCAGCCATAGATGCTTATATAGAGCCTGCAGATGTTTCAGAATAATTTTCCATAATCCTGGCTGCGTGCCAATATAATTTATGTGTATTGGCTACAGTGCACTTGCTCAGCTAGCCAAGAGATGTGTATAATGACACTCTTAACTTATTTACAGTGTTAAATAATTGTAGTACAGCCCCCTCCTTAAGCCTGGTTATCCCAAACTGGCAAACTGCCTCTGCAGTTATACTTGGCCAGTCCATCTAGGTGATCTAGGCAGTTGGTCTACTTGTGAAGAATAATTCTCTGGCTGTTTGAATTCAGTCGCAGGTGATCCGAACATCAAGTTCCCAGGAATAAGTATCTACTGCTCAACCACTAGTTTTGCTGGAATCATGCTGGTTGTGTCATGTACTGATGACCTGTAAGCCATTAGCTGGTCCAAGTTTGTTGGGTTCTTCAGCAACTTCTCCCTAGGTGCTTCCATTAACTTAGGAACAAACAAGAGCCTTTCCTTGATGACATGGTAGGTTTTTAAATCACCTCCTTTGCTGTTATACAAATTGGTACTTCCTCTGCTAATTCTACTTCCATTTTCACATGCAATAGCAAAGGTTCCTCTTCTCCACACCTGTTGACTTTTTCTTCGGGTAAGGTTAATTACTTAATCAAATGAGTTGGCGGAACCTGTCATTTTAGCCATGCAAAACCTTATCTTCTCTTGGCCAACCCTCAGGACACTCTTTCATAAGTCCAAAACAAATCCATAGGCATTCATAATGTCCATGCCAAGAATCACTTAATTGACAAAATCTTCAATGAGCATTTGGTGGCAAAACTCAAGAAGACCCAGGCACATGTATGTCTACCTTTCCTAACACTTTGATGGGGATTCCAGTCATAGTCTGTAGCCTACTGCACAAGAGCTACATTGAAGTTGGTGGTTGCATACAGTGGACAATTTTGCATCTGTATCAACTGTAAATGATGTTGGTATACTTTCCCCAAATCCACTAACGATCAAGTTTCCAATGGTCTTATGTAGTGTGGAAACTGTGTGCTGTTCTGGAGCTTTATTTCTCCAATTGGTGCGATCACATCTTCTCTCAGTATTTTATTCTTCCAGTAGTCAGCCTGTAGATGACCATATTTTCCACAGTTGTAACACTTTGGTCTTCTGTCTCTTTCCCATTGTTCAAATCGTTGTGACGCTCTTGAAGCTTCAAATTGTTTGTCCTGTAACATTGTTTTTCTGCCCCCCATTGAAACGGCAATGTGATAATGTGATCCTCTGACTACATTGTGATGACATAAACCCATTAGTGTAGGAGGACGCTGAGCTATAAGCAAGGGCATAAACAAGAGCGTCTGAGCTATTTCAGTGTCTTGGCATTCGTAACACTTGCTGAAGTTCACAATCACCGACACCTTCAATAATTTAAATCTATTCATGTTTTACGTACCGAGTCACTTTATGGTTCAATATAAATAAATTACCTTATTTTGGTCCACCTTAGTGACACTAGCTTCTTTTCGTCTAATGACACGTTTCAGGATTATAATCCCATCTTCAGATATACAAAATTAATTTAAAAACGTAAATGTATACCACATTTTGTGGTTATGTCATAATTTAAAATGATTAAAATCTTTTAAATAAAATATATAAAAATATAAAACGTAACAACTGAATCGTTCGGAGCACTCGCATGCATGCGCGCTGTACCGCGTCTTCCTCATGACTAGCTATTATTCAACTGTATAGCAGTGTCAAACAGGTTATTAGATCCGAAGTTCATTTGATCATTTAATATATTATTTTTGGTTGTTGCGTCTTCTGTAGCTTTATATATTTCGAGTTCCTCTAGGCTATCCATTAATTTACCCTTTTTGCAAGTATGTAACGCTACGAAATTGTTTTCAAAACTAGTATAATTATGACCTTTTGTTATTAAATGTTGTGCAAAACTGGAATTATTATTATTTGCTTTAAGAATATGCTCTAAAAATCTTGTATAAAAATCTCTTCCGGATTGGCCGATGTAGAATGCTGCACAATTATCGCATTTTATTTTATAGACTCCTGATTTATTTTTAAAGGAATATTTATTTTAATTTTGAAAAATTTTTTTAACTTATTACATGTTTTGAATGAAATATTATATCCTTTACTTTTAAAAGCAGATTTTAAAATATTTGGCATCAAACCAGTAAAATTAGCTGAAAGGAATTTTTTATGTTTTTTATTATATTGGTTAATAATGTTGGTATTTTTATTTTCTAAACATTTTTTACGTTTCATTATCATTCTATCAATTATTACTGGCTTATAACCATTATTTAGAGCTATTTGTTTTATAATATTTACTTCTTGATCATAGTCTTCGTTATTAAGGGGAACACAAAGTAATCTGTCAATAAAGCTGTTAAATGGAGCCATTTTTTGGGCTGGAAGATGATATGACTCAGCATGTATAACAGTATCTGTGCATGTGTGCTTCCCATATATTTTGTATTTCAGGTCATTACCGTTATTTGTTATGGTTAGATCCAGGAAATTAATATTTTTGTTTCCTTCAATTTCCATAGTGAATTTTATTTTCTTATGTATTTTATTTAAATAGTTATTAAATGACTCGATCTGTCTATTGTTACCATTGAAAATAACAAAGGTGTCGTCCACGTATCTTGAATAATATACTATATTATTGTCAAAACAATTGTTTTTTAAAATTTTAGTATTTTGTAAATGATTCAAATAAATATCAGCGAGGATACCTGAGAGTGGAGAACCCATTGCTAGGCCCTCATTTTGTTTGTAGTATGAACCATCAAACGAAAAATAGTTTTGATTAAGTACTATTTCTAATATTAACATTAGCTGATTAATTTTTCTTATTTCCAAGGTATTATTATTTATTAAATTTTGCTTGAGTAATTTTAAAGATTCATCAATTGGGACACTGGTATACAGATCCACTATGTCAAAAGACACTAGCTTGTAACTAGGCTTAATATTAATATGACATAATTTTTCAATAAAATCTTTATAACTTTTTATACTCTGGTTATTATCTAAGCTTATATGTTGTTTGATTATTTTTACCAAGGTTTTTGCTACTTTATAGCTTGGAGCGGTTGTAAAATTTACTAAAGGTCTAATCGGTGTGTCTTTTTTGTGTACTTTGGGTAGACCTTTTAAGCATGGTGCACTAGCTTTTATTGGTTTTAGTGAGTAGCATATATGTTTCTTAAATAGATCTGTACATTTATTTATTGTTTTATTCAATTCTAATGTGTATTTTTTGGTGGGATCAATATTTAGCTTTGTTATGTTGTTATTATTAATGAATCTGTATACCTTTTGTTTATATTCGTCCATGTCTATCAATCTATAGTATTGCCTTTATCAACCTTCGTTAAGTAAATGTTATTTTGTAAGTGTTTTTTATTTAGTTGTATAGCTGTTAGTTGTTCATGTTTTGTTTTTGTATAATTTAATTTCTTTTGTTTATGATAATTATTATTAATTGCTTTATTGAATTTATTTATTTATTAATATTCGTAGTTCATTTCGTTCATTTAAGTCTGGAATGCACTTAATTACAGATTCAGCTTCAACTATTTCTTTAATTATGTTATTTTTATTTTTAAGATTCGGTAGAAAATTGTAATTCAGTCCTTTACTGATAAGATTTTCCTCTGTGTTCGTGAGAACCATGTTAGTCATGCTTATCAGTCTAGGGTAGAAAGTATGTTCATTATTGAATTTATTATTGTTTTGATTGCTTATCAAAAGGCCAATTTTATTAGTTTGTTTATTCTTCTGGAATCTAATTTTATTCTTAACGTATTTATTAATATGTTGTATGATTGAATCGCATAGAGCGGGATGAACATTATTATATAGTTCTAAATGTGATTTAAATACAGTTGAGTTTAATGAGATTTTCTTCTTGTATAAGAATTTAATTTCTTCTTTTATCCTGTATTTACTTGCAAATTGCTCAGTTTTTCTGGCTATTCTAGAGGTTTCATTAATTTTGATTTTAGCGTAATTTGGGATAAGATTCTGATGTAGACACATTTTATTAAATTTAATATTTAAATTAGTTTTAAATAGTTTAAGCTTTTGATTTTGAAGTGTATACGCAATTTTTACCTGGTAAGGTTCTAATTTAAATCTATTCATGTTTTTTTTACCAAGTCACTTTATGGTTCAATCTATATATTAATACGTGAAGAGAAAACTTTGTACCCCTTTTCAAGCATATTGCGCACACGGAGGAGTGTGAGATTTGGCATAGTTAAAGTTTATATGGAGAAGGAGTGCAGAAAGCTAAAATTTATATATAATATGTGTTACAAATACATTAAATAAAATAAAATAAAACATTCATTTGCACTTGAAAATTCATTTAAACTTTTTCAAACAATGGTAATTGTTAAAAATAAAATAATTTTGTTGCCAGGCAACAATAGTCTGTGGAGTGTATGTCAAGGCAAAAAAGCATTTATTTTATATTTTGTATATTAGATATCTGTGTTTTACATATTAATGTGCAGTTGAAAGTGAAATACAGCTTGCTTAATACTGACAGATTGACTGAATGAGCTGTGAATTTTGTGTGATTTCAAATGTTCCTTTTTCAATAGTCTGTGGAGTGTATGTCAAGGCAAAAAAGCTTTTATTTTATATTTTGTATATTAGATATCTGTGTTTTATATATTAATGTGCAGTTGAAAGTGAAATACAGCTTGCTTAATATACACCTGTTGCAAAAGGAAAATTTTGTAGCAGCAATTTGAATTGACTTACTCTCGCCTAATTATTATTGGTGGTTTCAAAAAAGTGAGTACATTTTATTATTTTTAAATTAAACCCTGTCTAATCTTAGTTTCAGTAATTTCATTACATGTTTTTTTTTTTACATTCAGATATTCGCACCTACTTCCATTATGCCTCGACATAGAACATTGACGGGTCGGAGTGAGAGACAAAGAAGAAGAAATATATATTCGCGTGAAAGTCAAAATTATAATAGACCAAATGCAAATTTAAAAAGTGTAAATAGTATACAAAATGATGAAATTATTTTGAGGGATAAATTTAAATGCACACTGAATGTCATTCCAAGAAATTTTAATACTTTTGATTGTGGATTCATGCATTTACAATGCAGGTTTTGAAATGCAAAACATTTCGAATCTGAGGTCATTTTAGGTGAAAGGACTGCATTCACTTCATGTTGACATAAGGGTAAAGCAATATTACCGGCCTTAAGTCAAAATGAATACTTTAAATCATTGTATGATGGACTTACTTCAAATGAACCTTCAATAAAAAGAAAGTCAAAAAATTATTTTGAAAACATTTGTAAATACAATTCATCATTTGCTATGGTTAGCTCAGAAGCTAAAATTTCGGATACAGTTACGCGTGGAGTGTATCATTTTAAAATACATGATGTTTTTTATCACAGATCAGGTCCAATGACTGCTGGATATGGTCGCTCACCATGTTATGCGCAATTATATTTTTATGATGTTGACACTGCTGTCAATTATAGATTACGTGAACACTATAATCAAACATGCAATAACAATATAATACGCGAAATCTCTGTTGAATTGGAACGCATTAATCATCCTTTCGTTCGGTCATTCATTGCAATGAAAGATCATTGTCAGAGAGTTGAAAATCAAAATAAAGAAATTTGTATGCTCATTAAAGTAAATCGTGATTTAGATCTACGCCGTTATAATGATGCAGTTCAAACTGATGTAGCAGTAATATTTAGTACAGTTGATGGTGAGCCACCCTTTGAACAAAATATGGTTTCGTTTTCAAAAGTTAATGGTACCATTAAAAATATCTCTGTTTTGGATTCATCATTGGACCCTTCAGCGTATCCATTACTTTTCCAAATGGTGATACTGGGTGGCATATCCATATTTCTCATAATGTACCAACTACATCTAATTCAAGAGCGCCCAGAAATAAATTAACCATGCTTCAGTATGCAGCCTATCAACTTGCAATTAGAGAAGATTTTAGCATGTTGCACCATTCACAAACATTATTTCTGCAGTGGATAGTTGATATGTATGTGAGAATAGAGGGCACAAGGTTACATTTCATTCGACAAAATCAAACAAGTCTTAGGTCTGAAGTTTACAACAATTTAACAGATTATTTAGAATTGAACTCCAATGCCAATAATGTTGGCCGTAGAGTAATTTTACCATCTTCATTCAACGGATCTCCAAGAAATATGTATCACAATGATTTAGATGCAATGTCAATTGTACAACATTTCGGAAAGCCTTCTTTGTTTATTACAATGACTTGCAATCCAAGTTGGCCTGAAATAGTTAGCAATATTGGTGTAGGTGAGTCAGCTAATTTTCGACCTGATATTATTGTGCGTGTATTCAAGTCCAAACTGAAAGCATTAATTGAGGGCCTTACACTAAAAAAAATCTTCGGTAAAGTTGAAGCACTCATTTATACAATTGAGTTTCAAAAGAGAGGATTGCCTCATGCTCACATTTTACTCTCTTTAAATAAGCAAGTTAAAATTATTCTTGGATTTCGTTGTCCATGACGTGTCCGTTACTTAACTAAATATCACTATAATATTGACGCCTCTGATGAAGCCTTCTATAGGTGAAAGCCGGTTTAGGCTGTAAGGTAAAACTTTACGTTTTTACTTATAAAAAACTTTGTGTTCCGAGTCGTCAATATTATAGTGATATTTAGTTAAAATTATTAATGCTACCGATATTGATAAAGTTGTATCTGCGGAGATTCCTAACATTCAAATACATCCTAGATTACATGAATATGTTGTAAAACACATGATGCATGGTCCATGCGGTGTACTTAATCCAAATTCTGTATGTATGAGAGATGGAAAATGCACAAAAGATTATCCAAAACGATTTAATGAATTTACATGTGAATCATTAAATGGATATCCATTATACAGAAGGCGTGATAATGGTATTAATGCTGAAGTTCGCGGTAGTTGCCTCGACAATCGTTATGTTGTACCATACAATCCGTATTTACTTGCCAAATTGAATTGCCATATAAATGTTGAAGTATGCACTACAGTTAAAAGTGTTAAATACATTTATAAATACGTGTATAAAGGCTATGACAGTGCATCTGTTGAATTAGGTTCAGAGAGAAATGAACCAGGTCAAGAAATACAAATTGATGAAGTTAAAAATTTTTTAAATGGCCATTATGTCGGATCAACTGAAGCTTTATGGCACATCTATGAATTACCAATGCATTTTCAATCACATGTCATCGTTAGACTTGACATTCATTTACCGCGTAGACAGAATGTTTACTTTCGAGAAGGGCAAGAACGTCAAGCAATTGAAAATGCAAGACAAACAAAATTATTAGCATTTTTTGAATTGAATCGATCAGATCCATCAGCGCATGAATATAAGTATATTGAAATTCCTTTGCATTATGTGTGGGAAGATTCCCGAAAAAAATGGAAGAAGAGAAGGCGTGAAGGTGATAAAATCATTAAACGCATATATGTAGTATCACCAAAAGACATCGAACTTTTCCATTTACGATTGCATTTATTACTTGTCTGTGGTCCAAAATCATTTGAGGATGTTAGAACATACAATGGAATTATACACACTTCTTTTGTTGAAGCGTGCCATGCTCGCGGCATTGCTTCAAATGATAATGAATGGCGCGAATGTTTAAATGAAGCAAAAGAATTATATTCACCAAAACAAATGCAAAATTTATTTGGTTACATTTGTGCATTAAATGTGCCAGCCAATGCATTGGCATTATGGAATGAATTTAAAGTATATCTTAGTGAAGATTTTTTGAGAGATTACAATGAAGAAGTATCCTTTAATACAGCTCTATTAGAAATTGAAGATATTTTGAATGTTCATAATTTGTCATGTCAAGAAATTGGTTTACCAGTTCCCACGTGTTCGCAGAGAACAGACGAAGCAAATGCTATTGATCCAATAGAACAAGAGTTTCTGTTTTCTGAGCATTATGAAACTGCAAATATTGAACAGCATAATCTAATTGATCGTGTGATTCGTGAAGTTTTGCATCATGATACTGGATCTAATGTTTTTTGTTTAACCGCTCATGCAGGTTGTGGAAAAACATTCACACAAACGGGAATCATTCACAAATTAAATTCGCTTAATCTTAGTTGCATTGCAACAGTGTTCAGTGGCATAGCTTCAACTCTATTACTTGGAGGTAGAACATTACACAATGCGTTTAAATTGCCTATACCCATTTTGGAAAATTCTGTAGCGAATATTACCGCAAATAGTAGCTATGGACGTTACATAAATTCATCATCATTGATAATTATTGATGAAATTTCTATGTGCCCACTGCAAGTGTTGAAAATCATAGATAGATTATTGCAGGATCTATGCGATGAAAATGATAAACATAAACCATTTGGAGGGAAAACGATACTTCTGTGCGGTGTTTTTCTGCAAATCTTACCGGTTGTCCCACATGGATCACGTGCCCTTTGTCACGAGTTGGCATAAATTTGTTAATTTTGATAAAGTAACATTTACTCAAAATATGAGAGCCTTACCAAGTGAAATAGAATTTGTCGAATTCTTGAAAAAAATTGGTAATGATGAAGCCCCACAATTCCCTCAGTTTGGTGAAAATATTGCTACGACAGCGTAGAACAATCTAGGCGTTTATCGAATGTCCCAGAAAGATCTCGACGTAAGCGTGTGGTGTACGTGCTACTAAACGCATGTTGCGAGAAAATTCTCGCACTTTGCAAGCCTTCGCTCGGGCGCTCGGACTGTGTCAAGGCCGCAGCAATTACGTAGTTCGCGAGAGATAAGACGCAGTTTGGAAGCTTCTGGTGTGTGTAGCGTAACTATAAATACATCGCGTCGCGGCCTTAGTTTTTCAGTTCAATGCGAGATTTTTGACTGTGCGGTTCGAGAGTATTAGTGCGATATATTTACAGCGCGGTTCGAGTTATTACGGTGTACGTTCAAGTAGTTATTAGTGAAGTGTGGCGTTTATATTCGGACGGTATAATTGTAATACAGTTGAGTTTTAATATTAGTGGACATTTTATTGCGTATGAACAATTTCATTTGATTTGTTGTAGACACTGTGTTGTTAATTACGAACTGTTTTACTATAACAATTAAAGGTGTGATTAGTGACTTAATTGGTGTCTTGTACTTATTTTGTTTCCACTGTACCTACGACGATCGAGTAGACCGTCGTAACAGTGGTGTCAGAACTGGGATAGAACGGTTAACAGTGGAAACAGTGGACGCTTTGTACAAGACGAGTGTGATTCGTAATTAATCGATAAACAATGGATGCCAGTCAGATGATGGAAAATTTCCAGGCGCTGTTGTTGCAGACAGAAGAACGACGACGACAGGATTCAGAGAAAGCGGAAGAGAGACAGAAAACCCTCCTGCTGGAAGCAGAGGAAAGACGCAGACAGGAGGCGGAAGAAGCAGAAAAACGACAAAAAGAAGAACGAAGACAGGAAAGAGAAGAAACAGAGGAACGACGTAAACGTGAAACAGAGGACATCAAGGAGTTAATACAGCAGCAGAAGCAGACACAAGAACAAACCGCTGCAGAGTTGGGTCTCCTACGAGGTGAGCTTAATAAGCAAGTAACTAAAATATCGGAGGTACAAGAATCAATGACATTAAAAATAGCTGAAGTAGAAAAATCTGTCTTGACTCTGGAGGAATCGATGTCTACAAAAATATCTGTTATAGAAGAATCTGTGTCAAATAAAATATCTGCAGTAGAAAACTCAATGGCAAACATAAGAGAACAAATTAAAACTGAAGTTGAACAGTGCATGAAGATTCAACCAAAACAAATTTCTGAACAGACTGTACCAGTGATCAAGACAGAAAATAAGTTAACAGAGAAAGTCACTTTGCCTGCAGTAGGGACAGTTCATGTCAAAGCTCCAACCTTTGACGGAAGCACTCACTGGGCAACGTACCTCCGCCAATTTGAAGCTGCTGCATGCGCAAATAATTGGACAGAAAAAGACAAGGCTGTTTCACTTGTTCTTGCATTAAAAGGACCCGCGGCAGAACTACTACAGAAAGTGCCACCTGACAGCCAGAACACCTATGCCGAGTTGATAAAAGCTCTGGAATTACGGTATGGTGATAAACATTTGCGAGATGTGTACTGCACCCAGTTGAGAGCAAGGCGACAGCATTCCGGGGAAAGTCTTCAAGAGTTTGAAGCAAGTATCGACAGACTAATTAGACTGGCCTACCTGAAGCGCCAGAAGATTTTCGAACGCGTTTTGCGATGCAGACATTTACTGCCGGTGTCCGAGATAACGAACTACAGCAAGTGTTACGAATGGCAAGACACCAGAGCAGTGCGGACGCCCTGGTACATGCTTTGCAATTTGAGGCCGCCAAATCAGCGTCTGGTTGGACAAGTCATAAGGTGCGCGAGCTAAAAGATCGCGACGGCACAGACGATGAGGAAGAAGAACAAGGAACAGAGACTCGACGGTCGGCGCCACAGAATAAAATAAGAAAGGATGGAAGACCGAAGTGTTATCGATGTGGGAAACCTGGACATCTACAACGAGATTGTCGGGTTAGAATTCAGTATCAGGGAAACGAGCAATAGTCGGTGCAACGGGGCGTGTGCTGACTAACTGGAGGAACGAAGCCCCTAGAGAATACGCAATTTCTACGCTTCAGAAAAACACCGGGAGCTTGGTAGTTACCGGATTTGTTCAAGAAAGGCCAACCTCGATTACAGTTGACACAGGTGCAACAGTTTCTATTGTGCGCCCCGACGTGGTGAAAGATCTCAAGCCAATCTGGTGCTCTTGCAGCTTGCGAACAGCTACTGGACGGCCTGTAAAAGTGTATGGAAAAGTGGAGATACACCTACGCCTCGGTAGACTTGAGTTTAATCATCAAGTACTTGTTGCAGACATTGTGGATGAAGCAATTCTTGGTGTGGACGTTATGAACGCATACGGATTTATAGTCGACTTCAAAAACAATGTCTTGAGAATCGGAGGCGAAGAGGTAATGCTATCAACAATGACGACAGCAGAAAAATCGATGGACGTCATAAACCAAGTGGCCGTAACTGTTCCGCCAAACTCCGAAAAGATCATCATGGTTAGAACTGCGGTAGATACTAGGGGCAATCAGTGCTCTATATTCGAACCCCAGGTAGTCAGCACACCGGGCATACTAATTGCCAGAAGTTTAGTAAAACCTGACGAAACCGGAAATGTACCTATTAGAGTGGCGAATATTTTGGATCAAGCTATCACTTTACAAAGCAATACGCTCCTAGGCAAATTGACTCCTGTGGCCTGGGTAGCCGGAATAACGCAACGAAGACCCAGTTCGTCGGATACTTCTAAATTACCAGAGGAACTGCAAGAATTATTGAACAGATCTTCTAACGACCTCTCAAGTGGTGAGGTAAAAGAACTCGGACAGTTTTTACACGAATTCAAAGATTGTTTTGCAGTTCGGGGACAGTCATTGGGAAGAACCTCTCTTGTGCAACATCGCATCAATACCGGGGACACAACACCGATACGCCAACCTCCTCGAAGGCCTCCATTATCTAAACAAGAGGAGATGTCTCGGTTAGTACAGGACATGTTGACAGAGGGAGTAATTGAACCTTCGTCAAGTGCTTGGTCTTCCCCTGTAGTGCTGGTAGCGAAGAAGGATGGTGGATTGCGTTTCTGCGTAGACTACCGGAGGTTAAATGACGTTACAAAGAAAGACTGCTATCCATTACCTCGCGTTGACGATACACTCGACACGTTGTCCGGAGCACAGTGGTTTTCCACATTGGACCTGAAGAGTGGATATTGGCAAGTGGGTCTTCATCAAGAAGACAAGGAAAAGACCGCTTTCTCGACCCCAAGTGGCTTATTCCAATTTAACGTCATGCCATTTGGACTCTGTAATGCACCGGCAACATTTGAGAGATTGATGGACCTGATACTCCGAGGCCTGACGTGGAAAACTTGCCTTGTTTACTTAGACGATGTCATAGTGATCGGGAAGACTTTCGAAGATCATTTGGAAAACCTTAAGGAAGTTCTAACTAGAATTCACGGTGCACAACTGAAGCTGAGCCCGAAGAAGTGTTCTCTATTCCAGAAGGAAGTACAGTATTTGGGCCATCTGGTTTCGGCAGCGGGCGTTAGCATGGATCCTAATAAAGTAGACACCGTAAGAGACTGGCCAGTTCCGAAGAATAAACACGAAGTTCGGAGTTTCCTGGGGTTATGCTCATATTACCGACGTTTTGTGAAAGGCTTCGCTACTATTGCTAAACCACTACATGAGCTAACGGAAAATAAACGAAACTTCCAATGGTCGAGAGAGTGTGAACAAGCATTTAGAACGTTGAAGATTGCATTATGTTCGCAGCCAATTCTCGCTTTTCCAGCTTCCGAAGGGAAGTACATCGTAGACACAGACGCAAGCAATACTGGTCTAGGAGCAGTTTTGTCTCAAGTGCAGAACGGTGAAGAACGAGTAATAGCGTATTACAGCAAGACGCTTTCTAAACCAGAGAGAAATTATTGTGTTACAAGAAGAGAGTTGTTGGCAATTGTCAGAGCTTTGGAGCACTTCCATAAATACCTCTATGGGAGAGAGTTTTCACTACGTACCGACCATGCTGCACTTGCATGGCTCTTGAGATTTAAAAATCCGGAAGGACAGTTGGCAAGGTGGCTCGAGCGTCTGCAAGAGTACAACTTCAAGGTACAACATCGGCGGGGGCGCCTGCACGGTAATGCAGATGGCTTATCACGAAGACCATGCCCGGAAGACTGCCGACATTGCCACAGAAAGGAAGAACAAAACTCAAGTGAACATGTTCGAGCCATCACTGTAGATTTCCTGGCTGATGGCTGGACAACACAAGACTGTCGACAAGAACAGATGACTGATGAAGACATTGGACCGATCTTGACAGCAAAAGAGGAAGGTCGCCGCCCGGATTGGCAAGATATCTGCCATGGTTCCGAAGTGCTGAAGGGCTACTGGGCACAATGGGAATCTCTCACCTTAGAAAACGGATTGCTGAAAAGGGCTTGGGAAAGTGCAGATGGACGAGACGTGGTCATGCAGTTGATAGTTCCCTGAAGTAAAGTGCAGTCTGTTTTGAAGGAGATGCATGATGGAACATCTGGAGGCCATCTTGGCGTTAACAAAACCCTTGACAAAATACGGAAGCGATTCTATTGGCTTCATCTTCGCCACGACGTAGAGGAATGGGTTCGGACGTGTGAAATATGTGCTGCAAGCAAGGGCCCACAAACCAGAAGCAGGGGAAAAATGAGACAGTATAACGTTGGACAACCTTTCGAGAGAATTGCCATAGACATTGCTGGACCATTCCCAGTTACTGACGATGGAAACCGGTACATCATGGTTGTAGGTGACTACTTTACTAAGTGGGTGGAAGCCTACGCAATTCCAAATCAGGAGGTTACCACTGTGGCAAAGCAGTTAGTTCACAACTTCTGTTGCCGTTATGGAGCCCCTATGGAAATCCATACGGATCAAGGGAGAAATTTCGAATCAGGAGTGTTTAAAGAATTATGCCGTCTACTTGGAATTCGAAAGACCAGGACAACGCCTCTGCATCCTCAGTCGGACGGGATGGTTGAGAGATTCAACAGGACACTTGAGCAGCACCTTTCGAAAGTTGTTGACGAGAACCAAACAGACTGGGACCAACGTATACCACTATTCCTTATGGCGTATAGATCATCAGTACATGACACAACCGGCATGACTCCAGCAAAATTGGTGTTTGGGCGGGAGATTCGTCTTCCTGGGGACTTGATGTTTGGATCACCTGAGACTCAGTCCCAAGAGCCAAAGAACTATTCCTCGCAATTAGAAAACCAACTGCGAGAAATGAATCGCTTGGTAAGAGGACGGCTCAAGATTGCCAGTGATAAAATGAAAAC
The DNA here is from genome assembly GCA_034769895.1 of Magicicada septendecula. NCBI lineage: Eukaryota > Metazoa > Arthropoda > Insecta > Hemiptera > Cicadidae > Magicicada > Magicicada septendecula. Next base: position 244,357,009 of record CM068369.1, read on the forward strand.
TCGGTATGACATTCGCAGCAATAGTGTGGGTTTCCAAGAAGGAGATCAGGTCTGGTTGTTCAATCCAAAGCGCCGTCGTGGTCGCTCACCTAAGCTTCAGTCTAACTGGGAAGGACCCTACACTGTAAAAAAAAGGATTAACGATGTTGTTTATCGGATTCAACAGGAAGGACAGCGAAAGTTCAAGGTCGTCCACCTAGATCGCCTGGCTAAATACAAATTTAGAGACGCTTTGCCAGTTCGGGACGAACAGGCTTAAGGAGGGCGCAGTGCTACGACAGCGTAGAACAATCTAGGCGTTTATCGAATGTCCCAGAAAGATCTCGACGTAAGCGTGTGGTGTACGTGCTACTAAACGCATGTTGCGAGAAAATTCTCGCACTTTGCAAGCCTTCGCTCGGGCGCTCGGACTGTGTCAAGGCCGCAGCAATTACGTAGTTCGCGAGAGATAAGACGCAGTTTGGAAGCTTCTGGTGTGTGTAGCGTAACTATAAATACATCGCGTCGCGGCCTTAGTTTTTCAGTTCAATGCGAGATTTTTGACTGTGCGGTTCGAGAGTATTAGTGCGATATATTTACAGCGCGGTTCGAGTTATTACGGTGTACGTTCAAGTAGTTGTTAGTGAAGTGTGGCGTTTATATTCGGACGGTATAATTGTAATACAGTTGAGTTTTAATATTAGTGGACATTTTATTGCGTATGAACAATTTCATTTGATTTGTTGTAGACACTGTGTTGTTAATTACGAACTGTTTTACTATAACAATTAAAGGTGTGATTAGTGACTTAATTGGTGTCTTGTACTTATTTTGTTTCCACTGTACCTACGACGATCGAGTAGACCGTCGTAACAATATTATTGAAATACCTCAGCAATTAATAGGAGATGAAAATAATATTATTAATGAGGTGTATGGAAACATTTCCGAAAACATACTCTCAGATAACATATTGAAGTCAGTTATTTTAGCACCTAAAAATGATGATTGTACTTTTATTAATACTGATATACTTAATCGAATACCAGGTGAACAGAAAACATATCATAGCTACGATAAAATAATTTGTGATGATGACAATGAAATCAATAACTATCCAGTAGAGTTTTTGAATTCTTTGACTATTAGTGGTTTGCCACCACATAAGTTAGTATTGAAAGTTAATTGCATCGTTTTACTGATCAGAAACTTAAATACAAAGGAAGTATTAGTCAATGGAACAAGAATGCGCATCAAGTGTATGCATCGTAATGCTATTGATTGCGAAGTTTTAACTGGAACCGCAGGCAATAAGAGAATTTTGATTCCACCTATAAATTTAACATATTCCGGTACTGTTTTAGTATTTAACTTTCCAAGAACTCAATTTCCAATTATACCTGCATTTGTGATGACAATAAATAAGTCTCAAGGACAAACATTCGAAAAAATTGGAATTTTATTGAGGCAGCCAGTTTTTACACATGGTCAATTGTACGTCGCAGCAAGTAGAGTTCGATCATTCGATGGTTTGAGATTTTATATTTCCGAATATAATGGCCAAGGGCATTTAGCAAATGATGAAAGAGTTTTTACAAAAAAACATCGTTTACACAGAAGTTCTGAATCACTAAATTCACTTTCAAACTATTTTAAGTTCAATAGACAACATTTATTTTTTTAACCGCCCAGTTTTTTTGATTTAATGAAAAATATATGAAAAAATACGAGGCACATATTTTTTATTTCATTTTTATTTTGTATTAATTTTTTATTTAAATTTTATATAATTCGAAAAAGATAGGCAAAATAACTGTAGCCTTGGCGAAACCTGGTCAGTATGGCAATAAAAAAACCCAAGAAAATGTCAAAAAACGCGTTATTGCTTTTTAAATATGGCTTAGCCAAGCTAAACCTCATTTTTCCTATCTTTCATATTTTTCAAATAACTCGAAAATTAATGCATAGAAAAAAATTACAAAATTGTATAAGCTTTGTAGCAGATAATCTTCAAACTGTTTTCGAATTTTGTACCTTACCAAAAATGAAATGTAATGCACTGGAATTGAAAACAATGTATCTTATACTTCTATGAATGTCAAGTCTCATTTTTATTAGCGTTTATTTGATTCAATAATAACATGAAAAAATTAAAACTGACAATGAATTATATCAAAAAATAAATACGAATACAAGCTGTAATTGTGTTTTTTTTCAACTGTTACTAACATTAAATTTTAAATTTCATAGGTATTGCAGGGAATTAAGGCAAACAACACACGCTAATGACGTATTTGTACACGCTCGCAGCTGACGTAATAGAACAAAATTCAAAAAAATTATATGCAATGATTATAGAGGTATACTCTTTGACAAAAGAACCTCAATAACGTTCAAACTTAAAAATTTAATGAATTACGGTCGAATTTCGACCACTGGGCGACCACTAGTATAAATAAAGTACCTTATTTTGGTTCATGAGGAAGACGCGGTACAGCGCACATGCATGCGAGTGCTCCGAACGATTCAGTTGTTACGTTTTATATTTTTATATATTTTATTTAAAAGATTTTAATCATTTTAAATTATGACATAACCACAAAATGTGGTATACATTTACGTTTTTAAGTTAATTTTGTATATCTGAAGATGGGATTTTAATCCCGAAACGCGTCATTAGACGAAAAGAAGTTAGTGTCACTAAGGATCTATAAAAGGGAGTATTCGCACTCGCCATCTTTGTTCCGAGACTGACATAATATTATGGTGCCGCTTGTGTATACATGGGACGCAGTATAAGTTTGTTTTCGATATTACATAAACTATTATAGTTTTTCATCCCAAAAATACAATTTCAAAGTGTGAAATTATGTCCCACGTCCTTAAAAATATGGAAATAATAGTTTTCATCTTAAAACTTACTGATTCAGATCAGTAAGAGGAGAATAATTTTGTCTAAAAAACAACAAATACCAATCGTTACCACTTACCACTTTGTTAGGTATATATTCTCAGATTTTACTTTTATTCCTGTTTATAATAGATGGCTGTTGAATTAGTGTTTACTAAACTTTGTTTGTCCAGAAGTCCAAATAAAGATACTAAAACTATTTTTAATAAACACGAATTTACATTTTTAACTTACTATTAAGTTTATATTCAGGTTTTTTGCTTAACATTTAGTTAAAATTAATAATAAAAAGTTTAGCTTAACATTTTATTAAAATTAATAATAATGTATTTTTCATTGCACTAGACATTTTATAGTCAAAAGTATTTTTCTCGGTTAGTAGGAAGGGTTAAACTTTGTTAGTACAGGCAAAAAATTTGCAAGTTACAACTTCTCACGGCCATATCTTGAAAACAACTCGTGGATTAAAACCCGGCCAAAACGCATTTTGTTTGTTATTTCGTATAGAATAATTTTGGTCCTATTCATTTTTACTATAAACTCAAACGTTTTTTAGTTATTCGCTAAACATTACGCTAAAATCCTGTTTTTTGGGGGTAAAAATCGAAAATGTTGATTTGGAATAACTCGAAAACAACGCATTTTTCAAAACAGTTGCGTACTGACTTTTTTGCTAAGAATTTGATTCTCTATTGGATCCTGGGGTTAATTTTTTTTTTATCAATCACCCTTGAAAAAGGGGTGGTTCTCACCCCCAAATAAAAAGCGTACAGTTTAACTTTGTTCTAGAGTGCATATAGAACATACATATCAAATTTCGTGAAATTCCATCAACAGTCAAAATTTTGTTACGTCAAAAACTGCGCTTACTGGACTAGAATTTCTTCGTGCTGATTTTGTTCTCGACTTTGTTTACGATCTGCGTGTATGTTTCGCACTTGGCTATCACGCAGCTGATTTTTGAAAAACAGGTAAATGTGCAATTTTGTGCATTAAAACTACAGAATGTGCAATTTTATGCAGTAACCCCCAAAACGTGAAATTTTGTGCAAAATAAAATGTATGTTAAAATGACCTACACGTCCCGATTCGGATAAATAACTTGTCACTGGCCGTTTACGAACTAGCAAAAAAAAGATGCAATTGCACGTGAATCCGGGCTTTAGTTATAACATTATATTTATAATTAATGGATTAACAAAATAAACCACCTTGTACAGTGATCTGCGTGGAACTGGGCCGATCCTAGGAAGTGGATTTGGTACGTCAAACAAAGTCGGTATGGCATTAGGCTTCAGTTTTTTCCAACCATCTACTCGTGCCTGTTCAAACTGTGAACTTTCAAAATGAACCTTAAAGTGCAAAGGTGTATTACATTTTTAGTCGTTATGATTAACATTCACAAACTTTTAAGGAACAACCATTAAATTTACCTCACACAGACGCATTCCCTTGCTTAGTATAAATTTGTCTCGTCTCATATTTTGAATCCATTTTGCACATCGAATAGGGTCTGCCGGAAATTTGAATGTTCTAAACTTAGTTTCTGTTCGATTTTTGCAATTTACAGCACAACAACCAGTCATTATGATTATGAGATGTAGTACAACAATCTGCAAAACATACTACATAACATTAATAATATTCTTGGATTTCGTTGTCCATGACGTGTCCGTTACTTAACTAAATATCACTATAATATTGACGACTCGGAACACAATGTTTTTTATAAGTAAAAACGTAAAGTTTTACCTTACAGCCTAAACCGGCTTTCACCTATAGAAGGCTTCATCAGAGGCTCTGATGAAGCCTTCTATAGGTGAAAGCCGGTTTAGGCTGTAAGGTAAAACTTTACGTTTTTACTTATAAAAAACATTGTGTTCCGAGTCGTCAATATTATAGTGATATTTAATTAATAATATCTCTAACACCAGTATTTATAACCTTGTTTTCACTGACAAGATGAGATGATTATTATACATATTCGTGTGTAATACATAAATCAAATTAGTACACTAAGGTTATAACCCTGATATGTAAAAATATTAATATTTACATACATAATTTACATTAAATAATGCAACGCACAGCGTGCTTACATTGCTCCCGCCACATTACATTTAAAAGTCTCGGAGCAAAGATGGCGGGTGCGAATACCTATATTATAGAGCTCTAGTGTCACTAAGGTGGACCACAATAAGGTAATTTATTTATATTGAATCTTCAATAATGTCTGATTGAAGGTCTAAGCCAGTCTAAGTTTGTCGATACTTGCTTCAAATTCTTGAAGACTCTCCCCAGAATGTTGTTGCCTTGTTCTCAACTGAGCTTAGTAGTACACATCGCACAAATGGTTATATTAACCATACCATAATTGTTAACGGTTAAAAAATTAATGAGTTAAATTTTTTGTTTGCTTCCAAAGTGGTACAGTAGCAAAAATAGTTGTTGAACTCAATGTTGGAGAAAGCTTGTTCTAAGTATTCCTAATCCTTTGGCAGACAATGGGCTGGTTTTCCCCAATGGCACCTTAGATCTCCTTTCTCTTTGTTGTCAACATCCGGGTGGGAATGATGGTTTTCTGTCTTTTGCTGAATTATTCACATGACTACCCCAGAGAAGTAGACAACAAATAACTTCTGTTTTGCCATCTGAAATAGTGGGAATACAGTGTTGCTAATGTACATTTTAATAACATGCTGAGATCTAAAACGAAATTGCTTTACATGTGCTAAATATATTGCAAGTGTTCATTTGGTGACACGAACCAGCAACATTTATCAGCTGCTAGGCGAGCGCGTCATAAACGTTTACCAATGATTGGCTAGTTCAAAGAACGCCAAATTTCACTCCTCCTACTACCCAGACATCACAAAGGAGGTTAATATAAACAGATTTTCAATTCCACCAATTTATCGTTCACTCTCCATTCTCACGTGCTTGTTCTCATTTTTATATTTGTGCAGTCAGCGTAGTGGAAATTGTTATTGTTGTGTTTCTACAGTTTTGTGTTGATTGTTTTGTAAATAGAGTAAATAGTTTTTTGTTACATACTGGTATTTTTGTTTTTTCATAAATTTATTTTTCATATCATTTATTATTTTTATATTAATGGCATCGTCACATTGGCTACACATTTATAGATTTTATGAACATACTGAGAAGGTAGACGGTCTTAATTTAATCTTAGTGCGTAGGCTTTCACGGCCGGTACAGATATCTGCACAAGACCTCCAATCATCATCCTAGGCAGAAGAGGGCGGTGCTGAAGACTCTGGTAGACCGGGCAAAAAGAATCTGTGAGCCCCAGTATCTCGAAGATGAGTTTCGGCATCTCGAGAAAGCACTGCAGTCCAACGGCTATTCTGCTGCGGAGGTTAGGAGAGCTGCCCGGCCGAGAAGATCTGGTAGGCCGGACCAGTCGGAGTTGCCTGAGGTTGTTGGCTCTGCTGTCTTGCCCTACATCCGTGGGGTGACTGATCGCATCGGCAGGTTGCTGAGTAAGCGGGGCGTCAGGACGATCTTTAAGCCAACCAAAAAGATCCAACAGTTCCTGCGACCGGTGAAAGACGCCAGGGATCCACTCTCGTCGTGCGGGGTGTACAGTATTCCTTGTACGTGTGGCCAGGTCTACATAGGCACCACGAAGCGTAGTGTCCGGACGCGCCTCTCTGAACATCGGAGATACTGCCGCCTGGGCCAGCCGGAGAAGTCCGCAGTTGCTGAACACGCTCTGTCCCACGACGATCACCGGGTGATGTTTGATGAAGCCCGCGTGTTGTCTTCTGTCCGGGGTTACTTCACTCGCCTGCATCTGGAGTCCATCCATATTCATAAGAATGCGTCCGTCGCTATGAACCGCCGAGGAGAAAGCATCTCCATAATAGTGTCTGGCATGGTCTATTTTCCATGGCCAATCAGAATTGAGTATGACGAGCTGGCTTCTCATTGGTCCGTGCGATACACCTGAAGCGGACAAAATGTTATAAATAGAGGCATCGTAGCAGGTACTCACTGTTGCTTGTTCCCAGTCCATTGGGAGACGTGTTCGGCGTATCATCTATCGAACACTTTTCTTTTTCTTTTGCTACTGAAGATGGCCACCGGTGGTGCGGCCGAAACGTTTAGCAGAATCTTAAGCAATCGACCACGGCCTTTCAGCCCGGAAGTTTTAGTAAATAATCGGTCTTAATTTAACTTTTAAGTGCTTGATGTGTGTACCCAAGGTCAAATACATTGAACTTTGGTGACTGTAGTGTCTAATTTGAGGACACACATAAAGGTAAGCAGATTAATCTATATATATATTGCGACAGTACAAATAAGTGATGTACTGAGCATTGAATATAAAAATTTAAATATACCTAATAAACTGTAAATAATTAATAATATATTAGAAATAGCATGTCAGGGATTGCAAGCTTGGCTCAGACAAAAATATGAACAGGTGTTTCGACCTGAATCGACGTGCACACACACACACGAATGTAACTGAAAATGTGTACACCAGTATTTTGCTAGTGTGTGTGAACGCAGGTCTATGCAGGCGAGTTTACCACCCCAAGATGAATAATTGCATAATTACTGTTAATTAAGAAGTAAAATCCAAAAACACAATAAAATGTAATAAAATTTACTAAATACTGTGTACAAAAACCACATGAAAAAGACACACTGTAAGAGTGTAGTAGTGAAATAACTGTGTACAAATCGAAAGGGTTAAGTTGCAATGTCCAACATGTGTAGTGAAAATAGTTATAAGATGAGTATAAGAGTATACTTACAGGACTCTGCAATTCGCAGAAATATAAGAAATAGCGAAATTGACAAAGAGTGGGGGAACTGAACCCAGAGACAGATTCTGACATGTCGATTTCGTACAACTGCAGGTGTTGACCAAGACATGGGTATAAATAGGACACACACACTACAGTTGTTCTCTTTCTTAAATCACCCACCGTGCAGCGGAGTTTCTGCCCGCCCGCACAGAATATTTAAATTTTTGTAAATAGTTTCATCCTTCCAGTTACATACAGTTATGTAACTGGATTGTAAAACAAACAATTTTTAAGTAGTAACAAAATTACATAAGAAGATCCACATAAGAAGATCAACTGACGTCCAAAACAGCACGAGGAGAAGTTCCAGAGAGTGATACGACGCTGGACAGAGAGAGAGTCGACGCTGGACAAGATGAGAAGAGCGAGACGACTCTGGACAACAAGAGAGGAGCGACGCTGGACAAGAGGAGATGACGCTGGACAAGAGGAAGTGATGCTGGAGTTCGAGACGAGGACGACTACAGATGGATCCAATGATTGAGTATGATTGACGACAATAAGGTGATAAACAACCTATTTATCTCTTAATCGAACAATTAACTCAAAGACAATTAAAGACATTCTTGTCCTATTTAAAAGTAAGAGCCAATGTTTATTGTAAATATAGAATTAAAATCATAGATGTTATTGAAGTAAGATTAACGTAAACAAGAGCTCAAATTAGTATTGAAATTGAAAAAAAAAAATGCAAAGCATTTAAGTAAAAAATTCGCGTTTTATATAAATCAGTACTGAGAAACGAAAGATAAATTCAATAACTATTAATATTTTTGAGTTACATTACAATATATAAAAAGATATTTAAACATTGATATTTTGAAACACACTAATTGACTGAGTAGTCTGGAAATGAGATATTTCTTTAATACAATAATTAGTAGAATAGAATATTTAGTCATTAAGGATGTATACAGCATAAGCCTTACGGCATAGTAACAAAATAATAATGAATGTTTTAAGTCGAAGTAAGTGCCATGTGCACAATTTTATTAATATCAAATAAATTTGAAATACCGTTACAAGTTACATAGAGTTCTTATTACAGATACACCTGAAACCCAATATAAATTGTACTTATGTAGATGTATCGTTGCATAAGAAATGGTGTCCCAGATCGTGGGGCTCCGCAAACACAAATAAATTTATATTTGCAGTTGTAGCGTTGCATAAGAAATGTCGCTTCCAATGTGGAGCATCACAAATTTAAATTATATTATATTTGCAATGTCATATTGTTACATAAGAAATGTCGCCCTGGACGTGAGGCACGACATGCCTAAATTTATGTACAAAAATTTGTTACATAAATTGTAGCCCATGAACGTATGGCCCGATCCCACCATTTAACTATTAAAATTTTTTATGTAGCTAAATGGTTGCTCTAAAATATAAGAGTGTGTTAAATGAAAAATGTATTATATGTAACAATTATTTATATTAAACAGTAACTGAATGTAATGTTAATTGTTGTGTAATAACACAGCTGGCGCCCACAAATAATATTGTTTGTCTATGTAACAGGTGTAACTGTAATGAGTATTAATAATAACTAGTAATACAAATAAATAAATAAATAAATAAGTAGGGAACGGTTATCAATAATAATTGTTAAAGAATTACTACTAAATAAATATTTTAATAATACTTCAACATGACGACTCCAGGAAATTTAGACGTAGAGGCATTCCAGACAATTATGCGTGCCTGGGTCGATGAATTAAGCACAAAACAGACAGAAAATTTAAATAAACAGACAGAAAATTTAAATATACAGACAGAAAATTTAAATGCTAGAATAGACGAATTAAAAGAATCTAATAAGAAACAACTAGAAGAGGAAACTGAAAATTTTAGAAAAGACACCATAAAAATTTCAGAAAGTCTAGAAGAGTTAAAAATTGATAATCTTGAAATAAAACAAAGTATAATAGATGGTACTGCACAGTTAACCGAAAAAATTGTAAATACAAATTTACGTATTGACACGATCGCAGAAAATGTCTGTGAAATAATTAATAAACAAACGGAGATACTATGTGAAAAGATAATATGTGAAGAATTCATAGTAGTTGAAAATACGTGTGTAATTACTAACGATAATTATAAAGTAATTAACATTAAGGAAGAGAAGCAAATTAACGTTAATAAAACGTACCTTATTAATAGCGATATCCCAAGTGTGAGACACACACACAATAGTAAGTCACACAAGATGACACATGTGAAACACTTAAGACACCACACTTACGGAGATAATGACTGTAGGCCTAACAAGAAACGTAGTAAATTATCTAGACGAAACACTACACAAAATTGTGGTAAATATGATGGTAGGTATAAGCACGATAAATATAAAGTGAACAATAATTATAACTATAATTATAGTAATTACGATGAATATTATCATAAAAGACGCACATAAGTAGGTTCAACTGTTTATATGGGCCACGAGCAAACTGTTGCGATGGAATGCGACCGTTACGAGAGAAGGAGAGGGAGAATAAAGTTTTCACCCTATAAACAAATAGATCATGCGATACAGGCAGCAACGATTCAACGCAGCGATGAACAGGTGACTTATACGATCAAAACAAACGTTCACACGGTGAGCACAATGAATTTCCTGTGTACAACAACCAATTGTTATAATAAGAGGGGTGTCAGATCTAACGGCACTGCAACTCAGAACTCAAGGCAAATGAAAATAAATAATTATTTTTGAATGAGAAAAATAATATTACTATTAATTATTGATAGTAAGATAAGAGAATATAATTAAGAAATGTTATTTATTAAGGATACGATAGCAAATAAAAAGAAATAAGGAATATTATTTTAAAGGGTTAATTAAGAAATGTATTATTAATGGTAAGGAATGATAGTGTAGAGAAATATTTAAGAAAGTAATGGTAAAAGATGCTATTGTTGTTATTAATATGAAGAAAGGGTTAGGAATGGAAAATCATTGCTATAATTGCCAGAACAGCTGATCAAGCGAACACTTAATGGAGATACAAGGACACAGAAGAAAGCCAGAGTGAAAAGTCAAAAGGGCAGAGACTACTTAGGATTAAAGACTTCGAGAAAAATATCGTTGTTTTCCAAGACAGTTCCTCTGTAACCGATCATGCGACACACTACAAAGCTAAAAGAGTATTCTGTTACAGAAGTGTATTTCAGGAAAGTAGTACCGTAAAACGGGGTGAATAGAAACAAATTTGAATTTTGGATTAAAAATTTATTTATTGTTTGTTAAGTTAAAACAAAAAAATACTACCCAAAACTCAGGTCTGTATTGCCCCTATCAGCTTATGATATTATTATTAAATTATTTTATTTCAATAAAATTAAAAAAAATAAAAACAGTGTTTCTAATCACCCCGCAAATAGGGGTGAATAGAAACAGTGTTATAAAACCATGTTTGTTTCTTTTAAAACCAAAGAGAGGTGAATAGAAACTATGAAATATATATTTTTCTATTGGGAAATACATAGATAAACATTTATTTCACAAGACAATGGTTTATTAATGTAAAAAGTAAGTAATACAAAAATGTTTATGTCACAGGGTTAATGTATTCAAACTTAAGGTGAACAAACAGAACACAACTCTTTACCATGACCCTGATACTGTATCATTAATAAACTGTTAAATCAGACAGATCATCCTCAAAACATAGCATGTCTTTGAAACGAGCACTTGAACTGGGAACTGGCGACGACAGTTTTCGGACGACATCGTTTCTCGAGACAAAAGATCTTCTTCAGTCATTGTGAACTTTTTGGTTTGAGGAACTCTTTTTAAAAATGTTCCAACAAAATCATCGTCATTAAGGTAACTAACTTTGCAAACATAACATCTAAAAGATGTTTTTGTTATTCCATATACTTTGACCACCATATAGTCACCTTGGCTTATGGAGATACCAGTATTTTCACCTTGATCAGAATAATCTGAAGAGGACAAAATCAGGTCTTCATCGCTGTCCTGCACTGAGTAGGCACCATCATCCTCTGATGATGAATCAAGACATTTTCTGTTTTCTTGGCATTTTTTTTCGTTGGCTTGGCCTGTTTAGATGTACAAGGGCTTGGGTCACTCTAAAGTGAAGTATGGGGAAAGTCTAGTGAATTTCAGAAAGTCTAGAAGAGTTAAAAATTGATAATCTTGAAATAAAACAAAGTATAATAGATGGTACTGCACAGTTAACCGAAAAAATTGTAAATACAAATTTACGTATTGACACGATCGCAGAAAATGTCTGTGAAATAATTAATAAACAAACGGAGATACTATGTGAAAAGATAATATGTGAAGAATTCATAGTAGTTGAAAATACGTGTGTAATTACTAACGATAATTATAAAGTAATTAACATTAAGGAAGAGAAGCAAATTAACGTTAATAAAACGTACCTTATTAATAGCGATATCCCAAGTGTGAGACACACACACAATAGTAAGTCACACAAGATGACACATGTGAAACACTTAAGACACCACACTTACGGAGATAATGACTGTAGGCCTAACAAGAAACGTAGTAAATTATCTAGACGAAACACTACACAAAATTGTGGTAAATATGATGGTAGGTATAAGCACGAGAAATATAAAGTGAACAATAATTATAACTATAATTATAGTAATTACGATGAATATTATCATAAAAGACGCACATAAGTAGGTTCAACTGTTTATATGGGCCACGAGCAAACTGTTGCGATGGAATGCGACCGTTACGAGAGAAGGAGAGGGAGAATAAAGTTTTCACCCTATAAACAAATAGATCATGCGATACAGGCAGCAACGATTCAACGCAGCGATGAACAGGTGACTTATACGATCAAAACAAACGTTCACACGGTGAGCACAATGAATTTCCTGTGTACAACAACCAATTGTTATAATAAGAGGGGTGTCAGATCTAACGGCACTGCAACTCAGAACTCAAGGCAAATGAAAATAAATAATTATTTTTGAATGAGAAAAATAATATTACTATTAATTATTGATAGTAAGATAAGAGAATATAATTAAGAAATGTTATTTATTAAGGATACGATAGCAAATAAAAAGAAATAAGGAATATTATTTTAAAGGGTTAATTAAGAAATGTATTATTAATGGTAAGGAATGATAGTGTAGAGAAATATTTAAGAAAGTAATGGTAAAAGATGCTATTGTTGTTATTAATATGAAGAAAGGGTTAGGAATGGAAAATCATTGCTATAATTGCCAGAACAGCTGATCAAGCGAACACTTAATGGAGATACAAGGACACAGAAGAAAGCCAGAGTGAAAAGTCAAAAGGGCAGAGACTACTTAGGATTAAAGACTTCGAGAAAAATATCGTTGTTTTCCAAGACAGTTCCTCTGTAACCGATCATGCGACACACTACAAAGCTAAAAGAGTATTCTGTTACAGAAGTGTATTTCAGGAAAGTAGTACCGTAAAACGGGGTGAATAGAAACAAATTTGAATTTTGGATTAAAAATTTATTTATTGTTTGTTAAGTTAAAACAAAAAAATACTACCCAAAACTCAGGTCTGTATTGCCCCTATCAGCTTATGATATTATTATTAAATTATTTTATTTCAATAAAATTAAAAAAAATAAAAACAGTGTTTCTAATCACCCCGCAAATAGGGGTGAATAGAAACAGTGTTATAAAACCATGTTTGTTTCTTTTAAAACCAAAGAGAGGTGAATAGAAACTATGAAATATATATTTTTCTATTGGGAAATACATAGATAAACATTTATTTCACAAGACAATGGTTTATTAATGTAAAAAGTAAGTAATACAAAAATGTTTATGTCACAGGGTTAATGTATTCAAACTTAAGGTGAACAAACAGAACACAACTCTTTACCATGACCCTGATACTGTATCATTAATAAACTGTTAAATCAGACAGATCATCCTCAAAACATAGCATGTCTTTGAAACGAGCACTTGAACTGGGAACTGGCGACGACAGTTTTCGGACGACATCGTTTCTCGAGACAAAAGATCTTCTTCAGTCATTGTGAACTTTTTGGTTTGAGGAACTCTTTTTAAAAATGTTCCAACAAAATCATCGTCATTAAGGTAACTAACTTTGCAAACATAACATCTAAAAGATGTTTTTGTTATTCCATATACTTTGACCACCATATAGTCACCTTGGCTTATGGAGATACCAGTATTTTCACCTTGATCAGAATAATCTGAAGAGGACAAAATCAGGTCTTCATCGCTGTCCTGCACTGAGTAGGCACCATCATCCTCTGATGATGAATCAAGACATTTTCTGTTTTCTTGGCATTTTTTTTCGTTGGCTTGGCCTGTTTAGATGTACAAGGGCTTGGGTCACTCTAAAGTGAAGTATGGGGAAAGTCTAGTGAATTTCAGAAAGTCTAGAAGAGTTAAAAATTGATAATCTTGAAATAAAACAAAGTATAATAGATGGTACTGCACAGTTAACCGAAAAAATTGTAAATACAAATTTACGTATTGACACGATCGCAGAAAATGTCTGTGAAATAATTAATAAACAAACGGAGATACTATGTGAAAAGATAATATGTGAAGAATTCATAGTAGTTGAAAATACGTGTGTAATTACTAACGATAATTATAAAGTAATTAACATTAAGGAAGAGAAGCAAATTAACGTTAATAAAACGTACCTTATTAATAGCGATATCCCAAGTGTGAGACACACACACAATAGTAAGTCACACAAGATGACACATGTGAAACACTTAAGACACCACACTTACGGAGATAATGACTGTAGGCCTAACAAGAAACGTAGTAAATTATCTAGACGAAACACTACACAAAATTGTGGTAAATATGATGGTAGGTATAAGCACGAGAAATATAAAGTGAACAATAATTATAACTATAATTATAGTAATTACGATGAATATTATCATAAAAGACGCACATAAGTAGGTTCAACTGTTTATATGGGCCACGAGCAAACTGTTGCGATGGAATGCGACCGTTACGAGAGAAGGAGAGGGAGAATAAAGTTTTCACCCTATAAACAAATAGATCATGCGATACAGGCAGCAACGATTCAACGCAGCGATGAACAGGTGACTTATACGATCAAAACAAACGTTCACACGGTGAGCACAATGAATTTCCTGTGTACAACAACCAATTGTTATAATAAGAGGGGTGTCAGATCTAACGGCACTGCAACTCAGAACTCAAGGCAAATGAAAATAAATAATTATTTTTGAATGAGAAAAATAATATTACTATTAATTATTGATAGTAAGATAAGAGAATATAATTAAGAAATGTTATTTATTAAGGATACGATAGCAAATAAAAAGAAATAAGGAATATTATTTTAAAGGGTTAATTAAGAAATGTATTATTAATGGTAAGGAATGATAGTGTAGAGAAATATTTAAGAAAGTAATGGTAAAAGATGCTATTGTTGTTATTAATATGAAGAAAGGGTTAGGAATGGAAAATCATTGCTATAATTGCCAGAACAGCTGATCAAGCGAACACTTAATGGAGATACAAGGACACAGAAGAAAGCCAGAGTGAAAAGTCAAAAGGGCAGAGACTACTTAGGATTAAAGACTTCGAGAAAAATATCGTTGTTTTCCAAGACAGTTCCTCTGTAACCGATCATGCGACACACTACAAAGCTAAAAGAGTATTCTGTTACAGAAGTGTATTTCAGGAAAGTAGTACCGTAAAACGGGGTGAATAGAAACAAATTTGAATTTTGGATTAAAAATTTATTTATTGTTTGTTAAGTTAAAACAAAAAAATACTACCCAAAACTCAGGTCTGTATTGCCCCTATCAGCTTATGATATTATTATTAAATTATTTTATTTCAATAAAATTAAAAAAAATAAAAACAGTGTTTCTAATCACCCCGCAAATAGGGGTGAATAGAAACAGTGTTATAAAACCATGTTTGTTTCTTTTAAAACCAAAGAGAGGTGAATAGAAACTATGAAATATATATTTTTCTATTGGGAAATACATAGATAAACATTTATTTCACAAGACAATGGTTTATTAATGTAAAAAGTAAGTAATACAAAAATGTTTATGTCACAGGGTTAATGTATTCAAACTTAAGGTGAACAAACAGAACACAACTCTTTACCATGACCCTGATACTGTATCATTAATAAACTGTTAAATCAGACAGATCATCCTCAAAACATAGCATGTCTTTGAAACGAGCACTTGAACTGGGAACTGGCGACGACAGTTTTCGGACGACATCGTTTCTCGAGACAAAAGATCTTCTTCAGTCATTGTGAACTTTTTGGTTTGAGGAACTCTTTTTAAAAATGTTCCAACAAAATCATCGTCATTAAGGTAACTAACTTTGCAAACATAACATCTAAAAGATGTTTTTGTTATTCCATATACTTTGACCACCATATAGTCACCTTGGCTTATGGAGATACCAGTATTTTCACCTTGATCAGAATAATCTGAAGAGGACAAAATCAGGTCTTCATCGCTGTCCTGCACTGAGTAGGCACCATCATCCTCTGATGATGAATCAAGACATTTTCTGTTTTCTTGGCATTTTTTTTCGTTGGCTTGGCCTGTTTAGATGTACAAGGGCTTGGGTCACTCTAAAGTGAAGTATGGGGGTTACATCCTCCCCATCCACGTCCTCAAAGTCATCAACACTAACACTTCTGCCGGGTTGGACATTTACTTTTGTCCTTTTTTTCCTTGGTTTAGGAGTCTGGTCTTGCCTAAGACTTTGAAGGAGTTCTTTAAAGCTATTGTCAACAGCATTAGTGGATTCTTCAAGGTTGTTCATATCCTGGTTTTTGTCTACTATACCAGTACCTGGGAGCATTGACAACACCTTATTGCGGTCTAGAGGCGCAATCCCGCATTTCCTAAAACCTGCAATAACATTTTCTTCCTTCAAGGAGTCACACAACTTTTTCAAAAGCGGAGGAAATTTATCTTTAGTAAGTGTTGCCTTGTTTCTTCCTGGGCCTTTCTTCCATTCCTCTAATATTCGGCGCCAAGTAGTTTTAAGAGGCCAAAAAAATACCACGTCCAGCGGTTGTGTTAGGTGTGTCGAATTTGCTGGTAGGAATATAAATCTTATGTCGTTGTCTTGACACAGCTTAACTGATTCTAAGGACAGGTGCGAAGATAAATTGTCTCCAATGAGAAATTTCTTCCCTTCTAGCTTTTTCAGGTATGGGACAGCAACTGTAAGGACCCAATCCTCGAAGCAGAACGAATCGAACCAGCCAGATTTCATCCAATTATATCTTGCATAATTTGGCCCGCCTTCGGTCCAGCTTTAATATAAATGCAAAGCCTTATACACAACATAAGGGGGTAGTATAGTGCCGTCTGCAGCGGCTGCAAACATCACGGAGGTTGATGCCTTTGAAGAGTTCATGACCCTTTCAGGATATTTAGTTCCCCTCCGTGTGATTACCTTTCATTTTCTCGGATCATCCGTAAGGTTGGTCTCGTCATAATTTATTGTGCACACACACACTCAAATGTAACTGAAAATGTGTACACCAGTATTTTACTAGTGTGTGTGAACGCAGGTCTATGCAGGCGAGTTTACCACCCCAAGATGAATAATTGCATAATTACTGTTAATTAAGAAGTAAAATCCAAAAACACAATAAAATGTAATAAAATTTACTGAATACTGTGTACAAAAACCACGTGAAAAAGACACACTGTATGAGTGTAGTAGTGAAATAACTGTGTACAAATCGAAAGGGTTAAGTTGCAATGTCCAAAATTACAGTGAACATGTGTAGTGAAAATAGTTATAAGATGAGTATAAGAGTATACTTACAGGACTCTACAATTCGCAGAAATATAAGAAATAGCGAAATTGACAAAGAGTGGGGGAACTGAACCCAGAGACAGATTCTGACATGTCGATTTCGTACAACTGCAGGTGTTGACCAAGACATGGGTATAAATAGGACACACACACTACAGTTGTTCTCTTTCTTAAATCACCCACCGTGCAGCGGGAGTTTCTGCCCGCCCGCACAGAATATTTAAATTTTTGTAAATAGTTTCATCCTTCCAGTTACATACAGTTACGTAACTGGATTGTAAAACAAACAATTTTTAAGTAGTAACAAAATTACATAAGAAGATCCACATAAGAAGATCTACTGACGTCCGAAACAGCACGAGGAGAAGTTCCAGAGAGTGATACGACGCTGGACAGAGAGAGAGTCGACGCTGGACAAGAGGAGAAGAGCGAGACGACTCTGGACAAGAGAGGAGCGACACTGGACAAGAGGAGAAGAGCGAGGCGACGCTGGACAAGAGAGAGACGACGCTGGACTCTAGAGGAGCGACGCTGGACAAGAGGAAGTGATGCTGGAGTTCGAGACGAGGACGATTACAGATGGATCCAATGATTGAGTATGATTGACGACAATAAGGTGATAAACAACCTATTTATCTCTTAATCGAACAATTAACTCAAAGACAATTAAAGACATTCTTGTTCTATTTAAAAGTAAGAGCCAATGTTTATTGTAAATATAGAATTAAAATCATAGATGTTATTGAAGTAAGATTAACGTAAACAAGAGCTCAAATTAGTATTGAAATTGAAAAAAAAAATGCAAAGCATTTAAGTAAAAAATTAGCGTTTTATATAAATCAGTACTGAGAAACGAAAGATAAATTCAATAACTATTAATATTTTTGAGTTACATTACAATATATAAAAAGATATTTAAACACTGATATTTTGAAACACACTAATTGACTGAGTAGTCTGGAAATGAGATTTTTCTTTAATACAATAATTAGTAGAATAGAATATTTAGTCAGTAAGGATGTATATAGCATAAGCCTTACGGCATAGTAACAAAATAATAACGAATGTTTTAAGTTGAAGTAAGTCCCATGTGCACAATTTTATTAATATCAAATAAATTTGAAATACCGTTACAAGTTACATAGAGTTCTTATTACAGATACACCTGAAACCTAATATAAATTGTACTTATGTAGATGTATCGTTGCAATATATATATATATATATATATATATATATATATATGTGTGTGTGTGTGTGTGTGTGTGTGTGTGTATATATAAAACTCAAAGTCCGAAGATTTATTTGTATTGAATAGAAATCCACACCATTACACCAATTCCCACCAAATTTTGCACAGATAACCTTTGATACAAAGCAAAGAACACTGTTTAACTTGGAATTTGATATTCTGCCCTGTTCACACGATTTAGGCCCTTTTAATTGCCTTTTTGTTGACGTTTATAAAGATGTCAACCATGGAGACTAGAATTAATTACCATAGTAACAATTAAATAAACAAATGCTATTTACCAGCATCGGAACTGTAACTTTATCCGTTCCTGCAGTACATTTTCGATGTTTTTAATATGCGATTCTATGGATATATCATGATGTGAAAAAGTAGTAGCATGCTGCTACAACCACTACTACTACTATATTGTATTATTGGAATTGTAGGCATCAATTCTTACTTATTTATTTATAGCCTGTATCAAGTTTTGAAGAAAATCGATATTTTAACTGGCTTTGACACAGTTGACCCATTCAAAACTTGCATGGCATTCGTGTCTTTCATTGATTTTTTAAATCAACATTAGGGTACAGTATGTGTGTGTTAACTACAATTAAGTTAGCAGACCTCACTGCATAGTATGTAGTTGTTGATTAATCTGAATAACACCGAGTCTTTGTCCGACTTTAATTAACTATCACCATTAATCGTTTCTCAGTTCAGCAATTTTGTGTGAACATTTGTAAAAAATTCTCATAAGTTCTGCTGCTGTACTCGCTTTTTCTTTCTCTTTCTTTTCAAAGGAAGACGTCAATTAAAATTTGCAGTCAATTAATTTTTTCAGTCGATGTGCAAGTCGATTGATTTGTCTATCAAAAAATTGTTTATAAAATATAATTTTTAATTAACCAAAAACTGAAGTGTCAAGTTTTTCTTCCGACACCACACCATTGTAAGTCGTACAAAAACAAAATATTCTTCACATTTTTCATGACCGGAATTTGATATCTGCTCTCTTTTGCTTTATTTAGTCAGTGATCTGCTGTGGTCTAACCCAAGACAAATGTAATTTGGAAGAATAGAGTCTCCTATACAGCTCTTACTGAATGTACAAAGCAATAAAGAGAGCTGTATTAAGTAGATTTAGAGCTTAGGCAATTTGGATTTTTCTGTTTTGAAGGTGCCCCGAAGAGTCTTATAATGTTTCTCAGTGACCCAGGCTTCACAGAGACGCTTAACTAATACGTTCCACTGGCATTCGCTTCACAAATTAATGTCTTTTGTCTCACCTTATGGCATCTTTACATTTACAACATTGTGGATTCTGAGTTCACCTCGTATGTACCCTTTCCTCAACCTTTCCAACAAAGTACATTTCAACTTTCCGTAACTAGTGTCAAAGATGGTGGTTTTGAGAGAGAGAGAGAGAGAGAGAGAGAGAGAGAGAGAGAGAGAGAGAGAGAGAGAGAGAGAGAGAGAGAGAGAGAGAGAGAGAGAGAGACAGACAGACAGACAGACAGACAGACAGACAGACAGACAGACAGACAGACATAGAAAGACAGACAAAGAAAGACAGACAGAGACAGGCAGTGAGAGAGAGGAGAGAAGAAATGTGTAAACCTACAATAGTAAAAAACATGGGATTTTTATTGGAGGTGGCTACTGATAACATATTTGTAAATAATGAACGAGTATATTCAGATAGACAAAGTAACCTTTTTAAATCTGCCTTGACTTCTTTTTAATATATAGGTAACGCATTTCAAAGCATATGCTTCAACATCAGATCATAAAATATCACTCGTAGGTTGTCATCGGTTAACAATTCTTATTCACGTTTGGTCAACCATATTGAGTATAATCATTATTGCATAGCCAGTTTAATGAAAGATGAGCAAAATGTGTAGATTTAGTGTAAAAATGCTCGAAAGTGTTTAAGATAAACTATTCTATTTTTCATGTCTGCCATGTCTACACTAATTGTTACATTATAGCAGCCCTAGGCACTCATTCTGTACTTCACAGTTAAAACTCCGCTACTCATTCATACATTTGTTTTGAGGATACATGACTGCATAATAATGTTTTGATGTTTAGTGTCTCTGCAATAAATTCAACCCTGGTTGTATTTGCCCAATGTGAAAATACTCAGGTTGTAAAGTTTTACTACTCTGAGTGCCACGATCAAAACAACAAAGCATGTGTGTGCAATGCGAGCACAACATGCATGCGCGCGTGCCAGAGTGTGTGCTGGAGTTACTGCAAGCCGTGCGCACTTACACTGAACCCCAACACGCAGACTGCAACGCAGGACATGTTGGGTCAACAGGTGTGGTGGTGAGTCTGTACGCGCGGCCGACACATGCTCTTGCGTGTACCAGAGTACGTGTTGGAGTCAATGCAAGCCGCGCGCGCTCGCACTGACCTCCAACACAGACTGCATTGCAGGCCGTGTGTCTGCCAAACGGGTGTGTGAGTGTGATGCCCGTGCCCTAATCGTAGCAATCAAAACAGCAAAAAACTCCTTGTACCTCGAGTATTTCACAATGTGTAAACATTCCAGGAGATGGATTTATTTGCAGAGACACCAATGGAATATGTCTGTAATCGTTGACAATTTGAATTAAAATAAATAAATTAATTAGTTTCGTTCAATTGCTTAGAAACAGACAATTTATTTTTAACAATTACAACAATTAAAATGTAGTAGTAAATTTTTGGAAGTATGTAAAAGTACAAAATTCGGTGTAGAATACTCTCGTTTTCAAGAAAACAAGAGGTAAAATTTATTATTAAAATTACAATCTTAATACAACATTTAACAAAAAAAACCCTCATACTGTACTTTTTTATTACTATGGAAAAACATTTTTGTTCTTATTTTTAAAATAATTTTGTGAGGAAAAAACAAAACATGCAGTTTACAATTATGTACAACTTTCTGATTTATCTGTTATACATCATTTCTAACATCATTGTTACATGCATTTATATAGATACATGTAACAGTATGATATTAGATTCGAGGGCGTCATCATACTCATCGTCATATACAAACAATTTTAAGGAATAAAAAATTCAAACATATTTATATGATTTGACATTAAGTAAAATAAAAAAAAATAGTTATTAAGCTAATGGATTTTATGACACTTATAAAAATTGTGCCAAATATATAGGATCCATATCCCCTTCAAGAAATAAATAATGTTCAACTTCCCCAGAGTCATCTCTATACAAGGAATCAACAGCCGACCTGCATAATCCTCTGTGTACAATCACATAATCTGTAAAACAAAACACAAACATCATGGTCTTTTATAACGTGTTACAGTAGTAGTTGGTAGACTAATATTTCTTGCAATATTACTATAACAAAAATGCGATAATGAAGGATCATAATTAATTTGTATTATATCTGTTACATGAACAAAAATAAATTAATTTTAATTTACTGTGTTTTAACAAAAAAACACATGTACACAATAGAATGTATGACATTGTAAGACATTTAAATTTGAATTTAACTGATAGTATAGACTTTTGTCGTGACACTTTGTTTTTTTGGTCTTGTTGAAAAGTATGCAAGTGTTCATATGCATGGTGCTTCTGTTCTGTGAGTTTTGTGTGTTTTTTCATAGTAAGTATTCATTTGTATTACTTTATCATTTGATTATATATTATGTAAAGTCCTGTTATTATTATTTTGTTGACTTTCTATCACTGGTTGATAGACTGTTATTTATTTATTTACCTGTATTAGTTTATAATTAGCCTGAAGGCTGCTGCTGATTGTTTGGATGACCAAAACATTGCATTTATATTTTTCTGTTATAGCAAAGTCCAACAGTTAATTCAAATTCAAATGGCTACAATCCAACACAGCCATCTTTTAAAGAGGTTGATAATACAATAGGGTTGATTTTTGAGTAGTATGGACAAGTAAAATGGATAGAGGAGTGTGTGTGCGTACATGCACATGCACGTGTGCAGTAAGGTATGTTATCATCACAAAACACGATACAAATCACATTACAAGAGCAGTAGAAAGAGGAGGAGTGAAATGTGAGCATATGAGAAAAGGTGCTGGAGGGGACCAAGGATAGTAACTAGACAACTCAACTTCCACCTATGTCTTGTTACATCTCACTGTACACTTTAGTCATTAAGCTGTATTGATTAAGGCTTAAACATCTTAAAAGTTGAGCAAATAAAGAAAATAAGACCCTGCAGACAAGGTTGTATGCAACCACTGTTTTGATATAAAGAAACATCTGTAAGCATGATCTACCATAAAAGGGTCAAGTGTTTGCTTTACTAATAAGCAAATAAAATAAATGAAGAAACACTTCATCTACTGGGTTGACATACCCCTGATACACTGAAGTTGTCTCAAAGCCAATGATCCAGATTACATTGATTTGTATGAGGGATATCGAGAAAGTAAGTTCTGACGCATTATTAAAACAAGCAAAGAATATATTTACAAATAATTTTATTACTATCTGAAGTGAACACCTTAAACTACTCTTTTACATAGTTTCTGTCATTGTTAAAGCACTTTTGATTTGAACCATTGAACCAAGTGTTAACTGTTTAACATCGTCATCGTTATGGAATCATTGACCACCAAGGAAATATTTCAGATGCTTAAAATTGTGATATTTGCTAGGTGTGAGGTCTGAGTTGTATTGCAGATGGTCATATTATTCCCAGCTGAAGACTGTGAGGAGACGTTGCATTGCAGTGACAGTGTGTGGGCAGACATTGTCAGAAATCAACACAATGCCCCGGGTAAGCAGCCCACGTCATTTATTCTGGATCACACGATACAGTTTGGTAAGCATTTTGCCATACAAATTGAGTTGGCTGTAGAGCCTTGGTACAAGAAACCCATAAGCAAAATCTCTGTCCCTAATGACTGTACACATGATTTTATGAGAGGAATATGTTGACTTGAGTATTTTCTTTGTGAGTGATGATGTGTGCCTCTATACCATAGATTATTGTTTTGATTGAATCATTGCACACAATACCTATGTCTCATCCCACTGACTAAATGGCTCAAGAAGTCATTCCTTTGCCATACGAATCATGTCAAAAATAACACTGCACTGCACCACTGTTCCATTTTGTGTTTTTCCATAAGCATTATTGGAACTAGGGTTCAAACAATTTCTGGTAGTTTAGTTTTTCAAAGACAATTTCATGAAGAAGTGAACATAACATTTTTAGAAAATGCAGGGAGATTGATGTCACAGTGAATAATCTATTCTCTGTAATCTTCTCTTCAATGCTGTATCATGTTGTCATTTACTAAAGACAGTCGCCCACTCCGTTCATTAACATGAACATTTTCTCATCCTTCATTAAAAAGTCATACCCCCTATGTATCACTGAATCATTCATTCCTTCTTCTCCACAAAATTTCAAATTTGACAGTAAATTTCCATCGGTTTAATGCTTTTTGCATTCAAGAAACAAATCACACATACCTACTTCCACACATAGAAGATGTCATGATTTTCTTCAATATTATAAAAACATCCAACGAAGCTTAATCAGTGCACAGTTGTTTATAAATGGTGTTGCTGCCTTGCCAATTAATTCATCAAACTCACTGCTCATGCACAAGAGCTTAACAACATCAATACTGTGACAATATTTAAAAATCAAACTTACTTTCTGGATATCCCTTGAAGCTCATTCAGGATTCTATAATATAATACACTATATTATATTATAGTTATTATAATATAGTATACATGCTATTATCATATATTTTATATTATTTATAGTTTAATAGTTTATAGTTTTATATTTTAGTGGATTTCTTCATTTTTTATCATATTAAAGATATGATTTGTACCACTGTTTAAGAATACTGTTTTCTCAAAAATCCTTACAGTATGCATTTTAAACTTTTTGAATAGCCTCCTCATGCCACCCTGAAATTTGAAATCTGGTGCCCTTGATACTCCATGCCCCATGCCTCCAGTGTGCCCAGTAATAATACAGAGCATCCCTTCCACCTTAATTAGTGATAGATGCATTTACTACACACAGTTTCAATTTTTTGTTCAAACTTTTCAAAAATATAGAGAAATTTATCAAATTTAAACTGAACAAAGATATTTTTAATTATCAACTAAGCCAGTATATTAAAAAAGTAATCATTCTCAGCAGAGGGTTTAATGTAAAGTTTAATAAAAATTATACTTTAATACAGTTACAAATCTAATTTTTTTTATCTTACTCTTTTATTGCTATAGGTAATTACTGTAACTAGTATAGTTAAAATTTAAAATTTTTCTCCCCAAAATATCTTGATTTAGTAGATTTTACTGTAAATTTATTTTATGTAACTTAAAGTGGTTGATGATAGTTGATAATACATTTACAAGACATAGATGCATAGGTATACACATTACTCCATGCATAATATTATGCAACATATACATATATGTGTATGTGTATGTGTGTACATTAACAAATCTTTAATTATTAAGCCATGAGAAACAAGGAGAAAAGGAGAAAAGGAGACAAGACACTCAAGCTACTAGAAAAATCAACATTGTATGAGTATAAAACATTATCTGGGTGCACAGAAAATAAGGCAGAAGAGGTTGCATAATAATTACCTTCTGTTTATTTGTAGTATACACACACACACACACACACACACACACACACACACACACACACACACACACACACACACACACACACACACACACACACACACACACACACACACACACACACACACACACACACACACACACACACACACACACACACACACACACACACACACACACACACACACACACACACACACACACACACACACACACACACACACACACACACACACACACACACACACACACACATACACACACACACACACACACACACACACACACAATAATAATAATAATGAGTGTATGTGTAATTAACAGTTTAATGTATACATAAAGATGTGTTTATATAATCAGAGCCTTTCATCCATAGTCATTCAGACTGAATCTCATAAACATTCAGTACTTCAACAGATAGCAGTCCTAAGTAAAACCCAAGATTGTCACCTGAGTTATCAGTACACACAGTTCAAATTATTAAAATTACACGCTTAATACAACATTTAACCAAAAAAACCCTCATAATGTAAGTACATTTTCTTGGATTTTGTTGTCCATGACGTGTCCGTTACTTAACTAAATATCACTATAATATTGACGACTCGGAACACTAAGTTTTTTACAAGTAAAAACGTAAAGTTTTGCCTTACAGCCTAAACCGGCTTTCACCTATAGAAGGCTTCATCAGAGGCTGTCGTAAGTAGCTCTGTTCGTCTTGTTGTTGGCGACGAGATAGTTTTTCGAAAGATCGAAGCTGTGTGTGTGTGGTGAGATGTGTTCGAATAATGCGTGCGATTTGAATTGTGTCTGTTCGTTTAGGATGTCGTTTTTATTTGTTTTTGTGTGTTTGTATATTTCTAATTGTTCTAGAGTGTCTAGTTTTCGGCCTTTTGTGTGTACGTGTAGTATGTTCATGTTATTGTCGATGTTTTTATATGTGTGGTTTGCTTCAATGAGGTGGTTTGCGAAGGTAGATTCTGTAGTGGTGTGGAGTGCTTTTGTGTGTTCAATGTATCTCTGTTTGAAGCTACGTCCTGTCTGGCCTATGTAGAATTTATTGCTAGAATTATAACAATAAATACTACACACAGAACGATGGCCTACCCATGGGCTCCCCCATATCCAGCATTCTAGCAGAAGTCTTCCTCCAACACTTAGAAAAAACAAAAATACTCACAAACAATGACAGACACTCACATAAAATACTATATTGGCACAGATACATTGATGACATTCTAATACTATACAGGGGAAACAAAAGACAATGTGAACAGTTACTAACGCACATAAACAAAATACATAAAAACATAACCTTCACTGCCGAATACGAACACAACAATACCATAAACTTCTTAGACCTCTCCATCACAAAACTAGAACACAGGCACAAATTCAGTATATACAGAAAACCAACTACAACTGACACACTAATACACAACACCTCCAATCACCCAATACAACGCAAACTAGCTGCTTTTAGAACCATGATACATAGACTTAACAACATCCCCTTAGATGAAATAGACTACAAAGACGAACTAAACACGATAAAATATCTAGCAGAATCTAACGGTTATGACAGAACAATAGTCAGTAAACTCCTACACAAATCACAAAACAAACAACAGACAAAGACAGAAAACAACAAATTCATAACACTAACATATATCAACAAACAAACAGAAAAAATTGCCCACAAATTCAAAAAAGCAGGATACAGAATCGCTTACATAACTACTAACAAAACAGAACACACACTGTCAAAACGCATGCCCAAAGCACAAAAAAAATTCGATCTACCCGGTGTATATAAGCTAAATTGTTCAAATTGCAATAAATTCTACATAGGCCAGACAGGATGTAGCTTCAAACAGAGATACATTGAACACACAAAAGCACTCCACACCACTACAGAATCTACCTTCGCAAACCACCTCATTGAAGCAAACCACACATATAAAAACATCGACAATAACATGAACATACTACACGTACACACAAAAGGCCGAAAACTAGACACTCTAGAACAATTAGAAATATACACACACACAAAAACAAATAAAAACGACATCGTAAACGAACAGACACAATTCAAATTGCACGCATTATTTGAACACATCTCACCACACACACACAGCTTCGATCTTTCGAAAAACTATCTCGTCGACAACAACAAGACGAACAGCACTACTTAAGACAGCCTCTGATGAAGCCTTCTATAGGTGAAAGCCGGTTTAGGCTGTAAGGTAAAACTTTACGTTTTTACTTATAAAAAACTTAGTGTTCCGAGTCGTCAATATTATAGTGATATTTACATTTTTCTATTACTATGGAAAAACATTTTTGTTCTTATTTTTAAAATAATTTTGTGAGGAAAAACATTCATTTTACAATTATGTACAACTTTCTGATTTATCTGTTATACATCATTTCTATCATCATTGTTACACGCATTTATATAGATACATGTAACAGTATGATATTAAATTTGATAGCGTCATCATACTCATTGTCATATACAAATTACAATATAATTGAAAATTTAAATATATGAGTATACCATACACTATATTATATTATAGTTATTATAATATAGTATACGTGCTATTATCATATATTTTATATTGTTTATAGTTTAATAGTTTATAGTTTTATATTTTAGTGTGTTTCTTCATTTTTTATCATATTAAAGATATGATTTGTACCATTGTTTAAGAATAGTGTTACAACAAAAAATGTGCATTATAGATCACTATTATTCCAAAATTTGTGCCATACAGTTTGAAGACTAAGAAAGCAGAAAACAACAGTTATACATTGTAACGATACAATTAAGCCAAATCTCGTACCAGTGATAAAAAAAATAATTCTTGATATAAAATTACTTCATATGAAATAAAATGTGTAAAAAATGATTAAAATGTAAATACTTTGACATGACGTACCACGATATTACCCAACCCAAGTGATTGAGCCAAAAAACACAAACATAAAGAAGGGAACCACGTAACATACTTATTAAAATGTAGATATTTTGACATGATTGAGCCGACAACCCAAACATACTTAAGAAAATGTGATTGACAAAACAATGATGGACATAGAACTAAAGGAGGACCAAACCAAGATGAAGAACGAAGATGAAGATTATTGAA
The DNA here is from genome assembly GCA_034769895.1 of Magicicada septendecula. Taxonomy (NCBI): domain Eukaryota; kingdom Metazoa; phylum Arthropoda; class Insecta; order Hemiptera; family Cicadidae; genus Magicicada; species Magicicada septendecula. Next base: position 244,385,601 of record CM068369.1, read on the forward strand.
GAAGAAGAAGAGGAAGAATGAAGAGGAGACAGATAAAACCCAAGGGGAAACTAACACACATATATAAAAGGGAAAGATTGTATGTTAAAGATAGAATACGGTCAATAAACCTTAAATAATTATATATTAATGAAACCAATGTTATTATTATTATTGATTTAACATATGTAACCATTTTTAAGACAATACAATTATAAAGCAAAGTAGTATAGGAAGAGTACATTAACCCTGTCAGAAAGGTTAGATTCAACCAAAACACAACTAGCCTAATATTGTTTATAGTAAACATAATACTAGAACAAAATAGTGAGAAATGGTAGGAAAAAGTATAGGGGTTACCCATTAAATAACACTAATTACAAAACAGTGAACCAAAGTGAAGTGTTTTAGTGAAGTATTAATGCCCTATAAAATAGTGAAGGTGAAACATTCAAATTAGAATGCTAAGGAAATAGACACTCTTTAAAACATTGATAAACCACCAATGATTAGAGTGGAATTATAATTAATTGTATTACAACCTAGAAGTAAGTAAAAATAGTATTTAAAATTAATATAAGGAAAGCATGTGACATATCAGGGAGAAAGCCCAGTACCATAACTTGTGTTAACATGGCATGATAGGATAGAAGTAAAGTTTGTTATTAAAGATTACATTTATAAAGAATACAACACCCCATGTTGAAAGGGGAATCAACCTTAATAATATTAGAGAAAGTGACAATGTTTATCACCATACTTTATAAGACAAGATAGAAATCAATGTTAGTACTAAGAATAATTTATGATTTATAAAGAATAGTTGATTCAATGTTAAAGAAGGAATATGACTGAAAAGGGACTTACAGTCCATAAACCTAACTATTATATTTTAAATGAAAAGTAATGAAAATTTATGTTGAATAATAATTAAAACAAACAAATAAGTGAAGCCCATCAGGCTGAATTCAGAATGTAATTTAAAAGGGAAATACACTAGAAAACAATCATGGCTGTTTGTAACTAGAAAAACAGTTAACTGCCAAGAACATTTTAAATGCAAATTGTATCAATTTCACAAAAAATCTTACTAATCTAAGAACAGTGAATGGACAATGATTGTATATCAGTTATTTCTACACGGAAATATTATTGTAATAATTTAATTCAAGAAAGATATGTTATTTTTTAAATGTCGACTAATTAGACTATAGTTAAAGTGTAACAAAATATGACCTTATGAGGTATCATTGTAAACTTTGAAAGGAAAGAAAAATAATAGTGATGTCATTTATTATCCCAAAGGAAGTATAAGGGAATAAAATCATTGGGAAAATACTTAATAAATTTGAATAAAAATTCAAATATCTCTAACAATGTAAGTAAAGAGTAATGAAACAAGCATGGAATTATTAGTTACTATGACAACGAGTCATTTGAGGCTTATTTTTCCGTTAAATTATACAGACGCTGAAGAAACGAAGCGTGGGTACGCCACACAAGAAATTGGACAAACTAAAACTTTAATCTAAACAGTTATAACAAGTCAACTAGTGAATTCAAATGATCCCATGTGAAGAGACGTCGATCTGTACAGAATTAATGATGACCAGGAATGAAATTGAACAAACTAATTAAAGAAAAAACCCAGACCAGTTTGAAGAATACGCTGGAAGCCTACAACCAGCCCAAATTCGAAAAATACACGCCTACCCATGATGACCCTCCAACGTGAGACGAACTGATAAGTACCGAATAATTTCTTACTCCTAAAACCCCAAATCACTTAAATTATTTTCAAATGATAAAATTTCTCACTATTTAAAAGTAGTATTTTCTTTCAAAGGTAAAGGCATAATTTACTTATATTAAAAACCATTTATAAAGATAACCTTATTTGTAAACATAATTACTGTAACAGAAATATGACACTACGGAACAAATTGTACAAACACATTATAAATCCTAAGTACCTATAAGGTATAATAGTGTACTTTCTTTTCATGTAATCAACGTTTATGTCTATTTTCATTTTAATGATCAAAAGAACTCCAGATTTTAAAAACATAGTAAATTTGTTGACATAACGGAACGATAGTGTTTTAAAATCGAAATTTGCCAACCTTGAGATGTTTATGTTTCACGCTCTAAGCCGGGGCATAATATTATAATCTGTTTATGATTCAATTGTCATATTTATTAATAATTAAATTTGTATTAAAAGATACAGTACAACACAATATTCTCTTGTTATTTCATAGGATTTATTTTTGTAAAATATATGTGTGTTAGCGAAGTAGTAAGTATCAGCCAACTAGCGCTTGTTACGAGTGGCCGAGTCGACAACCTGTGTAGCAGCGGGAATAATTCGAACGCCACAGCTGTCCATGCTAATACCACATAT